>CM055613.1:23992599-25192599 GCA_029379385.1 Quillaja saponaria | reverse complement strand
GGGTTACAACTTTGCAGGTTTGTATGTATGAAAAAGGGAAGAAAAACAAAAGCAAAGCAGGCAAATTTGAAAAAAAACTCATTACTATGTTGATAATTGAAGGCAGAGAAAAAAAGCAAAGCATGCTATCTAGATTTTGAAGACGAGGATGAGTAGTAGTCAAAGTCTTCAAGTTGATAATGAGCAATCCATTTCAAGTTTGGATCTCTTTTTTGTCTCAATCATCTTGGCTCTCATTTTTCTCACCATGATGTCCCGTAATTTTATGGATCTGAGTCTTGTGAAAAAACAACAAGCCCACTAAAGTAATTTTAGTGAGCTTTAAACTTTATTTGAATATTTGAAAAGTAAATAAATTATTTTTCTTTATTTAATATCTATGTTTTTTTATTAACAAAATAATTATTTATATGTATGAGAAAGTTTATTTCTTAAAGACTTAAAAGAAGATATTTAATTTTTATTGGTACTTAATATAAAATATGAAAATATTAGAGCCTCTTTTATAATTTCCAAACTTGTGTAGATATTTTACACTAAGAACCTAATAAGGATTTGACGTATGTCCTATAACATTTACCGTTACCTTTTTCTTTCCTACATTACCTACCAAAACTCTCTTTCTCTTTTGTTCTTCACGGTCAAAGGAATCCTCACTCACCCAAAGATTAAGTAGTTGCCAAGTGAGGACATTGAATTCGGCCTGCTCCCACGATACCACTTAATCCATTTCTCATTTCATATTTACAATTTCCTTCTTCTTTTACATAGACCACAATCATGAAGAGGTAAAGTGTATGATTTTGCAAGTTATTCCAACACACTTCCTGTTCCTTCCTTTCATTCTTTTCTTGTTTTCCTTCTAGCTATTGATTTGTCAACTTGTTACTATTCATCGACTTTTGGGTGAGACTTCAAATCTTTTCTATATGATATAATTTGTTTTTAGTTGCTCACAATTATTGGTTTAAATTTTTATGAAAGTTTGATTATTAGATTTTATTTTCTATTAACTATTTTCATGTTAAATTTAATTGAAATGAATAACTTAGTTGTACTTGAAGTATGGGTTGAATGAAATATTTTCTCTTTTTAAACATTTTATTCTTCAAAAAATATAAATTATGTACAGATATTATAAAATAATTTGAATGGGAATGGTTGTTCTTTGGAAATTTATTTTCTATTGGCTGAATATTTTATGCATTTATTATTTTTCCTAGTCAATAATTGAGTAGGAAAATAGTCATGAAAGGTTTGATTGTTATGAAAATAGTCATTTTTAATTTTTATGTTATTTATAAAGCTCACTAGAATAGATTCTAGTAAATTCTACCTATATAGGGTTTAGGTAACATTGAATTATACTCCTATTTTCTCGAACTTTGGTTGATGTTGATTGTAAATGTAAAGAGTTTCGGATTCAGGTTTTATGTGGAACTTATTATTCATATTTTATTGGTTATGCAATTCAGCTCTTCAAACTCTTGTTGACTCCTATTAATTATTCTAAAATCTTGTTTGCAATTGGTATAAGCTTGTTGGACACTCCTGTACTTTCCGTTGGGTGACTTTAGGTTCCTGTCATTCTTAGAAACTTTGTTTGTACTGTGAGTGGATAGTTCTTAGTATAGTGTTTTCGTTGTACTCATTATTTCTTGTATAAACATGCTTTATTTAAACTTGAATTATGATTTTCCTAGCTTTTCAAACTAATTTTTAAATAAATGATTTTGAAAACACATTTGGACTGTCAAACATTTTAAAAATTTATTTTAAATCACTTATATGTACATGGATGTTGTTATCAGTTACTTAACATTCTTGAACATAGTCATCAGAGACATGTTCTTTAACATTTCATCATCTATTATTTGATAAGTGTCATTGGACATATGCTTTAAATAGATTTCAAAACAATATTGCCACTTGGAGTAAAAGTTAATTTAAGTTATTTTGACTATTGATATACAACTGTATTTGACTTTAGATTTGATGGACTTATTTGATTCAAAAAGTAAATATCAGAGTGTTTCTTATTTGGATAATGATGTTGGAGATGCTTCTATTAATTTTCTTAGTTTTCATCTTCGCAGGCATAACTTCGTTATTCAAGTATTTTGTTTTTCTTTAGGATTGCTTTATGAAATGGTGCTTGTTAGAACACTTAGCTAACTGAGATATAGTTAGCTTATGTGTATATAGTATATTTTTCGAATTAGTTACCTAGTTAGGGAGGGATGCCCTAATCCCGTGTGTGGGCCAACACACGTGGTAATGAGTTTGATACCCTAGTTAGTGGGGGTTTGTCACTAACTCGTTATAACATTCGGATCCAACAATTTGTGTTATAATTGATGGATTTGACATCCTAGTTAGCAGGAGTTTGGTGCTGACTTGTTGTACTTTATGGGTATCGCTATTTAATAGTTCTGACAATGTACAATGTCTACGGGAGGTTTTCGTAAAATGGTCGTGACAAATGCTTTTTAAATTTTTATTATAACTCTTTCACCAAATGGTTGTTTACATTTTGGAATGTGATTGGATCTTATATAAACTTATTATTGGATATTCGTGCTTTGGCTTGTTTCACACCTTCTATATTATATACTGTCTACTTACAGAGTCTTTGTGACTCACTCTCGTTAGCTTATGTTTTTGTTTTCAGATAGATGAGATCTAGAATTTCGGAGCCTTGTATCGGGGAAGGTGTCTACCTAAAGTTTCTCTTTTTGGTATATCCAACCTTTGTTTCGGCTTTAGTTTCTTGTAAAAAAATAAATAAACAATAAAAAATCACTACTGAACATGTCACAAATTATCTTGTTTTAATATTCAAACACAATTATATTAAAAAAATATACATAAATCCAAACTCTAGAAGAGCAACAATGCACACATAGACAACCAACAGCTACATAGCACCAAGAACCATGTGAACAAAGGTATACTTTTCATCCTTATTCTTCAAACTGTAGAATATCACGACGTCATTGTCAGTAATCTTTCTCATTGCATGTACATGTATAACATAGACAACCTAACAATTCCACCAAGTTCCTCACACAGACGACTTACATCATGATTTTCATCTCTTTTGAAAGCAGTGACAAGTCGTTCACAACAATTGTTGTTACTTTGAACCATTTGTTGCATGACATCTACAATATGCTCTTGCATTCTATCAATTGTTTGTTCTTCAGTTTTCTTTTTTACTTCTGCCAACTCCTTGATTAATAGACAATTCATTATATTCACTTGCATCCTCATCCATGAAAGAATTCTGTGCTGCACAATTAATGCCTTCATTAATATCTTAATCATCATGATTTTGCAGCACTAGTACATGATGCTCTATCCTTAGCATTTACTTCTTCGAAAGAATCATAAAAAGGCCAAGGCTTTCTATATAGTCCTTCGATCGCATCCATGTGACTTTGCTGCAAGTAAAAGAAAAAAAAAAGAGATTGGTTTAACAGTCAAATGATTATGTACAAATTTATAAGCACATCTCACTCCCATGGTAATGAGCAAAACAGAGACATAATTAAACAAAGAAAAAGATGGAAGAAGAAAGAAGGCAAAAAATAAAATATTGTGTCTTACATGATTCAAGTAGTTTGGATCATGCATCAAAATCAGTCTCATTAACTTGAAGCGCTTTCTAATATTACTGATGCTCTTGTCTTGTCTAATCCATACCTTCATACTGAAAGTAAGAGCTAAATTATATAACCATCCATATATTCAGTGGCGAACCCACAACCCAGGCCAGCCTGGGCCTAGGGCCTGGGCTATTTTTTTTTATTAAAAAATTACTAAGTACTAATAGTAGTTTTAAGCAAACAAAAAATTAATAGAATAATATGGTCCAGCGGTCAAGTTTAGTATTTTTTTTGTTAGAGGGCGTTGTGTTCACCTCTCTTAGGAAGCCCTTTCTGTAATAGTTTTTTTGGCTTTCTTGTCTATTCCTAACTTTTACATAATTCTTTTATTTTTATTATCACTATAAATATATCTTATTTTTAAAAAAAAATTCTTTCTCCGAAAATAACACTAGACAATTAAAAACAAACCAATAAACTTTAAGTAAGCAAAATAAAATTTTTAAAACTAAAACAAGTCATTCTTTTTGTTGAAAATAAATAAATCTCGTTAATCAGTAATTATATATAGTCAAAGTTTAGTTTTTTCAGATTTGTTAACTATAATTACAATTGAAAAATTATTTGGATCCCTAGAGATTCCATTCAATCAAATTATAAACATAATTTATAGCAAGGTTGATAAATAAATGTAGCATTTTAGGGAGAAAAAAAAAACCTAAATCAATTTACTTTATATTAAAGTAATAAGATTTTTTTTTTTTTTTTTTTTGCATAAGATATATTTGAAAAATAAAGTTTAATGACAAGTTAACTTCAAAATCAAAATAAAAACATAACAAAAAATATGGAAACAAGTATAATTTACTTATTAATAACTTATTTTCTAGGGTTATTTTATAAATATTATATAATATTTATTATTATTATTATTATTATTATATATTACTTATAAATTATATTACTATTTTAAGAGTGATTATTAATTAAATTTTTATTTGAAACTCATTTTAAAGTGAATAATATCATTTGATATTTAATTTAACTAAATAATGTTAAATCATACTTGTCACATAATAAAAATAAGAATTTTTTATCTTAACTTTATGATTTAGGAATGTCTGTGTTTTAAAAATATAAGATGTCCCTGTAATATCACCGTAATACAAAGATGTTAGAATAATTATTTTTTGATGTAATATCACCATAATACATAGGTGTTAGAAGAATTAATTTTTGATCATGAAATAAAAAGATAGGTAAAGTATTCACATACATTTTGATAAGAAATATTGTGCCCAAATTACTAACATTTTATATATAGAAGAACTCTCACTTGCATTTATGTCAGGGCCTAAATTAGAATAATTAATTATAAAATGAATTACAAATTTACAAATATAGTTATGACGTCGGCCCGGACTTATGTAAAAATTTTGGGTCCTGCCCGTGCATATATTGATATAATCCCAATACTAGAAAGAATTGCAATAGGCCTAGTTTTATCAGCTCTTTTTGTTTCCTCTGTTAGGTGAGCTGCAGCATATTCGTAGCCATACAGACTGTAGTTGCTCAGAAGTGCAGAGAATACTACTGCATAAGGTTTGCAGTGTAAACACTCACTTAGTAATGAACTACTTGATTTTTATTAGAAGAAAATATGTTGTACCTGGAATCAGTAGCTAGAGTTGGTTTTTCCTACTCTACCCATGAATCATTCTATACTTCTGTGACAAAGAAAATGACAGGTTTCTACTAAATTTGTTCTTGTGCAGCTTGGGACAATCTTGTGTTTCTCCAGCTTTGGTTCAATAACTTTCCAGAATACAAAAATAATGATTTGTTTATTACAGGAGATAGCCATGCAGGTAGTGGCTTTGAAGTAAACAAATTGACGTATGACAAGTAAGCAAACATGAAATTGATTGTAAATGAAACTTACTATAAATCTATTTCAAAACAAGGTTCTTACAAAACTCAGATTTTAATTCTTCCCATAATTAGCATTCTTATAAATCTGCATACTTTTATTAAACTAAAACTAATTAAATCAATCAACTCACTTTTTTGTATTCATAAACTCACCACATGTAATCTAGTTAAACAGTTGAACAAAAATAATAAAAGCTCCTATGAAAATCAAGATATGTCTACATAAGTTATTTTCCCAAAACAGAATGAATATATGCATTTCACAGCAGCAGCAAAAATCTAATCAAATAGTCTCTCTTTTCAGTTTATCTTTCTTTATGATGTGAATCTCCATCAAAACAAACCCAGATCAACAATACTTACCAAAAGCAGTAATTTCTCACATCATACACGAAATCAAGTTTCCAATTTTGACCCCATACCAAAAGGAGGTAAATAATTAATCTTTTAAACTTTCATCCCTTTTAACCCCATACCAAATACATCCAGAGTTAAAATTTATTTTATAAAAAGAAAAATCAGTGACTAGAGAGAGTTGAGACAGGAAGAAAAAGAGACTGAGATAATTTGAGAATTTTTTATTTTTAGTTGCTTGTATATTATTATGTATCTGGCATCTTTTGAAAACACAATAATTTTGCTTCAATGGTAAACAAGGACACCCTCTCACATAAACCAGCTGGCATATTACATCCGGTTTGATACGTGGCAGACAACATTTTGGTTCAAACGTATGTCAAAATCTGCTTCACGTTAAGCCATCTAGAGATTTCTTTCTGGTCCCTTCTGTCTGTCTCAAGCCCCACAGAGGAAGGGTGTGAAAGACCTCAACAATTACTCGCTTATCATAGTTTCACTTGGACAATTTTGTTCTAGTTAGAAGTTAGAATTTTCAATTCCTTAAACTTTTATTTTATTTTTGTTCCCTCAGAATTCAATCAATCTTTAATCCCCATGCTTGGCAGGTAAAAATTTTGCTCCATTATTTACTCAAATTTTTGCAAACTGGATAAAGAAAATTGAATTAAATATTTTTATGTTATTCAGTTTAATTAATTGTTTAATACATGTAATATGACAAAAAAAAATTAATTTGAAATGAAGCTTTAAACTTAATGTTTTAATACATTAACCTAACCCTAACGAATACTATAAGAGAACAAAAAACCAAAATAAAAAATTTACAAATTGTCCCAATATTCTCTTCTTTTTCCGGTGACACTCCTTCATCACTGAATTTTCTTTTAATTCTTTTGGAAAATAAATTAAAAATAAAATTTTGGTATGATGTCCGCATCTGTCGGCAACATAAGCAAGCGAAGACTTTTATGACAGGCACCAACTCACACTGTTTAACTCCTTGCCCTCCTTATCTAGACCAAATAATTTTGGAGATAAATTAAAACACAATTGTAAACTTTGACTTTAACATTTTTTATTTTTTTTTTTTCTATTGCTCTTGCCAGCTGTAGGATCACTGAAGCATACTAAATTGAAAAATAATAATTTACCAATATTTAATTCAATGATCAATTGTATTTTTTTAAAGCAAATAACACCTACCTCAGTTGTTGACACCCCCCCCCCCCCCCCCCCCAGCCTAGCCCACTAACCTATCAAGAATCGATTACGTGGTACTCCGTAGTCTGCAAAAGGAGACAGGGAAACCAAAACAAATAAAAATGATTAAGAATCAATAGGGTGGGACTGTTCAAATGTAGTCACACTTCATTATTGGCAGGTGAGTCAGTTTATGGTTTGATAAACCTAGGGTTGATCATAAGTCAATGATTTGAGTTCGAAATTTTTTTTATATGTTTGAGCTCACAGGGGTCAAGCTCATGAGATCTATTTTTAAATGTAAATAACTTTTTTTCTTACTTAAATCAATATATCTTACATGTTTTAATAAAATAATAATATAAATTATTCAAATAATTTAATACAAACAAACTTGAAATGTATTTTTAGTTAAAATAATTAGTAAAAATATAAATAATTAATAAAATAATTAAATAATTAAATAAAAATATAAAATATTTTTGGACCAAGTCTATTCGAGTTACTCGAGCCTCTCTATCCTAATCTCAAAAGCTTGATCATCTAATTAAGATCCAAAATCTTGTTTGAGGTCAGGTCAGTAAACTCAAATGGCTCGAGTTTTATTGAGCCTAACTTGAACTTGGCTCGTGAGCCAGGCGTAGATGAACTCATCCTTTCATTATTTATATCTCTCTCAATTCTCAAACGATCATATGCCTACGTTTACAAATCCACCATTGAAGCAGAAAGATCCCGCAACTGGCTGGAAAGCCAAAAATGGTGACCATCACATCTTCCTATACAGTTTTTCCAAGTGAGCCTACCCCAAATATCCCCATGTGGTTGTCCGAGAGTGACGAAATCAATCCCTGGACTCATGCACCCATTATCACTGTTTACAAACCCAACAACATTATTGGCAATCCAATAGAAACAATGAAAATCTCACTTGCCAAGATTTTAGTCCACTACTACCCACTTGCCGGCCGACTACGTTGGATTGGAGGTGGTCGGCTACAAGTTGATTGCAATGGAAAAGGAGCCGAGCTCTTGGAAGCTGAATCCACCAAAAACATGGCTGAGTATGGAGATTTTGAACCAAGTGAGGCTATGAAAGATCTTCTTCCAGATGTTGATTATCATAGCTGTCCGATTCAAGACGTGCCTCTGTTGTTGGTCCAATTCACAAAATTCCCTTGTGGTGGTCTTACGCTTGGTTTCAAAACATCCCATATCATAATGGACGGTTGGGCTACTTTTTGCTTCTTCAAGTCATGGGCTAAGTTGGCTCGAGGAGAGAGATTAGAGGAAAATGAGTTACCATTTCTTGATCGGACCGTGTTAAAATCGTTTGAGCCTCTTATGCCACCACGTTATGAGCACAATGAGTTGAAGGAACTTCCACTTATATTAGGTTGCTCTGATAACATGTCAGAAAGAATGAAAGAAACAAGAGTCACATTACTAAGACTTACAAAGCAACAAGTGGAGAAGCTGAAGGACAAAGCTAATGAAGACAGATTAAGTTCACAATCTGCACGACCCTACACTCGATTTGAAGCTGTTGCAGGCCATATCTGGCGTTGTGCTTCTAAGGCACGACATGGAGGAGATAAGCTCAAGAATCATCAGCCAACAGCTGTTCGGTTTACTGCCGATGTCCGAAACAGACTAAACCCACCTCTCCCTGCAAATTATTTTGGGAATGCCATACTCCGATCAGTTACACCAACATGCTTCTTTGGTGACATCATATCGAACCCACTAAGCTATTCTGCCCAAAAAATGAGGGAAGCCACTAAATTGTTAACAGATGATTTCCTAAGATCGCAACTTGACTTCATAACGAGGCAGCAGAATGTGGATTGGCTAAGGGCTTCGTTTCACATTCGGAATTACTTGAAAGGTCCATTCTTTGGCAATCCAAATATGTCCATCGGGAGTTGGTTACCCCTTCCAATGTATCAAGAAGATTTTGGATGGGGAAAGCCTGTGTATGTTGGTCCAGCTTCTTTGAACGACGATGGAAAAACATTCATTTTGCCAACTGGGCCTAATGGCGATGGATCTATTCTTGTAGCCTTACGTTTGCAAACAGTACATATGGAAGTCTTCAAAGGGTTCTTCTACAACGACATCTATGCAAGCAAGTTATAAAGCTAAATTGATCCAAGAGAAGCTTAAGCTCTTTTTAATTGTTCTAGTCTCTGCTGGTGCCCTTCTTTGACTTGTTGGGTTTTCTCGGGTTGTTAAATTTTTTATCCTTCGTCCATGTCTATCACGGTAGTGTTCTAAAGAGTTGCAGAATTAAGATCTCTATATATCATGTAATTTCTTGAATTAAATAATGAAATGAGTTCTAGTTATTGTTCACTTGTTGAACTCTGTATTGGTTCACATATTCTTCTTAGGATTCCATCTCACTTGATTCGGTTTGCTTGCCCACTCACTAATTTTAAATATGACTAGATTGTTTCGGTGGACTAACTTACCATGTGACACAATGCTATTGATTCATTGCAAGGTCAAGGTGGGGAAATCATTCTATATAAACTTTTCTCCATTAAATGACATTTAAAATTTGTCTCGTGGTCATGAATTTTGATTATATCACTTTTAAGCTCAAAAAACCATTTGCTATAACCATATGAAATGCTTTCATTTTATTATATATACTATATTGATTCTCTATTCATGCGATGCATGAATTATTTTATTATTTATTTTTTAAAATTTATATATATTTTTTGTAACATTTATTATGAATTTTTAAATTTTAAAAAATAATTTGTTACACAAATTTTTATTTTCAATTTTGAATATGAAGATATCTTTTTTATTTAAGCAAAATATATGTACATATATATATATATATATGAAATTTGACAATAATACTAATTGCTGGGTTGATTTAAACATAAATTTGCTCTAGTTTTATTTTTTTTTATAATTGATCAGCAATGAATAAATCATTCAAAAAATTAGTCATTATATTAATTTTTTGATATTTCCCCATGTAGTCATGTGACATTTTTATGAGAATAATACCAAAAACGTTTTTCATTTGACAACAAAAAGGCACCATGACTAATTCTTACTTCAATTTCTTTTTTTAAAATTAAATCTTTTTTCTTTTCTTTTATTTTTTTTATTTTTTTTAAATTGAGAAATATCAAATTAATTTTATTCATGTATGTGTAAATATATTATTGTTTGTAAAGTATAAAGAGTGAGCGAAAATTAAATTTTTAGCTTAGGAAAACAATATTTAAAAAAAAAATACCAAACAAAACTGTTAAAATGAGAAAAATTAGAGAGAAACAGAAAAAACTTTATGAAACCAAATGTGAGAGAAGATAATAAGATTTAGATTGAAAATGTTGAAATTTAATTAATTTAGGAGAGATGCGAGAAAATTAGTGAGTGATGTGACAAAATAAAATAATTTAAGAGAGATGAAAGAGAATAAAAAATGATGTGGCAAGATTTCATGTCAAAATATTAGATCCATTCATTAATACTATGTCAACACTGTATTCTCATAATTCTAGAGTATCAATAATATTATATTATATTGATATATGATTTAGATGATTGAGAGTTATTTTTCAATTACAATTTAAAAAATAAGGTTATGTACCTAATTTAATAATTTATGAAAACTGATTACAAAATGGGTAATAGTACATAGTGATAAAATATAATTGATATTTTTTTTATTTTTGAAAAACTAATTTACTTGGTACAAAAAAAAAAAGGGGGCGGGGGGATGGTTGGAACCTTTTTTTTTTTTTTTTTTCCAAGGAGAATGGATGAAAAACTAATATTTTAATTTCATATAGGCTTTCAAGCAAAAAAAATATTAAGGTAAGCAAAGTGAATAAACATCAAACCTAATTTGTCTTAAATAATAATCTGCAGATACATGCAGGGCCGGGCCCACTATCTGTTCTAGATTTTTGGTGTAAGTTTTTATTAGGTCCATTCTGTATAGAGATTAAGCCCACAGACAGCCGAACACTCTTCGGCCCACCCAATTCCTTTTATTGATGTGGTATTTTGGACTTTTTACTGGGATAAAGATCTGCACCTATAAATGATCCATTTCGGCTCATATAAAAATTGACATTTTACTGTTTGAAATTCAAACTCTTCTCAAAATTAACACCAAACTTACCACCAGGCCGAGGTTCTTCCCGGTGTTATTATTGTATTGCTATTTAGTGTTATCATTGTATATCACTTATAAATTAGTATACCAAAGAATTAATAACAATAAGCCAATAACTAATACAACTTATATATTATTTATACTATATAAAATATTAAATTATATCCAATTAATACATATCAAATGAGATGCCAAAGTTTGAATTTGACTTATTTATTATACGAGCCCTAAATAAAACTTGATCACGATTGTTTAGAAAATAAAACGGAATTTGAATCATTGCATACAATTATAAATCTAGTGCAACCCTTTAAATCTTGACTTTCCCTGCTTGAAATATTATGTGAATATTTTAAGTTTCATTAGGGTAATGAATTCAATCAGCTATTAATATTAATTTCATTTAATTTGTGAGATAAAATATTGAGAAATTAAATAGGAAAATTATATATTTATAATTTATTTTTGGTTAATCTTATATATACGAAATTCCTAGATCCTTGAATAATAATCCATCTGAATCTTTTTATCAAATACATAAAATTGTTTGTTAGGACTATAGTACGGGTCGATTGTGTTTGAGTTTGATCATTTTTTGAACCGAATAAATTTCTATCTAGCCTGGAGTGGACATCATTATCATCTGCAGACAAATACATATTCTCTTTCATCATTCGCTTAGCAAAAGTGGAATAGTATGACTAACTTTCTAGAAAATGAGATGAAACTTGCTTCATCGATATGATAAAAATGCGTTAAAAAAAATACCTCCTACCCCCTCGTGATCAACTTTAGTCTGAATTTCAAATTTTTTTTTCAACCGAATATGAACACTACATTGAAATTAGCTAAACTGAAAAAATATAATTAGCTTGGTTTGGATAGTGCATAACCCGAATTTTTTAATATTTCTCTAAAACTAATTTAATTTATTTATGAGTTTTGAACCCTATACATAATATAACAACATATCCAAAGACAATAAATTAACATAAAGTCATAAATTAATTTTGACAATATATTCAAAAATAACATATTCAACAAATATTTTATTGCATTATATAAATTAATAAGTACTTACTAATTTTTTGATTCATTTTAGGTAACAACCAATTTTTTCAACGTGACCTTTATCCGAACCAAGAAAATGAGTATCTAACAATATTATCCAAAATTGAGCTGACTAGTATCAAACCGAATTATCAGTTCATATTATTATTTTTGGATTTCCCGATTCTCTTGGATAACCATGATGATTGCTTGAATATATAGTCCTGGAAACATTGTGAGAGTATCTTTTGATGCTTCATGCGCAAGAATGATTCACTTGTTTGTAGATTTCTATGTCATTGTAGTTCTCAGCATTTACTTCAAATCCATATTTCAATTTTAAAATTTCTAATGTTACATTAGCTACATTTTGTTCAATTAGATTTTTATGCTAGTGAATACCATAAAATATCATGTATCATGCATGTGTAGAGATATTGATTACAATAGGGTTTTTTTTTTTTTTTTTTTTTTTCAAAAAGAAAAAAAGAAGAAGAAAAAAAAAAGAAAATGAAGAAAGAAAGAGTTAAATGTAGTTGTTTCAAAAATAATAATTTGAATCTATTTTTTTTTATAAATTTGTGTCTTGAACATATGAATTTAAGTAGCCATGTCATAGCCAAGTATTATGGGGATTATATTTTTTTGAGTGAATTCATGGGTTCAACCCACAAATTCAAATTTGTGGATTCAAAAACACAAGTTCAAATTTGTGGGTTGGACCCGTGAATTCATATTCATGAGTTGAACTCACAAATTCTACCACTATTCTTTTTAGAGCAAAATTACATTTCCTTTCCTTGAGGTTTAGTGAAATAACCCTATCTAAAATTTGAAAAAATTGACACTCCCATTCCTGATGGAAAAGCTAATGGTGTTACCATAATTTGGGTAAAATACTAAAAAGTCATGTTTGTATATCCAAAATATCAAAATGTCTTGCTTTTATTTTTTTTATTTTTCTCTTTCAAATGAGTCCTAATATTTACTTTTTTATACCATCCTTTATTTTTTAATTTATTTTCTTAACAACAACCACAAATTTTTTATTATTAAATGACCATGACAATGGTTATTCAAATTCTCATGCAATGCTTTATTCGACAGTGATTTTTTAAATAAAAGAGACGACAATTTTTAATTGTATGGGCAACATTTTTTTGTATTTATCCAACAATTTCATTATATATAAGACAACACTTTTATGTGAATAACAAACCTTTTTTTTTTTTTCTTAGGCAATATATTTTTTTAAGTATATTCAACACTTATTTATTTAGCAACAATAAAGAATTGTTGCTTAAAATTTTAAATATGAAAAAATTATATAAATATATTATACGTAAACCATTATCTTATAAATTTAAATTAAAAAAAAATATCAACTTATTTTATTATAATCATATTATTAATTCATTATGAAAAAATTATTTCTAAAAAAGCTATCATGCCTTATCTATCCCATCCATTTCCCTCCTACTCATATATAAGAGGCAACATTATCAGTATCTTTGAAAAGTACACCAGCAACGTTGTTAGCTTTCCTCCCCTTAATTTATGCCCTCATTTTTGAGCTCTTCAAACTCTTAAATCTTCTCACTCATCTCGACTTTCAGTTGCCCATGTTCTTGCACCTCAAAAGCTTTCATTTGTTAATGGCTTTCCTCCTCTTAACTAAGCTTTTCTCATCCAAGTTGATTTCTTTTGGTTTAACCATAATTTGGGGCTTTTATCACAAAAAGTTATCATACTATTAGACCACTTAACTTTAAAAAATAAAAGTCTTTGAAAACTAAAGATTTAACCAATAATTATATAAGATGAAAGAAGATTAGGAGAAATATGAACAAGATGAAACATATTTGTTTCTTATAACTGGAGAAATCAGAAAAGCTAGTATTCAGTCATAGCAAAGAGTTGTTGGATCAAAGGCTAGCTTTTTTGTAGATCCTTAAATTCTTCTAACAGAAATCAAAAGAAAATATTCTAACTGATATACATAGATTTCACAAATCAATATACAAATAAAAGAATTATGTTTTCCTCTTAACTACATTTAGGGAAAAAATGTGACCATTGTCTAAATAGAAAATCTAACACCCTATTCAAACCAAGGCTCCTCATGCTCATGAAGCAAAACTACCTACAAATCCAATTAATTAATAGTAATGATTGGTAGCTCTAAATGTGACATATCATACATGGTTACAAAGATACGATTATCTATTAATTTCTTCAACAAATGGAATGCAATTTAGATTCTCCAATAGTGAGTTATGTCCATTTTAGTAGGATAAGTCATGACTGCTAGAATCCTGCTCAAGCAGAATTTGGCTTAATTTGAATGAATTAACTGTATTGATATTTTAAACAAAAACTTACAGATAATATACCCTTTTAAAGCTATTATACAAACCATCATACGAGACTTAATTCGGACACTCCTAAAATTTGATATTAGTATTTTAGTGAACATAGGTACAGAAACCTGCAGTTCTAAGCGTTTTGCATTAATATTCTTTCCCTTTCTGGCTTCTTGTTTTCCTCCATGTGCTTTCCTACTTAAATGTCCTCTTTTGCATTCTTACCTCTTAGATTGCTAGCTTCAAACATGCTCTAGGATTCACCACCTAAACCAATCATGACACCCAAGCAATAGGTCTCTGTGTGCTACATAAGGTGACTAATTTGGAACAAAGGAAATATCAAAAAAAGCATGAAGACAAGGAAACCATAATAAGAGGAAGCAAATAATTAGCAATCAAGAACTATAGCTACCACTAAACAACAAGAAAGATTTAAGCATTGTGTCAGATAATATATGATCAACTTTATTTACCAATTGGAATGCATTAATGTCAAAAGCATAGAAATTGTATCGAATTGTTATGGTGATTTTTGGTATTGATTTTTCAACACAAGTATACGTATCGTCCACAAGTAATATAATGATAAGCAGGATATCGCTCACGGCAGAAATATTGCTATAACTATTATTTGAATGCTAAAATTAGCACCTTAATCTTATTCAAGCAACTGAACTGTTTGGCAAGTTATAATTATGACTAAATTAACTAATATTAAATCGCATGCTCACAATATCTCTTAAAACTTCATTTTACCCATTTAAATTATTATAATGATTCAAAGTTGTTAACCTAAAGTTCTACTTTAAATATAAGCATCTTTCAATGACTTATATTAATATCACTTTTAACTAACCCTTTATATTCCTATGAGAATGAGGTTAACAAGGATTCATTAAACTTCAACTCTAACTTGATCACATATGGCTAGAAAGTATATTTATATCTTTCAAGCTAATCAAACTAATCAATTATATGAATAGTTCAATCATATGTGGTTCATCTATGACTATCCTAAATTCCCTTTTCCAAGTTTACTTAGGATTCCTAATCAATCTCATTAGTGATTAATCAACTAGAAGTATTAAGAAAAGATAAATGCAAATAACTTAAAAACCATTACATAAAATAATTAAGAGTAAAGAAGTATACAGGCTACATGTTGAGTTCAATTGCAACCCTAGAAAAGGAACTACGTCATACTAACTAAAGGAAACAAAAACATAATTGACATCACAGGTAAATCAGAAAATAAGAAGGGAAGAAAAAACTCGAAGTTGTCACGGTTTCAAGTCTTCAAAACTCCCTTGCTTTGATGTCCCTCTAAACCCTAGCCTTCACTTCTTTTTATCTGCCTTTTGCTCCTAGTTTAAAACCAACAAGAAATCTAATCCTTCATGCATGAGAGCTGCGACGCCATATCCCTTAGTAATGCAGCACTAGGCTCTTTGTTTGCCAACGAATTCGTGATGTCTTTATGGTGTCGTAGCTTCCATTTTATAGTGCTGCAACATTGTCTTCTTTGACTTGTAGCTTAAATGCCTTGATTTACACCGCAGTTGCACTACCTTCTCAACCAATGAGGCGCTGTCCTCTATGACTTCATACTTGAATTCTTAGGCTTTTACCACCCTAAGTGTCTAGCATCGCGGTGCTTCCTTCAAATTCATCATCTTTGATTTGGACTAAGACACTACTCGAACAACTTCAAAACAAAGCAAATATTTAAAAATTAAACAAAACTACTTCATAATTGAAATAAAACACACTTAATTGATAAAATCCTAAACACACACACCTTAAATTAAAAACAACAATTCTAATTGAATTCTAATTCTAAACTCAAGAATTTAACACCGTATAATACTTCCAAGTTCATTAATTTCAGACAAATTTCAAGTGTGTGTATTCAAGATCTTTTTACAAAGACTCTTATAAATCTGGATAACTTATATTCGAGTAGATTACTGATTAAGATTAAAATTTCCAAAAGTTTAACTTATCTCTCTCTCTCCACTAATGTAGGCTAGCACTTAATCAAAAATCAATAGGACTTAATAAAGGTTGTAGTGTATGGGTATTTGTAAAGGTTGGATAAAAAGAAATTTTAATTTGGCTCACGTACATTAAGTACACTAAACCAACATAGGACCTTGTTTGAACTTCACCAACTTTAATAATATACTTGACTCAACTCAGGCTTTCTTTTTCAGCCTTACTCTTATAATGGCACATATTTTCAATATAGTCCACATTTTTCTCTTATGACCATTTTTTTTTTTTTTTTGGTTGTTGTTGTTGCTAACCTCTTGTTTTCAATGCAACATAAGAGATGTCTTACCCCCAAACTTATTTTTCATTATGATTAGAGGGTGAAAAACATCTAACTTGATTCCTCATGTCATTCACTTTTCTCCCCATTTCCTTCTATTTTGTCCTTGGCAAAAGCTCATAGTTTTGTTTTAGACAAAAACTCATAATATTCTACCTAGTATGAGCATTGTGCTTAAAATATCAAGTTGGAAAAGTGGTAAAAAAAGAAAAGGTTAGGCTAAAAATATATGGCTATAAAAAAGAATATGCTTAAGCTCAAAAAGAGTATACTTAATATAAAATATATCAAGGTAGGCATAAAAAACTCAAACGATCCAAAAATGACCTAAATCATGTTTCTAACTAGGATTTCACCTCAAAAGAAAATTAAAGCTATTTATAGGACTTAAAAATAACCTTAAGCTCACTACAACATAAACACTTTCTAAATTGTGATGAAAATCCTAAGTATAAGATCATTGTGCATAACAAATATGGAATCCATCCTAATAATAATAAACTGAAAATACTTGTATTTTATCAAGAATCAATTTCAAAGGATAACTAGGTTATTATCATGAGATTGGGGGAACAATAATCACAATGTAAAAACAATCAACTAAATGAAGTAATACATAAAAATTTGAACGACATTTAACACTTGAACAAACTGAGTTATCACTGACAATTAAAATATCCACATTATAACCTAAAACAATCTAAAAACTTAACAATTTAGAACATAACTAAACAATTTACCAAGGTTTACAACTAAACCAATTTTTTACAATTGAAACAATTACTCTCCCAAACCTAGACTAAGCAGTGTCTTCAGTGCTTAAAGAAAAGAAAGATGAAAGGAAAGATAAAAGAAAAAGAAAGAAAAGAAAAGAAAAATTCCTTTAAAGTCTAAAGAAATCTTCAGGCATCCGTGTCATCCTTATCATCAAACTTGTGTGGCTAAAATAGACCAGGTGGAATAAGAGATGGAGGATAGTTACTCAGCGGCATCCACAAGTTATCTACACACTCATGAAGAAACTGGTTGTTCTGCAAGGAGGACAACATTGGTGAAGGCATTCTGCTCAACTACCTGCACTTCTAGGCAGGATAGGGGTTGGTTCTTACATAATGGTTTCACTTAGCGAGACTGTGGGATGGCTGGAGTAGAAGAACTCCCTCCATCGACTTCCATAGCATGCTTTGAGAAGGGCTATTAGCTTATGATCATTAATAGGTCCCTTGGGATGCTCTAACTCTTCACTTTATTCCCAAGTACCCCAATAATGCAGTAGAGAGTAGTGATCAAATAAAGGAACCATAGTCCCAATTTTAGCCCTCGTGCACTCTATAAGAAGATTAAAGGAATTTAGTAAGCTCTACTTATAAAGAAGAGGGGAAAAATTACAACGAGACCAAACTGAGGCGAGAAACCAATTATGACCTTGAATATGTTGTTAAAATTTTATCAATTCTTGATAAATTTTGAAATTGTTTGTTGTGAGTTAAACAATCAACTTTCCCGATATGTACATGATGCATTATCTCTTTTATTACAAATATTAACTTCTGAGAAACTTTTGGAGCATCTAAATAAGGGTATTCAGATTGTTTGGTATTTTGTCGTGTTAAGATTTTCAGAATCTATGCCCCTATAATTCTTTTTGATGAAGATTACTTAAATGGAATATTTTCTCTTATTATCTCATGTTTGAGAATTATGTTGGACATTCATACTAATGCTTATGACACTTATAACAAGGGAGTTGTTATGCTTGAGACTATGGCTAGGTTTAACTTATGTACACTTATGCTAGATTTTGACTTTGATGATTTACTTTTATGAGTTATTCAAGACATTCTTTATAACAATGAGCACACAAAAATTTTCGAGAATTTGGCCAATAATGGAAGCAATTGTGACATCATCCTTGTTGAATTATGACAGTATTCCAACGAAGTTATTATTTTCTACTTTAATGAGTGTTAGAATTACCGAACCTACTATTTTGAATTTGGGGATTCGAGTTCTTAAGTGAGTTGTCAAAAATCTTGCTCCTCTTATTATTCAAGCTTTAAGTCTTTTGGACACTTCTATAGATGATTACCATGTTATTATTAATTCTCTTTGTCATGAAATTGCTATGTATAACAACGAAGCTCGAGTATAACAACTATGTCGAAGTTAGAGATATTCAAGAGTCACATTCATAGGTTGATAATTTTCTAAATGAACATAATGTTAGGAATCAGTGTAAAATATGGAAATCATATACGCAGCAGAATTTAAAAATTTTGATTCCTTTAACCCAAAATAACCTTATGATTATATGAAAGATCCTAATTACAGTTTAACAATTAAACAAGTAAATAACTGTGTACCTTCGAGGCTTTTAATTCTTTCGTCGTATTCTTGATCGGCGTTCACTCATTCGTTGATTCATCAAGAGCACAGCAACGACACAGGTGTCCTGTCTTTAAGTGTATCCACACGAACAAATCCAACTAAGGATCTTCCTGTCTTTAAGTGTATCCACACTGAACGAATCCAACTAAGGATCTTCATGCTTGAAGATGAAAGGGGTTATCAAGGGATTCCTTGTGTGCTAGCACAAGTTACCGAATATCTCTTGTAATTTTGAAACCCTCGTGAGCTTAAAATCCATTTGTATAGTACATACAATTATTTTTCTCTTATGTTTCTGTTTAGTTTGTTAAGTCTTATCTTTTATAAAGACTAGCCACCTACTTATGCATTGGAAAATCCTAACATATTAGAGATTATGCTAACATTATGATTTAATCATAATTAAATCTAATGTCTAACACACTATAATAATTACATGATTGCCACAAAACTCTACTTAATTGAATATTGTCATTTTGTGTGTGACCCCTATTTTCAAACTATTGATGGCAGTAGACATGTAACTTTTACATATTTATTATTGGACCATGTCCAATTAAATTAGAACTCATTCTAATTATTTAAATTAAAACTCTTTTTAATTCAGCCTTTAATTAAGATTAATTAATTATCAGGGTTTCCTACAAGTTAAGATTAGTGCCTAGCAGCACATGATGACTACTCATAATAGTATAAATATGACTGTAAACCTTTTGAACCTTTCTGTTAACAGTTACCATACAATTCAATCTTTCTATCATGTAATATCCCGATTAAATCTATTTGGGTATGGAAATAATGTCAAACCCTAAATTTAATCATATGTGTTTAATCTTAAGATTATAACTTCATTGGAAAAATTAGAAACTCATATTCTAATATCCACCCTGCTATGGCCATAGACTTTAAGTCAAATCTTTTATAGACCACATATGACATTCTCTCTTTTCTACTAAGAGTGATAGATCCTTTATTGTACATTCACATACCTCTATATGCAAGTGATTATACCCAATTACTACTTCTTAGGTGACTCATTTATAAAATCAAAAATAGTATCAAAGTATAATGATATACATACAAGATAACTATGATGTCTCAAGTCAAAGGACTATTTGCACAACTGTAACATAAAAACTACCTATTGACATGTAGAGAAACTCCATATAGATGTTCTCAGTTGAGTCAGTTCAGTGAACTCATTCTCTAATGAGCACCTACATATCTGTCTTAGTGTTTCATACACAAGTGACTATGAGATCAGCCACCCTCAACTCTTTGAGCCAACTAGATATATACTAATCTATCCGGATTCACTAATGCCCTACTTAGTGATCCTATGATTAGGAACATTTAAGAATTAAGCTTAAAAAAAATACATCTCATTAGCATCATCTCATCATGATGCTTATTTTCATTACTTTAATTCTTTGGGCTCATGATGGTTAATTAATAACTCTTATACATGATAATGTTTGCCACTTGTATTTATTAATAATATGAATAAGATTGTACATAAAATAATATCCCACAACATCACATGTCATTGGCTTTAGGGCATACTACTAACACATAAGGTTGAAGAACTCAAAATTGTGAAGCAACTTACAGATAATGTTGACATGTTAGAACCATTAAAGCCAAAGCTTATAGTTGATGTTACTCCTCATTCGGTTCTTTGGATTATAGTTGCTTGCTCATATATCAAAATCCATGAAATTTAAGGATGTCTGCATTATCTATTATGGATAAATTGTCAATGAATATATAAACTCTATTGTTAGACATGTTCTTTTGAGATAGGTTAGCTTCTTTTGCCTAGACTATTTGCTTGAACCCTTGTCCAAACTCCTAATCTTTTCAATTTTCAAGGTAAGTTGTTTAACTGTTTCTAGCTACAACCATTTCATGTTGTTTTAACTTTATTCTATCAATAATGATCCACTGGATTGCTTATTAAAGAATAGTTACTACCTCAATACCTAGTATTACCCTTCTTTCTTCCTCCCATGATCACATATATTATATTACCCCTCCTTCCTCCTCCCACGTAACACCCATTGTATTACCCCCTCTATCTTCTTCACACGATCACACCTACTGTTTTACCCTTTGTCTTTAACCCATAGTCACACTCAATGCATTACCTATCTTTCTTCCTTTCATGATAACACCTGTTGTATAACCCCTCTTCCTTCCCTAAGGTAGACAAGAGGATGTAAAAAATCAAGAACGTTTAATTTCTTACCAATGGATCTAGATGAGGAAACTAGTGCAAATCCTTTGGTGACCTTAAATCACCCAAGCTATCACTCAAGCTTTCTTCTTGGACAAATCATCTTACAGACAATAGGACACGAACAATGTTAGGGTTTCAGTTGTCAAATGCTATTAGGGTGACATAAAAAAAAAAAAAAAAAAAGCTATGAAGGTTCAAACACCTTTTTTTTTTAGCTTTTTGTTTATGCCCATGCGATCCAAGAACACTCAAAAGATAAGTATTTGGAAAATAGTCAAGGCCAATGGCCCATTTCAAGGCAAACGACCCATTTCATTATGATTAAGGCATAAAATATTTGACTTCGATGCAAAAAGTTAAGTGTATGATCATGTTACTTAAAGTATATGATCATCTAATTACATTTTCATGTAATTGATTATCAAAAATAATTTAATTTAAAAAATCAATATTTACTTGCTTTCACGACTTATTTGTCTTAAATTATACCAAAACAAATAAAAAATGAATTGTATAAATGTTAGCACAATGATCTTTGATTCAACTTAGCATGTGAATTATTAAAAATTACAAATAAATAACATATTCCATGAATAAACTAAACATGCAAAAAATGTCCGACAACATTATTTGTATAATCACTTATGCTATTATAGCCTATAAATCCATAACAAAAATATCCGGGTAGTGCGTTCGTTAAAAGTAAAATGCTAAACAATCTAATATACAAAGCTTCATTAGCCATTGAAGCCATCTTTAGTAAGATCATATTGAAATAAATACGAAACTAATTAGCTTATATAATTACGTAGATGTTGTAAGATGTTAACAAACAAACATTATGGTTTAATAATAAAGATGAAATATCAAATCTCCAAGTCAGTTACCATGACCCTTCCACCACAAGAAAGATCAAATCCACCAGTTAGTTACTGCGATCCTTTCACCATTGTTACCTTCCTATACACATCAAGGATCAAAATTACCATGTCAGCTATTATGTGGCCATGACAATATATACATTATTAAGATCTTAAAATGTAAAACATATCCTACTTTTTGACAAAGTACTTGATTGGAAAGATATATGACCTATAAATTGTGATGAACTGACATCATTACTTTAGTTGGCATATAAAGAATAGTAGTTTATATAAATTTATAGTTTAATAAAAAATATATTATAGATTATTTTTAAATTTCCTTTCCTTACCATAAAATGGTGTTCACCACGACACTTCAGGAATGCTTGGAACTCAAAGCTAGAGTCATGTGAAAGGTCATTGATTGATGGATATTTCCTAGTCTCCTAATTTTATAAAGTAGTCAAGTCATTATATTATGATCAAACAATATCCAATGTAAAAAAGCACAAAATGTATGTATTAATTGAAATAACTATTCTGAAAGCATCAAGTAATGATCACTCAAATAGAATTACCAAGGAAAGAGTAAAGTCACTTCCAAGAAAAGATAAGTTTTCTTTATCTAATGAACTAAACCTAGATATGCTAACTCCTTTCTTCTTGCACTTTGGATAAGAATGCTTGGTGTGACCTTGGCCATTACATATCCCACATTGAAATGACTTTTTTTGGGTGGACCTACCGACTACAAGATGCTTTAAAGTATTCAAGTTTTAGAATATAAAAATTAGTATATAATTACAATTATGAATAAACAATTATCAAACACATATTAATTCAAAATAGTTACCCTTGGTTCTAACTATCGTAGGATCATAAACATGTGACATGTGGCAAGCCATCTTGTCCATTTCATAATTGTTCTTCATTACACATATGTCCATATTTTAAACATAATTTGTTGATTTCTTTCCATGCATTATTGAAGGTTTCATTAGATTGAGTCATTAAGTTTTCCATTCTTTTGCTACTATAAAATAGCATTCCATAATGAATACTTATTAGCCTTTCATATGTCATATTCGGTTGGTTGGCCAAAGTTTCAAGATTTTTGGGATTCTTCAACCACCTGTTAAGTATGCAAGATTGTGGAATACTAAAATATTATTTGGTGCTTCATCATATTGATCATGTAGCAACAAGGGATACCAATACCCTCAAAATGCTTGCAAGGGCATTTCATTACAGTCCTGGACTGATCATAAGATACTATGATACGTGAAATTTCATCTTCAGGATCATAAAATACATACATGTGCGTGTCCCTATGTTCATTGTGCTCTATAATGTTAATTTCGTTACTACCATCAATCTCGAAAACAAACAACTTCAAAATTGTATCTATGTAAAGTTTAAATGCATGAGTTTCTAGTTGATGAACTCGAGTCTTAACAGCAGGTGTTGTGTACATGTTGCGAAAATCTTTTTTTGCCTCATTTTCATGAAAATGCTTCATGGCCTTGTTGAAAGGCTTCATAAATTCTAGTAAATTATACAAATTCTTCAAAACATCTTAAGCCTTGAGTTTATTCCTTTCGACCAGGATGTGCTCCTCAATTCACAAAACCATATGCCGCAGAGATATGATGCTGCTCAATACTGTGATTCATGTATAATTGTTTCATATACTCATTTTGTTGGAGCTCAATTCTATCAATAGATTGATCCCACATGGCATCAAATTGATGGATAAAAAAAATCTTCGTATAGTAATTTATGAAATGCTTAACAAACCGACTTATAGGACTACACATTGCGATAGATGCCATCCATAAAGTCTGTGTGAAACCTTCGAAGCAACCAACTATATAGCCATTCACGTTGTCTTATTACTGTATGTTATAAAGGAAAGATGTCTCTTCTCATGCATGCAATGAAATAGTGTTTCTAATGCCCACACGTAAGCTTTTAACGTCTTATTGCTGAGTAATGCACAAGCAAAGATGACTATGAATTTATGATGATTTACACCAGAAAAAATAACAAGTGGCTTCTTATAAATATTAGTGCAATAGGTTGCATTAAATGCTACAACATTACTAAAAACTTTATAATCCAACCTAGACATACCATCAACCTAAAAAGTATGATCCAACCGACATTATCATCAAATGTTTTGTCTTAAAAAAATTGAGTATCTTCTTCCTTTTTTCGTTCCAAGTAAAACATGGCAATACTGGCATCACCTTTATTCACATTCTTGCGACAAGAACTACCAATATGGATATATAAATCATTCATAACATAGCTAATCTTATCATAACCATTGGACTGTTCGGACATTAAGCTCATTATTTGAACTAGCATCATACCAACGTTACGATAACTATCAATGTGTAAAACGTCATCATCATTTACTTGTCTATTGGGAACAAATAAAATAAGAATGGTTTGGACTGGCAAGTTTGTGACTGTGGTCTTTGACAAAATTACATACTGCCCACTCTGATGTGTTCCGAACCTTGTTAATTCTAAGTGTGGTAGGATACTTATATCTTGTTTGATGCCTTTCAGCCCTTTTTCTATTTGCCATTGCTTTATACTTTCCTTCTTGCTTAACTTGGTTATCACAAAGCCAACGACGATCTATTATGTTTCGATTGACTTTACTATAATACATCTTGCCTCTTCGAACACCGAAACCACAAGCTTTTGCATATATGCAAAGTAGAATATCTCTAGAGATTTAATACTTTCAAATTTCTTTGACATTACCTCTGAAATTGTAGGCTCATAGTATGATTTACAAATATTGTCCTTCTCATTTTCATTGCCATTATTGCCTTCATTGTCATTACAAACACAAACAAAATTAGTTGGAGGTTCATTTAGATCAATGTTAAATCTATCATTTGTTGAGGACATCTTGTATGATTTGTCAAAGGTGATTACAAATTAATATAACAGTCAATCTCATCAACTATGTGTTAATGGAATCACAATAAATTTCAATATTGGATTTTATTATTAATATATTAACCAAATTCTAAATTTAATCATATATTCATATATTCTAACACAAAATTAAAACACGTTCTCGTCAATTTTTTTATATTGAAGTTATAGAAATTAGACTTAAATTAATCTCAAGATCTCGAAAGGAAATTTAATATTTAAGTTCAAAGTTAAAAAATCTAACCAACTTATGTAAACAATACTAACCTCGTCCTTAAGCTTTCTTCTTACTATTTCACGAGAACTCACTTTGAAAACGGGATGAGGAGAAGAAAAAATAAGGTTTACATGGTAAATAGAGAAGCTTTGGCGTGACAAGGTTTGCTAAATAGTGGAGACGTGGTTTTACAGTTCAACTTTATTAAAAATATTCTGAAAAATAAGAGATAAAAAAAATAAAAATTAATGTAACTTTTATGGATCAAATGTATAACCCATTACAATTTTATGGCAATTGATTTTCACAACTAGATGAAACCGGTTGTTGAAGTTATACAATTTGTGAAAGTGACTTAAAGTGTGCCAGTGTCACGTGTCGGGTCCAGGTTAATTTTCTGGGTGGACCATACCTTGGTCCACTTTGGGGTACCGAGAGTATTAATAACTTTGTAAAAAGGCCCATACAGTGATCCCCATTTCCAGTCGAGAGATAACAAATAAATTTCAGGGGATATTTATTGTTAATTACTTAATTTCTCCTTCTTCGATCCGAGTCTCACAACGAGTCGAGAGTGACCGAATTCAGAACAAGTTTGTCTGCTAAGATACGCTGTAGTTGGGTACAGTGCAGACCAAACGCCTTCGTTCTCTCTCTCTCTCTCTCTCTAACTAACATACGCCGTGACAGCGGCATTTTATCCTCTTCCATGCTAATTTAAGCTTCTTCCTTCCTTCATCCTTCACATATTATAATTATTAAGCCCGTAGTGTTCCCCTGTTACCTCCTTCTTCACCTCCGCAAATGCTTTAAGGTAATTTCTGTATCTTCATATTTATCGTAAAACTTATGTTCATTTTGAAATTAAAGGAGCTAATTCCTTCCTTCCTTCATTCCTTCTTTGTTTCATTTAATTTGTTGAAAATTTCAAATTTTCCTTTTTCTTTTTTTAAACCCTTCATTTGGATTGCTTGTTTTTTACTTTCAGTCCAAGATTCATTTGAATGCTAATGTTTGCATTCTATCTTACTTGATTTAATGATTTTAATGGAATGGAATCATCGTGTAGTTCAAATGTCGTTAGGTAAAACAAAATCCATTTTTAATTTTCCAAAAATTGGATTCTGAAGTGTTTTTGATTGTGAACAACAAAAAGGCAAAAAAGTATGATTTTTGCTTGTTTATCTGTTCAGAAGTTTTGGGAAGAAACTGTGAGGGGGTTTACTGTCAATGGGATTAACAATGTTGGTTTTGATACAAGATGGGTATGATTTCTCAGTTAAGGCGTAGTTCTTAGGAGTTTTGGACTGCTATTCTTGTAATGGGCTTTTGAATTCAGATCACAGAAAGAGAAATGGTAAACGTTAGTATAAACTTGATAATCTGAGAAACATTGTTTCGTAGGCTTATTTATGTGATCACAAGAAGTATGATGAATTGAAAAGAGCAATGCTGATCAGGGAACAGAAAGTACTTTCTCAGAACTACTTCTGGCTTTCTGCTGAAGAGGGATCTGACTTGTTTTCAACTATTTTTTTGTTGATCTCGTTCTAGTTTTCTAATATATGTGGATTGCTTATTTGCCCATATGCATTTCATCTCATTTCGACCCCTAGTCCTAAGTACCATTTTTGACACACAACTTTCAAGAATAATGTTTAGGTTTTCTTTTCTGAATTGAGTCAGCTTAAGAAGAACTTGTTCAGTCTCCCTCACTGTGCTTGATTTAAAAGTATCTCTTATTTGATGCTTCTTTTCCTACTTAAATTATCTTAGTCAGAACCCTTATGCCTTTCTTCACTTTTTATCTTTAGAAAATTAAGAGAGTCAGACTAAAACATTTTGTTTCAAACAGTACACTATGGTATATGTTTCATTCTTATTACTTTACTTAGTATACTTACAGTTGGTTGGTTCATTTATCTTTGGGTTAATTTGTTATATATCTGTCTTCTGATTGGTTGACAAATATGCCAGAGTTTGCTAGGATGCAGCTCTTGTTGCTTCAACTTGTTTTCCCTTTTTTTGTCCTCTTCTGCTCTTTCAAGAATGGGAATGCAGGAATCACAAGTACTTTCATTCGATCAGAGTGGCCTTCTGTTGACATTCCTCTTGACAATGAAGTATTTGCTGTCCCAAAGGGTCATAATGCACCACAACAGGTAAACCTTCTTCTTCTTAAATATGTATTGATGCAAGTGGACACATACGTGAACTGTTCTAATGGTTATAAAACTTGTAATAGAGAGAGATGGCTGACCCTCTACTATGTCTATATTGTGCTTCTTTTTGTTTAAATCAAACAATGATGTGGTCAGATTAGTATGACCATGGAGTTATAATGGCCTTGCCTTCTTGAAATAATCTACTGCAGGTGCATATCACCCAAGGTGACTATGATGGAAAAGCAGTAATTATCTCATGGGTGACAGCAGATGAACCAGGGTCCAGCAAAATACAATATGGAACATCAGAGAAGAAATATCAATTGACTGCCGAGGGAACAGTATCAAACTACACCTTCTACAAATATAAGTCTGGCTACATCCATCATTGTCTTGTTGATGGACTTGAGGTACTGATTGGTGGAATTGTGGAAGGCGTCATAATAGTTAATCATGTAGTATTTATCTAAGATAAAACCCAGAACAGAAGATATTCCATGGTATACTGTTTGTCATATTATCATATATGCTCTAATTTTACATTGCATGTGCAATTGTTTGGTTATTTAAGTTCCATGTGTCAGTTATCTTGTCTAACTAAAACAAACAAATGAGCTCTCAATTGTTTTTTAGGTAAATAATTGATATTTGAAATACATTGTTGGTATGCCAAATTGGTATTCTATGATTAATGTTCTTCTAATTTTCGCAATTACTCATGGACCTGTTCTCTTAATTAGTTCAATGATTTCCTTTTTCAGTCTGACACCAAATACTACTATAAAATTGGGAGCGATGATTCCTCCCGGGAATTTTGGTTTCAAACACCCCCAGAAATTAATCCAGATGTTCCTTACAAATTCGGGATCATAGGTTAGTTGTCTGCTCTCCCTCGAAGCTTCTTCTACTATTCCAGTGGAGTTCAGTTTGCATAGCCTCCTTATAATGATGCTTTTTTTTGTGGACTTTTAAGATGACTTATATTTGTCTTTCCCTTATTTGACGGAACCTCTATCTTCCTTCTGCTTCTCCTATCCCCCTCTGCTTCTGATCTAGTTGTTTTTCCTTAATGATCAATGTTATAATTCTCACAAATGAATATGTTGCAGGTGATTTGGGCCAGACATACAATTCTCTTTCCACTCTTGAGCATTACATGCAGAGTGGAGCGCAGGCTGTTTTATTTCTTGGAGATCTTTCTTATGCTGATAGATATCAGTATACTGATGTTGGTTTAAGATGGGATACATGGGGTCGGTTTGTTGAAAGGACTACAGCATATCAGCCATGGATTTGGTCTGCTGGAAATCATGAAATAGAGTATATGCCTTATATGGTAGATTACTAAACTATGCAACATTTCAGTTCAAGATGCTTATTTGATACAATGACCCTCTTAGGCTTTGCATTTTATTTCTTCCACTGTGCCTAAAATTACTTACAGAACCAATACAAAAACCAATGTGAACAGTTTTTCTTTCTCAAGTTAGAAGGTAGAAGAGTATTACAGAGGTCTATATTATTTATATCCTCCTATCTACCAGTAGTTTGGATTGGGCTTTCTTCTCCTCTCTCTTACATATATTCAGTTTTGTCATTTTGTATGGAAGGGTATGTAAAAGGTTCCAGCTGTATCCTCTTGCGAGATTGCAAAGCTGAAGGATGTTTTCTTCATTTCCCAAAATCCAAATGTTCTAGATAATTCTGAGCTCCATCAACCACTATTCCTTCCACCAGTTTTGTACTTTGGAGCAGTATTTTACATATAAATCTTATGAAAAATAAATTAGTAAACAGGCACTTCATATGACTAGATATCTAGTTAAAAATGGTGGGTCACAGATTACTCTGTATGAGTGTCATATTGGATAAGCTATTTAATAAACTTATGGTATATTACACAATATGTTTTGGATCACGCTATATGCTTAAAAAGTAATTCCTATGACATGTGTTGTAAAACTACTTTCACTTTCTTTTCAATCTCTATGTTGTTAGACTGCTTTGACTTTCATATTTAATTCACTTATGTGTCTATACTTTAATAGTCTCAAATTCTTGGCATTATCAGATACAATTTTCACTCTGAATATTTCCTGACTTTTTTTCTTCTTCTTCCTAATCTAACTTTGTCAGGGGGAAGTTGTTCCTTTTAAATCCTTTCTTCAGCGCTACACAACCCCTTATTTGGCCTCCAAAAGCAGCAGCCCTCTCTGGTATGCCATCAGGTGTGCGTCTGCACATATCATCGTGCTCTCCAGCTATTCACCGTTTGGTAACTCCACTTCTTTTCTGACTGTAAAAATCATGTGTTCTTATTAATTAATATTCTCTAGTAGCATGCAATCTTTATTTCTACCAAAGGATGTATGTGAAATTTCCTCCTCTTAAGAAAACTAGTTACAAACCAAGGCTTTGCACAAGTTTGACTTAAAACTTTTAATTAGTATTTGTTATCTAACCTTGTATTATAGTGGTTCACATGAAAAGTAATGCCCTATTTTACTTACTAAAGAAATGATTAACATGAAAGGAACTTTCATCCAACATTGGCTTTTTTCAGAATCACATCCTATAGAAAGTAATTAAATAATATAAGCATGATTTAATCTTGCACCGAGGTTGGTAGATTCTAATATTTTTCCCCTTTCTGTTATATGTTTGCTACTTATCTTTCTTCTAGTTACTGTTATTATATAAAAATAACTATAAAGGGTGCGCATCATATAGAATTTAGTGGCATAATCTTGTACAAAGTATTAAACAGTATTAGTTCTACTGTTGTATTATCCTTTCTCTCCTCATAGTACATTTTATTACTGCCAGGTATAGCATAAGAGAGGGGTCAACAGTATAAGAGACAATTGGCTAGTCTTGTACTATTCTATTACCTTAGTGCATGATGAAATCATGACATTATTTAATAACTTTTTATAGGATGTGTTTCGCACAAAAACCAATGTTAGATGTAAAGTCCTTTTCAAGTGAATCATTGTAATAAAAAGGTTAGATAACAAATACTAATTAATAAATTTAGGTTTTTTTTTTTTTTTTTTTTTTTTTTTTTTTGTGCATCATATAAGGATAATAGAATAGTATAAGACTATCAAATTGTCTCTTATACAGTACAAGTCGATACTATCCAATGAACGACTTATTTTTGCGCACACCTTTAAGAAAAGAGAATCACATTTAATCCCCTTTAGTAGCAAACCTAGTAAGAGCCAAATAGATTTTGTTCTTAGTAGGAAGGTTGATAGAATGCCTTGTAAGGATTGTAAAGTTATACTCGGTGAGTGTTTAGTGACTAAACACAAAGTTTTGGTTGTAGTTTGTGTTAAGCATTGGAAGAAAAAGCACAGGTGTAATAGGAGTAGTAGGATTAGATGGTGGAATTTGAATGGAGAAAAAATGACTCTTTTAAGAAAAGATGCTGAATGGTGACTCGTGGATTGTAGAGGACAAGCTTAACAAGGTTTGGGATGAGATTATAAGTCATATTAGGAATATGGGAGGGCATGGACCACCAACTAAGGAGACATGGAGAAAGTAGAGGACATGGACCACCAATTAAGGAGACATGGTGGTGGAATGAATAAGTTCAACAAGCTAGTAAAATTAAAAAAAAAAGTAGTTATAAAAGATTACACGAGTGTAGAAATGAGTATAATTATGAGTACTTTAAAAAAACTAGAAAAGATGGTAAGTAAGCAATTAGGGAAGCTAGAGGCAAGACTTGTGAAGGATTTAACTAGAAGTTAGGAACAAAGGATGGAGAGAATGATATCTATAGGCTTGCCAAATAAAGAGATAGAAGAACTACATATTTGAATCGTATTAAATGCATTAAGGATAGGAGAAAAAGTTTTAATTGAGGAAGATGAGATCAACTAGAGATTGCGAACTTTTTTTGATAACTTATTTAATGAAGATTTTAATGTTATTGTTGGAGAACTAGATGATGCATTCGATGATATAAACCATAGATTTGTTCGTCGAATTCGAATACATGAGGTTAAAGAAGCTATTCAAAAGATGGAAGGTGGTAAGCCAATGGGACTGGATGGTATTTGAGGTTGGAGATGCCTAGGAGAGGGTGGAGTAACTTGGCTCACAAATCTTTTTAACAAGATTTTAGTGATCAAGAAAATGTCTGTTAAGTGGAGGAAAAGTACGTTGATTCTTTTTTATAGGAATAAAGAGAATTTACAAAGTTGTACAAATTATCGCGGGATAAAATTATAAGTCATATAATAAAATTGAGGGAAAGGGTGATTAAGCATAGGCTTAGGAATGAGACTTTAGTTTCTAAAACTCATTTTAGATTTATGCCGGAAAGATTTACAATGGAAGTTATTTTCTTACTTAGAAGATTAATAGAGAAACATAGAGAAAAGAAAATAGATGTTCATATGGTTTTTATTGATATAGAAAAAGCTTAAGATAGAATGTAGAACAAGTTTTGTGGTGGGTTCTTAAGAAGAAAAAAAGTCTCAACTAAATATGTAGAAATTATGTATGAGAGAGTAATGACTAGTGTGCGGTCCGTAGATAATATGACTGGAGAGTTCCCAATTACAATAGGTCTTCACCAAGAATCATCTTTAAGCCCCTGTTTATTTGTTTTAATCATTGACGAACTTACCTGTGCCATTCAGGATGTGCCATTCAGGATAAGGGCACCGTGGTTTATGTTGTTTGCCGATGGCATCGTGTTGGTAGACAAAACTAGAGAGTCTAAATTCTAAGCTAGAATTATGGATGAATAAGTTAGAATCTAAAGGTTTCATTCCACATTCGGCTGCAAAATTAAGTGCGTAGCTTAAAGGCAAAGCTTGTACACCTCCAGAGAAGCTATACCAGTGAGTTTCTACATTAATCACAGCTGGAGCAACAAGTCTGCATCAAATTTATAGAAAAACTACATGAACACTGGTAGCAGTAGTTATTCCTTAATTGGAAATTTTTCTACCCATTGTCACGTCAATAGAACTTGTTCTATTAAAAATGTAATTTTGTGCCTTGTAGGTATTAGCAAATACATCATAATTTATCAACTCAATTTCATTAGATGTTCTTTAGTGAAAATTTCAATCATTTAAGAGAAAACAAATCAAACATTAATTTGACAATCCCAATATTCATAAGGAAAAGTGGTATGTTTCTTAAAAAAAAGGAATACAGTACTGAAATCAAGCTAAACTTGAAAAGATTTATGTGGGATACCTGCGATCACCAGAATCGTGATAAACAACACTAACATATATAACTGGATTTCTTTCCAGGAAGAATTCCATCAATTGAAAAAGCATAGGCTTGCAGAGATAGGTTGTGAATCATCCATTGTGACAAATAGAAAGAATTCTGTAATTGGCGCAGTGCAAGTATTAGTTGTTTAGGCTTAGCTTATGTGTGTGAGTGTATAATATATATATTTGCATTTCTTTAACTAATTACTATGTGTTTAATGTTTCAATTGAATATTAACTCTGATACAGGCCAAACCATGTGATTTAAGACCATGGTTCAATAGTAAAGGAAGAGAAAAATTGCTTATACATTGATAGTGGTTGTGGGATACGGGGATGACAATTGAAAAGAGTTATTGCAATATTGCTGCCCTTTCATCCTTCCAATTTCTGTCTACAAGATTGTTCATTTGTTTTAAGACATTTTCAGTGCTCCTTTTCTGGCCATCACTATTCAGTGACAATATCCAAAACTTTCCCACTTTGACAAGAATACATATTCACTTGTGCATTTTGTTGGGTGGACTACCTTTTCATGTTTGAATATTTTACACTCAGTATTAAGAATGTGATATATATGTTTTCAACAGTAAAATACACTCCTCAATGGATGTGGCTTGCAGAAGAGTTCAAAAGAGTTGATAGGGAGAAAACACCTTGGCTTATCATTCTGATGCATGTTCCACTCTACAACAGTAACGAGGCACACTACATGGAGGGTGAAAGCATGCGAGTCGTATTTGAGAGTTGGTTCATCCATTACAAAGTAGATGTTGTCTTTGCTGGCCATGTCCATGCTTATGAAAGATCAGTATGGTTCCTTACTAAATATCTTTTTTATTCCTTCCAAAAGATAACACGGTTAGCTGATTTTTGCCTTTATTTATGGCTAACAAGTTATGAATAGACCTGTCTCCTTAGACACTATCACTCTACTGTTTTTAAGTCAATCATATGAGAAGGACTCAACTTTTTTTTTTCCGTAGTTGTTTTGACGAAAATATTCACATTACGTAAGTATAGAATATTATTTTAGAACACTGAATTCACCTCTGTTGTAATTACATTATACATAGGTATTTAGTTTAGGAATGTCCAGAGTGTGTTTGGCTAAATAAAAAAACTTGTTTACCATGTAAAATGGTACCAGTTCAAAAAATTGGAGTTTGGTATGCTTATAATATCAAAATGTCCAGAAAACTGTTTTTTGAAGCAGAAAACTAGTCTAGGTGAGCTCCATCTTATTATAAGATGGCTTTATAAATCAGGTGCATTGTGAAATTTAGAGAGAGAAGGAGAAAACTCAGGTATTTGTGAGTGAAAATCACTGAGTATAGCCTTCATACTGATGTTATATTTATACTATATGAATGTGTGCTGTATAAGCGAAGTCGGCTATGTTACAACCTAAATCAAGGCTAGAAATTGGGAAGCTAAAAATAGGGAAGCTAATTACAGAGTAAACAGGAAAACTCTATATTAGGAAACTATTCAACTATTCTAACACTCCCCTTCAAACTGGAGGATATATGTTATATGTACCAACCTTGTTACACATATATCGAAGTCTGTTACCCCTAAGGACTTAGTAAATAAATCAACTCTTTGGTTTTCGAACTTCGCAAAGACTGTTTTGATAGTGTTATCTAGAAGCTTCTCTCGAACAAAGTGACAATCAACCTATATCTATTTTGCTCTCTCATGGAATACGGGATTAGAGGCTACATGTAAAGCAGCTTGATTATCACATATTAGCTCCATATATTGTATGTGCTGAAACCCAATTCTTCCAACAAATGCTTCTACCAAACTTACTCAGCAGTAATATGAGTTATGACTCTATATTCAAATTCATTATTGGATCTTGCAACGACAATTTTCTTCTTACTTTTTCACGAAACAAAATTTCCTCCCTAAAAAAACATAATATCCTATAGTGGATCTTCTGTCAAAAGAAGATTTAGCCTCAATATGTATCACTATAATCCTAAATAGAAGTGGAATCATATTTATAACCTAAATTATGACCGCGCCCATGTCCTTGAACCAAGGTGTGACCACAATTCTTGTATAATAGCTCATTTAATGATGCGATATTGCAAAATACAGATAACTTCAATCCGATGAGAAGTACGAGGTTGAGCAAGAAACTGACTAACCACGCTAGTGGCAAATGCAATATCTGGTCTGGTTATTGTGAGGTAATTTAGCTTACCAGCCAAACGTCTGTATTGTTCAAGATTCGTCAGAAGATCCCCTGGTCTAGTCTAGTTATTGTGAGGTAATTTAACTCTAACTTAAGTGTTTTTAGTAATTGGAGAAAAAGTTTGAGTCATTCATATCATAAATCTATGTGTAGCCTTTTGCTACTAGTTGAGCTTTCAAGCGATCAACAGAACCATCAAGATGAACATTCACAATATATATCCAACAACAACCAACAGTAGACTTGTCTGTGGGTAAGGAAACCATATCCCAAGTATCATTGTTATGTAAGGCATCCATCTCACCAACCATGCTTGTCGCCACCCCGAATAGGCAAGTGCATCACTGGTTGTTCTAGGAACAAAGACAAAAGACAAAGAGGAAACAAATGCATAATAAGGTGAAGATAATCAATGATAGCTAAGAAAAGAATAAATAGGATAAGGATTATGAGTGGAAAGAATACTTTTACGAACAGTCGAGGTGGACTGTCAACAAGAGAAAGGTCTGAGGTAGAGGATGACGTTGGAGTAGGGAGTGAGTCATCAGGTACAACAACAGAGTCTGTAGGAGGATGAATCAGAGGATGACGATGATAAACCTGCAAAGGACGAATTGTGGAGAAAGATAACTCAAGAGGTCCACTGTAAGGGACTAGGAGAACGTTTCAGACAAAATGTCAGTCAATAGAAGATGACGAGAAAAACAAAGACTCATAAAAAAAGGTGACATCAGTAGAGGTGAAATATCAATGTTTTTTTGGAGAATAGCATTTATATCCCTTTCAAAGACGAGAATAGCCCAAAAAGACGCATTTAATAGATTTAGCATAAAGCTTATCCTGCCCAAGTGTTAGATCATGGACAAAATAAGTACAACCAAAAAGATTTAAAGGAAGGGAATATAAGGAATGATTTGGAAATAAAATAGCATGCAGTAAGAACAATATCTCCTCAAAAACGGGATGTCACATTATTATGAATCAACAAAGTACAGGCTATTTCAATTAAATGCCTATTTTTACGCTCAACAACTCCATTTTGTTGTGAAGATTGATGGATTATACCCTGTGATGTCATGGAATTTTAAAAAGATTAAGAAATATATTCACGAGCATTATCATTTCGTAAAATGCGAATAAAAACACCAAATTAAGTTTTAATTTCAGCACGAAATTGTTAAAAAATAGAGAATAACTCCAAATGATGTTTCATTGAAAACAACCAAGTGCAACAAGAATAGTTATCAATAAATGTAATAAAGTACTGATAAATTAAGATATTATTGACACGACTAGGTCCTTTGTGAACAAGGTGAAAAAGAGATTACTTTAAAATAATTATGCTTTGGAAACTGAAACATGTGTCTGCTTTCTGAGCTGATAGAACCAACAATCTAAGGATGATAGAAAGGATAAACGCGGAACCATCTTTTGGAGTTTGGATAGGCTCGGATGATCCAAGCGACCGTGAATAATGAGAGGAGATACATTGCCAGAGCAGGCTACTGGAGCAATAAGCTGATAAAGACCTTGAGACTCACACTCGGTGCTAATCGTCCATCTTGTACCTCAGTCTTGTATGACAAAGGAACTATCAATAAACAGAACAGAACAATTGAGAGAACGAGTTAAATTACTGACAGATATTAAATTGAAAAGGCATTAAGGAATAAAAAGGAAGGAGTCTAAAGGTAAAGATGACAATGGTGAAGCCTGACCCTTTGGCAGCTACTTTAGACCTATTAGCTAAAGTAATAGTGGATAGTGATGAAGAATTAGTAATATGAGAGAAAAAGTTAGGGTTACCAGAGATATGATCAGATATACCAATGTCAAGTACCCTAATTTTCGAATGATGTGTGCTGAGAGAGACAGATGACAAAATTACCAGGAAAAGCTGAGGAAGACTGTTTGGTAGCATGGTACTGTAAAAATTCATCATAATTGGCTGCTGATAGATTCATTGATTGACCCTCAGGAGATGTTAGACTTTCAGCTTGAGTTATATTAGTTGCAGGGGATGGTCGACCATGAAACTTGAAACAACTGCTCCCATCTTCTAACAATATGTACATTGAGGATGTTGTCCACTACCTCCTTTACCCTCTCCCCTCGTCCTCCATAATGTGAAAATTGTGAGATCAGGACAAAGGAATCAGGTAGCAGAATCTCAAATAATGGTACTACAAGAGAGGATCTCCCTAAGGCGGAGCAAAATCATCATACAGAGAAGGAACAGAGAAAAGCTAAAATTTAATGGCAGATCGGCTCGAAGACCATAAAGAGTGAGAATCATAAAGTGCTTATCTAGTTGTTACTCATGAGTAGCGACACTAGTAGTCAAAAGTAACAACTCTGCAAATTCAACTCTTAACATTCTAAATTTTACTCAAATAAGTAGGCATATCCTGATCAAGCTATCTCAAATTCAACATATTAGTAACCACATTATAAAAATGTTGAATATCAATGATATAAAGTCCTTTGGCCGTTTTCCACTATTCAGGACAAGTTTTATAAGCCTGAAAAATCTATAAAATTGAAGATGAAAGGGATGCCCACAACAAACTATATAATTGAGCATCAACTTTCTTTCACATAGGTTGATCTTTTTCAATAATTTCAGCTAGGGTTTTAAATAAATGAGCTTCATGACCCTGGCATATAAATCATAATTCAACCGAAGCAACCCTATGACAGATAATCAAAACTTGCTAATTTTTCGGTAGTGATAACAGGATTACAAGAGAAAGGCAAATGTAAAAATATGAAATTTAGAGATAGCAGGAGATTCTTCAGAGGTAGACATACCTATTTGTGAATGAGAAATATGTCTGGAATTTAAAAAAATAGCAGAAAACCGAGAAAATACCCGGAATTTGGTGTAGGATCTTCCTGTTTTTGGTCAATGGCTCAGCTGGTACGGTATTTCATTTTAAACTAGGGGATGTGGGTTGAAACACAGGAGCTAACTCCTGAGATTGGGTAGTAAAGTCTTATTAAATCAATGTCATACTGTTTGCTTATAAGTTATAACACTTACCCACTTGTTGGGTACAGACGTACAGTGGATTCTCATACTTTACTTTTTCTACTTTATTTTCAGTATCGTTTCTCTAATATACACTACAATATAACAAGTGGCAACCGGTACCCTGTGCCAGACAAATCTTCACCAGTCTACATAACAGTCGGAGATGGAGGAAATCAAGAAGGTCTTGCTGGAAGGTGAGTTGAACTGCTGGATTGTAAATTTTCTTGTTATTTATTGATGACTGTGATGAGAGAAAAGTGATGTTTCTCCTATTATCATCTATGTTGGAGTTTCATTACTTCTCCCATTGCTCGTGTAGGTTTACAGATCCACAGCCAGATTATTCTGCTTTCCGAGAAGCCAGTTATGGGCACTCTACCTTGGAGATTAAAAATAGGACGCATGCTTTCTACCACTGGAACCGCAATGATGATGGGAAAAAAGTGCCAACTGACTCTTTCATACTGCACAATCAATACTGGTAAGTGCGGTTAACTTTTTCTTGCTTGGGGCATGAGATGAAGGAAATCTAAGTCTGCTTTTTTCAGAAACTAGAGTTTAATTTAGTAAACATGACATGCATTTTGGTTACCAAAATTGAGTCATACACAACATGCATCTTCTCTTGTTCTGTTTATTATGAGGACATACAGTGGGTAGCATGATAACTTTTAATTCCCGAGTTTCCATAACATTCCATAGTCATTAAAGAAAATTTATTTTCTTTTTCTTTGTATAGAGGATGGAACAGAAGAAGAATCTTAGTTATTATAATACCTTGCAAAGTCAGAATCAACAACGACTTTTGGTTGATAAAAAATCAATGTAGGGCATGAGCCTTAGTTTGTCTATTATGAAATGTGCACAGCTTTTTTTGTTATCATTCCAGTTTAATAGGCAAGAGAATAATAAATCAAAGAGATAATAATCTAACGTTTTGCAATTATTTGGAGTTGTTGATAAAGCAATTCTTGTACATGATTCCACTTGTAATGCAGGTCAAGCAATTCAAGAAGAAGAAAACTGAAGAAGCATTATCTGAGGAGTGTGGTTGGTGAAATGACCACTTAGCTCCTCAGGTATTTTTCAGAAAGGCCAGTAAGTTTTGAGCACTTCAGATATGAGGGCCTTGAAGTCTCAGATCGAGCAAATTCAAGTTGCAGCAAATATTGGATTATTTGTGTTAGTACTTGTATCGTACTATGCTCCTACTTATGGAACTTGTACTTTAACACACTTTGACTAATAGATAGTGGAGGAGGAAGGTGAATGTTAATTGAAGTTCCAGTGAGGTCAATAAGAAAAGGATGGTTTGCCCTACTTGAAATCTATGTACTATCTGTCCGCTATTAACCTGTCTATCATTTACTCACTAGTTTCAATTTTCAATGGTTTTCTTGAAAGTAAAAAAAATAAACAAAGATGAAATTTGTACTACAGTTTACAATCAATTCAGCTCCATTCAAGCAACCAGAGCAATAGTGAATCGAACCATCAACTGAAATTCTACTACTGTTAATTTTCTAGCATCGGGCATAAAAATTGACTGCTGCTTATCATATATAACCTTCCAAGTTCCCACAAGCAAGGTCTTGATGTAACTATCAATGATCTAGTTCACAAAATATATATATCTTTACCTCATTAGATGAAATAATTATTTACCTCAGCTATTTGGTTCTAAACATACATGATGCAAATTGTCAATACAACTGGAAGCGTGTCAGCAATGTTTAATTTTATACACAACTACTTGAAATTCAAGAATCCCGATAAATTGGCTGCGGCAACCACTTGAGATTCAAATTCAAATGGCCAGATTTAGCACCATCTAGCTGGAATCGATCTTTGTATTCCCCCTCCAATATGACTTTAGTAAGTGTCAAGATGCATCTCCCCATATAGTCCTGCAGGAGTGATAAAGGAAGTATCAGGTCCCATGTATTTAACAGTTTAGAGATAACTTAGGGCATGCATATGGTAAAAGTTACGAATATCTTAACCCTTGTGTAAGGATCTAAGGGCGAACCAAATGGGAAATAAGTAGGAGATAGAGAATAAAGGATAAGTGGAAATCTAGAGAGAGAAAGTGGGGAAAGGATATGCACCAGGCTACATAATATGCATTTATATAGGCAAATCCTAACTCAACCCGAACAGAATCACAAAGTAATACTATAATTAAAATAAATGACATAACTTATAAATAATATTTAGTTAACCCCAGGTCCATATTCAATAAAATCCCTATCCCCAATTACATAACTCAATTCCTAATAACAGTTACAAATAGTCCTTCTACTTTCAGCATCATGGCTGGCCCCTTCTTACATCGAACAGCAGATTCAATATAAATTACATTGGTAGATACAAAATCACAAATCAGGAAACTACGTGTCCACTGATTCAGATCTGTAAAAGTTAATAGTAACCCATTAAGCTTTTCCACCTCCGCAACCTTGATTCATCAGGGTACACATAAAACTCGAGATTATAGAAGAAAATAAATAAAGAATGCAGGATATCTGTACCTTCCCAAATGTGTCATGGTCCCACACTTCAACCATAAGCATATCATGTAATCCATCCTCAATAACAAAGTCAAAAGTTTGATTCCAGACAGGGTTCAAGCTTTCATTGACAACCTGAGACAAACTCTAAGGATTAGGTAATAAAATCACAAAGATTATTAGTCTAACAGAGTCACAGTCACAGAGCACAAACATCCAAGGGGTTGAGGAGGTAAAAAACAAAAAGTAGAAAGGGAGGAAAGCAGAAGCAAATGAAAATTCCATAATATATCATGTCACAGCCATCTTTTTAAGATTCTCAAAACCCCATAAGAACTAGAACCTTACCCTAGTTCTGTTTTTTGTTCCTGATTTTTTCATGGTGAGAACGACATAAGGATCAGATTTCCCCATCAGATCTGCCGCAGGCAAATCTTCACCAGATATCACAATAACAGAAAGAACTCCTCTAATAATAACCTCCTTTCTCTTCTGTGTAACTGATTTTTCAACTTCAGTATCTTCGATTCCGTTCACTCCACTTTTAAGAACCTTTTCTAAGGACGTCATTGAAGCGTTAGGAGCAAATGGGTTGGTAAACCCATTCTCCATACCAAAAGGATAGTACAAAAGCTCCAAGTGCACCTAAATACAGAGAAAAATGGTAATTAACTGAAACAGGGATAAGTACTTATCAGGCAAATCATATGTATAATGAAAGATAAATGTTCCACTGGAGCAGCTTATGAGATAGAAATCAATATAAATCCACAACCCCTTACAAACTCATTTAATCAAATTCTGAGTTTCCTGAAAAACAAAACCAACAACCCAGTTCCGTTCTAGAGTTCTCATTCCTTTGTACATAATCTTTCTAAAGAAAAAGAATCAGCTGAATAACATAGTTGTGATTCCTTGGTATGTTTTTTGTTCTGTGTCATTGGGAGTTTCTTTCTCATTGACTCAAATAATAGCAATAAATTACAAAGGGGAGGGTGAATGAGGCAAGTATAGCCCCAGTTGAGAATTAGCCACCACGATATATTTTTCTTCGTAATTGACAACATATTGTTAGGTTCGAATTGGGAAGAAAATAGACAAGTAAAAGGCAGCACACCAGTGTTCTAATGACACTACAAGTAAGTTTCTTATAAATTGCATTTTCCTAATTTGGTTTTAAGTATCCAACGCAGAATGTGGGTTTTCCAAGAGGACGTTATTATCGAGTTGATTTTGATAACAAAAAGAAAATGGGCTAGTGGGAACATAATTCAATATTTCAGTTTATACAGGAATAGGCAGTGTATGTAGATGGGGGGGGGGGGAGGTCAAAATGTTAATAGGCTGTGGAGATTTGGTTTGAATTAATATTATCATTGATGAGGGCTATGAAACAGCCGTGATGCTCTGATTTTGACCCAAAACAACAAATAAAAAAGGTAACCATAACACCATATATCCATGATCAAATAACATTAAAATTTGGGACAAGTGCGAGCAATATCTCAACTCCAAGTAAAAGAAAATTTACTCAGCAAATCCAGAATCTCTGTAACAATCAATTACTCAAATCCACCAACACATACGAATATGATAGCATCAGTGTTCTCACCTGCCCTCTGTTCTTGTTATCTCTTTGCATGTCCAAATCCTTAACCAGCTTCAACCATACATCCTTCACTTTTCCAGGCTGAAGTTCACTTAGTCGTATATGAGCACATCCAATCAGCTCAGATGTCTGAACTCCCTCATCATCATATATTTTTACCACCAAGTGTTGAGTGGATGCATCGTCAACAATAAACTCAAAGTGTTCGTTCCATATCGGGTTTAAATCATTGTTCTGGAGGAATAAAAGACAACCAAGCAGTGTTTCTTTCAGAACTGATTAACAGGAAAACATGAATTAAGGCAAAGTACAATAACTTACAATTGTTTTGCTGGTTTTCATCCTATCACGTATGGGCCGCACATATATTACAGCATAGGGGTCAGATTTCCCAATGATATCCTTATTCGTTAACTCCTTTGCTTGCACAAGCTTCACTTCCAATACTCCCACAGGCTTTAGCTCTAGGTCACTAAACAGAAAATACATTGCATATTAGTACTGACTATATTTGATAGAAGCCAGCAGAGGCCATGGTGATTTTTTTTTTTTTTTTTTTTTTTTTTTTTGGGATATGTAAGCAGAGACCATAGTTAGCATCAGTCCCCTCTCTTCTCACCCTCCGAACACTTGTGTAACAGAAGTTATCTTGTGGTTGATGATATGCTAAATTATCTGTTGCTTATTTAGGGTTAGCAATTTCAGCAACAAAGTTGTATCTAGGGGCGCAGATACTATGCATGGAGACAAGAAATGTAATTTCAAATGTCACCATTAGTATTTGTATGATTAAATTATTTGCAGTTTGGCTCAATAAATCAGGCGAAAAAATTGTATTGAGTTCATTTTGGGACAAGATATAGTTTCCAAAGTCGTTTCTCCCAAGAACTCAAATCCAAGTAGAGCAGGGAAATGCTTCAAAATTTTACTAACTTATCCCATTTTACCGAAATAAAAACAAAAAGAAGAATTTCAAGTACTTCCACTAATCGAAAGAACTGGAGATAGTTCCATTCCTTCTCCTCTTCCTCCATATTTTTCTCATTCCACTACTCAAGTTGTTTGGGAAACAAAGTCTCTGCTGCCGCTGATCTCACCAGAAACAGCATCCTGTGAGTCGCACCATCACCTTTAATCTTTATCTCTATCCAAACTCACACATCACCTTTCCAATGATAGTCCCTAAGCAGGATTTCAAAACTATCTATCTCTATCTCCTTCTGTATGTGTGTCTGGCTCAATTAGTCAAGTAGGCATTTCTCTCACTGCATAGTCATTCTAATGTTAGTGCAACTCACCCACTAGTAACAACTAAAAAAATAATTAGAAAATCAGCTCATATCCTATTCCGTACTCGAACATACCTATAATCCCCAGGCAAAATAGGTATAACTTTTCTTACAGGCCACGTAATAGAATCTTCAACAGCATCCCGAATTGTTTCCTGTATGAATACATAAGCTTCTTTATCAAAACCTAGATTATTATAAAACAAATCCAGAAACTACATAAATAAAATGTTGTTCGTGTCTGTAAAGATGATGCGCGATAACATTGTCTTCATTTTTCCAGAAACAAACTTCATGAATTAATCCCTCCAACAAAGCAAGTCAATCATAAAAGTTTATACTGATAAAAGCTTAACCAGAATTTGGGAAACCAAAAATTTCCATGATTATGCATTCTTGTGAATAATTTAATCAAATAAATACAGTTTCAAGTAATTTAGTTAGGTAAACATATTTAATTAGAGATTCCAAAGTATTTCCAGACTTTTGGGTATAAGTAATTTGAAAATCAAAACCTGAGGCACAGTACTTTAAATGAAGTTCAATAGTGCATGCTACACACACAAAAATAAAGAGGGGCACCACCTGTTGCACTAGAATTTTCTTATTCAGCTTTATTTATTAGACAAAGTTTAAAACCTCAATTAAAAGAATATCCTCCTTCGAACTATCTAATTTTCTTTTAACAAACCTAAAAGGACACAAAGTTTCCCATGAAGAAAGACCAAAGTTTAAAAGGATACAAAATATTATCTTTAAAAAAAAATAATAATAATAAGAAGAAAACAAGTAAATCAGTTTGACAAAGCAAACCAGTTCGACTCATTTAATGAATTAAGAGCCCAGTGTTTCGTGTGCAGTAGAACATGTATTGTTATCATTAGCAGCAGCAACAGTGACAGTTATAGGAGTAGTAGTAGCAGTTGCAACAGCAGCAGTAGCAGTAATAAGAGTAGTTGTGACAACAGCATTAGTAGCACAACTAGTAATAGGAGCAGCAGTAGCAGTAGCAGTAGCAGTAGCTAGTAGTAGTAACAGTAGCAACAGCAGCCGTATAAATACTATTAGTATTATCGTTATTATTTGTAGGAGTAACATTTGGATAAATGACATGCACAATTGAATTAATAACTTCATAATATCTTATGTTGCACAATGGTTTTCTAAAATTTAAAGGACTTGAAAATGGATTTGGATCTTGAAAAGGGTCAATCGGTTAAAATCGCATTCCGGGAAATTCCGGGATGCCCCAACCATGCTTGGGTTTTGGTTGTTTGGCCCATTCAAGCAGTGGGTTTGGGTTTTGACCCAACCTAAGGCGACCTTTAATACTTATTTACCTTAGGGACTTTCCTAATTCATTAAGAAATCCTAAATTGACCCATTTCGTAGATCTAACGGGTTAATATTAGTCCTTGAACAAACACCAAGTTTTTCTATAGAAACAGCACTCATGACCTAGTTTAAGACATCCACACCTATTCACGGACAGATCACACTAAGACGAAATTTCAGAGCCTCCAACCCTTTCTCCTATATATATAGAAAAAAGTAGTATTACTAGTAAGAGAAAGAAGAGAGTCCAAACCTTTCTCGCTGCTTCCAACAAGGTTGAAGCTTAGACCTTTGGATCAAAGTTTCTTGGAGTTTTGTCTTTCTTCAACTCTCTTTCCACCTTCCAGAATTGAGGATTCTTGAACTTGTGTTTGTTGTAATCATTGGTTCAGCGACTTGGATTTGTTTGTTTATTTGTTTATTCTTCTAAAATAAGTGATAAACTAAGAATCAAAGCATACAAGGTAAGACTTTTTCAACTTTCTCCCCCTAGAAGTTTTCTTATGGTGTTCATCATGTAAATCCATGATTTTCAATGCTTAACTCCGATAATATCACTCTTTCATGATTAACAAAAGAATTTCATCAATCACATGTTAGATTAGAACTAATAGCTTTATTTTAGTTCTAGTAGGCCTGAATAGAAACATAACTTTGAGAGGCAATAAATATAGTTATTTTGAATTAGAAAACGAGCCACCTATGGTTGGAAAGGTAGTCATCTTAGCTTTCCATAACCGCTGACTTTGTGTTGTTTGGACATATATAGCTCCCAGAGTTATCAAAGGCAAGCCCTCTTGCATCAGCACCTTTCAGGCAATGCACACATTCACCCAGGCGCCGCCTATGTGCTTGAGGCAACACATTCACCTAGGCGCTGTCTACATGCTTGAGGCACGCACCTCTGCCTTGTTTTGAGGCGTACCTTAGGCGTCAAAAAGATTCCAGTAGGGTTTTTTTTTTTTTCTTGTTTTCTTTTTTTCTTTTATAAGTTCCTACGAAATAGGAAGCCATTTATGGAAGGAATCACAGAAGGAATAGGAGAAGTCCATAAAATATTTTTAACAAAAAACCTATATCAGCAGCTCGCCTTGAAGAATGAAACCAAAAACCCTACATCAGCCATTTAAGGACTGAAAGTCTCAAGCAATAAACATCCCTTGTTTTGTGGCCGAAAAAAACACAGCACGTTTTTAGTGGCAAGTTTGCCTTGTCTAACCTTTTATTCATTAGTTATTCTTCTTCCATAGTAGTCTCTCTTCTGATACACAGAGAACATAGCCATTAAGTATGGCTTGCAGAGTAGCAAAACTTACCCTATTTTGTGGCCGAAAAACATAGCACTCCTGTCTATATATATTTTTTTTCAATAGGTGCACCTAGCTTTCCCAAGGGGCGCGCCTTGCACCAAGGCTCAAGTGCCTAGGGCCTTTGATAACACTTCTAGCTCCAGATATAGCCAAAATAGTGAGAGCTGCTCAAACAATGGCAGTTCTACACAAAATAATAATTTTATGTAATTTCATCCATCTTTTGATTTTAATTGTAGTTTAAATCTGATTCATTGATAACTCAATGGGCATTGTGATCAAGATTATCCCTTTCAAAATAATTTAGAAAAAAAATTGCATCTTTTAACTTAGTTTAGCTTTGCATTTCTTGTCTTTCAAGTAACCTTGCATGATTGGATTTTGGGTTTAGATTTCCATAATCTAATTTAAATGTTTAAACTAATTATTTATATTATGGAGATTTTAGATTTATTATTTTCTTCTTTTCATGTTAGTCCTCCAACTATCTTATATTTACATTTCATTTTTATTAACTTATTTTTTTTATTTTTCCAGATATTTAGAGTTTATTAATATTTATTTCATGTCATTGAGCATTATTTATCATATTTAGCAATTAAATCATTGTTTGATGCACAACCTTATATATTAAGGAGATCAATTTTGTCTTGGATAAGTTGAGTGCTTGACACAACTTATCAAGCTTGTAACGAAATTCCTAACTTTGGAAATAGTGCTAGTCCTTTATCCTTTGGGATTTATGATAGTCATTAATTTAGGATTAAGGTATTAATTTACTTTTGCTTCTAGTTTCTTCGGTTTTCTCTACTTCCATGTAAAAAATAGGGTGGTGGCTCCCCTCACACATCATTGCGTTGATATGTGATTTTGATTTTGTGGTTCATATGCGAGAACAACATTAACAAGTTATGGACCCAAATCATCGGGGTTGGCTACAAAAAGGAAAAGTGGTAGGAGCATGGAGAAGTTATAATCTCTTCTTCCATTTTCTTTTGTAAATGCTATGAGCACGGAGCAGCATCAAATAGCGGTGGATCCCAGCATCGGAGGAATTTTCCTCATTGCATGTAGACACACCTTTTCTTTTTTCTTACTCGTTTTTGTTCCCAAACAAAGGCTTAAGGCATCTTCAGTCTTCACTCACACAATAAAGGCCTCACAGCGAGTTAACAAAATTTAAATTAGAAATTTTAGCATCTACTATGAACGGATAAATTACCACCTCATCTAAAAACTCAAGCTTGAAGTAATTAATATATTCTATGTATCTCTCATGATGGAAGTGGGGTTCTAAATCAGGACCTCTTACAGGGAAGGTTATTTGATCATTTATATATTCTAACAAAGTCATACCTAAAGATGAAAGATGTGAAGCACATTCAAGTCATAATAATATGCTCTGTGGCGGTCTTCCAAAAAAACTTAAGAATATGTTAAATGTACTGAGATATTTAACATATATAACAAACAATTGCAAAACAATTAGAGGGCACTACTAAACAAATGAAGGCATTTGTTCAAACCTCAATTGCATCATATAGTCCAGGAATCGCGGATATGTCACCACCAATAACTTTCAGAGTAAAATCCAATTTTTTCTGCAATTTAAGATTACAGTTCACGTCATTATATGCATATTCACTGACAACTGCATGCACTCTATGTCTTCATGGACATAAAGATGAATGTTGGCTGCATTTATGTGTTTTCTGTGTATTCAGAGAATGTATAAGCAGCCTACTGTTTGTGCACATGCATGTATGCACAGAAGCGACAAAGAGGAATAGGAAGGAGAAGATAAAGATGGACAGCCTCCAGTCAAAACTACATTTATTGGAATAAATATTTTAATCTTATGATCACCCTTTGGTTCAAATTGTAAGATCTCATCAGAATGATAATCTAATCTTAATCAGATCCACTTCATATAGGTATTTGATTTTTGAACTGACCCATTGACATCCCAGTGCACCTGTGTTGACTTCAGAGTACACACATATATGATGTTTCAAGAAGAGATACAATACCTTTTCCCTTAGAGAAAAGCTAACAGCTCCAAAGCCTGGAAACTCATCAACTAGCGGCTTAAAAATCAGCCTGAAAACGCCTGTAAATCCAATATTTTTTACCTGAACAGAGATCACAAAAAAAGAATTAAAATCGACAACAACAATAATTCTAGAAATAAATCTCGCCAACTAAACACTGCCAATGAACATAACAAGTGATCAACGCATGAACATCATAAAGATCCAAGACACAAACATCTCTATAAATCAGCACAAATATTAAGGGCATGAAAAAGGAGACAGAAGGAGGAGAGCGAAAGATTCAACTTCAATCCTAACCGATCATGAATAAGCCAGTTCAGAGTATCTAGAAAGTTATGCCTATAAGAAAAGCTGAAGTTGTTGTGAACTCCTCCAAGCAGGATCTGATGAAAGAATCAAGAAGAAATGGCATAAAAATTTTCATGCCCACTTTTATAGCTGGTTTTTAATGGTCACTACTCAAAATTCTCATTATAAATGATAGAACAATATTGAGCCATACAGACAATAATCCCTCCTCTCCCCATAGTAGAAGAAAACACACAGAAGAAGAGAAAGAAAAAAAAAAAAAAAAAAAAAAAAAAAATTTATCTAAATACAAAGGAAACAGAGCAACATTATATATATTGAAAAGAAAGAAAAAAAGATTGCAGATGTTAGTTCAACAACACAAAAATTGTGGTAGAACAATAGATTCTATAGGCTGGCTTTCAACCTCAGTCTCAACAGCTGAGGTCAGTGTTGCAACAATCTTAGAGCTGCATGGTTATGATCTGTGATGAAACTGGCAGAATTAGAGGTGTTATGATTGATGAATTGAATGGTTTTTTTACACCAGTAACATGGAAATCGACCCTCATAAATAAGGATAGAAAGAAGAATGATGCGCTTGATTAACATTATATGGGATGACAATTTGAAGGCAGCATATAATTACTAGTGAACAGAAGAAGTACACAGTAAGAAAGTAGTGAAGTACCTGAACTGGCAATGCTACACCAAGTCTAGTTTTTATATCAAGCACTATACTTGGATTCCCATCCCACTGCATTTCCAACTCCATTGTAACACCACCTCCTCCATCTTCGAGTATACAAACTCCTAAAAAATTCATCTACAAATTAGAACTGCAAAAGAAGAAAAATCAAAATGCAAGAGCATTGTGGAAGTTCCCAAAACAAGAAAAAAGGACATTGATAACATGACTGAAAGAATGTTGAAATAAGTACAGGATCCTTCCCTAGCTTGTGTTTAAGTAAGCAAAAGAAAGTTACTAATTGTCCTCTCCCTCTCCGACCAGCCATTTACCCAGATGTTTTGGATAAGCTCACATGGTCCATTTGTGCATAACAAAGAGCTAAAGCATGATCATGTAATTAAAGTGGATCGTTTAGAAAGTTCAGAAATTAGTTTTCTCCTGTCCACAACCCACAGAAGAACACCAAAGGAAGGAAAAGAAAGAAACTCATCTCCTAACGAGGTGTATTTTGAATTGGAAGAAACTGGGAAACCATAACATTACCAAGTTTGACTACAAAAGAAATATTAGTTAAGATCCACAATACTTCGATATATTGAACTCACCAGTGAATTGTGGCGCTACAGTACCAAGAGTGAACTTGGAAAATTTTAGTGAAGACAAAATAATTGGTCTATATTGTTCAAGTACTGGTTCCACTGATGCTTTTATCAGCTCAGAGGCAGCCTAAGAATACCAAATTTAGAAACAAACAGTCACTGTCATGAGAAGTAAAAGTGAAACCTAGATTTGTTTTAGTTAACTAGACTCGTGAAAATTACCTCATTTACAAAGGGCCAGATCTTAGTAAGATGTTGATTGAGCCAAGTCAACTGAAATTCAATACAAGAAATTAAACCCAAAAAATATTAGCCCATCGGAAGCAATAATGTAGAACAAGAAAAGCCAAAACGAAATAGGATGAGAGAGCTCAACTTTTGGCGCTGAGAAAAGACAACCCAAGAAGGATAATATTGAGGAGGCAAGAGCTTTCTTGAATCCTCCACCGTCATCCTCGCAAAAGCAGCAATCGTAGTAGCTAGTTCAGACCGCCGCTTAGACCGGGCATTCTCAGACCAAACGAAACCAAAGATCACTGCAATCCCAACCACTATTCCGAGCACAAGTCCCAGAAAAAAGGCCATTCTCTAGCAAAATGCACAAAAGCAGTGTAAGATATGTGGGTTTGACTTTTTGAGGAGAAGGGCACCGGTGAGGTGAGGTGAGGCGGTGACTAGGAAGCAGCTCTTGCCGTCGTAATCGAAGATATAGGCGGACGAATCTTTCTGGCTTTTTGGACTGTCTAAAGTCACTGAAAGGTACCTCTGTAAATTTTTTGCCGACAAGACGCAGACACATTTTTGTATGGTATACTATGATTAAACTTGACTTGACAGCTGAGTAGGTGACTGGACACGCTTAGAATTAAATTACCAACGAAATTGCACCATATCAGCATTAGACACTACAGATATTGGATAAGGTGTCTCACAATATATTACCTTATGCCTTAATTTATTATTGGAAACTTTCTTTAACAAAGGAAAATATCCATATAAATTGATATTATTGCTTTTTCTTTTTTCACAAAACTATTATTGTTTAATTTTAATTATAAGATATTATATATTTTTTTATTAATTACATCACTCCATTACTAAAATCAAATATTATTATTCATTTCCGATATTAAATCAAATTGTTATTTGTTTGTATTTTGTTATTAGTAAAATCAAATATTGTGACAATTTTAGAAATAATAGAAAATTATTTAATAGATACAATATTATTTTTTATTTTAATAGACACCACATTGCGATAATAAACGCCCAGAAAGAGAAAGAAAAAAAGAAAGCACCTAGATAGACATGATATGTGATAGTAGTATATAGTAGTAGACTTGCTTTTATTGTTCTCCTTATTTTAGTATATTTTCTATGTTAGATTGCTAATTTTTACTTTCAAAGTGGCCATGGAAGCGCACCTGAACCTTTGCACCCGTTCATTTGTAGGTTATCTTGGAGCTAGCTAAAACCTGAATCTAATACATTACCTGGTAAAATTCGATCATAACATTGGCGTGTTTGTGAAAAATTACATTGCTTACTTTTGTGAACCTTCAACCACATACTTACCTATCTGACCTTCAAGCTAGGCTACATGACTTTAGGCGATGACAACGAATTCTTTAACCAAAGGAGATATCGACTAAGCAGGACCCCCAAGCACTCATGACCCCCTGATTATGCTAGATACTCCGATCATGTAGATTCAATTCCATACTATGATGAGAGATACACAGGAATTTGCAGGATATAATAGACTCTTCTTCCCCTAAGGTTAGGAACAAGGGGAATAGATGGCCCCTCGAACTCACTATCGCTAGGTTGCAAACTTTTTTGGATAAATGATGAGGAAAACAGTTCCCCTTCTCAACCCCAAGGTAAATCACCCCGTAAAGGGCGTGGCTATAGTGTCACCCTTATATGTCTTTGACAATAGATCATGTTATTGAGAAAACACCTCATGTAGGCAATCTAACTAGCTGACACGATACATACACATCAACTGTAACCACCCCTGGTAAACCACCCTAGTAAACCACACATGTCATTCCTAAAGTCTTTAGGTTTTGTAAACTACCTGGGATTAAGATGCCCACTTTGGTGCAATACTATGGCATCACGGATCTAGATGATTTTGTGAACTGTTTCGAATCACTTGTGATGTTGTATTAAATCTAGAAATCATATGTACAAAGTCTTTGCCTCTATTTTCATAGCGACAGCTCGGACTTGGCTTGTCCATCGACAATTTTGGGCAACTAATTAGTAAGTTTAAAAAGCATTTTATACAAACTGACTCTAGAAAAAGGACACTACTAATCCCCTAGCTATGAAACAGGGGAATGAGGAATCGTTGAAAGAGTACATGACCCAGTTTAATGGTATGGTCTTGGAAGTAGGGGATGATAATCCACAGGTAGATGAGTCGTGGTACTTTTTCGATTACTATGTTAATATTGTCATAACCACCTTAATAGTGGGATGTATGACGTCACTGATCTAATATAATCTCGATAGGAAGACTTAAAGACATAAGAAGAACTAATAAGCAGAGAGTCGAGGAATACATAAATGTCAACGAAGCAAATAGGGTAACTAGTAAAACATAGTAAGGCCATGTCAAAGAGATTATGATTTCCCAATCACCTGACCTTAAGAACGCCACACGACAGGAAACATGCAAAAAGATTTGGAACACCACCGATATCGAATCACAACAGTTATTGTCAGTTGAAGAAGTCCCTGTGCACCATCTTAATGGCTATTGAAAAGAATGATCATTTAAAATGGCCACCAATGCGAAACCTAAGGGGAACAGGGTGGACTAGGACAAGTATTATGTATTCCATAAAAGCATACACATAATATTGATGAATGTTGGACTTTGAAATGAGAAATTGAGAAATTGAGAATTTAATTAGGGAAGCTCATCTGAGTGAGCATTTGCGAGCTCCTAGTCTAAAAGATGAGATGTGCAAGTAAGGAATGACTGAAGGAGGACAACCAATGTCCCACGAGCCCGAGAAGCCCTGTCCATGGCATAACTTGAGCCTAGAAAGAAGGTGGTGACGAGACTGGACAAATGAAAAAAGATGGTGATAATTATCTACAATATCATTATTAGGTTCTCATTGGTGGAAAGGAAATGATATCCTCATCAAAGAAAAGCTATATTGTCCCTTAATGATTAATAAAATCAAGAATAAGGAACACAAAGAAAAGCCAATCGGGGTTATATATTTCTCAAATGATGACTTAGTTAGGATTAAGGACTCCTATGATGATGCCCTAGTCATCGGGGCAAACATAGCCAATTTCGAGGTATAGAGAATATCGATTGACAACAAAAGTTCAACGGATGTCTATATCATAAATGTTTCGAACGAATGAGAATAAAAAAAATAGTATAATGGTCCCTTGCCAAATAGATTTAGTCTGATTTAAACGGGATCTCATTCCAATTGAGGGAACGATCAAGCTCTCAGTCACTATAGGTGACTGTAATCCTAGGAAAACTACCATGGTGAATTTCTGCATGGAGGTAACCTCGGATTAAAACGTTTCAGAAGTTCATGTGAAAGAACGTAGTATACTTATTTGGGATACATCAGATAATCATTATAGACCTATTAAAGTAATTTGATTGTAGACCAACCTGGGAATGGTGCCAGGAGCTAAGAATTAACATGAGATTTTCATCAGTCAGTTATCCCCAATGCAATGGTCAAGTTAAGGTTACTAATAGAGACAAATGGAAGGACTGAGAAAAAAGATGGATAGGTAACAAATGAATTTGAAAGATCTCTGGTCGCATTGCATAACATCTCAGTCAACAACAAGGGAATTAAACTCCTTTCAACCTCGCTCTTGGTACGAAGGCATATATACTAGTTAAAATAAGAAAACCATCCCTGAGTATATAGTTGTTCTCACTACTAGAAAACAAGGATGGTATGATACAAAATCTAGACTTTCTAGAAGAGATGAAGGAAAAGGTATGAGTTAGCTAATGGCTAGCCAACAGAGCATTGCCCTATTTTTCAACACTCAAGTAAAGGAACAACCTTTTAAGGTAGGGGATCTGGTGCCCCGTCTTAATCAACTTTGGAGTAATAAGAACTTAGAAGGCAAGTGGAAAAGGGAACATGAAGGACTCTATAAAATTGTCCAAACTGTAAAGCAAAAGATGTAAATAAGATACGGGATAAGCACGGATGAGTCCTTCCAAGTACCTAGAATATTTAGTACTTAATAAAGGCTTCTGTTTTGAGAGATAGAGGTTGTTGGCCTGAAACAGAAAGGTAATTGGGTGTGAATAGGTGTTTGCACGTTATTAAGCTTTTTAAAAACAGTTTAATGATTCACAAGAAAACAGAACAAAAAGAAATAACAGAGTCAAAATAAAAAAGTAGTAGTAAAAAGATAAAGCAAAAACTACATAGATAATTTATAGTGGTTCACCACAACCATCTATGTCGACTCCATAAACTCTACTTAGGATTTCACTATGAATGATTTCTAATATCACAGTACACCTTCACCACTAAAAAGTAACATGACTTAGTCAATTCTAGCTAAATTATAGGTCTTATAAAAACTTTCAATAACTTAATTGTAGGGCTCAATCAAACCTTACACCAAGAATTTTACCAAGCCTAACACCTAAACTCTAGGTTCTCTAGAATAAAAATACAAATTGATGAAGAAGGATTACAAATCTTTTGATCTGATATAAAAGATTAGTGATCTAAAGAGTGTATCTCTTTTCATTGAAGCTTAGAGAAATATAAAAGATTTCTTCGTTGAGCTTCTACTCTCTTGCTTGAATTAATGATCTCCAATATAAGTCATTCTTTGAGTATTCAAATTGTGCACAACATCATCAACTGCAACAACTTAAGGTCGGTAAACAACATAAGGGTCCTCCTAATCCGAATCCTCCCAATAGGCTGAGAAACTAGGGCTAGGGCTCTTATCCTCACCATCTCCCCTAAAAGTCATCAATCCCTTTGAATTTCCCCTATCTTGACCTTTACACCCTTTGTTTAGGGGCCATGTCACGAATACTAATAGAAGCAGATGAGATAAAAGAGGTAGAATATAAAGATTGAAAGCCAAATAGTTAGTTTGGTAGAATCTGATTTTTCAGAGTACATGACAAAGAATGAGTGAAAGAATGAAGAAAACAAAGTAGGAAGCTCATAACTATAATAAAAAGCAAGGCTTGAAGAAAGTTTACGATTGGCCCTAAAATTATGACAACAAGACAGAATAGAGTACATATGTCCTCCAAGGAAGATTTTAGGCAGAGCTCTGCTAAGAAATTTTCATAAACTTACAAGTGAGGAGAAAGTTCTCCAATTTTGGTATGAATCCTAAATGTGAGCCTTCACTATACACACCCACTGTATACCAGACACGTGCCACCTTAACCTGACCCAGAATACTAACCACCACAACCTAGACATCCTAAACATTATAATACCACAATTGAGGTCACACTGATAATTTTCTTATGTGTCAAGACCAAAACAACACCTTTATCAATATCTATTATTCTCAAAATGTCTAGCCCAAGGAATGAGAACTTTATACATAATTTTAACAGTTCTATTGGCAACGTGTTCTCAGCTTGAGACCTTAGGGCCTCGAGCATTTTTTTTTCAAGGACTACTACTAGCAGGGGATTATCTCATAACCAATCCCCTTTTGCCTTATGTCTAATACACCATGAATATCAAATCCAATACCTACACAACATGTAACGATATACTACATGATAAATACAAATATAAATAGTAATTGAAAGGTATATCCTTGGTTATCTCTCTCTATATTTAATATTGTTGCCTACTTTATCTCTCTAAAAAGCTATGATTTCACCATTGGAAGGTTTTTGGGGAATCTCTCCTACCATCGAGACCAAACCCAATTTTATTCTCAACATCTAAATCCTATACAACCATCCTTAGTTACCTTGACAGTGACTCCAACATTCCCAGGCTTAATACTTTATGTTTTTCAACTTTTAAACTTTTTTCAGTGCTTCCGCAATGATTTTTAAATCATCTCTGATTCAACACCTTTTTTCCATTGTGATTATTTCTAGTTTTTTCTTCAAACTTGTTGCATGCTTCTTTAATCTTCAACACCTCAGACTCTAACTTTAGTTTTACTCACTAATTTCTTTCTTCTAAGGAGTTAACTGAAGTTTATACTACTCAAAGTCATTTATCTTTTTTTTTTCTAATTTCAGTGCTTTAGTAGTATTCTAAATAAAAATGAACTAAAACTCAATAATATGTTAGATACATTTTTTGATTATAATTTCATAAAAGAAAGGAAAAATCATACTAAAATCAAAATCTATTTTTCATAATAATAAAAAAAAAAAAAAAAAAAAAAAACCCATACAGGCATTACAAATCACCATGACATCATCTTATGATAATTTACCACACCATTCCAAAAAGATTAAAAGTGTAGGCACATAAGCCACATCTTTCATGTGAAATATCTGTTTTGCTAAATTAAAATATTATAAAGGGATCCTATATTTAGACCCAAAAAAAAATTTCATCTTATGCAATCATTCCACATAGGCACTCACTTTAAAGGACAACATATTCACCCATTCCTATATTTCCACTACAAGTAGTTGGTCATCCACCAACTTGACTCACAAAACTTCCAACAGTGTGACTGAAAGACCTTTCAACAACTTAACTAGTAGATCATCTAAAAAGTAGTACTTTTAACTATGACTAACATTAATCTACTACTTTCAGCATTTTATACTCTAGTTATAGTAGACATATTGTTATGTAAATTAATCAGGAGATATTAATTGAGCAATCAATGGAATATATCCATTATTTTTATTATCCATTTACAGGCCTCTATTGCATTTAGCTAGCAGTTTATATCTAACAACTAAATCTCAGACTAAAATTTAATGATGCATTAGTCCTTCAAGAAGAATTTAACAAAAAGAGAGGAGTAGATGCCCCCTATTCAACTTTAACTCTACTTCTCCACCAATGCAAAATACCATCACAACATTTAATAAAAACTAATCTATCCTAAACAATCTTAACTTCCAATTAGGGATGGCAGTTAGGGCCTGATTCGGGAGGATCCATACTGGGCCCGCCCTATGCAACCTTAATGGATTTGTAATTGGGTTTTAAATGGGTCCTTAATAAATACAGGCATGGATCTAGATATTTTCATTTTTTACCCACTGAAACTGAGCAAAACTCAAAGACTCGCTAGATCTAATATAAGTTTTTCAATAAAATCATAACATATAATAAAAAAAATGTAGTTTTTAATTGAAATTCTATATCGTCTCCCTAATTAAATAGCTAGTATATATACATGTTAATTATTGACCTTTTAAATAAAATTATACAAATAGCTAGTTATATATATATATATATATATATATATATATATATATATATATATATATTAACAAATGAATAATTATAATTAGAGCTAGAAACCAAGCATGGCAATTCTACAATAAAAGTTTACAGCAAAAATATAAATAGTGCATGCATATTTTTTGACAAGGACAACCCTACACTGCCTAGGCTACTGTCACTTATCTAGGGACTGTTACCTAAACTACCATGTAGTTCCACAAGTCTCTGCATATGTCCCACAAGATTCCTGGCCTCAACAACCATTCCTAACAACTGATTTCAACTGCTACAACTTCCCACCAGCAAGTATGTAGCCAATAACTACTACCAAGTGGCGTTATGTTATGCTGCCAACACTGCAGCTTGCTCTTGGTGCTTATCGACTGGCTAACAAGCCCATCATAAAACCATGAGCCACACTCAACCAAATCGCGCCAACTTTGTAGAATTGAACTAGTTTGCACCTCCATGCATTTTACATGGGACAATAAGCTTGCAAACTGTCCTAAGACTATGTCCAAGCTCAAGCATATTCCTTCATCCCTTAACCAGCCCACGCACTAACATTTCCATACATAATCCATATGCTGCTAACATTTTGCTTACATGCTACAGAAGTTAGTTGCATTGCGTGCATTTGCTGGCATATACAGCTACTGCATAATGCCAACCCATGCCATGCCTTAGTGTTAAGCAAGCAATCTTCTTATGTTAAGACTTGTGTTAAGACATGCCATTGCCTGTGTAAGACATAGCTTCCTACTTGAGTCATACGTCAAATCTCAATGTCATGCATGTCTCAAGTATACCAATGTCCTTGTTTAAGACAGGTCTTCTGCCACATCTTTGTGTCTAGTATAGCATAGCATAAGATCAGGTCATGATGTCATCATGTTGAGGGTTCAAGGGTCTAATATACCACTCCCAACTCAAAACCCTAATGTCCTCATCGGTGGGTCTGCATTTTCATTCTCGTTAGCAATCTCAATGTTTTCTTCACTTCCTGAGAAGCTCATATTGGCCATCATCAAGAAGGATTCTTAAACTGTTTCCAAGAAATCAATTGGTTTAGAGGCAAACATGCATGGTACATGTATTGTATGGATTTAATCTTCCAAAATGTCCATGTGCCCCAATGTGGGAGGTGAACCAATTTGTTTTGAATCACAAAGTCATTTCTAATAATCATGTCCCTTGTCATCCAAGACATGATTAACAAATCTATTTCACCAAACTATTCCCACATTATATGCAACAACAAGAATATCTCTCTTTGCACTCTAGCCCAAGAAAATTCGCACTTGATTTTATGTAGATACTAATCAAAAGAAAGTACTACAATGCCATTCATTAAGCAATGTGAAGCACTTATGCCCACCATGAATTTTCGATTTTCTCCCATGGATAATCACTTCTACAAACATAAATCATGCAAGTTACTAGGACAAGCATTACAAAGCACATTTGTTTACCTTCAACTTTATGTGCACTCTTGGTTTTATTTGCCTTCCTCAATATCAATGGGTTCAAAAACACCAATGGATTAACTTTAGACATTTTAGGCTCAAAATTATTAGTCCTTCCAATTTCAACAACAATGACTCCAAATTTATCCTTTTAGGGATAGCTCTTGCCACCTGTGTAAGCCACTACAAATGAAGTAGCCAGAAAAAGGCTTGCTGCTTACTATTTTGCTCCTTTTCCACAATGTATGCCCATTTGGCATACTGCTTTTCTTGTCTTTGTCCTTTTCCTTGCCTCTATCTTTTCTAGGCTTACTAGACTTGTCTATGCCTTCTTTTATCTTATACCCTCTTAATTCTATAAGGCTATCTGTTACCATGGTAAAAAGCAGTTTTTTTGTTCCCCACCTTCTTAATTGTAGCTAAGCCCACTGTTAAAGCCATGATATGAAATTGAAAATTTTATCCTTTTCGGACATATTCTTTATATCCAACATCAAGACACTGAATTATTTCACGTAATCACGTACAGTTTGGGTATATTTCAAATTTTTCAGAAATTTTTTTACAACTTAAGGTAGGTTGCAAGGTAGAAACTGCTTATAAAGTTCTTTCTTCAAAGAATCCCAACTTTCAATCATCCATCTCACTACTTCTATATCTCCTTCCATCAAAGTCAGCCACCATAAATTAGCATCACCAGCCAAATACACTAAGGTAATAATATCTTTTGCATTTCAAGAACATTGACAGCTTTAAAATACTACTCCATATGAAATCCTAAAGATCCTTAGCACTCTTTATGCTATTAAATGGCTTAGGGTATGGAACTTTTAGTCTAGTAGAGGTTCCTTCACCTCCACCATGTCCATCAGCCACAACACGTTTAAGGATAGCAATTTCATCCTCAAAACATTTAGAGGTCTCTTTGAATTCTTCCAGTGGTTTAGTTACATCATTGGCATATGAATCTGCCCTTCTTCCCAAAGTTTGCAATTCAGCCTTCAAAGCCTGCACATTAAAAGTAACAGAATCCATATGTAGTCATAAAGAATTATTAATGCCAATCAGATGATTGCCAACAAATCCCTCTAACATTTCCTGCCTTTCCTTTATGTTTCCCATGTCTAGCATTCATAATTAACCAAGAACATGAAGGTAAAAGTAGTGAATCTTTTAAACTACACTAACCTAGTTAACAATTAACTCACAAAATTTGCAGAACTTCACCACCTAAAAAATCTACAACTTTTAACCAATCACAATTTCGCAAAACAACAAACTTGTAGTCACCATATTTTGTTCAACCTTGGCTAACAGATTCTGTCTAATCTGGCTCTGAAGCTAGTTGTCAAGGGGTGTTTATGCAGAGGTTATTTTCTATTGTTAAATAAAATTAAATAAGGAAAAGGATTGTGAGATTAATTAGTATCTCAAAGCATACACATATAAGATTTATTTATCGCAACAATAAAACATAAATTTTCACATATGAGAAATGTGAGGCTACACAATACATTAATTTAATTTTCCTAGCACTTCCTCTTAAGATTGAGCATATAAGGCTCAATAATGCTCAATCTTATCCACATAAAATTGAATAATCAATCTCAACACTCCTCATCATTTACAATAATATAAAAATAATAAGTTAAACTTTAATCCGTTTGATGAACGTAGAGTAACTATGAACAGTTCTCGTGTTAGCTGGAAAGAGACACAGCTGGATTTGTTGGAAAAATTAAAAAAACACTTGCTGGAAAGAGGCACATTAGGATTTTCGAAAAAAATAAAAGGAGCATTGCGAGAAAGAGACACAATGGGAAAGTTCACGAAGGTACTGTTGAACTATCAAACCATTTGAGCTACTCTAAAATAAAAGAGGTTTAAAAAGAAGAGAGGTTGAGCCATCTTTTAGACTAAATAAATAATTAAGGATTAAGAAAAGTGAAAATAATTAGGCTTGAGAAGAGGAAATAATTAGGCTTGAATGGAGAAAACAACTAGGCTTAATGATGTTTAGCTACAAAACCTTTTTTTTTCTTCTGTTTCTGCATATAGCAGCTAGAAAAAAGAAAGAATTGATTAGGTTTTTTGGAAATTGGGTCAAGATTGGGCTTGGGTTTCAAACCTACTATGATATCATATTAATTAAAATAGAATAAGGAAAAGGATTGTAGGTTTGAGGCTTGAATGAAGGAAACAACTAGGCTTAATGATGTCTAGCTGCAAAACTTTTTTTTTCTTCTTTATATTCATATGGTAGCTAAAGAAAAGAAAGAGCGAATTAAGTTTTTTGGAAATTGGGTTAAGATCAGGCTTAGGTTTGAAACTGAATTTGATACCATGTTAAATAAAATAAAATAAGGAAAAGGTTTGTAGGTTTGACTAATATCTCAAAGCCTATACCCACAAACTTTATTTATAGTAAATAATAAAACCATAGATTTTCACATCTAAGTAATGTGAGACTATACAATACATTAATATTATATTCCTAACATCTACTTTTTAACAACCATGTGATAGCGCTTAACACTCTTGCCAGGTCTTAGCCAACTATACATAATCAACCAAAAAACATCAACAAAGTAAAATGTACAACAGAAAATCAAATCATAATTTATAGGAACTACACTACCAACCATTATTAACAAATGAATAATTACATTTCTATACATTTACTACTTAAAATACACTCTAATTTAAGGTTTTAGCTAGAAACCAACCATGACCAACTTACATTAGCATTTACAGCAGAAATATAAATACTACACACAGGCAATTTAGCAGTGACAACCTCAATGCTTAGGCTATAGCCACCTATCCAAGGGTAGTTATCTAAACCACCAGACAATTGATTCCACAACGCTCTGCATGTGTCCCAAGACAGTCCTGGCTTTAACAACCATTCCCAGCAACTGATTTCAACTGCAACAACTTCCTACTAGCAAGTCGCAGCTAGTAACTACTTGTAATTGCTGCCAGGTAGTGTTCTGTTATACTGACAGCACTCCAGTTTGTTCTTGGTGCTTCCTAACTAGCTAACAAGCCTACCATAAGCCTGCTAATTGAACCATAGGGCTCTTGGTCTCAACTAGTGCCACCTTTTGAACCATGCACCATTAAACCACGAGCCACACTTAGCCAAAATGAACCATCCATGCATTTTCCATTGGACCATAAGTTTGCAAACTGCCTTAAGACTATGTACAAGCTCAAACATAACCCTTTATCCCTTAACCACCCTATACACCAATAACTTCACATATAACCCACATGCTGCTAACACCTTGCCTGCATGTTGCACAAGTTAGTTGCACCCTTGCTAGCACATGCAGCTACTGTATAATGTCAACCCATGCCATGCCTCAGTATCAAGCAAGCAATCTACTAGTGTCAAGATCCGTGTTAAGACAATGTGGAGGCAATGTCAAGTCAGTGTCAAGATATGTCACTATCTGTGTTAAGACATAACTTCCTACTCTAGTCATGTGTTAAATCTCAATGTCAAGTATATTAATGTCCTTGTTTAAGACATATATTCCGCCACATTTTTGCGTCTAATCCAGCAAGGCACAAGGACACGCCATGCTACCAACATGTTGAGATGTCAAGTGTTTAACACTAACCCTAGTTAGAAAGGAATTATTTGTAGAGTCTAAGTTATTATTTTAATTAGTTTTTAAAATATAAATAGTAAACGATTATGTTACATATTATTTGTGCGTGGAGGGGAACATAGTTTTTCTTAATTTTTAGGGCAATGTTTTAGCTCACGAAAGCTCAAACTTTTTAGTTTTGGACATAAACTACGTAATTATTTTTTTTAATAAAACTTTTGAAAAGTATGTATTTAGATAAAATGATCTAAATACAATTTTTTAGATTTTTAAATCTTAGGTGGGCACAAGTTTTTTGGGATTAGGATTTTTTTTTATTAATGGTCACCATCTTTACTCATTTTAAAAAGATTAAAGTTGGATTATAGGACACTTAATAAAAAGGTCCTTAATGATCTCCTCGTACAATAGTGAAGTTTAAATATCATGTTACTCATTTGCTCATATTGTTGAATTATATTTTAGTCATTTTCTTAATAAGTGTTATAAATATTTTAAGAATTTTTAAAAAATAATTTTATAAAAATTTTGTTAAAAAAAAAGGTCAATTGAAAAACTGTTAGATTGCATTTGTATCCAATGAATTGGAATTGGAATTGGAATTGAAATTGTAAAACCAATTCCAATTCTACTAAAAGTGGAATTATTTAGAATTATAATATACGATATTGGATCACATAAAAAATTAGAACTGAAATTGTGCTCTAAGTACTTGGTGGTGGTTGTTGTCTCCAACGACTTTTGATAGGTGGTTTTAGTCATCTCTGATAACTTCCTACAGGTGGTTGTCATCATCTTTAGTGGGTTTTGACTATAGTTGTCATCTTACCCGACAAGTTCAGACGATTATTGTCGTCATTCTGACATATCCCAACGGTGGTAGTCATCATCTTTACGGGTTTCGACTGTGGTCGCTATTGTATTCGATGGTGATGAAGGTCAGTGGTGGCATTGATAGCGGCTAACAATAGGGTGGGAAAAAGTTGCTAGTGGATAAGAACCGACAATGGATGGTGGAGGTCGATGGTGACTGATACTATAGCATGATATGTTGTCCTAAGTAAGTGATTGTCAAAAATAGCACATGCACAATAATTGTAAATTTCAGAGTCTACCCATGAGAAATGAAGATGATGTTTTGTAATTGTTTCTCAAATCTTGAGAATTGAGTTCAAAATCCAACTCTAAAATATGTGCCAAACAGAAAAAATTGGTATTGACCAATCGGATTCTCAATTCCAATTCGAATTCACTGCATCCAATTAGACTTGAGAGAATTAAAATTGGACTGTCCAATTCTAATTTTGTAATTTGGCATACACTTTACAATTGAGATTTGAATTTTTAACCCAATTGCAAGGAATTAAGAAACATACACCATCTCCAATTCTTATAGGTAAACCACAAAAATTCAAATTCCAATTAATATTGTCATAAATCATTTGTGCATATGTCATTATCTACTTATGGTGGCACATCATATCATATCGCCAAAAACCTTATTCACACGCTGCTAGTCATTATCTACCTAGAACCTCCTCCACTAATTGTTGGTTATGCCACCCATCACTTTCATAATTGTCGACTTGTTGGAGACTACAACGATCACTATTAGGACTCGTTGTAGGCAAATACCACCACCTTCTACATTCGTCAGGGACAACGATGACTATAATTGGATTGACATAGACAATGACAACCATTCTCAAGATGGTTGGAGACAATGAGAATATAGTTGGGATTTGTTGAAGATGATGACAACCAACATCAAAATCCTTCAAAAATGATGAAAATTATAGCTAGGAACCACCAAAGATGACAACCAACTGTTTGAAACACAATTTCAATTCCAAAATCATAATTTGTAATTCTAGCCAATTCAAATTTCAATTCCACGCATCCAAATGCAGCTTCATTGGATTTGTTGACTTATTAGTAAAGATAAACACTTCATCTATTAACTTTCAATCTAATGATATTTTAGAGAACTCAGTTCTTACTAAGTAACTTTTATTTATTTATTTTTGCAAAAAGTATGTATAGAGTTATTTTTATAATGCATGAACAAAAGTTAAATATTGGTACACTTTTTTATCAGACAAATTTTGAAATTATTTTTAATTTTTCATTTATGATTTTTGTGATGTCAAATTTTTTTACCTTTATTTTTTACGTTATTAATCTATCCACATTATCCATATTACTAAAAGAAATATCTATCTTAATTAATTGGTAAGTAAGAATTATTATTTCATTTCAAGCACGGTTTCATAGATGGTCATTCTTTCATTTGATACGTATTTTAACTCAAAATACCCACTCCAATACAGCCTTTTTATTCCATAAAAATACCCATTCCAAAGCAGCCTTTTTATCCATAAAAAGTAGCAATCATCAAACCAACCTAAAGGTGGGATTTCTCACTTATATGAAATTAGTTTAGTTTAATCAATTAAAAAAAAATTACCTGTATAAAATAAAAAATAATTTAAAAATAAATGTTAACATTAATAAGTAAATAATTTAATTGATATTAAAATTAAGCAAATAAATAGTAAATTATTTTTCTTAATTAAATGATAAAAATACACTTCATGTCAAATTAAATAATAAAAATACAATATTATAAATAAATAAATGATTAAATAATTAAATACAAAGGTTTATATAAATAAATCAAAAATAAATAAGTTCATTTTAGTCAAATGACCAAAATACTCACTATATTACATTAAATAGTAAAAATTATAATATAAGAAAGCATATAATATAATTACTATAAAAAAATAATTAAGTAAATTTTTTACAGAAAGAAACTAGATATTAATTAATAAATAATAATAAGAAATAAAGTATAGAAATAATATTTATAATTAAAAATAAAATAAAAAAGAATTAAATAAATTTCATAAACAAAAATGTAATGGAATGTTTTTTCTCATTGATTCTACCGAACAATGAAAATGAATGATCATTTTACTCCCATTCTCTTCCATATTTCAATTCTACAAATATTCTCTCCCATTACCATATAAGCTTTCAAGTCACCAAATCAGTCAAGATACCCCGTACTCTTAATCAAGTTACAACTTTGTGAAGTTCAATTAGGATAGATGTCTTATATGTCTAAATATGTAATATAAGATTAGAATTTGAAAATGAGATAGATCTTAGTTAGTGGCAAAGCCATAAAATTTCATGAGTGATGTCAACATATATAAAGGAAGGGATTATCACATCAGATGTAAAATTTATTAATTTTAAACTCGTTAATATATTTTTATAAGATTCAATTTCTTATAAAATTAATGATTTATTTAAAAATTATATTCATCAATTACATCTTACATACAAAGGTTTAGTTCCATTTGATATTGCTTTGTATTTTAACAATACGTAATTTTTTATATTATTTTAAAATATAAAAAATTAAAAGTGAATGATGGAGTATATTTATTTTAACTCTTAATAGGTTTGACTATAAATAACATAAATATTTAAAAATTGCTAACAACTTAAAAACTGTAATTGTACAATCAAATAACAAAATTAAATAAAATAGAATAGTGATATTTCTTAAAACTCAAGCTCAATACTAATCAAATATTATGCATATTATGATTTACTTTTGATAAAATATTTTGTTAGTTGAGTTATTTAATGAAATTAACATATTTTAAAAAATTAAGCGGGTGAATATGTATTTTTCTTAAGTTTGGTGGAGTCTTTTTTAAATTTTCTCCATAAATTTGACAAACGTACTATAATTTGCCATAAAATTTAGTCATAAATTTGGGGTGGGGTCAATTATGATAACCCATAATTTTAATTTTGCCCAATTGGTAAATTAAGGGTCATGAAAATATTTCAAATATGTTAGAATAACTTAGTGAGTTCCTAAAAACTATTTAAAATGTTTACAATTAACTATTTTCATAAAATACCCACGTTTTTGTTTAGTACAATAACTAAATTATTTTTATATGGTTTAAAATAATAGTAGGTGTTTAAAGTTAAATATTTACTTATTTTGGAGGTTTGCATTAAATGAGTGAAATTTGGGAAGTCTGCTTTCAAATTTCAACTTTAGGAAATCCTCTATGACTACATAAAAGGAGATAAGTATTCGCTTATCCACTCATTTATTTTCTTTTCTTTTCTTTTCTTTTTCTTTTTTTACATTTTTTGTTTTACTTTTCTTTCTTTCCATTTCCCCTCCTACAATCTTCTTTTTCCCACTTTTTCTTCCTCGGCTTCTTGGTTGCCACTCATTTCTAGTAGAAAAATAGCTCTTTTTCCCAATCCAAAACCCATCCAACCTCCCTCCATTTCAACTCTCATTTAACCTCCAAACATCCATTAAAAATAGGCCAACAATCACTCAAAAATCTGCCTCTATTTCAATATGTTTCTAGGCTAATTCAAGTGGCTGTTCTAGCCACTTTTGGCAATGGTTCCATCTCTTTTCTGCCACCAAAACAACCTCAAACTATCAAGAAAGTTGTTAGCTTATGGATCTTCCTTGCAACCTCGATTTTTCTTGATTTGTTGTAAACTAAATCATATTCTTGTTGCCTTGAAATTGTGATTGAATTTGTGCACTCATGATTCAATTATGGGTTGTTTGAATTGTTATTGTTTTCCTCTAATTGGAAACCTGTAAGCTCAACCTTGTAAATTGTAATTTCCTATAATGAAATCTCGAATAATTGTGTTTGTTATAACCCGGTATCGTAATATTAAGTTAGAAAAATATTGTGTAACTTTTAGTTATAAAAATGCACTAGTACAAACATTACAAATATGTACACACACATATATATATATACAAAAATGTATACACCTCTACTTTAATTTCATTGACTTTGACCTCACTTTTTTTTTCTTTTTCTTTTTCTCCTTATCCTTTTACTTTCCCCTCTTTTTTTTTTTCCTGCTTTGCCTGTGTTTTTCATTCCCATTTTCCTTCCCTTGTTTTTGCACCTTTGCTTCTCCAATTTTTTCATTTTTCTCTTGTTGGCCAATAGCCTCCTTCCTTCTTTCTTTGTCCAACCCTCCTTTTTTCAGCCATCCTTTCCAGCCATGCATGATAACTAGAAGCTGCAACAGCCCCTGTTTTGTAACAGCCTACGCTACCTCCGATAGTATCAGTTGTTGTGGCCTTCTTCTACCTCGACTTAGGCAGCTCCTCCACCATGAAGTAGCAAGCAGAGGAATATGCTTAAGGCAATAGCTCCATTCGACTCCTCCTGCAGTAGTAGCTCGATCTGCCATGGTAGGTAGTTCCAGCTGCCTTTGTTCCTCATGAATTCCTTATTTTTTTTCTTTGAGTTAAAGGTCTTCCTTGTTGATTTATGATTTAGATTTAGGAATTTAGTGAGTTGTGTATAAAAAGCTATGAACAAAGAGAAAAAATGATGGTTAAGTGGTTAATGGAAGTGGAAATCTTGGAATTGGTTAGATTGATATTAAAATTACATAATTCAAGCTCTTGATTGCTCTTAAATAACTAATCCAACTTTAAATTTAATATTTAGAATATGGGTAATGTTGAAAGTTATGGATTAATGTTAGTTTCTCATAGTGTATGTGTGTGTTTACATATATATATATATATATATATATATATATGTATGTATGTATATATGTATGTATGTATATACACACATGAGTTAGAACTAGCTGTGCCTTCAAGGTATTTGTTAAAATGCCTAAGAGGGTTAGTTTAAAGAAATGCATGAAACTTAGTATATATAGGTTTTTTGGTAATTAAAGGTTTATAACCTATGACATTGACAAACTAAGTAATATTTGGAAATGTGATTTCAGCTTCAGACCGTAGCAGTTGATTCAATGACACATTTGAATCAAAGAGGAAGTCTTGAACAAGTTCCATAAACTTTGTGAGTGAAAGATATTATCCTTTGGTTGCTAGTTGTATTTTGAATGTTTGTGTAAATGTATATATGTATATAGTTGTCAAAAGTGAATGTTTAATGCTTTGAGTGGATTATGTGGTAATAAGGCTATCTTTTTAAAACTTTACTAGCTAGTGTTATGTGTTGGTGTGAAATCTTAGTTGTGGTTGATAGGGCCAATAAATAATTTTTTTTCTTAATATGAGATAAAATCCAGGTGCACCTGGGATATATTTGATTTGATTATTTGATATTTGAATAAACATATTCAAGTAACTCAGACCCAGGGAGGTTAATAAAAAAGATAATTATATATTTGGGGTGCATGAGCTAAGAGCCCCAAGGAGGATATGTTAATGGTATGCGAGTGCTATTAGTCCTTTTGGATGCTTTACTTGATTTGTTTGAAACATAATCTTTTGTGAGTTATATTAGTTTTGGTTTTGCATTTTATATATATGTATATGTGAAATGGATTTGCATTGTAAGTTGTGCCAGTAGGAAACTATTAAGTAATGACTTATAATTATTTGATGATTGATACTAATATCATTTGAGTACGTTTTTCACTTAGTGAGTCCTTAAAACTTACTCTTCATTTATTTTTGTTTTTTTTTAGCACCCAGTTCTCATCAAGCACCTCCGATCGAAACTTGACTTGTCAATAGTTGCTGCAGCAAGGTATTCATGTGAGATCACAATCTTGAAGCCATTGATGAAGAATTTGTAGTGCGACACTCTAGAAATCTTTTCAGCATACTCTTAGTACTCAGTCACTATTCAGTACAACTTTTCACCCTCAAACTAATAATCAATCTGAGAGAACTATACAAAACTTAGAGGATATGTTGTGAGCTTGTGTGATGGATTTTGAAGGGAGTTGGGATCAGCACCTACCACTTATGAAGTTCACTTATAACAAATAGTATTCAAATGGTACCATTTGAAGCTTTGCATAGAAGGAAAGTTTGAAATTGGTGATCATTAATTATTGGGACCAAAGTTGGTTCAGGATTCTGTAAAAAAGGTGCAAGTTATCTGTCATAGACTGAGGAAGGCTAAAACAAGATAGAAGTCTTATACCGATAATTGTCGTAGGGAGTTAGAATTTGAAGTGGGTGATCATGTGTTTCTGAAAGTTTCACCTTTTAAAGGTACAATGAGATTTTGCAAGAAATGAAAGCTGAGTCTGATATTCATTAGACCTTTTCTTGATTTTGGATAAGGTCGAAGCTGCAGCTTCTAAGTTAGCTTTGCCGCGGGACTTGGACATTATACATCCAATTTTTCATGTGCCTATGCTTCAAAAGTATTTGCCTGATGAATCTCACGTTTTGCAAGTTCAAGAAGTGCAAGTTGATAAAAATTTGACACGAGAGAAACAACTGGTGGCAATTATTGATAGACAAGTCTATAAGCTTTGATAAAAAAAAAAATTCCTTTTGTGAAAGTCATTTGGCAACATCATAATAAACAAGAAGCTACTTGGGAATTAGAAGATACAATAAGGCAATAATATGCATATCTATTTAAATGATTCAGGTACATGATTTATCTGTATTTATTTTATTGAAATTCGGGACGAATTTCTTTTAAATGGGAGAATGTTATAACCTGGTATTGTAATATTAAGTTAGAAAAATATTGTGTAACTTTTAGTTAGAAAAATACACAATTATATAAATAAATAAAATAAAAAACAAACAATCAAACAAACATTATAAATAATATATACAAAAATATATACACCTTTACTTTAATTTCATTGACTTTGACCTTACTTTTTGTTTTCTTTTTCTTTTTCTCCTATTCCTCTTACTTTCCTCTTCAATTTTTTTTTCTGCCTTGCCCACGCTTTTCATTTCCGTTTTGCGTCCCCTATTTCTGCTTCTCGAATTTTCTTCCTTTTTTCCTCTACTGGCTGAGAGCCTCTTTCCTTCTTGCTATGCAACATCTTGCTCTGTCCAACCCTTCTCATTTTAGCTTTCCTTTCCAGTCGTGCATGATAACAAAGAGTTTTTACAGCCCCTGTTTTGTAATAGCCAACGCCACCTCCTATAGTATTAGTTATTATGGGCTTCTTCAACGTCGGCTTGAGTAGCTCCTCCACCATGAAGCAGCAGTCGAGGAACAAGCTCACGGCAACAGCTCTGTCCGACTCCTCCTGCAGCAGTAACTCGACCTGTCATGGTGGGTAATTCCAGCTACTTTTGTATCTCATGAATTCCTTCTTCTTTTTTCTTGGAGTTGAAGGTCTTCCATGTTGATTTGAGATTTAGATTTAGAAATTTAGTGAGTTGCGTATAAAAGGCTATGAACAAAGAGTAAAAAAGGTGGTTAAGTGATTAAAAGAAGAGGAAATCTTGGAATTTGTTAGATTGACGTTGAAATTACATAATTCAAGCTCTTAATTGCTCTTAAATAACTAACCCAATTTTAAATTTAATGTTTGGAATATGGGTAATGTTGAAAGTTATGGAATAGTGTTAGTTCTTTTAGTGTATGTATATATATGTACACATGAGTTGGAACTAGCTATGCCTTCAAGGTATTTGTTTAAATGCCTAAGAGGGTTAGTTTAAATAAATGCATGAAACTCAATATATATAGGTTTTTGGTAATTAGAGATTTATAACCTATGAAATTGACAAACTAAGTAATACTTGAAAATACGATTTCAACTCCAGAACGTAACGTTTATTCAACGACACATTTGAATATGAGAGGAAGTCTTGAATAAGCTTCATAAACTTTGAGAGTGAAAGATGCTATCCTTTGGTTGCTAGTTGTCAAGAGTGAATGCTTAATGCTTTAAGTGGATTATGTGGTAATAAGGCTATATTTTTGAAACTTTAGTACTTAGTGTATTGTGTGCTGGTATAAAGTCTTTTTTGTCATTGATAAGGCTAATAAATTCAATTTTCTTAATGTGAGATAGAATCCTGATGCACCTATGATATATTCGATTTTGATATTTGAATAAACATATTTGAATAACTCAGCCCCGGGGAGTTTAGTGAAGAAGAAAATTATATATTTGGAGGGCAAGAGCAAAATGCCCTAAGATATATTTATGGTGTGTGGGTGCTGAGTTATTTCGAGTATTGGCCCTTTTGGATGCTTTGCTTGGTTTGTTTGAAACATAATCTTTTGTGAGTTATATTAGTTTTGGTTTTGCATTTTATATATATGTACATGTGAAATGGATTTGCATTGTAAGTTGTGCTAGTAGGAAACTATTAAGCAATGACTTATAATTATATGTTGATTGATACTAGTACCATTTGGGTACATTTTTCACTCACTAAGCCTTTTAATTCACTCTTCATTTATATATGTTTTTTTCTTTTAAGCACCAAGTTCTCATCAAGCTCCTCCTACTAAAACCTGACTTGTCGATAGTTGTTACGGCAAGGTATTCATGTGAGATCACAATCTTGAAGCTAGGGATGAAGAATTTGCAGTCACATTAGGGCTTGAATTATGAAATTTTGAGTTGTGGGATAGTGTAGTTTGTTAATGTTTCTTGCATTTGGATGGAATGGAGCTCTTTATTATGGTTGTTGTTGTGTAAACAAGATTATATGTTATATATTATTCAGACTTATTCCACTTTACCGGAAACCTTTGCTGAATTTTAAAAAAAAAACTATTATTCCTTTAAGTGAACATGTATATATATGTTAGTAGTATTTTTACAAAGCTTTTTTTGTAATGTTGTTTTTATTCAATGGTTATGTGTATTTCTTGTGATTTTGAGTCAGGGTTACGAAGGTTGGGTTTTCCATTCCTCTAGCCGGTCTTTACCTTCATGCGAAATGTGACAGTGTGTTTGGTTGTGATTTTGAGTCAGGGTTACGAAGGTTGGGTTTTCCATTCCTCTAGCCAGTCTTACCTTCATGCGAAATGTGACAGTGTGTTTGGTTGGGAAATTCAAATTCAAGAACGTTACTTTGGATTTAGAAATTATGTAATTTTGGGAGTGAGATTTTTTTAATCAGAATTGGTTTTAAGTGTGGGTAATGGAATAATTGGGTTAATTTGTGCAAATGGTTAGCTTTAAAGCTTATTTTGAAAGTGTCGGATTTAGAAAACTCTTTGTAACGCATAGCCTATTAGATTTGCTAAGCTTTGAGAATATCGGTATTTAGCATATGTTTTCACTATGGTCTACATTTGCTAAGGTTAATTTATTCTATTTTAGCCACTTTGAGAATTCATTAGAATTGGTTTTGCTTTTGGGCTTGAATGTATTGTTTGTGGTTGAATTTTGGTTTTGGGGTTTTTGGGTGCTTCAATTACTTAGTAATTTAGTTTGGTTCTTAAAGGCTTGTTGAATCTTTTCATTTACTTAAATCATCCTTTGTAATTGTTTGACTCATTGGACACTTCAGCACCTTACATTTAGTAACTTTTGGTCCTCAGCATTTTTTAAAAGCTCAGATTATAATGTGAATGGAATAATGCCTAGTATAATGTTTTTGTTTGTATTGATCATTGATGCATCATTATTTTTCAATTCAGAAACTAACTCTTGAATAGATATGTTTTACTTAAACTTGATTTATGATCTTTCAAAGCTTTTCAAATTATTAGGAGTAAATAATTTTGGAAACGCATTTGAACTATCAATTGCTTTCAAAATTTATTTTAAAACAACTTATGCTTACTTACTATGTCATTAATAGTTCTTTACATTCATTGTACATAGTCATCATAGATAAGCACTTAAACATTTCGTCCTCATTTATTTGATATACATCATTGGCTATATGATTTGAATGAATTTGGAATTGTTATTACCACTTGGAATAAAATTTATTTTATGTTATAGACTATTGAGCTAAACCTGTAAATCGACTTCATATTTGGTAAACTTATTTGATGTATAATGTTGGAAATGCTTACATTGAACTTCTTACTTTTCATCTTGTTATTAGTTGTTATTCAAGTATACTATTTTCATTTCAAACCATTTTTATGGATGGTACTTGTTTGAACACATTAGCTAACGAGGTATAGTTAGCATATGTGCACATAGTATGCATGTATTTTTGAGGGAGGGATGCCTTAACACTGTGTGTAGGCCAACACATGTAGAAGTGAGTTCAGTACCCAAGCTAGTGGGGTTTTGGCACTGACTCAGTCGTAATCTACAAATTCAATAGTTTGTATTGGAATTGATGGATTTGACACCCTAGTTGGCAAGGGGCTTGACGTTGATTTGTTATACCCTATAATTTTGGCAATATACAATGTCTAAATGTGTTTTTCATAAAAGTTCTTGTAACAAATGGTTTAACTACATTTTTTTTAAGATTATAGTTATACCTCTTTCACCAAATGGTTGTTGATAATGTTTCATTTCCATTGATTATATTTTCAAATGTATCATTGTATTTTTAAGTAAGCTGGTTATTGGTAAAACACTCATGCATTAGCTTGATCCCTATCTTTTATATTACATATTGTCTACTTGAGGAGTCTTTGTGACTCACCCTTGTTAGTTTATTATTTTGTTTTCAAATAGTTGAGATCTTATATTCGAAACCTTGTGTTGGGGAAAGGTATCTACCTAATGCTTCTTTTGTCGATATGCCTAACTTTTGTTTTGACTTGGACCTAGCTTGTATTTGAAGTTATTGCATTTTAGATTATTGTATTTGTACTATTTGTATTTAAATTCCACTGTAACCCTGTTCTAGGTTGTGCTTTCTTTTTGGATTTGTACTTCAGTCATGGATGACCCTTTTGAATATGTTGTTATCATATAATTTTTTAGATATATCTCTTGTTAAATTCTATTAGGTATACACCTTCCTGAAGTCAGTTTTTCAAATGGGGTTATTGCAATTTTGTTTCGTTTTTTATCATTCTTTTAGATTGTGTAAGTTATGGTAGGCCTTAATTTATTGTGACATCACTTAACCCCACTAATGCCCACCTAGCTCCAAACCCTAATATTAGTGGATGACTTATATGTAATTCACTTGTTCTTCGTGTGATGTTTTATTGTTACTAACTGCTAGTTTGGTTATGCTTTCAGGATGTGTGTTATGCGCTTTGGACAACCAAAATCGATTCCAGCCCAAATTCAAACCATTTGGCTAAAATTCAAAATATATTCTGTGAAACACAGAATATAATTTTGGGTCGTTTTGCTGAAGTTACTAATGTGTAACTTATTCAAAACATGGACACAGTTCCCATATTACATTTGGACAAAATTGAACTTTATACTTGTTCTAATTTACATTTCTTGTTTGGTATCTTGCTCGATCTGAGGTGTTAAGTGAAGTCGAATGTGATTCTTTGTTCGAATATAGAAAAGAGACAAGAATGGACAAGTACAAGATGAGAGAAGAGAAGGGGAAAAGAGAAAATAAACTCATATTCAGATTTATTTTTTATTTTTTAATGAAACAAAGATCTAGAGTTAATTTGATTTTGGTTGGGTAATAGAATGGATTAGATCTTAGATGTGTCTATATTGGTTTTCTTAAAATATTTTTCTTTTGTAAGTTTCAAATATACAATTTTTATTGAAATCAGTTATGAGTATTTAAGAAAAGATGGTTGAACAAATTCCTTAATTCATTGATATTGGTTGGGAAATGATATAACTATGTTGGTTGATCTAAATAGACGTAGTGCTGTCACCAATATGCTCTATCCATTTTATATGATAAGAATTTGAATTTGTCATAGTTTAATTACTTTCTTGTAATGATTTATTATGTTTTTATGCTAAGCTATTGGATTCATTTATGAACTTTCCTTTCAGACTCATGCATGATAGAAAAGTGTTAATTATATATAGGCGTCCATACATTCCTTTAGTTCTATGCTTCATATATGGTTTAGGTATTAGGCAGCAAATGCCAATGGCATTGATCTTAATTTTTACTCATAGCATATCCACTCATACAATCTTGAACATACTAAAGAATTCTTTTAGTAAGATTAAATTGTTTAGCCAACCAGTGGATAAAATGTAACATGGTTCAATGATCATGGCCCATATCATAGCAAGTTACCTAAGTAAGGAAATGTTAATTGTAGGGGAGATATTGCCTAAGCAAGGAACGTACTATCCAGCACTGAATTGGCTAATCTATCGACCACTCCATTAAAGATAACCCTTCATAGATAATTGCACCACCACTTGTGAATCAACTTCAACTATGACCTTCTTAAACCCTAAATTCCAAGTAGCTAGTAATCCTGGCATCAGAGCCCAAAACTTGGCTTTAGTAGAACAACTCCATCCTATTTTGTTACCAAAACCAAAAATCCACTCTCCATTGTTAGAATAAAATTGTATAAGTAGAGAAAGCTTTGAGGTGTGTAATCATTATCTTTAAAGAGATATTGCCTGTGTATTCTTTAAAAGAAACAAACAAGTCTCTTCAGGATACAACAAAACCTCTTAAAACTTTAAAACTATTAATAATTATCAGGAATAGATGAAGAGTTTATATAGATACTGAAAAGCCATTTTCAACAGATACGTATATTAAATTAATTTAACTAATATGTCTATTGAATTTGAAAATGTATTAATAACTAAAAATTCCAAAATGTATCAATAATTAATAATATCAATTCACAAAAAAAAAAAAAAAAAAAAAAAAAAAAAAAAAAGCTTTCATTTTAAGGCTTGGCTCAAGCCCCAAGCCCCAAGTCCAAGTCATTTAAATATAATATATATATATATATATATATATATATATATACATTAATATATTTCTATTAGATATTATTTTGACTTAGGAAATGGACTTTCATTTATAAAGCTTTAAACAACTCTTTATCTTTCCAATGTGGGACTTTTAAGTTTTCTACATTTATTACAAACTATCTAACAATCCCCCACTAGTTTGTAATATTCGTCCATAATATCATTCATAGCAGAAAGTATCTTATTGATTTGAACTTTCTACTAGTGTAAATATTTTAAAATTTTGACGAAATTATTGGTGTCCTAGGAATTGAACCACAACTTCTTATGTCAAACTGAAAATATCACACACATGACACTACTATTATACAATCATCAAGAAGTTTCGATATCTTGCTTCTAGCACTTTTATGGCCATGTGCTATACCTAGGTTCATGAATATTTACAAGAGTAAACCCTTTAACTCTTGTTTGAAGCGGCACCACTTCAATATTCATATAGGTAGAGTTTGTTGTTAAGTTCCTTTTACTCCAGACATTTAAGATCTTGATCAACCTCCTTACGTAACAGTTTGCACCAATTATTCATAAATGAGACTTTATAAATTTCAGTGCATATAATCAACACTTAGTAACTCATTGTTACCCATTGAACTTTTGTTGTTAGATTTCTAGCTAAAGTTGGGTTTTCATTACTAGTGCTTTTAATTCAAAGGTTTCAGCCCTATTCTTCTATTATTCAGTTAGATTGCATCTCTTGGTAATGCTTTGATAAGTGGATCAGCCAAATTCTTACTTGATCTCACATAAATTATTATTATAGTCCCATTCATGACTATTTCTTTTATATAAGCATGTCACAAGCTTATATGTCTCGATTTTTCGTTATAGATTTTGTTGTGGGCTAAACACATTGTAGCCTCACTATCACAATATACAGAAATGGCTGGCATCGGTTGTGGCTACAACTTTATATCAAATAACAAGTTCCTCAACCATTCAGCTTCTTTCCCAGTAGCTGCTAATACTATAAATTCAGATTCCATTTTAGAATGAGAAATATAAGTTTGCTTTTTAGCTGCCCAACTGATGGCACTACCACACCACCCAAGGTGAAAATCCATCCAAATGTGGATTTGTTATCATGAACATTTGTTATCCAACTTGCGCCAGAATAACCTTCTAATATTGTAGGAAAGCCACTATAACAAATCCCCAAATAACTTGTTCTTTTCAGATATCCAAGCATTCTAATGATTACTTTCTAATGATCATTACTTGGATTGCTTGTAAACCTTGATAGTTTACAAACAACAAATGCTATATCTAGTATGGTACAATGCATTGCATACATCATACTACCTATTGCACTTGCATATTCCAATTGTACTATGACTCATCCACAATTTTTAGTTAACTTGACACTCGTATCATAAGGAGTACTAAACTCATTTATTCCCAAATGTTTAAATTTGTCAATGATTTTATCAATGTGGTGTGATTGTGTAAAGTTAATTCTTCCATGTTCTCTTTTCACTTTTATTCCTAAGATAATATCCACTTCCTTCATATCTTTCATTTTAAAAATTGATGTAAGATACTTCTTGGTTTCAGTGATTCCAAGTATGTTTGTGCCAAAAATCAAGATATCATCCACATAAAGACAAATAATGACACCATACTCCTTTGTAAACTTAGAATAAATGCATTTGTCAGCATGATTGTGCATGAATCCATTTGAAAGTATAGTACTATCAAACTTCTCATGCCACTATTTTGGAGCTTGTTTCAAACCATAAAGAGACTTTACCAACTTGCAAACTTTATTTTCATTTACAAGAAGAACAAAACCTTTAGGTTGATGCATGTAAATTTCTTTACTTAGGTTTTCATTCAAGAAGACTGTTTTAACATCCATTTGATGTATAAATAAATTATCTATGGAAGCTAAAGACAAAAGCACTCTAATTGATGTTATTCATGCTACAAGAGCATATGTGTCAAAATAATCAAAACAATCTTTCTGTGTGAAACTTTTTGCAGCTAATCTTGCTTTAAAGGTTTGAATAGAACCATCTGTATTATGCTTGCTTCTAAATACTCATTTACATCTTATAGGTTTTGATCAAAGAGACAAATCAACTAAAACCCAAGTATGATTTGACATGATTGAGTCCATCTCACCATTAACAGCTTCTTTCCAAAAAGCTGCATCTCTTGAAGACATATATTCTTTAAACGTTTGTGGATCATTTTCAGTGTTTAATACAATGGGTATTGTATTACAGATGTTAGTCCTATTTCCTTCAACAAGAAAAACAATAGATTGTGAAGAAATAAAATCAAAACTAAGATGCTTCTCTTTCCTAATTCTTTGACTTCTTTTTGGTTCTATTTGAATATCATCATTATGTCTTGTATTTGCAATAATATCAGAATTTTTTATTTTAAGTGTATCAACAATCTTCTAGTTTTGTTTACCTAAAGTCTCATGGAATAAATCATGCAAAAACTTGTTTTCAATGAATTCAACATGTATAGATTCTACAATAATATTGGACTCTAAGTCCAAAAGCCTATATGCCTTTCAATGTTGTGCATATCCTATAAACATGCTTTTGATACCTCTAGGTCCTTATTTTGTCTTTTGATTATCAGGAAACTTGAAAAATGAAATACACCCCCATACTTTAAAATAACCCAAATTTGGTTTTCTTCCATTCCAAAAGCCCATAGGGTGAGACTTTCATACTTTTTGAAGGTACCCGATTAAGTATACAATATGCAGTTAATAATGCTTCACCCCATAGATTATATGGTAAATGTGCATTTAGTAACATAGCATTAACCATGTCTACTAAAGTTCTATTTTTTTCTTTTAGCCATACCATTCTATTATGGTGTGTAAAGAGCACTCTTTTGATGTATTAATCCTATGCTCTTCACAAAAGTTATCAACTTCATCTTTTGTTTTCAGTAAATACACAAATGCGAATCTAGAGTAATCATCAATAAAGGTTATAAAATATATTTTACCTTCTCTTGTTAATTCTTCATTTAATGCACAAGATCTAACAATTGTGTATTTTTTTCAACTTTAGGAAAGGATTTCTTTATCATTTTTGCTTGTATGTAGATTTCACATTTACCTACATGTTTATTTTTGCAAGTAATGTATCCATTTCTTAACATAAAACTTAAAGAACCAAAATTCAAGTGACCTAGTCTAGAATGTCATAAATGAGTATCAGACTCAGCAATATAAATAGAAATATTATTTATAAGTTAAATTTATTAATTTTTAAATTTATAAAAAAATTATCTAATATATGTAAGTAGGAAGAATAATGAGTAGTTATTAATAGTGAGAAAGTAAGTTTTTTTTAAATATTTTTAATTAATTTAAATAAATTAAATTAATACTTATTTTAAAGTATGAAACTTACGCTTGGTTTGGTAATACTCTTTTCGGGGTGCTTATATTTATGAAGAACATAAATCAATTTTTTTATGTTTGGTAAAAAAAAAAAGTTAGGTGCTTATAATATGAGCTTTTAAAAGCCATATGTGTTTTTAAAAGTTAGTTTCTACTCTTAAAAATTTAAAAGACTAATATAATCTTAAATATTAATAAATATTTGTATTTATCTTTCTATTAATTAATACAGTAAATTAATTATCTCTCTTTTTATTATTAATATCTATTATAGTAAATTTAAATCTTTAGAGCAGTTTTACAATGAATTTACCAAACACTAATTTATGGCTTCTTCTTATTAAGAGCAGCTTTTGTATTATTTTACCAAATACTACTATTGTAACTTTTTAAAAGCAGCTCTAAGAGAGCAGTACAACACCTCTTAAAAAGTCACATCATTATCAAATCAAGTCTTAAGGGTTTTTTGACTTTTAGAATAGTATACATATAAGATAGATAATATATATATATATTGATTTTGGTATTTTAATAAAAAATATTCTAAAAATTTTGTTTTCACTTTATATATTATATATATATATCTACTTATCTATCCATCTATCTATACTATACTAAAAGTCAGAATACTCTTATAGTATCTTCTAACTTTTAAATTCAAATAACATATTAAAAATGAGAATAATGTCTTCTTAAATTTTGACTTCCTTTTAATTTTAAATTTTATCATTTATTAGAAATTACTCACTATTTCCTATAATTAAGAAAAAATAAATAAACTAGAAACAAAAAAAACTTATGTATTATTAACTTCAATTAATCAAATTTCTTTTCTTTTTCTTTTTTAAAAAAAATCTTCTAAAACTTATTTCATTTTCTCCATTTTAGACAATAAACTTATCTCACTTCCTCCATTTTTGACAATTGACCAAAGAGTAATAAAAAAAAAAGGAAAAAGAAAAACCATTTTGAGTTATGAATGGACCCGTGCCACCATATTACCCAATTCTCTGTCGTCTAATAGACTCCTGTCTTGGACTAGAATTTCATTTTGTCACAAACACTGCCACTTCCTCCTACTCAATTTGTTAGGCTTTTCTACCAAAAGGCACTGGTTTTCTAAAAACATAACTCAAATACACCCAAAAAAAAAAACCTTAAAGAGTTAAATACCCCTGTTTTTGAATTCATGTCTTCAAAACACAATTTCATAATGAGTTTATGTTTTGAAGACACAAATTCAAAGAGTCACGTCAACCTAAAATGCCAGATGAGGTTGCATTTCTAGCACTTAAGTTTGTGGGTTCAACACACAAACTCAAATGTGTGCTTCTAAGACACAAACTTGAGTTTGTGTTTTTAAAATACAAATTCAAGTCTCTGTTCTGTAAACACAAATTCAAGTATATTTTCTGAAAACACAAATTCAAGTTAGTTTTGAAGATACATATTCGAGTTGAGTTTTGATGCCAATTATCCGTATCTTAGATTCAATCAAATTTTAGAACCATTCTTCAATTATCATTCAAGTTATTTGTTTTCTTGTTAAAAAAATAAAATGAAAATTCGAATTATAGCTACAATGTAAAGCTAGAAATAATTATAAAATAGATATATATAAAAATGCTAGAAGGAGTAGACAATGGTAATTCTTCACTCACTTTTTACCCTTATAGAATAGTTTGAAATGCTTGATTTGTGTGTAGTCATCATATGAATTAGAAATTCTGACAAAGTTTTGAAATGTGCTTGTATAGTCAACTTGTCAAACTAAATCCCGACATACCTGCCCATAGATTCAAAAGAGTACCACATTTAGGAGCCCTTCTCTGTTTTGTCAGATTCTTTATAGGTGGAAGATTATCCCATTTCTAACCCCACTAAACCTATGTTACCTGTGATACACTCTCTTGGATCGGTAAACCACCACCATCATCATAATAGTCCTCATCATCAACATCATTGTGCATGTCAATGTTATCCACATGGAGGATTAACTCGGTATCAATATGTGTAATAGTCATATTTGGATCTGTAATATCATGCGTGCTACTACTAAGTTGTGTGACACTCTTAACAACTGTCTCATCTCTACATGGAGGAAGCATAGATGCAGATGGAGGTAAGGCATATGGTTCTAGCACAACGGTGGTGGGTGTGACTTGCAAATGAGTGGTAGGCTCTGCTAAATCTAAAAGGGAAGGTACTTCCTCTACCTTTACTTATAAGGCCTAAAATTAACCTGCGGGCCTATTAGAAGATGATCGTCCTACTCCAAAATCTAAGTTGATATGTGTTGTTGGTTTGACCATAGCATCAACATGTGTGTCAGAAGTACTACTCGATGGTACTTGAGCTGCCGATTGATCATTGTACCGTATTAATCTTCATATTGACCAATAAACTATAATGATGAAGTACACGTGGCATGAATAATTGCAAGTGCAGACAAATTTGCTCCTAGTGTGGACAATATGCAACATCGCTTAAGACCATTAATCTGTAATATAAATGATTATCATTGTTTAGTTGGCTTCATAAATCGAGTAAGCTATAAAAATTAAAATACTATATGGCTTACCAAAGTTCCAAGCACAACATCATCCTTAGTAAAAAATCTTCTATTGATTCGCCTATACCATTCCATATATGATGAGAATGGATCCATTTGGCCTATCAAATAAACCTCCAAAAATAACATGATCCACTCGCATGCCCCATATGTTGATGAATAAGGCATGTTTCGCTGCCCAATTTAAATTAGAATAGCCCCTAAGATCAATCTTATACAACAAAATGTTAGTCTCAGCATCAGGTGGAACGTCTTGTTGCATACCAAATTGTCATGGAACTTTATATGGTCTATGCCATTCCACTATGTGGAAGCATATTAATGGTACAATAACAGTCCATATACCTTGTCCAGCAAGACAATAACTAGAGAGATTCGCCATCAAGTCAGTATTATATGGCGCCCATATAAACTGCTACCACATATAAACAAATATTAAGAAACATATCATAGGAATAAATATATTTAATAGACAAGAATTTTCAATGATTAGTAACATGATATGGTTTCATCCAATCTAGCTGATATCTATACCAAGAAACAACATATGTTCCAACATCTGTATTTTCAAACTATTATGTAAGGGTAAAAAGTGAGTGAAGAATTACTATTGTCTACTCCTTCTAGCATTTTTATATATTTCTATTTTATAATTACTATCTAGCTTTACATTGTAGCTATAATTTGAATTTTCATTTTTTTTTAACAAAAAAAAAACAAATAACTTGAATGATATTCATTGAAGGATGGTTCTAAAATTCGATTGAATATAAGATATGGATAATTAGCATTAAAACTCAACTCGAATATATATTTTCAAAGCTAATTTGAATTTGTGTTTTAAAAACACAAACTCAAGTTCGTGTCTTAGAAACATATTTAAGTTTGTGAGTTGAACTCACGAACTCAAGTGCCTGCAATGCAACCTCATCTGGCATTTTGGGTTGATGTGACACTTTGAATTTGTGTCTTCAAAATACAAACTCATTATGAAATTGTGTTTTGAAAGACACAAATTCAAAAATAGGGGTATTTAACTCTTTTAAAAAAAAAATTTGGGTGTATTTGAGTAATTTTTTTAGAAAACCAGTGTATTTTGTTAGAAAAGCCCAATTTGTTATCCTAAGATGCACCACAAGCTTCTGACCCAGATGCTTCACAATTGAGCATAACCACTAACCCTGCCAGCCATGTCCATAAACCATTCTAATGGCGACCCTGATTACCTTACTCTCCCTTTATAACTCTACCTCCCAGGTTGCAATTGTAGGCTCCAATGTCTGCCCCATTGAGAGCCTTGACTATGAGTGAGTATTTTCATCTGGGTCCTTTCAGGGTTTTCTTTGGTGTTATTAAAATGTCAAATTTTGTACGTGTTGGTACTTCAATTTTTCCCCTTCACCCTGGACATGCAGGATCATAGAGAACGAGTTATTTAAACAGGACTGGAGGAGCCGAGGGAAGGTTCAGATATTCCAGTACATAATTATGAAATGGTTCTTGTGCTTTCTGATTGGTTTGATTGTCAGCGTTATTGGGTTTTGCAATAATCTTGCTGTTGAGAATCTTGCTGGCATGAAATTCGTTATCACATCCAATATGATGTTGCAGAGGAGGTACTTATTTACTTCATGTTGCAAAAGATACCAGATTTGAGCACTGATGGATTGAACTTATCATTTTGAAAAACAATATTGTTTTTTTGGCAAGACAATGTTCATGTTGGTTTAGGTTTCCTCACTACAACCATTGAAAATAGCTGATAGATAACGATTGCATAAACTTATCAATTTTCAAATGAGAGCAAAAGTGTTAAGTTTCGTTATACCCAGTTCTGGCTTCAGTTCAGGTAAAATAAACTGATGAAGCTGCAAAATTTCTTTCAGGTTTGGCATGGCTTTTCTTGTTTTCTCTGCTTCAAATTTGGGTCTCACTTTTTTTGCGTCTGCGATGATCACTGCTTTTATTGCACCAGCTGCTGCTGGTTCAGGTATACCTGAAGTGAAAGCTTACCTAAATGGTGTGGATGCACCAGGAATATATACTTTACAAACCTTGTTTGTTAAGGTGTAGGCTCTTCTTGGAGTTTGCATTCAGTAATTAGGATACTGGTACTTCTATTGGTCTTATTTAATTGAATTCAACGTGTTGGTTATCATAAGATGAAAAATTCCCCCAGAAGCTTACCTTTTTCTCTTATTATAAGTATTAAACGTTCCCATGACATTTTCTAACCATCTTGCTGTAAATGTTAGAGTTGGGTGCTCCCTTGTCTACATTGTTGCTTGTTACCATTACTTAGATTTATTTAGTCCCTAACAAGGGCAACACCGTTGAAACTTGAAAGAGATGAATGCTTTTATATTCATTTAACTTTTATGTATCTGCCACAGTTAAGGCATGGAGCTTCACAATGCTGCCATGTCTACTGTTCTTGACCTCCTCTACCAGACCAATCTCAAAAAATCTGAAGTTACTGAAAAATGATCTTTTACTGTATCTTAATTCTTACCTCCAAAAATCATGTGGTTGCCTTTAATGAACCTCTTTAGCTGCCAAGTAGCTATACATCAAAACCACACAAGCATGACTCGGTACTAAACCTATTGAAAACTCAGGTTTTATTTGGACACAACCAAAACCTGATTAACAAGCGCCCTTCATTACCGTTGATTCTGGTACTAGCCTCTTGAAATGATCACCAAAGACCCACGAGAGCTTGAATTTCATGCAAGCATATTTGTTAAGTTCTTTAAAGATCATGCCGATGAAAATAGCAACCTTGACCTTGAAGCTTTTAACACTGTATTTATACAATGTACAGACTATCTTCAACCTCAAATTTGAATATTTCTACTCCTTGGGCTTTTTAAATCTTGAAGTTGCAAAAATATTTTGGAGAGCCCTAAATTCTGGAAGGGAGGCTGGACTGCCAGATTATCCTTTGTATACAAGAGCTTAAGAGGATTCTTGGTACCAACGAAAATGTCAAGAGCATGCTACAGGATAGTCGGAGTTATTGTGGAAGACGGGCTTGACCTTAACATATAGATGATGCTGAGCTGTGACCTACCCCAATCATTAGTTTTGAAAATGTCTTTGATGGAACCAAAATCTGTTCTTCTTAGAGCTGATCGGCTTAGTGAGATTCTCAATGAAACTTTAGAATTACGTTTTGATCCGAATAAATTTGTTTCTGTTCTAGCCATCCGTTGCATGGCATTACTAAGTAGGGAGAGAAAGTTGTAAGCTTATGGAAGCTTTGGTTTGTGAACTGATGAGATTTATTCAGCATTCAGATTACAGCTCATGTTTATGATTGTTTCTGAGAAGAAAATCAGAAAATTGATGTTTTTTCTTCAACAAAGTGAAATTGAAGCCTGTGTAGACTATTTGACATTTTCAGCATTCCTTGTATTAGGAATATAATATTATTGTATTGTGTAGGCCCAAGATTAAACTTGGATTTAGATCAAACCCGCTCTGATACCATGTAAAACAAATAGAGAGAAAGAAATAGTAGTAGCTTGGATTATAACAAGACTGCACCAGGATCTTGAATTTATAATCGAACAATTACATAAGACTTGCTTATCTAAACAATATGGGACTTAACACCCAACATAACTTCCTCTTCTTAGTGTTAATTTTTCTTCTTCTTCTTATTGCCGTTTCTTTTTTACCCTCAAGTTGAGCATCATGTTTCTTCGTTTCCATTGGTTTACATGGCTTGCTCTCTTGCTGTGTTTTGGTTTACTACTCCTAGCAAAAGCTCAATATTTTGTAAGATATAGAAATAAGTTTCTATCTTACCAAAAAATTATCGTCGATCAGTCAGGCCATGGAAATTTTTCCACCATACAATCTGCCATAGATGCAATCCCTTCCAATAATAAGTTTTGGGTCTCTATCAATGTCAAGGCAGGGACTTATAGGGAAAAGGTGAAAATTCCATATGACAAGCCCTATATTATACTGAAAGGAGAGGGAAAGAGGAAAACTAATGTGGTTTGGGATGATCATGATAATGTTGCAGAAAGCCCTACCTTTTCTGCTTTAGCTGATAATATTGTTGTCAAATGCATGAGTTTTAGGAATTCATACAACAATCCAATCAACAATAACCCTAGGGTAGCAGCTGTGGCAGCGATGATAACTGGTGACAAGTCTTATTTCTACTAGGTCGGATTCTTCGGTTTGCAAGATACATTGTGGGATGATCAAGGAAGACATTACTATAAACTTTGCACAATTCAAGGTGCTGTAGATTTCATATTTGGAACCGCTCAAACTATTTTTGAGAGATGTTCGATATCAGTTATTGGAAACGCACTAGAGCCAGGACTTCCAGGATTCATTGCAGCACAAGGACGGATTAATCCAAAAGACGGAAACGGATTTGTGTTTAAGGAATGCAATGTGTTTGGGTCTGGGTCTACTTTCTTGGGAAGACCTTGGAGAGATTACTCTAGAGTTTTGTTCTACAACACAAATATGTCAAGTGTCATTCAATCTAGAGGATGGGAAGCTTGGAAGTCCTCTGGCCGGGAGGACCTATTGCCATTTGCAGAGTATGGGTGTTTTGGACCTGGAGCTGATACTTCCAACCGTGTTAAATGGGAGAAAAATCTTGACTTGAAAACAATTGAGGAGTTAACAAGCATGAGTTTCATTGACTCTGAAGGCTGGCTTCAGAACCAACCTTTTTAGTCACTCAATTAACCAGTTTGGCAGTTGATAACTATTTTAATAGACAGTTCAAGGAACATATTTCTGATAGGCCATAGATTATATGTTTATTTCAGAGTATGATTTTTATATTAAAACTCATTTCTTTATTTTCATAAGTGAGGAGAACTAGGGTCTAAATTATATTATGATTCTGGTTGAATCTTAACCAACAATCTATTGAATGTCATTTGATAAGAGTTTGAAGAGGATAAATCCTCTTGCAAATTTTTTATCAAAGCATAACATGACTTCAACTTTGTAATAATCGACTTTTAATTTATTAAAGATTTTGCATTTTGATGAAATAAAAAAAATAAAAAAAAATTTCCCAAAAAAAATAATATTATATTCCTAATACCTTGCATATGTTTGGAATCTTAGCGTGATCTTTTGATGATTCTATCTCGAAGTTTGAGGGGGAAACGATGTAAAGTGTTGTTGGGGATGCGCTTTCTTTGCAGTCATTTGGATAAGTTTGAGGGGGAAACGATGTATGGTTGGAAGGAAATGCGAGAATTTTTCATGCCTGTAAACTCACTTGGCATCTCTTATTGGATAAGATTGTTTTCCTAGCCTCTCTTTGGTGTTCTATTTCAGGAGCTTTCGTTGTGTTTCTATAGTAGATATACAGTGTGATTGTGGAGCCTCGTAAATTTAAGATTGTATCTTTATTTAATATTTTTTATTTCTGTTTAAGAGGACTTCTTGTCCTCCCCTGTATTTCTCATTTCTTTGTCAATAAAGCTTCTTTTCGTATAAAAGAAAAAATAACATTGAAATTGAACCCTTCGATGATATTGAAGATTCTACTACTTAGCTTGGAGAACATGATAATACCAAGCAGTGTTATTAAACGTGAGCCTGAGGCACAAAAGGCGCAAGAAAGCACCCTAGGCGCATGTCTCTGCCATGTTCTGAGGTGCCATAAAGTGCACAAAAGGCAACCAGAAGGTGTAGCTAAGAGCATCCCTGTTTACTGGCAAAAAAGTAGAGCATATTTTCAGTGCCCCTCACTTTGCTTAAGACCCCTAGCGCCTAGGTGCTCCTAGAGCCTTTGATAACACTGAGACCAAGGTGTTCTCTCTTACAACAATGGGTCAATTAAGGGAGATATCAGAATCACCTATGCATTAATAATGACCGGGAGACAGTGTGTGGAGAAGTTTGTAAACTGGTTACAGGATGAGGTTCCTGATGTTGTTAGAGCACACCAAGGCATGACAGAATTTCAAGGGTTTCCCAATTGAATTACAAATTTGATAGTTTTTTATGCCATCGCATGATAGCATATAACCAAATCATCCAAATAACTGATAGACATTGAAGGTCTGTGACGCGTCAAGGCTTTTAAGGAATTTCAGTTGTACAGAGTCTTCAGGTTACATTTAATTTTGAATATATATGGTTCCTTTAAATTTTCTCAGAAAGTTTTGGTGTCTGTGCTGCAGTGGCCAGCAGGCCAGGCAGTGAATGTATGACCTTTTTCTTCTCCTCTTGGAGTCTTTTATCTGCCTACTGTGTTCATTGTGGGATTTATTGATTTTGTACATTTATATAAAAATACTTAGATTTATTAAGTCATCTGAGACATGATTCTTGTTTTCTTGAAGAACTTCATTTGTCATGTTGGCTTATTTGCAGATAATTGGAAGCATATCAGCTGTGTCATCATCTCTTCTTGTTGGAAAGGCAGGACCCATGGTGCATACAGGTGCATGTGTTGCATCCTTGTTGGATCAGGGTGGGTCAAAGAGATATGGGTTAACATGGAAATGGTTGCGGTTTTGTAGGAACGATCAAGATCGACGTGATCTTATAACATGTGGATCAGCAGCTGGAATTGCTGCTGCCTTCTGTTCACCTGTGGGTGGTGTGTTGTTTGCTCTTGAGGAGATGACATAATGGTGTGTTTAACATTTCTAAATGAAGTGACTAACTTATTGTTTTTCCACGGTCCATTTTGTGGCTAAACTGTCCATGTTGGTTTTTTATGTCATATACTTGGCTCTCCTAGAGGGCGAGCCTTAGCGCAACGGTAAGCTGTTCCTTTGGTGACTTATAGGTCACGGGTTCGAGGCATGGAAACAACCTCTTTGCAGAAATGTAAGGGAAAGGCTGCGTACATGTGCACCCACCCTCCCCCTACCCCGCAATAGCCGGGGAGCACTTTGTGCAACGGGTGAGCCCTTTATACTTGGCTCTCCTAATATTCACTTTTTTTGTATTTGTGTACTATATTCTGGAGGTGTTTAGGTTCTCCCAGCTTTTTTTTTTCCTACAGAAAATTGATTTAAATTTTTTTTTACTATTTTTAAAATTTTTTCTTTAAACTAGAAAATGACGGCTTACCTAGATTTGCTTAATGGTGTTTTTCACTTTAGTTACTGTGTTCAATCTGAATCATATATTGTTAACTTAGAAGTTAAAATTATATAATAAGAATTTAATTATAGACCTTGTTTTTAATCATCCTTCACAGGCCTTCATCATCTTGTGAATACAGTTGGTTCAAGCACCTCTTCTACATTAACTATGAATTCTTTTGTAGCTTCTGGTGTTTAAGCATTAATTATGAATTCTTTTGGAATAATCTTTTTCACATTTATCTTATTTATTTATGTAAGGAAATAATACTATTATGTAAGATAATAAAGTTGTTGCATTCAGCCACTCAATCTCTTTGTAGTGCCCCATTCTCCTTATGGATGACTGGTTTGAGTTAAACAAAATTGCAGTTGGCTATTTTGGCTTAGAGCCTGCAGTTATCTACATATATTTCTCGTTTTATTCATTGATTGAGATCAGGAAATATTTTTTCTGTCATCTTGAATTCATTGAATGTAAGGTATCTTTGTACAGGTACAAGTACAAGTACAAGTACAACCACTTCCCCCAACCGTACTCTGATAAAGGCCAAGTTACGAGCAAATGAAGTAATTAACTGTCTCATATGTAAATATTGTGGAAAATAAAGGCTTGATCTCCTTTTATGAGCAATTATGTATGATTTGTGATTTTTGATGGTTTATATGTATTGGTGCTCTAGTCAGATTTGAAATTGTAGAAAATTTCTATTACATAGTTGTAGGAGTATATGAATAACTAACATGAATGTTTGTTCTGCAGGTGGAGAAGTGCCCTTTTATGGAGAGCTTTCTTCACAACAGCTATAGTTGCAATCGTGCTTCAGGCTCTAATTGATTTTTGTTTAAGCAGTAACTGTGGACTATTTGGTGAAGGGGGGTTGATAATGTTCGATGTATATTCAGAAAGTATTTCATATCACCTTGTGGATGTGCCTCCTGTTTTCATTCTTGGGGTTATGGGGTGTATATTTGGAAGCTTATATAACTTCTTAATGAGTAAGTCTTTCAACCTTGTGACTTGTATCACAATTAGACTTTTGTTGACAAATTAGAATCTGGTCTTTCAATCTCATTTGTCATTTACTCTTTTACAGGAAAGGCATTGCTTACAAAGTTTTGCTCGCTTGCTCAATCTCAGTTTTCACATCCTGTCCTCTTTTTGGGATGCCATGGCTTGCATCTTGCAGACCTTGTCCACCAGATGCAATCGAGGCTTGTCCTACAATAGGCCGCTCTGGTAACTACAAGAAGTTCCAATGCCCTCCTGGTCACTACAATGATCTTGCAGCCTCATTTTCAATAAAATGATAATGCCATTAGAAATCTATTTAGCAAGAACACTGACTCTGCATCTGAATACTCATCAGTTCTCATATTTTTCGTCACATGCTTCTTTTTAAGTATCTTTAGCTACGGCATTGTTTCTCCAGCCGGTCTTTTCGTACCAGTTATTGTAACTGGCACTTCCTAGGGGCGTTTTGTTGGAATGTTAGTTGGCAAGCACTCGAGTCTCAACCATGGCCTTTATGCTGTACTTGGTGCTGCTTCCTTTCTTGGTGGATCTATGAGGATGACAGTTTCCTTGTGTGTAATTGTTCTAGAATTGACAAATAATTTATTATTGCTACCCTTGATAATGCTGGTTCTTCTTGTTTCCAAGACAGTAGCTGATGCTTTCAATGGAAATATATATGACCTTATTATGAAAGCCAAGGGGTTTCCTTATTTAGAAACTCATGCTGAGCCGTATATGCGGCAGCTGACAGTAGGTGATGTAGTTACGGGACCACTCCAGATCTTCAATGGCATTGAGAAGGTCAGTAATATAGTGTTTGTTCTAAGAACCACAAGGCATAATGGGTTCCCTGTAATTGATGAACCTCCTCTTGCTGAAGCCCAAGTTGTGTTTGGTGTAATCCTTCGTGCACATCTTCTCACACTATTGAAGAAGAAAGTGTTCTTGTGCAGCCCAGTGCTGACAGGCAACGATGCCTTTGAGCAGTTCTCTTCAAATGATTTTGCAAAGAGGGGTTCAGGCAATGGTGACAAGATAGAAAATATACGGTTGACTGAGGAAGAGATTGAAATGTATATAGATTTACATCCATTTACTAATCCTTCACCTTATACTGTTGTGGAGACCATGTCGTTAGCAAAGGCCGTAATACTTTTTTGAGAAGTTGCTTTAAGGCATCTTCTTGTGATACCAAAGATCTCCAGGGTAAGTAATCTTGTTTTATCTGCTTGCGTTTTTTACAAATCTTAGCTGGAGACTAGATGATCTCCGAACTGTGATCTTTTCTTTCAAAAATATTTCTATTTCTGTTAATGAAGTGCCAGTACATTGACTCCTTTTTACGTCAACCATCATTACACAAATGCCATGTTTTTTTAATAATTTTCCTGTTTTCACTTTAGACTGTTGTTTCCAATGTCCCATTCTTCACTAATAGGTATTGTTTATACCGAACTTTCTTTTCACATTATAACTGCTTAGTGTGTTCACCATCTAGTGGTCAATGACTCTGACTAATTTCCATTGTGTACCGAATCGAGTAATTGACTATCTTTTTGCATGCTAATTGGAATATGTGATAACAGTGTTGCTTGTGCCTTCTATTCCTTCCGTTCAAGTTTGCACAAGTTACACTCAATGGGCTCGTCGTCATTATGATCAATATGTTTTCTACTCATTAGAGGTTTTTTTTTTTTTTTTTTTACTAACTGCAGGGATCACCTATAGTGGGGATATTGACAAGGCACGATTTCATGCCAGAACACATATTGGGTTTGCTTCCTTTGTTGGTAAGAAGTAGGTGGAAAAGATTAAGGTTCAGGTTCCCACATCTGGGTTAAATCCTTTAGGGCATCTCTGCCGGGATCCAAAGGTGACCTTCAAGTAACAAGTTTGTAAGTATGTAGAGCTTCACAAGGTTACAGAATCATGAGGAAGAATGACTTGAAATGATAGTCCATCTGATGAGGTATCTATTTCTTCATGAAGTCAGATTTGACAGTTTTTGCTCCAATGAATTGTTGGTATACTGAGGTACACTACAAAGAGCTTTCAAGGGGGAGTAAGAGTTTGCGACAGTGCTTAGTTTGACATAAAAAAACATTTTGCATTTTTTAGAAACTGTGGACTAGGTGTGTGCATGAAAACCTCCTAAAACCTGTTATAACTTGTAGAAATGGTTACCAATACAAAGTGATAATAAATTTGTAGACATTGCTAGTGTCATCATGCATGTTTGCATGGATATGCAAAACTAAGTTTGCTAGTCTGAACCCTTTGATAGACGGATGCTATAATCCATCATTAAAACATGTTTCGTGTAAGCATTTTGGTCCTGCTCTTGCATTCATTCTTATCACTTCTTGAACACTTTCCACCATAATGCTATCTGTGAAATAAATAAATGGGGAGGACAGTAACTGGTTTTACCTTGATGTTGCTCTCTTGCTAAGCAAAACACATTAAAGACCTCAATGTATATGCTGTTTACACTTGAATTCACATTGTTGATTAACGATATAGAAAAAATATTTGCAATAGGTTTTGAATTTGTTATTTAGGGATTTGAGTTGTGTAATTAGGGTTAAATTGGGAATTGAGGTTAATAAGAATTTTAATTCAATTATGAGATTAATACATACTAGACATACAGTATGTAAAGGAAGAAAGAAAGAAAAAAGTTTTCGTGCAGAAGCTCAGTTTTGCAAATCGAGGAAGAAAAATATTTATCTGCATAGCCCACAACAAAAATCACTGATGAACTTTAATTTTTTTTTTCTTTGTTGTCTCTTCTTTTCTTCAGGATGAATACTAAACACCTAATTTTTTATTATATTTATATATTTAATTATTTAAAAATAATTATATATTTATATAAAATTATTGTATGTCTTCCTAGACAATCCGAATAGATCTACCATTATTGTTTCACGTTCCAAAATAAATAAGTGATGTATCGTATTGATCAACGTACTAAGTAGCTATGCTTCATTTGATGCCAATTATAATTCACAAAAGTAATGTTTACGTAAAACAAGAAGAAAACACAGTTGAATATACATAAGACCACTCTCCAATTTCAATTACTATCCTCTCTTTACCCTCTTGAGGTAGTCTGCTCTTATTGCCCATAACTGCTGTCCAACTGATTTCATGTCGGGTCGATCGGCTCGAATGGGTGCTACACATTGAAATGCCAGATCAACCATTTTCCTAACAATCTCTGCATTTACAGTTTCCTGCATTAAAGGATCCACAAGTTCCACTACAGTTGCTTCATGGTACATCCTTAATGCCTGCACAAATTCCAGAACCACAACCGTGAGGTCTTAAATCTTAAAAAGTAAACATTTTAATCTGTGACTTCACATTCAAATCTGGACATATGGACTTCTTAGAAGCAGTAACAAAATAGTGATTTCGGGTATCGTGTCCATAGTATAATGACGTGTTCATGCATGCTCCATAATTTGACACGACACTACTATGATTGATACTAAATTTCACATCTACAAAACATTTCTACTTATGTAGGGCTGCTATTGCAGCTCCCCTAGGAGGTAATCATCAGTGTAACCAATTGAAGAGACTCCTATGTCCCAGCTGATCAATGCAAATTTTTCGACTACTGGACACCCAGGCCTTGCCTACAGTAATAGACAGAACCTGACACTTTTGTTTTCACCCTAGAGATCATTATAATAAAATACATTTAAATATGAGGGTTTTAATTTTCCTAGGTCAATTTAGTGTTGCCTGGAGAAATATGTCGGGGAAAACTGGATCCCAGGTTAGGTTTTGCTGCTGAGTAATATGGGTATTACATGACATTGGCATGTGGTCAGCTGATTAACACTGTTTTCATCAAAATAACACAACTTGGTTTGACAACCCAAACTATTCGAGCCTACATTAATATCCCCATCACTATTATATGAGACAAGGTTCTCTTGCTCCACAGTGGCAAGCCAAAGTAGTTTCTAGTTTATCAATTTACATGATCAACCTTTCATGCATGCCTCTATTTATTTCCACTTCCTATAATAAGTTCAGTCTAAAGTAGTGTATTCGTGATTCTGAAATATAGAAATATATCATGAGAAACTTATCAAGGAAACAGAAGATAAGAAAGCAGAGATAAGCTTACCCATTTCAAAGTCACCCGCTCTTCGGCAGGTCTCCTCAACTCCACAGGACGGCGCCCTGTTACAATTTCTAGTAGCAGAACTCCAAATGAATAAACATCACTCTTTGTAGTGAGTCGATTGGTTTTCATGTAATCAGGGTCCAAATAACCGACAGTCCCCTTTACTTTAGTAGAAATGTGTGTTTGGTCAGAGTCCATTGTTCCGAGCCTTGCAAATCCAAAATCTGCAACTTTGGCTCTCATGCTTTCTGTCAGAAGAATGTTGGATGATTTCACGTCTCGATGGATAATTGGCTTTTCTGTTATGAGGTGAAGAAAAGATAACTATAAGCCAGTGCACTTTATGGACACACAAAGCATATCCGGAAAAGGAAAGAGAGGAGTAACATGCAGACAGTTCTCAGTTGTCATAGTTCTGACACAAGTCATGAGTGTCTTGTTGGTAGTATTTAATGCTGATATACAAACTGTACATTATGTGGATTATGGATATGTTCAAAGAATAAAAAATATGCTTTGCATCAAGTATGTCACTGTAATTTTCCTGGATTCCCTGATTTCCATGAATGACCTCTTTTACTTGTATGACATATGATGATGTCTACACCAAAACTGATTGGAGAGACTTCTGACCTGCATATAGATGGAGATAAGTGAGGCCATGAGCAACATCAATGGCAATTTCAAGCCGCTGATTGAAATCCAGGATTTTTGCTCGCTGACCTGTCAGTAATAGTAGAAAGATTATCCACATAATTTTGATTTTCAGGAAAAAGAAAAACAATTTATCGGCCAATCTGAAGGATTAATAAGCTTACCATCCAGATGTTCTCTAAGAGTACCATTTGCCACATACTCGGTAATAATGAGGCGTTCATTTCCTTTGTCAACATACCCTAGTAGCTTTACTAGATTTCTGTGATCAATTTTGGCCAGAAGTTCCACTTCACTGCGGAATTCAGTTTGCAAATTCACGAAATGTTCCTACGAAATTTTATCATATTAACATCAAGAAAGAAGAATCTGACAATTTATATCAAGTTACTATTCAGAGTAACAAAGATAAAATAGCTGAAATTTCCTACTTATATAAAGAAATCTGAAATTTCTTTAATCCTTTTTAATATCATCTTCTGTGTTTATACCAGCTTAAAGGTGATAACATGAGAAAAAAGATACTCCTTTGCTCCCAAAATATAAGTCTTTGAAGATTCTCAATGATTAAGAAATTTACAGTAAATGAATTGAAACTAATGATGGTAGTGATATATTCCAGTTATACCCTAATTACAGGTAGTGATAATTCTTTTCAAAACTGACAATGGTGATTGTTGGAAGTTTGAAGATAATGAACCTTTAGCCCTTGATAGTGGACAACTTTTAAGAGGAATCCAAAATGCCAACGAGCTAAATTATTTTAGTATGTGAGCCATTATTTCTCATAAACATAATATTATAGCAACATACAATGTCTCCTGGCCTTACTTCTTGTCATGCTCATACGTGAAGGAAATTGTTTCTTTCATTCGTGCATTCATCTTCAATGTTCCTGTCCAACATTGGAGAGGTATATATATATTTGATCTCAAGGTGCTTTTACTTTATTTATCAGATTTGTTATCATGTTCAGAGACTCAAGTGCTCCAATGAGTTTATTGCATAATTATATAATAAATTTGGAGCTTCCAAATTCATACACAGGCAGGAGCTCAAGTATCAATTCAAGATAATAAAAAGAAGCTACAGCCTACCTGTTTCGCACGTTTTATGGCAACCACCTGCCCATCTTCTAGATGGGCCTTATAGACAGTTCCAAACCCTCCTGCTCCTATTTTCACTGCAGATGAGAAATTACGGGTAGCTGTTGCAATCTGACTCATGTTAAGATGTACTGATCCAAGTCTACTAAGTTTTGGAGACCTTGAGAACCTCGAAGGACTAGGCGGTACCCGGTTTGGACTGCCAGGGATCTTTTCAGAAGCAGATTGCACATCGAATGAGGAAGCTGAATCTGCTACAAGAACAACAGTTTCATAATTCCATTTTCCTTTATATGTTAAGGCAAATAATATAAAGGGAAAAAAAACAAAATAATAAGGCTCAATTACACTTTTAGCCCCTATTATTTGATCGAGAATTCAGTTTTGTCCCTATACTTCATAAAGTTAAAATATCATCCTTATAGTTTCAAAAACCACACAATGTGGTCCCTGCCTTGCCATCACCTTCCATAGTTTCATCAGATCTAACTTAACGGTAGGTGACGTGGCAAACGATGTCCTACATGGCTTATCCACATGTCATAATACCCATTTGACATGTCACCTCTAGTTAAATTAAATCTGATAAAAAGTAACAGCATGTACCACATTGCGTGGTTTTCAAAACTCTAAGGATGACATTTAAAATTTTTGAAATATAGGGACGAAACTGAATTCTCAGACAAATTATAAAGACCAAAAGTTTAATTTAGCCAAATAATAATAATGTGAACATTTTTGAAAGAACAAAATGTGCAATTTTGTCATAACCATCTCTAGAGTCTTATCTTGAAGGCACATAATTGGTGAAGTTATTCACAGACATTCATGTTAAAAAAGTTCAAACAACAATGGTAAGATTCAGAAGTAAATAATCAACTCACTTGAGTTTGGGTCCATAGCTAGAACAGCATGAGTAGTTGCTTTTCTTTTCCTATAAACACAAGGACAGAGAAAAGCACAACAGGCAAACATAATGCCACCAGCTACTATAACAAGCTTTGGGGTTGACGGATATTTTGTAACAGTCAAGTGATGGGACTGCAGAATTTTCTCGTAAATCTTTCTGCAAAAGTTTTCTTCCTTCCTTTGAGGGCAAAGTAACTGCAAAAAAGAGGAGCAAATTCAACTTCAAAATATTTGCTCCTTGTGTTTTGGCAAAGAATAATAAGACTGATTTTCACAGAAGACAGATAATTAATATATAATCATCTCTTTGATTACAAATCCATACAGATATCTCATATTGGTCCATAGTCCATACCAGATGATGGGTCCAATCCACAGATCCTGCTCCCCAGGTCGTCCTTGACGTTGCAACCATATGCATGAAAGAATTGGAGGGCCGTACAGAAGAAAACTCTGTTTGCTTTATTACCATTTATGTAAAATAGTTCCTCACCAAGAGAGTTTGAGTAAACTATATGATCAGTACCGCAATCCTGTGCATGTAGGAAAGATCCCAAGCCAAAGATTCTTGGCAATTGCACTAACAGCATCAAACACAAAACAGTAATAGCCATCCTCAGCTGAAAAATGTACTAGATCTCCACTTCTCAAAATTAAATGATAATGAAAACATTTCTTTGTCTTGCCAGTTTTGCACCAATAAGCAAGCCCAAGGAAGATCTTCTAAGCCACTAAACGGTAACCACCATAAACCTCAATAAGCAATATAGTTTAGCAGAAATGCACCGAATTTTTGCCAAATCCAAGATAGCTGGAAGTTCAAAACCACCTGATCCTTGAATTCAAGGCTTCAAAGCTCCAAAAAAAGGAATGCACAATTCTAAGTTTAATGTGCATCCACCAAGTCTTAGCCCATTTCATCAAACTGAGAATAGAGAGAAAAACCTGATGATGAGAAACTGGGTAATGAGGGAATATATGAATTGTAACTGATGGTGAAGAATAGGACTTCCAAGTGCTCTTTACAAGGAAAATTCAGTTTCTACAAAGCACTGCGAAATTTGATGGAAGACTTTACAGATTACCAAAATCAGACAGAAGTAGAAACCCAGACAAAAAGGAGTTAATGGTGAAAAGCATGCTTTCCAAGTGGCTGCCTTTTAGTTTAAAGAGCTTTAAAATTTAAATAATCAAGTTTCTATTCCTGGCAGTTCTCCCAAAATTCGAGCTAAACCTTCACATACCAGTTCACTAAACTGGACAAAAAACAAATACAAGGTAATCACACAGCTCCAAATCAAAACCCAACCACGAAAAGTTTCTGAATTTATAAAATTGGATTGAATTGTGCAATACCCATTCACCAAAACCTTCCTAAACAAACCCACAAAAGGACGAGACCTAAATTGGGTTGAAAACTGAATATAAGTGAGCTACGGCGAAAGAACCAAACCTGTAAAGATATGCAGCTAAAGCTGAATATAGCTACCACGAAAAAGCTTTAGACAGCCTGGAGGAGAAGCATCAGACAAGGCAGCCACAAAAGAAAGGTATTGAAGAGGAAATTGAAGTACACAGACGGCCGTCTTTTACACAAAATATAATCCGCTACGTCAGTTGATTTGGCATTTGTTGACCGTTGGGAAACTCTTATGTAATTGCCCGGATGTCTCCGGAAGGGTATTTTTGTCATTGCAAATAAAAAGGCTACGTGATCTTGGTAATAATCAACACACGGATATCATAGGGGTTACAATTATTTTTAGGCTTAATTGTTATTTTTGTTCCTATAATTTAATTTTGAGTTCAATCTAATTTCCTGAGTTTCAATTGCTTCAATTAGCTTTATTTTAAGTTTAATTTAATAAAATTAAGTCACTCTCTTTTAAGTTAACACCAATTTAGGTGATGTATGAGATTAGGTAGACAACACAATTGATATATTTAATTAATCAAAAATAACCAGTATATAATTTATACAAAATTTAAATATTTAAAAATAATAATAATAATTAAAATATATATAAAAAAAAACAAAAAAATTAATAAAATGCTTCCCTTCTCTCTCCCCCACCATCACCAAGCATCAACAAAGAAACAACAAATCTATATGGGTTGACTGATAGTTAATCACTAATAGTTGGAAGGCTTTGTTTGGCAAATGAGGATTATTTTTTACTGAACTTTCTTTTTAATTTGGTGTTCATGGCGTCGATCTTGGTGTTTGACTTCAAGGGCTTCTTTGATCTGGAGGGCCAAAGCTGGAACCTTGTCGAATTAAACCAGCAAAGTGCACTATTTTTTCATTTCCGCCTTCGATCTAAAAAATTGGAGACATAAAGCAGAAACTTTCAGATCTAAAACCTAAACAAGGTTAGGAATTTGATTTCTATAAATGAAATATCAAATTCTTACCTAAATTGCTGAGGCCAGGTCCTTCAAATTTTGTGGCTATGGAGGAATTTGAGCAGACAATGTGGTGAGTATGAGCGAGAGAATTTTATATATATATATATATATATATATATATATTTAATATTATTCTTCTTTAGTTTAGCAAAAGAAAATGTTTCTCTTTTTATTTTTCAAAATACTTTTTAATAAAATTTTTTTACATGTGGTTATTATTTATTGGTTAAGTCTATAACATGGCTAACACGTCACTATCTTAATTGAAATGGTACTTAATAATAGAGACTTAATTGTATCAAATAAAATTATGAAATGATCTAATTGTAACAATTAAACTATAAGGATGAAAGTAAATTCAAATTTTAGCTATAAAGACTAAAAGTGCAATTAAACTTTATTTTTATTATCCACACAAAATTATATGAAAAAGCTTAATCAAATAAACTCTTCTCTGCCCAAACCGTAAACTCTCATTCTCCTATTGGCATCACAAAGTTTAGGTATATGCAAAGAAGAAAAAAAGTGAAAATAATTATAGCAAAACTAAAGTTGAGAATAGAGACTTAAGTTGAGTGTAGCATTCCGGTGGAGGTTATATTAGAATTCAGAAAATAAATATAATTATATTATACGGATATTTTCTCTATTACTATAACCTTAACCTAAATTTTAAATATTTTAAGAACAAATGTCTAAAATACCATTGTTGTCTTATTAAGAGGAGATACATATGATTTTATTTTGCTAAACTGATTTAATATTGTATAATATTATTAAACTTAAAATAAAATATGTATTAATTATCATTTCTTAAATTATGATAAAAATAATAAGGTGGACTATACAATACCTAACTCTTATTGTTAGATATTAAATACAAAACCTACGTTTCTCAGCAAATCATCATTCATTTTCATTTATTTGACCACTACCGTCCATTTCTTTTAACTTGTTATTTGTTCAGGTTGATTCACAAAAAATTTACTTTACCCTAATTTCAATTTTAGTCCAGCACTGCCCAACTTTGAAACTCTCCCCTTTTCACAAGCTCTCCCTCTTGAGATTCCTCACACACAATCACACAATCAATCAGGTTCGGATTCTTGAAGAACAAGATAGGTATGAATTGCTCATCGATATCCTCCAACGATTCAAGCACATTGTCGATATGAGATGAAGATGATGAAGAATAACCATTGATGTATTCTTTGCTTGAAACAGTAAATAGTTTATCTTTCTGTGCGCTTGAATTCTTCTTGTATATTCAATACAAAACTTAGAGAATAAAAAAAAATCACTAATTTAAACAAATTACTTATTTTACAAATGAGAAAAAAAAAATAGAGGAATTGAATTGAATTATGGTTTTTACCTTTGGAGCTACCATTCTTTTTTGAAAATTCAACTAAGTGATATTCGTGCATGATCCAATTAGTTATGGAATCCTTGGGTGCTTTGCCGACATAAAAGATGAGGGCTTTTATTTATTTATTCCAAGAACAAGATTGTAGGTCTTTAAGAAATTGGGGCTTCTTGTGAATTTTGATAAGGAATTGTATATTAAATGATATATTAATGGAAAAAGTACAATCTACTACTAAACTCAACTAAGCCTTAAAATTTTAAACTAGTTGGGATCGGCTATATGAATCATTTTCCTCCATTCGCATCGATCTAAGACAACATTTTCATTAATTTCTCGCACAGCCATATCTTTCTCGATGACTGCCCTCATGTAAGTTTCAGTCTCCCCTTTCCCTGTCTAACACCTAGCACCTGAACCAAGTCACCTTGCTTAACTATTGTGTTCATTAACCGACATTGGATGTGTCCAAACCGACATAGACAATTCTCCCTCATTTTCTCCTCAATAGGTGCTACTTCCACCTTTTTACGAATCTCCTCATTCCTTATTCTATCCTTTCTTGTATGTCCTGTCATCCATCTCAACATTCTTATTTTGGCTACTCCCATCTTATGCGAATGTTGCTTCTTAACTGCCCAACATTTGATACCATAAAACATAGCTGGTCTCATTGCCGACTTATAAAATTTTCCTTTCAATCTATTCGGGATTTTAGGATCACATAAAACTCCCGAAACACTCCGCCACTTCACCCACCTTGTCTTGATCCTATGGTTTACATTATGCTCAATTGCACCATCTTTTTGTATAAATGACCCTAAATACTTAAACACATCTTTTGTAGGGATTGTCTGATCGTCTAAAATTATATCATTCGGGCCTCCTCTAGTTTCACTGAAATTGCACTCCATATATTCAGTTTTTGTCCGACTCAATCTAAGGCCTTTAGATTCTAACGCGTTCCTCCACATTTCTAGTTTATAATTGAAACCTTCCCTAGTTTCAGTCTACCAACACTATATCATTGGTAAACAACATGCACCATGGAGCCCTATCTTGAATATTATAGGTAAGTTCATCCATGATTAAAGCAAATAGGTAAGGACTTACGGATGAACCTTGGTGAATACATATCGTGATCGGGAACTCTCCAGTCATACCATCTACGGTTCGTACCCTAGTCATTACTCCCTCATATATATCTTTAGTAACTTCTACATATTTAGTTGGGACCTTCTTCTTCTTGAGTACCCACCACAAGACTTGTCTTGGCACCTTATCATACGCTTTTTCTAAATCAATAAAGACCATATGAAGATCTTTTTTCTTTTCTCTATATTTCTCCATTAATCTCCTAAGTAAAAAAATAGCCTCCATTGTAGATCTTCCTGGCATAAAGCCAAATTAATTCTCAGAAACTAAAATCTCATTCCTAAGCTTACGCTCAAACACTCTCTCCCACAGTTTCATTATATGGCTAATAAGTTTTATTCCTCGATAATTCAAACAACTTTGAATATCTCCTTTACTCTTATAAATAGGGATCAACGTACTCTTCCTCAACTCATCTGTCATTTTCTTGGTTACTAAAATCTTGTTAAAAAGATTTGTAAGCCAAGTCACTCCAATATCTCCTATGCATCTCCAAACTTCTATTAGAATATCATCTGGGCTCAATGCCTTACCATTCTTCATCTTATGCATAACTTCTTTAACCTCCTGTGCTCTAATCCGACAAACAAATCAGTGGTTTGTATCATCAAATGTGTTATCAAGGTCTCCAAAATCACCCATTGACTCTCCATTAAATAAAATATCGAAATAAGTTCGTCATCTCTCATTAATCTCGTCTTCCTTAACTAAAACCCTATCAGCCTCATTCTTAATACACTTAATACGAATTAAGTCTTTAGTTCATCTTTCCCTTTGCTTGGCAATCCTATAAATATCATTCTCTCCATCCTTTGTCTCTAACTTTTGGTAAAGTCCTTCGCAAGCCCTGCCTCTGGCTTCCCTAATCTCTTTCTTAGCATCTTTTCTAGCTTGTCTACAACATTTATAATTATCTTCATTTCTACACTTGTGTAATCTTCTATAAAACTCTTTTTTAACTTTAATAGCTTGTTGCACTTCTTCATTCCACCACCATGTCTCTTTAGTCGGAGGTCCACGTCCTCTACTTTCTCCTAACACCTTTCTAGCCATATTCTTGATACCACTTGTCATCTCATCCCAAATCATATTAGGCTCACCCTCCAAGAATCACCCTGTAACATTTTATCTTTAAAAAGAGATATCTTCCCTCCATTCAAATTCCACCATCTAGTCTTAATACACTTATTACTTCTATGCTTTTGCTTCCGCAGCTTAACACCAACATCAATAACCAAAAGTTTGTGCTGAGACACTAAACACTCGCCGGATATAACTTTACAATCCTTACAAACCGCTCTACTAAAAGTGACTAAGTGCGACTCTCGTTTCTTAAACAATGTGTTAGCTAAAATCAAGTCATAAGCAACTGCAAAATCTAAAATAAACTCTTCACCCTCATTCCTAACTCAATAACCATATTCTCCATGTACGTGCTCAAAATCCTCGTTAGTACTTCCTACATGACTGTTCAAATCAGAACCAATAAATAATTTCTCATCTAACGAGACTCCTTGAACTATCTCTTCTAAATCATCCCAAAAAGCCTCCTTAGTAGATTCTTCCAATCTTATTTGTGGAGCATAGACGCTAATGATATTAAAAGCATCATCGTCTATCATTAATTTCACTAAAATTATTCTATCACTTTTCCTCTTGATTTCAACAGCCTCGTCCTTTAAATTTTCATCTATAATAATCGTCACTCCATTTCTATTTATAGTCTTATCGGTACACCACATCTTGAATCTGTTCTCTCTATCTCTCTAGCATTTTCTCTTACCCACTTAGTTTCTTGCAAACAAGCAATATTAATCCTCTTTCTACTCATAGTATCTACAAGCTCTCTCAATTTACCGATAAGAGTCCATATGTTCCAAGTAACTATGCGAATCTTATCCTGGACTAGCTTCTTTACTCGTACCTGCCCTCGATGCGAGAACTCTTGCTCATTTTGCACCACACCCAGGTGCTAATGTGGTACTGTCACTAAGGATATGACGACCCAACCCTTGCTCATTTCTCACTACATCCGGGATTCGATGCAGTACGTCACTAAGAGAGTTACGCCCCAACGAATATTCTGTAGGATTCATCATTATAGAGTTTGACTAGTTTTATGCTGACCGTTAACCTATCATAACCCTAAATTAAAACTTAAAGGGAACAAGTATTTATAGATTTTAAAAGTGGATGGAAGTCCATGTAACATCATAATAGTACGAGGGAGGTTGGAATAATTTATTTATAGAATTATTCTCTTTTTCATATTTGTTTGGAAAACTTTAAATTTTTGTCTTGCTAACTATTGTGGAGTTGTCTAACACTAAAAACATATTAAAAAAAAAAAACTGTCACCAAGTTTGCTTATCAATGATTGAGAATAAAGTTGATTCAAATGTCAATATCAATTGAAAAGCATATAAGAGGACAATTCTAAAAAAAATAAAAATTAATGAGAATAAAATGGAGGTCTAAATTAATATAAAGGATTATCATATTAACATTATTTTCATAAATGAACTTTATAATTTAATACAGAACAATCAAAAAGATTTATCAAATCTTTTTATCTGATTTGTTTCTCAATTATAATATAAACTTCAATTCGAACGTATATGATATGTTATAATGCATACTATTGTGTTTTTCTTTTCTTTCTTTTTTTTCTTAAAATGATCTTATTATAATTGATAGTCAAATTGTCACTTATTTTTGTATTATCATTGAATTTTATGCTATATGTTATGTATAGCGTTTGGTAATTTTTTATAATTTGTGAAACAATTGATTAAAAGTTGTGTCAGCACTTACTATTTGTTTTTTCTTAAAATTGTCAAATTATAATTGATAATCAAATAACATTTTATTTAGTTATTATAATCAAGTTTTTTTGACTATGCTATATAAGTTATACATAATGTTTGGTAGGAAATATTTATAATTTATGAAATAAATTTAAAAGTTATGTAAATGTTTGATAAAATATTTGTTTAATTAATTATTTTCGATCAAAATTACCAAAAATGATACTGAATGATCTTTTCTATCTACTTTAATATGATTTTTTTTTTTATGATAAGAAAAATGTAATTAAAAAATAATTTAGTTGAAGTTTTTTTTTCTTCTAAAAATAAATACAAAATTTAAACAATTTAAATAATTTAAATAATTTTTTTTTTATAAAATATAAAAATAGAATATGAAATTGTAATTCGTTAACCATGAAAACAAAACATAGGTCTAACGTTGACTAAAGTTTGGGTGGTGTATTAGGGGGGGTGTTATTTGTGAAAATAATGAAAATATTATAATTTTTTACTTGGTCGTGCTATATTATTATAAAACTTAATTATAAGTGAAAATAAGATAAACATCAAATCTTTATTTATTATTCTTTCCTAATTATATAAAAAAAAAAAGTCTAATGTTCAAGAACAGCCAATTAGAAGTTATTTCAAAGTAGATATTCATTTTATTTTATTTTTTGTATTGTTTGAGACATTTATAGTAACAGAAAAATAGTGACATTTCAATTTTCATATATTATAATAATTTATTTTTTCTATTTTCAATATATCAATTTCATTTTATTTTTTAATATTTTCCTAGTTATTTATCAAAATTCTTAGAATTTATTATTGATGAGTATCAATGACTGCAAATTTTTTTTAAAACCTTAATTTGGTTATTTTATAAAATCTTTAAAATGCATATTGCATAACACCAATGGCATAATTGTTTTTTTCACTAAATCTTTTACTTTTCTGAAATTTTCTAAGATTATTCACATGTGAAAATATTAAGATTTTCACAAGATTCATAAGTTTTATCTCATCATATGTACTACTATAAATAAATATAAATAAAAAAGTAAGAAAATAAAATAAAATTTCATGTTAATTGATATTTTTTAATATTCATCTTAAACATTTAATTAGTAAAATAACCAATTAAATAGGAAAAAAAAAGACAATTTATAGACAAAAAATAAGAATTTTAATGTGTAAAAATATTAGCATGTTACTATTTTTGATGATTATACTCACCTATTTTTAATTGATAACAAAAAAATAATGTTTCAAACGATATAAAAAAAAATTAAAAAAAGAAGTGAGTGTGTATTTTGATAATGAGTTTTAAGTTGAGATTTTTAAATGATAGTTAACTCTAAAAATAAAAACTAATCTCTAACTAAACACTAAAACTTCTAAATTATAATCGTATTTACTTAACAATTACTCAATTTACAATAAATTACTTTTGACTAGGTTTTTTTTTTTTTTTTGTATAAACTACTTTAGAATTTAGAAGTTAGCCTAGTTTGGGTAAGAAAAAGATAATCTAAACCCACAAACTTTGAGCCTTTGTCAAAAGGCAAGACTGTATAACTTTTCTGGTCACCTAGAAAGAGAAAGACTATTCTGGTCAGAGCAAGAGCAATAGCTCCAACCTTCCTGAAATTCACCGGCTATGTTGGTGTTGATCAAAGTGTAGCTGCTCCGTCTGCTTCCATCTCTAACAGTTTACAAATAAAATCAAGAGAAATTAGTAAATGGGTACCTCGCCATCTGGGTATCCTCCGACTTCCGAAATCCCAATTGATCTGTTCGTGTCCAAAAAGCATCCCGGAGTTACACGCGGCAACCTTGGATTTGCTGATTCCTCCGGCGATATAGTTTTTAGGGTCAACCGACATTCTCCTAAATCATCACCTAACAACGAGAATAAGAGAATATTGTTGCTTGGTTCCACTGGCAATCCCCTCTTATCATTGTACCGCTACCATGTGAGTCTCTTTCCTACCCTGTTCTATTGCTTGTTTGTTTAGGAGAAAAACATTCCAGGAAACTTACATTTTTTATATAATTTTGGTTTTGATATATAAAAAAAAAAAAAAAAAAAAAAAAAAACAAATTCATGGGTTTTGAGCCTTTTTTTTGGTTGCTGTTCATTGTGAATTAGTAACAAATATTATGGATTATGATTTATTTTACAGCAGTGACTAATTATAATTGTAATAGTACATAGTTGCTTTTGATGTATTCTATCTTCTCTGCAAGATCATATAATTATGTGAAGTTGGTAATGCTTTTATGGCCTAAATAAACTAATCTTTATGTGGGCTTTACATGATGATCTTTTTCTTTTTGGGAAAATGTAGATTCACTGTTTACCTGCAATTTGTCCCATTTTTTTTTTAAAATTTTTTATTGTCAACATGTGTGTGGTTTGAGCCTGTTAAATTGCTATCCTCTGATTTCTGCTATTGTCAATGGTTTCCTATCCATCTAGGTATTGGAAAAAATCATAGGAAGGGTGTTTGAGCCGTTGCGTCTAACCCCTCAATTCTTAAATCAGATCCAATTTACCTGCATTAGCAAACCCTAATCCAGGCTTAGTTTAGATTAGGAGAGATTACTTATGTGCACAGATGTACCTGAGATAAAGTTCGTAGACAAGGAGTTGTTAAGGTTAGATAAGGCTTGGATAGAGGTCGTATGTTTGATGTACCAAAAAAGAAAATGTAAATGAGGGAGACTGGAGCTGATTTGCGAACTTGGAGGGTTTAGTCTTTAGACGCAGCATGCATGTTATTCACGTGATTTTTCCATGCTAAGATGGACAAAGGTAAGCATGTAGATAATATTAGAAACCACCTGTGGCAATGACACCTTGGAAACCACATGTGACCAAAGTTTCATTGGGTTAGGATTGATCTAAACCAGCTCATTATATATACAACTCCACATGCCAAACATTGAACAACTCATTAGAAACACAACACAGCCAATCGGAGTTGTCACGAAATCCCTTGCTTAGCCTCATTCCCATTGTTCTGAAGATCAGCCTCAAGCCTAATAATATTCTCTTCTGGGGCCTCATCTGAACATAAAAATAGCCAAGTTCCAACTCCAGTGCTTAAGAACTGGGCGAAGCCTTTTTCATTGTTGTTTCCCCTTTGGTGCAAAACCACAGGGAGCTAAAGAAAATTTTCTTATTCTTTTTTTATTTTGGTTAATCTTTTCAGTTTGGTCAGAACAAATTTGAGTTTGTTTTATGTGTTGCAGAATGGATGTTGGAACTGCTATGAGGGTGACAATAATGGGGAGAAGGAATTGGTTTTCAGAGTACAAAGATCCCTGAAAACGCTCACTAGAATTGAGCTAGAGGTATTTCTTGTCGGTGAAAATTCAGATGACTCAACCTGTGCTTTGAAAGTCAAGGGTTCCCCATTCCAAAGATCATGCACTATCTATAAAGGCAATGCGATAGTGGCGCAGGTACTATATGTAACTGAATTAGCATTGTAATTGAGGCCTCAGTGACTTCTTTTATGTTGATTTTGAAATGTATTTAAGCCAGTAACTACCACTGCACTAGTGCAACTTATTGGTTCAATCTCCCTCAATTCTCTTTTGGCACTGTCTGATGTGTCAATTGCTAGGTTGTTATATAGCTGCCTTGCTTAAATGCCCACAAACTAGTGTTATCTAATTCATTACACCAATGGAATTGCTATGCAGATTTCATGTTCTATATTGTGGTCCATTTCTGTCCAGATCACTAAATTTGGAGACCTAATGATATGTTCCATGATTCAAGGAAACAAGAGACACGAGCATTAAAACATTGAAATGTAGTTTTTAGTTGTCTTTTTTCACTTCGCCTGTCTAGAAATGATCTTTTATTTTAATCTGGTAAGTATTAGGATATATACTTTGGATGCATACATGGATGTATATATCTAAATGGCCTTAGGCCCTTAGCAAATGCTTTTCTGTTTTCAAGTGTAAAATGAGAATTGGTATTCCAACAAGTGCCTAAACCTACCCTTTTTGTACTACCTCAATTATTTATGAGCTAGTTAACATTGCCCCAATCTCTGACCAATTTTCATTATTCTACTTTGCCAAATTCTTATCATATATTTACAGATTGGATATTGGGCTTCTTTTTTTTCTTTTCTTTTTTCAATTTTCAATCTGTTGAGAGTTATAATAGATTTCTCTTTGTAGTATTCTTTGTGTGTTCATTATTGTAATCGTGACTTAGCCTCATAAATAAGACTCTAGTCAACAATTTTGCATGTCTTGCTTTTCGTCATCTTTGAATCAGTGCTTCACCAATTTTTCACGCACTTGTCCCATATAACATTACATATAATGTGTGCCCTCGTTCATGCACACCCACAGACTAACAAACTGCAAAATTAGAGTTGGTATATCTTTTATTGCCTTGAATGATTGACAAGGAGTAATCTCTGTACTTGATGAGTATTCCTCTTATCATTTGTCTATGTTACTCTAATGGATTGCGGTTTGATTTCAAACTTGTGACTTTATTTGTTAGAATGTCACCTTCCATTGATTTCAAACGAGTAATCTGAGTTATTTTTGCAGACTAGCCTGATGTACAAGCTAAACCAAATATTTGTCAAGAGGGGTAAGTTTCGACTAACCATATTTCCTGCATCTGTTGATCATTCTATAATTGTTGCTCTGATTGTAATATTTTTAAAAGGACGAAAATAAATTTTGTATTATTCCAAATTATTTATACACAGACTAATATGGGTATGAAATTCTTCAGCACAAAGAGAAAGTTTAGATGTATGGTGCATATCCATGTATGGATATTCCGGCGAAAATTGTAAAGTTTGAATTATGCAGCTTCCCAATATATATCTAAACTTTTTTTTTTTTTTTGGGTTTGATTTGGTTCGGCGCTGTCATTTGAGCTATGCTCGGACCGGTATATATCTAAACATTTACCTTCGAACAGATATTTCCTAATGATATTTGAGTCTCGAATAATTAGATGCTCTGCTTGATGGAGAGGTGGGCTTTTTCGGCTTATCCAAACTTCAACTGAAGCCTCCGGGTATTTACCCTAATTATTCATGCCCGGCCTGTTACCCATTTTTTACCCCGACAACAAAAAAAGTGTACCAATCGGGTCGGGTTGGGGATGGTACATGGATTGCAACATAGTGAATGTACCACTTTCAGGATCCTGCCTTCTTGGCATTCTTCCAATCTCATCAATTTTTAGTATTCTAATGAGCCACCTTATCATCTATGTGTCTATAATCAAATTAAAAAAAATGAAAAAATAAAATTCATTTATAAGAGTAAAACTGTCAATTAGAGGAGTAAAAATGTGAAAATTGACAAAGATAAAGTAATAAGAATAAAAATGTTATTTAACCTATAAAAACTAGTATGGAAAATTATCATTTAGGGAGTAAGAAATTATAAGAGTTGAATTGTTATTTAAGATATAAAAATTTATAAGGACTAAATTGAACTTTAGTGTCTTGCCTTAAGAAATGAAAAAGTTATATGTATGGTACATCTCTATAGACATATCTTGGAAACGTCATGATCATAAACACTCCAAAAATATCTTCCAAACGCTCAATATTGTAGTTTGACACGTGCACAGATTTTCAACTAAAAATGATTTTGGCATATCGATTGAACTTAAGTGAGAATTTTAGGGACCAGTCATTAGGCTTATCCCAGTTGTGACTGGTCAATGGTTGTTACAACCATGGTTACTATTTAGTATGTTGCCCCTATTTAGAAAATTACATTGTACAAATTATGCCTATGAGTTGCTTTTTTAGCATATTGTTCTCTACAAGTTATATTGAAAAATACCATCTAAAGGATTATCACACTGGTACATATAACCAATATGTTGGATCTTATCAATGTCTATCTTTTTTAAAGTGGAAAATATAGTTAATAGCCTGCCTGGTTAACTTAATATTAGTCCTAAGCATAATTTTTAGTCTCTAATGAAAATAGTTTTTTATTTATTGTTATTATTAGGAAATAATCCATCTTATGCAAGAAGAATGTAATGTACTTAGCAATTGTTAATAATTTGAGTGTTGGAGTATCTTTAATGTATTCTGTTTACAATCTCACAGATTTTGTAAATAATTGCTTACCCTTTTCTGATTGTTAACTGATCACTAGGCAATGTGTAATGGAGGTCATGTGCTGGATGAGACATATGGATGTGAATGACAAAGATATGCTTGTAAATAATCACACCATCAATTTTTACACATTCACAGGTTCGGATGAAAAGGGAGCCATGGAGATAGAATAGGACAGGCAGGGGAGGACCCAGGAATTTTACGCTGACGTCATAGCTATATTTTAAATTTGTAATTTATTTTATAATTAATTATTTTAATTTAGGCTCTCACATATATAGTTGAGAGTTCTTCTAGATATAAAATAGTAGTAATTTGGGCACAATATTTTTTGTCAAAATGTGTGTGATATTTTACCTATCTTTTTATTTCATGATAAAAAATAATTATTCTAACATCTTTGTATTGCAGTGATATTACAAGGACACATTATATTTTTAAACCACAGACATTCTTAAATCATAAAGTTAAGATAAAAAATTCTTATTTTTGTTATGTGACAAGTATGATTTAACATTATTTAGTTAAATTAAATATGAAATGATATTATTCACTTTAAAATGAGTTTCAAATAAAAATTAAATTAATAATCATTCTTAAAATAGTAATATAATTTAAAAGTAATAATAATAATAATACATTATAGTGATAAAATGTGTTAATCTTAACAATTGAAATAAACTAATGGTGAAGGTCAGTTAGTTCAAATAGTTCTTAATGTGTATATCTAGGAACTGAGATCAAATTCCACCTTTATCTGGGATAAGAATTTATGAGAGGGAGAGAACTATCTCATTATATTTTATAAGCCCAACGACATAATGTGATGCAAAAAAACAAAAAACTAACGGCTAAGATACACATTATTCCTAAATATTATATATATTTATAAAATAACCCTAGAAAATAAGTTATTAATAAGTAAATTATGTTGTTTCCATAATTTTTGTTATGTTTTTATTTTGATTTTGAAGTTAACTTGTCATTAAACTTTATTTTTCAAATGTATCTTACGCAAAAAAAGAAAAAAAAAATTTATTCCAATAAACCTTCATATTCTTTTGAAATTTTTACAAAATCTTTTTACTTTAATATAAAGTAAATTGATTTAGGTTTTTTTTTTTTCCTTAAAATGCTGCATTTATTTATCAACTTTGCATTAATTATGTTTATAATTTGATTGAATGGAATCTCTAGGGAACCAAATAATTTTTCAATTGTAATTATAGTTAACAAATCTGAAAAAACTAAACTTTGACTATATATAATTACGATTAACAAGATTTATTTATTTTGAACAAAAAGAATGACTTGTTTTAGTGTTAAAAATTTTATTTTGTTGGTTTTTAATTGTCTAGTGTTATTTTAGGAGAAATAAATTTATTTTTTTAAATAAGATATATTTATAGTGAAAATGAAAATAAAAGAATTATGTAAAAGTTAGGAATAGACAAGAAAGCCAAAAAAACTATTACAGAAAGGGCTTCCTAAGAGAGGTGAACACAACACCCTCCAAAAAAAAATGCTAAACTCAACCGCTGGACCATATCATTCTATTAATCTTTTGTTTGCTTAAAAACTATACTATTACTACTTATTAATTTTTTTTTAATATGGCTGGGTTGTGGGTCCGCCACTGAGGACATGAAGGTCAGATTTGAGGAGGAGAGTGAGATAGTGGGAAAGGTTACATGATGAACTCGTGAAGTCAGAAATTTGAGGAAGGAGTAGTCTTGTTTTTTAGGAGATAGAAAATTGTATTAGGAAGTTTATTTGAGATTTATAAATTTTTAAGTTAAATTATTATTATATCTTTTATTTTTCAGTTTTAATAAAAAGAATAGAGTTGGTTCTTTTATTGATTTACATAGCGGACATAAGATTCATGTCTTCAAGAACTTATAGTTAAGTAACAGAGATAAGCTAGGAAAGATGGAATAAATATCGTGTAAGCCGTTCAAGAGAGTCGACTCTTGAATTCTCTGGATGGCAAGGAGAATTCTCTGGATTGTTGAATTCTCTAGATGGCAAGGACAACAAGTATTGCTGGATCACTCAAGGTCCTGGCTTTTATACATAAATTCACGACACTAAGTAGAATTTATCAGTTAACTAACTAGCACCTTTAGAATGTAAGTAAAATAAGTGGAAGTATTTAATAATTTTGTTTGTTATAATTTTTTTTTCCTTGCTTTTTCACCTCTTTCAATGTTTTTAAGAGTAAGATCTCATTCTATATTCTTTTCCCCCAACTTTCTTCTTAATTTGTTCAGAGAAAATTTCAAAATAATTCAGTAGCCAAGCACCATATCCGACAGCATCACTTTTGTTTTTTAGCTCGAACAACCAATCATTTTCTTTGATTAAATAGTTAAACAATTAATTAACACTAATGTGGAGAATAAGGCATCCAAGTACTCAACAATTATAAACAAGAGGAAGTTTAAATGTAAAATATTGGACAATCAAAAAAATAATATATCTTGCCTGGGTTGAATTCAATACATGTACCTATGAAAATTTGCCAAATTTTCATGTCCCCATTTGTCATTGTGACGAGTTAGGAAGCTGATTGGTTTGTAAGCATAAACATGTGGCTATTTCCTTTAACTTATGACTTTTGGGAATGAGTACATGGTGTTAGCAAAAATATAAATACAAACTACATTTTATTTTATCTGATTCATAAAATTCTCCTTTTGAATTTTGAATTTTATTTTTTCCAATTTGTTATTGGTTTCCCTTGATGAATTTGGAGTTAAATTATTTCCATACAAATGAAAGATTATGATTATTTATGAGGAGAGGTTTCAAATTGATTAACATTTTATGGATACCAACACTACAAGAAAAGTCACTACAAATGACACAACCCTGTGGCTAAAGATATGATGCACAAGACTTGGTCGCCTATGACTACTATCAGCGACATGCTATGCTAATAATTATTAGCGGCATCAAAAGGCGACAACAGCATTGTCAAGTTTATATCCAATGACAATAACATCATTCAAAGTCTTCAGCGACAACATTACTGTTGATGTTGGCTGTCATTATTAGCAAGTATATTGTCAACGGCATTAGATGTCTATGGTGTACTACATCTAATATAGTCTTATTCAATTATTAAGAAAGTGAAACTATTTAATAACTATATGGCATTCTCATTTATCATGTATTTAGTTGCTAATTGATTCTTTATAATTGACAAGATAAATCTCATACAATAAAAGCAATAGAAATAAGAATTGTGATGTGATCATGCTTATGAGATATATTTTAAGCTTTATTCTTAAACAGTCCTAATCGTAAGATCATTAATAATGAGAATTAATGATTCATTTAAATTAGTACATGTTAAGTTAGCTTAAATGCTGAAGGTGATCTATCTCATAGTCACTTGTATAGTTGACATAGTTGATATTATAACAAACATGTAAATTTTTGTTAGAGAACAAGTTCACTAAATGATTTGATCATAGAACACTTATATGGACTTTTACATAGTTGTCAATGAGAGTTTTTCATTGTAGTAGTGCAAATGATATGTAGATTTGAGACATCATATATATCTTGTACATATGTTAATCATGTTTTGATTCTATCTAAGTATAATTCAATGAGTTATATAGGGGTAGATATTGGGTGTGATTATTATGTATGGAGGTATACGTGTGCACAATAAGGAATCTATCACTTTCATTAAAGAGAGATAATGTTTATATTATCTAGTTAAGATATAACTCAGAAAGTCTCTAGCCAAAGTGGTATAAAACTAGATTAAGCAATCTATATTTCATTGCACAAGTTATGACTTAAAGATAAACACATCAGATTAAATAATTTGTTGTTGACAATAATCCATACTCTAAGTTTAATCAGGAATATTGGAAGATAGAAAGATTATTAATTGACAACATAAAAGTTCACAATATATTTATATTATTTGGAAAGTCATCACATGCTGCTAGACATCAATTTTGACTTGTAGGTAACTTGAAAATTAATTCTCATTAATGGGTGAATCAAAACTTATTTTGATTAAATAAATTATTTGATGTGACCTACTGCTAGTTTAATATAAACCTAAAAGGGCACATATAAAAGAATGTAAATTAATTAAGAGGAGTTTAGTTCTTCCATATTTACAAATAGTTGGAATTTGAATTTTAAAATAGGATTCTCCCTTTTGACTAAAACTTTAGAGTTATAATTTGATCATATCATCTAAAACTTAATAATTAATATATTTATTTAATTAAGGTAAGACTTCAATGGAAGTTTCAACGTAACTATTATAGAAAAGTACCACATAGAAAGCCAAAATTATATGCATTAAAGAATTTTTGCAAACTAAATGTTTGTGAGAACAAGAGAAAAATCTCAACTCTTGTGCAAGCACACAAGGAGATTTTTGGTAAGCTATCTCGGAGCTCTTGATTGATTCATTCTTGTGGATATGCTTGAGATTGTACACCTGTGCAACTTTGTGGATCAGGCTAAGATCATCCTAATCGCTTCAAAAAGTAATTATGTTTATTAGATCAATATAAAATTTTAGTTCATAAATAATAGAGTAGATCCTAGGGATTTGGTTCTATCACAAAATTTTAATTTCATTGTCAAATTCTTTACAGTTGCTAATACCATTGAAATACATAATACAATTGTCGCTAACAGTTGTCGAGAATAACAATAACTTTATTTGCGACTACATGTTCTGTTGGTGAAATTTTGACAGTGTTAAACTAAATACTTAGCTTAATTATCAGCGATAGATTTTTATCTCTGATGTGTCCAAATGTTGTTGCTGGATACGTTTTCTGTTTTTTACTTTTTATTTTATAAAAAAAAAAAATTAAACTTATTTTTCCTTTATTTAGGGTTAAACTTGATAGACACAATATTAAGAGAAACTCAATTATAGAAAACCAAATATGTTTGACATTAATTATTAAAGTATCAACAAATTAAGTAAAATACAAGTGTACTTATTAAAAATTTAAATTGTAAATAATATGAAAACTTACTTAGTTCAATATTATACTATGCATCCACACTTCTTTAGTATCCTTGCATTCTCCTCCTTTTCCCCTCTATGCATGCTAGTTGATTAGTCCTTGCATGTGAAGCAAATGAAGATGAACAAATGTCTAGTAAACATAGTGAAAAAAACTCATTAACTGTAATGTTTATCAAAGTATAAGTTTATTGCTCAATAAACACATATTTAAGCATAAATGGAAGCTTGTTGACCAAACATAAAACGGTTTTTTCTTACAAGTCTTATTCACATCCATCAATGTATCGATACTCCCGATTCATCAAACAAATGAGAATTTGATATTTTTGTCCCCTTGGACCTGATTTTCAAAATTTAATAACCTAAACACCTAAACTTGTATAAATAAACCATGTTAAACCAAACAAGTAACTAATTCATCCTATAAGTCTTATTCACCCCCACTGACATTCCAATACTCACGGCATTTCAAAAAGATGTGTATGTGACATTTTTTTGCCACCCGATCTGATTTTTAAAGTTTAATAGCTTGAATACCTAAATTTGCATAAAATGTACATACCTTGTTGACTCAAATGAGGAACCACTTATTCTTACAAGTCTTATTCACCCTATAGACGTGCTAGTACTCATACTCTTCAAACATGTGTATTTGAAATTTTTGCCCTTTGACACTTGATTTTCAAAGTTTAATAGCCTAAACCCCGAAACTTTGACAAAATGAACCCTGTTGACCCAAATGGAAAAAAAATTGTTCCTACAAGTCTTATTCACTTCCACGGATGTGCCTGTACTCTTATCTCGTCAAATATATATGTATTTAGCATTTTTGCTACCTTGACACTCAATTTTCAAAATTACTTGAATCTAATGAACCACATCGACCTAAAAAATGAATTGTTTGTTCCTACAACTCTTATTCACCCTCCACGGTTGTGCCAGTACTTATGGCTTTTCAAATGAATGAGTTTTTGATATTTTTGGCCCCCGACACTTGATTTTCAAAGTTTAATAGCCTAAACACCTAAACTTGCATAAAATGAACCTCGTTGACCCAAACAACACGAAATTTGTTCCTATAAGTCTTAGTCACCTCCAAGGACGTGTCAATGCTCATAACTCATCAAACTGATGAGTATTTGACATTTCTACCCCACTTGAACACTCGATTTTAAAGTTAATAGACAAAATACGTAAACTTGCATAAAATGAATCTCGTTGGCCCAAATGAGGAACCTTTTGTTCCTACACGTATTATTCACCCCTACGAACATACCAATACTCTCAGTTTGTCAAAACATATGAGTATTTAACATTTTTCCCCCGGCACCTGATTTTCAAAGTTTAATAGCCTAAACACCTAAACTTGCATAAAATATAACTTGTTGACCCAAACGACAAACAATTTGTTCCTACAAGTTCTATTTTCCCCCATGGACTTGTCAATACTCCCAGCTTATGAAATAGATGGTGTCATTTTCAACTTCTCTAACCATTTTTTTAGATTTACGTAGACTTAAGTCTGTAGATTTTATATTTTCCATTATGCCACTGTCATGAAGAGAATCATGCTCATGTGAATCATTGATTTTATTAATGAGTGTTGGAAATGATGTGTCTTCATCTTGAAATATGTTTGCAATTATAGGCACAACATCACTAGTCTCATCTTCATTGAATGTCGGTTATTGAACCTCTGACCTTGATTTTACATATTACCCACCAATCAAGTATTTTTTTTCTTATTTGAAAGATATTTGGCTTAAAATACTTGTGTGGCCTAATATGACAATAAAAATGAATAATTTGAGTTAAGTCTAGATTTATGATCTATCTTAAATATCATGAGTATATTTAAATCAAATAATTATTAAAATTTATTAGAGTTTCCTTTTCTTTTCTTTTTTATTTGGAAAAAATTTATATTTATAATTTTACCTTTTAGGACTCTAAAATCTCAAAAAACTTTTCGATATAGTTAAAAATTAAAACCTATATTACCAAACAATTTTGGGCAAAAACTTAAGCTCAAAAACTATTCTAAAAACTAAACCAACCATGGACAATATGTCAATTTTTGTTTTTTACTTTTTTTACTAAGATTGATAGCATTTAAACCTTGGACCTATTAAATAAAATATGTGATCAATATTCATTTTGACAAGCTCGTTATTTGATAAGTTAAATCAATAAAAAATAATAATAATAATAAGCATGCATTGAATTTTAAAAGAAAAAAGAAAATCCAAAAAACCAATAAAAAAAAAAAACCATAAAATCTTATATTATAATTTGATTTTTTAACTGTATTATTAAAATCCAAAATAATTTAATAATTTCGAAGTATCATTTTTTACAATTATAAAACCTAAAAGAGAGATACCCAAAGTGTTTTGATGAATTGGTAAGTATTTCTCATACCAAGATAATATATTTATACTACCAGCAGATTGTGTGGAGTACAAGTAAGTCAACTATACATAAATAAGGAAACTATAAATAAGAAAATTTGACCCACTAATTAAGCTGTCTATATTTACACTCTAACACTCCCCCTCAAGCTGGAGCATAAAGATTATATGTTCCAAGCTTGTTGCATAGATATCCCAGTCGGTTTCCTGCCAAAGATTTTGTGAATAAGTTTGCTAGTTGATCTTCTGATTTTGCATATGTAGTCTTGATTGTATTATCCATAAGCTTCTCACGAACGAAATAACTGTCAACTTTTATATGTTTGACTGTTATTTCATATGTTTGACTGTTATTTCGTTCATGAAAGACTGGATTTGATGCAATATGTAATACAACTTGATTATCACATACTAACTCTATAGGCTGTGAGTGCTGAAATCCAAGTTCGTCTAATAGATTTTTCAGCCAAAGTAACTCAGCAGTGGCATAAGTCATGACCCTATATTCAGATTCAGCACTGGATCTTGCAACAACAGTATGCTTTTTGCTTTTCCATGAAACAAGATTTTCACCTAGAAATATACAGTATCTTGTAGTAGATCTTATGTCAAATTGAGAGCCTGCCCAATCAACATTGTTATAACCTTGAACTGGAGTAGAATTATGTTTATAGACTAATGTATGACCACGACCATGTCATCGAACTAGAGTGTGCCCATGATTCTTATATAATAATCCCTTTCCGGGTGCAGTTTTAAGGTATCTTAGGATACGAATAACAGCATTCCAATGATATATTCGAGGTTGAGAAAGAAATTGGCTAACCATACTAGTTGCAAAAGCAATATCTGGTCTAGTGATTGTGAGATAATTCAGCTTACCAACAAGACGTCTATATTGCTCAGGATTTGTCAGTAGCTCCCCCTCATCTGGTACAAGTTTAGTGTTGGGATCCATAGGAGTATCTATAGGTTTAGAATCCAATATACCTATATCACTCAAGACATCTAGACAATACTTTCTTTGAGAAAGGCAAATACCCAATTGTGATCTCGAAACCTCAATACTTAAGAAGTATTTTAACTATCCTAAGTCTTTAGTTTAAAACTTAGACTATAGGAATGATTTCAATTGCTGAATCCCATGATTCTCATCACCTGTAATCACAATATCATCTACATATATAATTAAAATAATTCTGTCATTAGGTGTATGTTTATAGAAAATCGAGTGATCAACAGTACACCTCTGAAGGCCAAACCTAAGAACAACTTCACTTAATCTACCAAACCAAGCTCTGAGAGATTGCTTTAAGTCATATAGAGACTTTTTCAATCGACACACCATACCGGAATCCCCCTGAGTAACAAAACTAGGTGGTTGCTCCATAAAGACTTCTTCATCAAGGTCACAATGTACGAAATCATTTTTGATGTCCAATTGATAGAGTGGCCAGTCAAAAATAGCAGCTAGAGAAATAAATACCCTGACAGATGTAATTTTAGTTACGGGAGAGAAAGTTTCTGAATAATCCACATCATAGACCTGAGTGTAGCATTTTCTTACTAATCTAGCCTTTAAAGCGATCAATAGAACCATCAGGATGAACTTTCACGGTATATACCCATTTACATCTAACAGTGGATTTTCTAGAAGGTAAAAAGACCATTTCCCAAGTACCATTAGTATGTAAGGCGTTCATTTCATCAACCATGGCATGCCGCCACCCGGGATGAGCAAGAGCATCGCTGGTGGACTTTGGAATAGAAATCGAAGACGAAGAGGATACAAATGCATAATAGGGTGAAGATAAAAGATGATAACTCAAAAAAGTATAAATAGGATAAGGAATTACGAGTTGAACGAGTACCTCTTCGTAAAATAGGTGGCGAAGCAGGATCCGAGGCACGAGAAGATGTTGGTACAGAAAATGAGTCATCAGGTACATCAACAGTGTCTGCTGGAAGATCAGGTAGTGGTACAGATGATGCATGGTCATTTGGTCCAAGATAAGGAACTGGAAGAGCCTTAGAGACGGAAGGTGAATCGGGAATAGTCGAGGGAAAGAATGAAGATTCCTCAAAAAATATGACATCAGCAGAGGTAAAGTAACGATTCTTATCTAGACAGTAACATTTATACCCTTTTTGAAGGAGAGAATAACCCAAGAAGATGCACTTAATTGATTTGGAAGAGAGTTTATCCTGTCCAAGTGTTAGATCATAAACAAAACAAATGCAACCAAAGATATGAAGCGGAAGTGAATATAAGGGATGATTAGGAAAAACGATAGAATATGGAATTTTGTTATGCAATGTAGAAGATGTCATGCGATTAATAAGGTAGCATGCAGTAAGTACAACATCACCCCAAAACCGAAGTGAAACATGACCATGAAGTAATAGAGTGCAAGCTTGTTTTAATTAAATGTCTGTTTTTGCGCTCAGCAACTCTATTTTTTTGAGGGGTGTGAAAACAAGAGGATTGATGCAGCATACCTTGAGATATCATAAAGTGCTGAAATGATGTAAAAAAATATTCACGTGCATTATAACTACGCAAAATACGAATAGAAACACCAAATTGTGTTTTAATTTCAGCACAAAACTGTTGGAATATAGAAAATAACTCAGAATGATTTTTCATTAAAAATAACCACGTGCAACGAGAATAGTCATCAATAAAGGTTACAAAATACTGAAATTCCAAAGATGAACTAACACGACTAGGACCCCAAACATCAGTATGAACAAGATGAAAGGGAGACTCTACTTTAAAATAACTATGCTTTGGAAACGAAGCACGTGTGTACTTGCCAAGCTGACATGACTCACAATTTAAAGATGACAGAGATGACAAACGAGGAACCATCTTCTGAAGCTTGGATAGACTAGGATGACCCAACCGACTGTGAATGAGAATATGTGACATATCTATAGAGCAAGGCACTGAAGATGTAGGTAGTGTGGTAAGATGGTAGAGGCCCTGTGACTCACGCCCTGTGCTAATCGTTCGTCTTGTACGTCAGTCCTGTATAGTAAAGGAATCATAAATGAAAGTGACTGAACAATTGAGAGAACGAGTTAATTGACTAATAGAAATCAGACTGAATGAACATTCGGGGACATAAAGCACAGACTCTAAAGGCAAAGAAGATAATATTGTAGCTTGACCTATACCTTTAGCAATGGTTGTAGAACCATTAGCTATAGTGACAGTGAAAAATGATGATGGATTACTAATACTAAAAAAAAGTTTAGGAATACCAGATATGTGATCAAAGACACGAGAATCAAGAATCCAAGTGTCAGAAGAGGTCTGAGAGAGGCAAGCGACAAAATTACCATGAGAAGATTGCTGGGTAGCTTGATATTGTAGAAACTTATCGTATTCAGTAGCTGATAATGAGACATTAAAAGGATTGTCTTTAGATGGTGAAACTTCAAGTGAATTGGTTGACTAAACAATGTTAGTTGTAGGACCTAGATAATCAATCAGTTGGTAACATTTTTCCCTGTATGGCCCATCTTGTTACAATGAGTGCACTGGGGACGTCCACGACCCTGACTTCCTCGACCACGACCTCCGCTAGTACTAGAGTGAGAGATCAAGATTGAAGAATCAGGAGATAGATTCTCAACATGTGTTACTATCAGAGAGGAGATACGTAGCAACCGAGCAAACACTTCTTCCATGGAAGGAATAGTAGGACTACCTATATCTGATGGCGAACTGGATCAAGATTAGCTCGAAGGCCATATAGAGTGAGAATCATGAATAACTTGTCCTTTTGTGCCTCTTGGTCAGCCAGATCAGTAGTAACAAGTAATATTTCAGCAAATTCAGCTTTGACATTCTGAATCTTGCCCAAATAAGTGGACATATCCTTATCAGCCTGCTTTAGATTCAACATATTAGAAACCACAGTGTAAAAACGTTGGATATCATTAGTGTATAAACTTCTGGCCCGTTTCCACAATTTAAAACATGTCTTATATGCCCAGAAAATCTACAATATAGAAGGTTCAAGGGATGCCCAGAGTAAACTGCATAATTGGGCATCGATCTTTTTCCAATTGGGTTGTTCAGGGGTTGGAATATAGACCAATGATTTCGTGAGATGATTTTCATATCCCTGCTCCAGAAACCATAACTCAACAGATGCAGCACAAGACAAATAATTAGATCCATTCAATTTCTCAGTAGTAAAAACAAGAGATGCAGAAAACACAGAGGCAAAAATACTAGATTTTGACATACCGATTTTAGATTTTTCAGAGGTAGACATAGCGATGAGCAGTGTGATGAAGAGTACCAATGAGCAGTGTGATGAACAGTACCCCCAGATGAACAATAATCGTACTACTGAATTGAAACGCAGTAATAGAGAGACACGCTGGAAAGAAACACAACAGAAAATAAAAATTAAGATTTTTTTTCCCTTCAGCTCTGATACCATGTAAAACCTAAAAGAGAGATACCCAAAGTGTTTTGATGAATTGGATGAGTAGTTCTCATATCAAGATAATACATTTATACTACCAGATTGTGTGGAATACAAGTTTGTGTGGAGTACAAGTAAGTCAACTACACATAAATAAGAAAACTATGAATAAGGAAATTTGACCCATTAATTAAACTGTCTATATTTACACTCTAACAATAATAATCTAATCAAAATACAATATATCTTGGATTCTTACAACACAAAAAAAAAAAGATTTAAAATCAAATAATAATAAAAAAGAACTATTTAAATAACTATTTAATTATCTTACTATCAAACACAATTGCAACATTTAGTAATTTTTTGCATATATATATATATATATATATATATATTATAAATTTATATGTAAAATAAAAAATAAAAGTATTTAAAAATTATTAAACGTGCCAGCTCACGAGCTTACTAGCCTAGTTTTGGAAAGATGGAGCTAGCCTTGTTTTACTAAATGAACTAAAGTAAAACTCAATATCGACTCATTTAGAAAACGAATAGCTCAGCTTATTGCCATACTTACATGGTTCGGATACATCTACCTTAAAAGGAGAATGAATCCTTAAGTTAATAAAAAAATAAAAAATAAAAATTGTCCACATCTGCGATAGTATTATTGCTATTGTTGATGCTAGAATTGTTGTTGCTGATAGTCATTTTCATCGATAGCCTATCCGCGATAGCATTTTTACCATTACAGATGCCTGTTTAATATACAGATTGTAAATATTATATTAGTAATAAGTCATATTGCAAAATTCAAGTTGGTCATAAGCTAAATATACTTTTGGTATGCATATTACAAATAAATCAAATATGCATTTAGTATGCAAATTATAAAAATCAGTTTAGATATGTAATAATTATAAAGAACATGCATAACAATGATATTTGGTTTACATATTGCATAAGTTACTATAATATTATTTTTATCCAACCATGTCTACGTAGAATCTCCCATGTAGACATGGTTAGATGCCTTATAAATCTAGTTAAGGTTGAGCTCAATGGGTGTGGTATTCTTGTATAATTGTTTTCTAAGTGTGTAGAACAATACTTAGATACAAAAAAAAAAAAAAAATTCATTATAGAACTCCAAGAATAATAAAGAGACTTTACCAGGAACATGGTGGAAGCAAAGTGATGGCAGGCAATGAAGAAATTGTTGAAAGAGAATTGAGTTAGAGAAAATTGTTAATATATAAAAGGATAAATGATAAATTAGATAGTTCTAATGTTACATACAATTTGAAAAGCCAAAGCTCTTCTATAGTTATTTTGTCAATTGAGAAATTTATCCAATTTGGACCAATTGTGATTTATTCAATCACAATCTTTTGGAAACTAAAAGCTCTCAATTCACAAATTGGACTCCTCAATCAAAAATTAAACGTTGCAATCTGTATACTAAACATGCTCAATGTCTTTTCTTGTAGTGTTATTACTTTTAAGTAAATTTTATTTTGGGATAAAATTAAACTAGTTATGTTCTACTAATTTTTATTTTTGTAGTAATTAGCTAATTATTTCTTACTTTAACTCATAAAATATATAGACATGCGTTAAATTTTAATTAAAATAAGAAAAAGAAAAAAAAGAACCTTACTAAGCTTAATAATTTAAATAACTAGCTATTTATACTTTTGCACATAAACCTGCTTTTTTTTTTCTTTTTCAAGTCAAAAGCATCTTTAAAGAAAAAAAGTAATTCTTATAAAATGTTATGATATGATTTATTTTAGATCCATTATTAAAATCCTAAATAAATTAATTAATTAAAGTATCATTTTCTATAATTATTCAATCAAAATAGAATATGTAGGGTTTCTACAATTAAAAAAATAATAATCAATTATTAGAAATAAAATGAATAAATTTTATAAATTAGGAGAATAGTATGATGATGTGTCAGTTTAGTATTTATTTATTCTCTCCATATAGGCTAATGGCTTGTTTGGTTAAATTGTTTGTAACAGCGCTGCAAGTAAAAATACTTTTCAAATAGAGTTGTTTTAAAAAATTGTATAAAAAGTTAAAAAACTTTTGAATGAGTTAATATTAGTAAAAGCGCTATAAGATATAAAAATTCGTTTAATTGTTGTTTTTAAAAGAGATATTGAGTATTAGAATTACTAAAGCGTGGTTTGTTTTGAAACATTTTTGCAACAAGTTTCGAAAATAGTTTTATATAATTACTTTTAATTCTAAATAATGAAAATATGTGCTTTATTTAATTTTTTAAATAACGGGAACATTTATTATTTTTTTGTTGATTTGAGAGATTTTTATTTTATATATAAATTAGAATAAAGGTATATGTTGGCATGTAACAAATATTATGAGTGTATTTAAATAAAAAATTATTAAATTCATTTGAGTTTCCTTATTTTTTATTTGAAAAAGTTTATATTATAACTTTACCTTTTAGGACTCTAAAAGCCCAAAAACTAGGAATGTGCAAAAAAAACTGACAACTCGCCAAACATGACCTAATCCATCCGAACCTAAACAACCCAACAAGAATCGATTTTATGATTGGGTGACTTTTTATTTTTTATTCCGAGTTGGGTTGAGTGACGGGGTTAAGATTTTTTAAAAGTGGGTGAACCTAATCCATCTGACATTATATTTTAATATTTATTAAATTATTTATATATGTAAATATTAAGTTTAAATTTATAATTTTAGTATGTAAATATTGGATTTTATATTATTATTAAATGTACATGATTATTTTATCTTTTAATTTTTTTTTGTAATATGACACATTTTTAATTTATGTTAATTTAGTTTAAAAAATCATAACTTAAAAAAAATTAAATAAAAATTTCAACCCACCCAACTTATCCAACTTTTATACCAGGTAAAAATTTTGATCACCCGGCTACCTGACTTTCAAAGTGGGATGAGATTTTGAGTCACTCGAATTGGTTAGGTTATGTGACATTTTACCTCCACCAGGCCCATTCTGACTGTTGTACACCCCTACCAAAAACACTTTAGGTATACCTCACAAATTAAAATATCTATTACCATATAGTTTTGGGTAAAAGATTAAGCTCAAAAGTTGTTATGAAAGCTAAACCAATTAATGAAAATATGTAATTTTTAAATCAATCTATTTATATTTATACTATATATAAAAGTAGCTTAATGAAAGAATCTTTTGATTTCCTTAAATACCCTTATGAATTTTTAATATTACATATTTATTTTTAGTTGTTATTTTACTATAAATAAACTATATTTTTTTGTTTACTTTCTTTTTCTAATTATTCTTCATTTTAATATCACTAGAATTGTAATTGTTTTAGGATTATTGATTTCTTTTTTACTAATTGTTTTCAATATTAATAAATTTATAATTTTTTCAATAATTATTTGTCAATAGTAATTAAGATTGAATTTTTCAATTTTTTTGTTTAATAAGTTCCTAATAATCATTATTTATTTTTCATCCCAAATTTAAGAATTAAAATTTTAAAAAATTACTATGAGTTAAAAGAAATATTAAGAGTATAGTTTTAATGATTATAATGTTGTTGTTTTAATTTTTAATTTTTAATTTTTAATTTTTAATTTTTAATTTTTAATTTTAATTTTTAATTTTTAATTTTTAATTTTTAATTTTAATTTTTAATTTTTAATTTTTAATTTTTAATTTTTAATTTTTAATTTTTAATTTTTAATTTTTAAAAATTAATTTTTTTAATAATTATATGTCAATAGTATTTAAGATTTAATTCCTCAATTTTTTTTAATAAATTTCTAATAAGTATATGTCTTTTAGTTTTTCTCAAATTTATGAATTTTTTTTTATTTATAAAAAAGTACTATGAATTAAAAAATTACTATGAGTATAGTTTCTATGATTATAATATTGTTGTTTTAATTTTTAATTCTTCTTTCAATCTTAAGAATTAAAAAAGTATAAATATAATTTGTTTATGAATATAAAAGTGTTTTAGGGAAAGAAATTTTTTTTTTTTTTAAATACCCTGTATGAGTTTTACTATCACATAAATACATTTTAATTGATTTTACTTCAAATAGACTATTTATTTTTTTTCATTTTAATATTAATAGAATTATAATTTTTTTTATGAGTATTGATCTAATTTTTTTCAATATTAATAAATTTATAATTTGTCAATATATCAATAATAATTAAAAATGAATTTCTCAACTTTTTTATTTAATAAGTAACAAAAAATTATAATATTAGAAATTATCTTCATAAAATTTTTAAAAAAAAATTATATATATTAAGAGTATAGGTTTTATAAATATAATATTGTTGTGTTAATTATTTTTTCATTTTAAAAATTTAAGAAAAAATTATATATGTTTATAGTATGAATTAATTTTTTTATTGGCTTTATCTAGTTGTTGATGTAATTAACATGAAGTATTATTTCTTATTAACTATAATTTCTTGATGTGTATACCGATTATTGATGAATATATACTTATATATCATAAACACGATTCACGTATAACGCGTGTATCACGAAAGTTAATAATATTATAAAAAGTTATAAGAGTCTTATGGTCTTCTACTATATAATATACACATGTTTAAATTATTTAACAAATAAATTCACTTAATAACTACTAAAAAATAACCTCCTACTCTCCTACTCTCCTACTCTCTCCCATCTTCTCACTCTTCTACCCTCTCCAACTTTTTTAATATATAAATATTTCTTTATCAAATTAAACTAAGTTATAATATATATAACACACACGTATGTGTGTGCATGCCACTAGTAAATAAAAAGACTAAGGTGGATAGGATTTAGAAAATATATGATCAATAATCTTTTTAACAAGCTCATTATTTGATAAGTTAAATCCAAAAAAAAAAAAAATGTATTGAATGCTAAAAAATTAAGTCCAAAAACAGCAATAAAATAAAGAGAAAAAACAACACTGATAAATTATAGTATAATTTGATCATTTAACTCTATTATTGAAATTTAAAATAAATAAAGAATTCGTAGTATAATTTTTTTATAATAATTTACTTAGAGTACCTTATATATTAGATTCATACAATTATATTCACACAAATTATTAAAAAAAAAAATTATAAATTTTAAAATCTTTACAAACAAATTTGTTATGGTCCAGATACATCTAGCTTAAAAAATAGAGTTAATATCTAAGTCGATACAAAAATTAATTAACGGTCATCTTCATATAAATAAGGCTTAAAAAGCACAGCCTTTCAACACAAAAGGACAAAAAATATAGGAGTGTACGTGTCAAATGGATAGATACTTGAGCCTACCAAAGCATTTTCTGGGAATATATTCCCGAATCCCCTCTCTAATTATTAAATCTAAAATAATGATAACTAACTTTAATAGATTATTTTTTAAAATTAAAAAAAAAAAAAAAAAAAAAACTATAATAGGTCCCACACTCGCTAAAATGTACAATGAGCAACGTACTCCCCTCAAGTGTTTGCCACCTTTTGTTTTGGTGAGCCACCTGTTACTTTTATTTATTTAAGGTATCTTTGTTTTCGAAATTTTATAGGTAAAATGCATAATTGTTCTTATATTTCAAGATATTACATTTAGATTTTTTTTTAATTTTCAATTGAGTCAATTCAAAAATTAAACTTTATATTTTATTTATTTTTGAAAAATAACAAATACTAACATGACTAATATTTATTGACCTAAATATTCCAACAATATGTGGATTTAGTCTCGCATTGTTTTTGTGCATGAACCTATTAATATACTTAACATTGATTTTATTTTTTGAAGTAGAATTATCATTATTGACGTAGACAATTTATATCTCATTGTAAAAGAAAATTAAAACCCCAAACACCACTGGCTTCCTCACCCTCTCTCATCATCTTATTCTTCCTCCTCACATTTAATTATGACACATAGGATGTCTATGTCAATAACTGCTATTCATGTCAACATATGTGATTTTTTGTTAAGTGAATTTAGATGCAGTGAGTTAATACAAAAGTAGATATTAAGAGTTCTGATAGAAAAAGAAAAAAAGAGAGAATGTGCGAGTAACATAAAAGAATATATATTTTTTCTAAATTAAACTTTTTTTTCTTCTTTGAAATTCTTTTTTTTTTTAATAAAAATAAAAATTGAGATGTTGGCTCATTAACGCGAGTTTTTTCTTTTTTTTTGAGAAATAGATTAAAGTTTTGAATTAACATAAACATTGAAATTGATATAGAACAAACAGATCGAAACAATTTTAGAACTAATATTATAATTATATGAACTATAATTCTTTTCTTATCAAGTAGAATGCAAATTTTCGCTTTATTGCTAAATATGACATGTGCATTGCCATACAAAATCAATGATGAGATTTCCATCACTGGTAGAGTAGCAATCCAAAAGCATCTATTTTCAAAGGAAACACTGGAAGTCTGGAACAGAATCTCCCATAAGAACAAAGGTAAAACGAATTGAAAATACAAAAACTTTTAACTAAGGAGAATCATAAGACTCAACGAGGGAAAATCAAAAGATCTTATTCAAAATATTATAAATAAATGAAAAAAAAAAAACTCAGTATCTATCATATGAACAATGCAAATATGAGATTACTTTATTCAAAAAATAAAAAGAAATAAGAAGAAAAAACTAGATATAGTGGTTACCACCAAAATAAAGGCAGACGATAAGAGAGAAAACTAATACCAACATGAGATTAGTGATGCGAGTTGATATCATTATATCAAGGAAATTTATTTCTTTTTACTGCTTAAATTATAACTCCAAAGTATGCATACTCTTACTTTTCAATTTTTATATTTTCATGAATAAAAAGGATGTGATTAGTGTTGAAAAATAGTTATATTATGATTATAAATCAATAGAGATTAAAGAAAACTAAAATAGAGGAAACTAATGTTACATCCAAAAGAAAGTCAATTAAATGCATGGATTTTCTTTTGTAGGAAACTCTTTTATATATATATATATATATATATTCTTTTAAATGTAACGACTCACAAATTAAAAAAACTTGACCCTGAAAATGATATAAAGGAATCATTTACCTTCCTAAATACAATTTTTTAACCTTGGAATCTATGCTCAATGTGCTTTCATTTTCTCTCACATCATGACACTGAGATTATACAAATTCTTATGTTTATACAAAAATTATTTTGTAATTTGAACCAAAAATAAAATGTTCACATTTATTTTCTAATCACATATGCTTCTAATTCCTCAAACATCAAATCTCCTATGCTTTTAATTCCCAAACATACATCACTGGTGAAAATCTCTGACAGTGAAAATTGTTTGCCATCATATGTCATATTATATTAGGGAACAAAACAAAATTTTAAGTGTCTATTATTTAATTTCTGGATCCATTTATTTTATAAGTTTAACTATTATTTTAATCCTTTAAAATTGTCTCAATTTTTATTTTGTTTTTAAAAAATATTTACTATCAATTTCATCATTTAAAATTCAAAATTTCTTAATCAAATTATATTTCCTTGTTCTCATGTTATGTATAAATAAAATAATTTTATATAATAAATGATAAAATGATCAAAATAATTTTATAACACATAGAAAATAATTTAAGCACGTTACTATTAAGTATAGTTATTTTGTTATTTAAAACATATAATTGGAATAATGAAATTGCATTAAAAAATTTTAAATTTTGAAATAATAAATTAATTGAGAAAATTCTTAAAAAATCGAACCGATACTTAAATAATAAATAAGCCAAATTAATTGTAAGTGCCATTTACTCTATTTTGTTTCTAAAAAATAAAAATAAATAAAATTCTCAAAGCAGCACTGCGCGTGTGTCTACTACAATCTTTGAGTCTTGACTCTGAGAGTATGAGTCAGAATGAGTTCACTACCTTACGCTGTAATGCACACCCTTCACAAAAAAAATAAATGCAATTTTTTCACAACTATATTAAGGCAGACAAGCCCATATATAGCAGCAGCCTTTCTATCACTCTTCATTTCCATAGATTTGTTTTTTTTTTTTTTTGATGAATCTTTGTCTTAATTTGCTGTCCGCAATCATAGCCTAAGAATATTAACCAAAACAAAATCCCCCAATAAATTTCTTCTTCTCTCTGTGATTGTGAAATAGTTGCAGAGGAGGAAGAAGAGGAAGGAAATGGCAGGGAATGATTGGATAAACAGCTACTTGGAGGCGATATTGGATGTGGGTCCAGGTCTAGAGGACGCAAAAAAGTCCTCTTTGCTTCTGAGAGAGAGAGGGAGGTTCAGTCCCACCCGTTACTTTGTTGAAGAGGTTATCACCGGATACGATGAGACCGATCTCCACCGTTCTTGGGTTCGGGTAATTGCACTACCACATCTGTTTTGTGTTCTTAGACTTGTTTTTCTACTTCAATTCAGTATCTTTTTCGATGATTTGAATGGTTTGTGATTTTACTGTGGTAGGCTTCGGCGACGAGGAGTCCTCAGGAGAGGAATACCAGGTTGGAGAATATGTGTTGGAGGATTTGGAACTTGGCTCGACAGAAGAAGCAGGTTAGAGATTTTCTATTTATTGATTTTTACATTTCAATTCTTTATAATTTATTGTATATGAATTTGAATCTGCTTCTTGTATTCGAGATCTTAGATTGGTGTGGGGCTAATGTGTTACTGAAGTTGTGAAGAAGTGGGTATCAAAGTGTTGATGAACCATTGTGAACTTTGTTTTCTGTCATTTTTTTTTTTCCTTCTTCTTGGAAAGACTTATTATGAGTTCTTCCTTATTTGAAGTGATCTGGGTCGATAATGATCTATTTGAATTTGGAATTTGGAATTTGGAGATGTTGATGCTCGGGAAGGAAAACACTTGTGTGATTATACTACTGCAGATAATTTCAGGACATTGATGTTTAACTACAAGATGGAATTATTTGAAACTCCAATGGAGCCATGGTTTTGGGACTGGAATTCCGTTTCTTCTTCATAAAATTTAGCTCATATAGACAAGTTAGATATTGATAAAACTGTAACAAAATATCTCTTTTTTTCCCCAATTTGTGTTGGAAATTTAAATGTGAATTATTTTGGTAATACCAATGAAGAGTGTGTGTCTGCGTGTCCCTTTGAGATGGAGTAGTCATAGATTTTCTATCATGAATCATGAATCATGAATCATAAATCAATGTTTCTTTTTTCATTGTTATGTAGCTTGAGGGTGAGGCTGCCCAAAGGATGGCCAAACGTCGTCTTGAACGCGAAAAAGGCCGCAGAGAAGCAACTGCAGATATGTCTGAGGACTTATCAGAAGGAGAAAAGGGAGACATGGTGAGTGACGTTTCAGCTCATGGTGATAGCACTCGTGGAAGATTACCCAGAATCAGTTCTGCCGATGCTATGGAGACATGGGCTAGTAGTCAGAAGGGGAAGAAGCTCTATATTGTACTAATAAGGCATGAACTAAATTTTAATGGTTTAGCTTTTTGACGGGATCATGATGTTAATGATAGATCAATTTAGTTATTGATACTGTTTTCATTACATGTCAATTGGTTGACATTTCTATATTTCCATGCTTTTAATATCTGATGGATGGACAAAACTGTTTTTTCCGAACATCAATCTGATCCCTGCTTAATGGATATATGAACAATAAACACATTAATACTTTAAATGTGCAAATGGTTTGATTATATTTTAATAGCAAACATTCTATGCAGCCTTCATGGTCTAATCAGGGGTGAGAATATGGAGCTGGGACGTGATTCCGATACTGGTGGGCAGGTAGAATTTGGTTTTGGAAAATTTTCATTTCATGTGATATTGTCTCATTTCACTATCTGTTTTCTAATTATTCCATTCCTTAAAGACATGGTTTTGACAGCTGGTCAGCTCTCATTTCACTATCTGTTTTCTAATTATTCCATTCCTTAAAGACATGGTTTTGACAGCTGGTCATGTGGCTAACTGAAATCTCTCTCTCCCTCTCTCCCTCTCTCCCTCTCTCCCTCTCTCCCTCTCTCCCTCTCTCCCTCTCTCCCTCTCTCCCTCTCTCCCTCTCTCCCTCTCTCCCTCTCTCAGGTTAAGTATGTTGTGGAACTTGCAAGGGCCTTGGGAGCGATGCCAGGAGTTTATCGCGTTGATCTGCTGACAAGACAAGTATCATCACCAGATGTAGATTGGAGTTACGGTGAACCTACAGAGATGCTGACTCCAGGAAATGCAGATGGTTTCCTAGATGATCTGGGAGAGAGCAGTGGTGCTTATATCATCCGTGTACCATTTGGTCCAAGAGATAAATATATTCCGAAAGAATTTCTGTGGCCTCATATCCCTGAATTTGTTGATGGTGCACTGAACCACATTATACAGATGTCTAAAGCTCTGGGGGAGCAAATTGGTTGTGGGCGTCCTGTCTGGCCTGTTGCTATCCATGGACATTATGCAGATGCGGGTGACTCTGCTGCTCTTCTGTCTGGTGCTTTAAATGTACCAATGCTTTTTACTGGCCACTCACTAGGTCGAGACAAGTTGGAACAACTATTAAAACAAGGTCGAGTATCCAGGGATGAAATAAACACTACTTACAAGATAATGCGTCGGATAGAAGCTGAGGAGTTGTCCATTGATGCCTCTGAGATAGTCATTACAAGTACTAGACAGGAAATAGAAGAGCAATGGCGCTTGTACGATGGCTTCGATCCCATATTGGAGCGTAAAATACGAGCGAGGATGAAGCGTAATGTGAGTTGTTATGGAAGGTCCATGCCCCGGACAGCGGTAAGTATTGGAGAATCTTTTTTTTATTCTTGTAAAAGCCTCATTTTTTCTTTATGATAAAATCAGAGCATTGGTAGGGTTAGATGTCAAGTTTATTGACTTGTGTGGTTTTATGAGAACTTGGTTTTTGCTCTTGTTCTTCTCTATTATATTAATGTGTATCCATGTTCACTTCTCTTAACTCAGATCACGGAAATTGGTGACCATGTTGGAATGTTTTAGGTCCGTAGTCTGATTCAAGACAAATAACCTCAACAAAGATGTTACAAATGTGTTTTACATTAACATTTCCATCTAACTTGCACCTAAGTATGGTGTCCTTTCTGTATTGTGTGTGCAGTCCAAGGTTCACAGTAAATTCTTTATTGTTTGTCTTTGGTTGTAAGTTGTAACTTCAGTAAAATATGAAATATTATCATTTTCTCCTCTGTAAATAAATGTATTGCTTTAATTTTGCTCTATGAGAACCAAATTTGACATGGTCAATGGCTTTCTGTTCTTTCTGGCTAAATTGATCTGGGATACCAAAGACACAAAGCTTGTTTTGCAAAGTACTTCTTAAATTGAGTCCTCCCTTGAACATGTTCTGTGGGGGTTTATTTAATATCATTTTCTTGCAATTGTAGAATGTTATATACAAGTACGAGTTTTTGGCAATCTGCAGGTAATTCCTCCTGGCATGGAGTTCCATCATATCGTTCCACTAGATGGTGACTTCGAAGGTGAAACAGAAGGGAACGAAGACCGCCCTACTCCTCCAGATCCACCTATTTCGTCTGAGGTGCAAATTTTATTATGTGCATTTATTGCAATATGTTGTGGACAGATAATTAGTTCATTGATTCTTCAGTTGTAGGATATGGCCATGGCCAGAGTATTCTGTTAGTGTATTTTAAGAAAATGTCATATTGATGATGATCTAAACTTTGTGTTTTGCAGATAATGCGCTTCTTTATCAACCCTCGCAAACCTATGATACTTGCCCTTGCTAGACCAGATCCCAAAAAGAACATCACAACTTTGGTGAAGGCATTTGGAGAATGTCGTCCCCTTCGAGAGCTTGCTAACCTTGTATAAATGAGTCATCCAATTACTTTCATTTTGATGATCATTTCTACTTGATTTGCTGATCAGCTAATCAGCTCAATTTTCGTGTTCATCTTATCTTATATTTCTCCCTTCTTTGCAGACACTAATTATGGGTAACCGAGATGGAATTGATGAAATGTCAGGCACAAACGCTTCTGTTCTTCTCTCAGTACTTAAGCTTGTTGACAAGTATGATCTTTATGGGCAAGTTGCATACCCTAAACACCACAAACAGTCTGATGTTCCTGACATATATCGTCTAGCAGCAAAGACAAAGGTAACTTTATATATCTAATTGCAGTGAAAGGTGAAGTGTTTTTTTAAGGTTTATGCAGAGAAATAAAGATAAATTGTGTTGGACTGCCTACCGCTATTCTGCAGTGTCAATATACACTGTACTTTTTTTTTTCCCCTCTTGTTACTTGATTCCTTATATACTTGTGTGTCTCTAGAAAATTCATTTGTTTCTGGGTAGTAATTTATAGAATCATTATTTTTGTTTAATTCTGGGATCATTGTTTTAAGTTAGTTTTTATACTGACAGGCATGTGACACTACAATTTCTGTTGGCATCCCATAAGCACAGAAAACTTTAATCTGTATATTAGCTCTGGTGTCTGATCTCTCTCTCTCTCTCTCTCTCTCTCTCTCTCTCTCTATCTCTATCTCTCAAGTGTGGTATATCGTCATAATTTTTTGTTTACCTTTTATGCAGGGAGTTTTTGTTAATCCAGCTTTTATTGAACCATTTGGCCTTACCTTAATTGAGGTGCTCTTTCTGAAACTTATGAAGAGATCATTTCTTGTTTATTTATTTCTTGCAATACAACTTTTAATCATTTATGGAACAGGCATCAGCTTATGGATTGCCAATAGTTGCTACAAAAAATGGAGGTCCTGTTGATATTCACCGGGTATGCATTTTGATTGGTTGTTTTTTTAATTTGGAAAGTATCCCTCAGAAATTCCTGTGGCTGATTGGATATGTTTATACAGGTACTTGACAATGGTCTGCTTGTTAACCCCCATGATCAGCAGTCTATTGCTGATGCTCTTTTAAAGCTTGTTGCAGATAAGCAATTATGGGCAAAATGCAGGCAGAATGGGTTGAAAAATATTCACCTGTTTTCATGGCCTGAGCATTGTAAGACTTACTTATCTAGAATAGCCAGTTGCAAACCAAGGCATCCACAATGGCAACGGAGTGATGATGGAGATGAAACCTCAGAGTCGGATTCACCAGGTGATTCCTTGAGAGATATACAGGATTTATCTTTAAACCTAAGGTTTTCAATGGAGGGAGAGAAGAGTGGGTCAAGTGGAAATGATAATTCTTTGGAATCCGATGGAAACACGGCTGATAGAAGGAGTAAAATAGAGAATGCTGTTTTCTCGTGGTCGAAGAGCATCTCAAAGGATACACGAAAGGGTGGGATTACAGAGAAAGCAGACCAAAATGCAAGTGCTGGTAAATTTCCTCCATTAAGAAGGAGGAAACATCTCTTTGTCATTGCTGTGGACTGTGAGTCTACTACAGGGCTTATTGAAACCACTAGAAAGATTTTTGAGTCTGCGGGAAAGGATAGGACTGAAGGCTCAATAGGTTTCATATTGTCAACATCCTTAACAATATCTGAGATACGCTCATTTCTTGCTACAGGGGGCTTGAGCCCCAGTGATTTCGATGCTTTTATTTGCAATAGTGGCAGTGATCTCTACTATCCCTCCCAAAATTCAGAGGATGGTGCCTTTGTGGTTGATTTTTATTACCATTCACATATTGATTATCGTTGGGGTGGAGAAGGATTGAGGAAGACTTTGGTACGTTGGGCAGATTCAATTACTGAAAAGAAAGCTGAAACTGAAGAAAAAACTGTAACTGCAGCTGAACAACTTTCAACAGACTACTGTTACGCTTTTAAAGTGTTAAAACCAGGAATGGTAATTCTTCTTTCTGTTTATGCACTTGTTTTGTTTGAAATATTGCTATTTGCTTCTCAAAAGTGAGAGTGAACTTGCTTGTGTAGACTTATCATTTTAGTTGCACATATATAAACGTTTAACACTCACTTTGATGTCATGTTGGACACACTTTTTCCTTTACTTTTCTTTTCTTTCTTTTTCATTTTCGAATTTTTATTTTTTCTTAAAACTAATTTTCAATTTTTTTTGCAGGTTCCTCCTGTCAAGGAGCTTCGAAAGTTAATGAGGATCCAGGCTCTTCGTTGTCATGTTATATATTGTCAAAATGGGACAAGACTGAATGTAATTCCGGTACTGGCGTCTCGCTCCCAAGCTCTTAGGTATAGTTTCATTTGAATACTACAGTTGATGTATAGTTTTGCTGTTTGAACACTTTTTGGCTGCATATCTTCTAGACACATGTCGAGTTACTTTTATGCATTTACTTACAGAATATGAAAATGTTTATAGTAGGAACCACAGATTGCATCCCTATATGAAAATGTTTGCCCCCCTTATGTGAAGTTTGTATACGGTTTGTACACCATTATAATTGCACAGTCAGGAAAATGGCCTTAATGGAATTATACAACTTGGTTAAATTGTATATCTGATTAGACACTGGGCATAATTCCACAAGGTTTATAGCAGAGCATTGATCTCTTGTTTGCTTGTTATAATTACCTGAATCTTTCAGGACACTTTTCTTCTTTCATGGCATAATGCCGATAGCATGATTATTGGAGGAACCTGGTAGGCTGGAAGTAGTTGTTTTGACCAAGCTCTTGCAGGATTTTCCCGACTACACCTATGAAACTATTTGATTTTCTTTTCTAACATATGATTTTTCTTTAGTGTTGACTTGTGACAATTTCAAAATTATTTCTCTCAAGTTTATTATTATTATGTAATGATTTGAGACACAGTCTCTCTTAGGTATCTTTATGTTCGATGGGGCATCGAGTTGTCAAAATTTGTAGTTTTTGTTGGAGAATGTGGTGACACGGACTATGAAGGACTACTTGGTGGGATGCACAAAAGTGTTGTACTGAAGGGAGTTGGTAGTAATGCTACCAGTCAGATGCATGCTAACAGAAACTACCCTCTTTCAGATGTCATACCATTTGACAGCCCCAACATTGTTGAGACAGGCATGGAGTGCAGCAGCGCCGACATCCAAGCTTCCCTTGAGAAACTAGGACTTCTCAATAAATAAAAGCCTGTGGCATCCTGGTCACATTTCTGGGTTTACCTCATATGTCAATATTTATGGATTCTTCCTTTTTGCTGTTGCCTTTCTTGATCACTCTTGTCAATACATAATGCTTGTTTTGGCTTTCCACATACATACCAATTACTGCTATAATTGACTTCCTAAAGTTTTTGAATAAAAAGAAGAAGCCTATTCCTGTCCTAGTTGTACCCCTTTTGAATCTTGCAATTATTGATAGTTCCGAAGTATTATCTTGTCTTCTACTCCGATGGGGTATGATTTAGGATTCTGAAGCTGACAGTAAGGAACAATGATTGCAGGTGAATTAGTTGAGGTAAAGTTTCATGATGTGATGAGATTTGTAGTGAAGGGGGAACTTATCCTTCTCTACACCCTCCACTTCCAAATTGGAGGGGAATGAATTCTCATCTATAGTATTTCAGTTGTAAGAATTTATTTAGGGAGCAAATTTCACTCTTTTCTCGAGGGTTACTAAAATGAACTAAGGTCTAAAGACTGAGAAAATCAATAATTTCATTCTTAGAATGGATAGAAAACTAATAATGTTGAAAATTATTTTGAAAAGAATACTAAGAATTCTGATTTTATCTTTAAAATATTCATTTTTATATTTTCTATTCACACTTAATCGAAGTTCACTCCCTTCTTTTCCCACTAGTCACCCAAACAAAGCCCAAGAGTCCATTCTAATCGCCCGCACCCAAAAAAAAAAAAAAAAGTTTGCACCGATCTTCTAGGTTTTTATTTTATTTTTATTTTTATTTATTATGTATAACTCTATTAATGGCTGAGAAAATTAAAGAGATATGGCGAAGCAAATTTATAAAACCATGGTTACAAATTATAGTTAAATTTAAGAGGTATGGGAAAGCAAATTTTAATAAACCATGGTTTTCTAACCATAGCTTACAACCAAATCATTATTTTGGCTCTAATTGGGATGACGTTAAAAAAAGCATATCACATCAAAAAAAATTTTGGGAACAACGTTGAAGTGGATCAAGTGTGATAACAGTGGTTGGAATTTAGCTAAAAATTCTAGATTCCATTATAAAACAAAGTAACCATGATTTTCATAATTATATATATATTTTTATGTAAATTATCAAAAAGGATATGTATGTTTTATCTTATAAAGTTATCCATGATTTTTATAAATATTTTTTTATATAAATTATCAAAAAGGATATGTATGTTTTATGTTATAAAGTTATAATATTTTTATTTACTTTATTTATTAATAAATAATATACTAACTAAAAATTAATATATTAATTTAATTAAAAGATGCTTACGACTAAATATAACTTTTACTAAAAATTAATAGCAAAGAAATGCATGTGATACTAATATTTATTTTAATTTTTTTGCATACATATAAAACTAAACAAATTAACATACAACTATCAAGGTAATACAATAACATGTAAAATTAAATTATACAATATGTAAAATACCACTATATGAAAACATGTAAAATTAAACTGCATTTAAAAGTTTTAAAATTGAATATACCACTACTTGTTTCTGACCACTATTATAATGTAATATAACATTTCACTAAATACACCGCTATATTAAATAACATATAACTAGCATATAATTATTGAATAATTTAAAGTAAACAAACATGTATTAAAAAAAAAAAAGGAAATAAACATAACCTAGCATACACTTATTGAATAATTTAATAAATATAATAACAATTATCAAGAAATATATACCTTAAACTAGATGATATTATTTTTAAATATGTGAGAGGGAGGAGAAGATATTAGTAAAAGAATGAAAGAGAATTTTACCAAAAAAATATATATATATATGAAAGAGAAGGAGAAAATCCTTGAAAAATGAAATTGTGGAGAAAAAATTAGGACGTGAAAAATGAAAAAAAAAAAAAAAAAGTTATAAGAAATAAACTTTTTGATTTAAAAAAAAAAAAAAAAAACACTTACTGTGCAATGGTCATAAATTCAAATTTGGTGACCATTGCAACATGAGGGCAAATATGTATTAAAAAATAAAAAATTTACCTGGCCAAACAGGAATCGGAAACAAATCGAGCATAAATTTCTCAACCATATTTTTAGGTGGGCTGCCTAAAATGTTAGTTCGTGAAGTTGGGCTATTCACATAAAATATTTAGGCTATTAACGTAAATATTTAAAGGTTCAAGGATCGAAAGACAATTGTGCAAACCTGGTTGAACTTTATTGCAATTTTGGCAACTAACTGGGTTTGGGCATGCTCTAAGGTTGGGCTGAGCAGATGGGCTTCAGTTGGATTTGGATTCGGGTCAAGCATGGATATGGGTTTTTGTCCAAAATTCAGGCTGCCCTGTTGCGGCGGAAGTAGGTTGCCTCAGGGGTCTTAGATGGGAGTTTGGTTCACCGGTGGTGGAAAATGGCCTGAAAGGCCACTACTTTTCGCCCATTGTCTGCAAAGTTTACCAAAATTGTGGTGGCACATGGATTTGCATCCGACGTCTAACGGTGGTCTTCTTTGGGTATGTTGGTTAACAGAATTTCATCGGTGCGGTAGGTGTGATCATATTTATGGTTTCATTCCGAAATCATTCTGAAAATTTGAAGAATAAATCTGCCACGTTTTTTAAGTTTAGTTTTGATACAGGGATCAATAAGAATTTTATACAGACAACGCCTAACGTTAAAGAACTAATATTTTATTATAAGATGTCATTTTGGGAAGACAGTAAACTAATCCTAATTCATAATCTTCCTTAGTTGGATAATTGAAAAAATGTCATTCATGTCAAATTTTAGATACTGATAACAAGAACAGTTAAGAGGACAAGATCAAGTGTCATTACCAATGCTTAGATCGTATGATGTCTACCTAGCCATTTTTTTTTTTCCATGATCAATTTTCATAGAAAAGACAAAATGTGGCATCACATGATTGATCTTCTACACAACCGTTGATCATTTTCTAAGAATAGCTAGAATTCCAATTTTGCCTATATACTGACAGAAGGAGCTCAAGTCCGACAAATGAATCAAGTATCTTTCAATTTTTACACGCTCCTTTGCGAATTCAAATTCTTAGCTTCAACTTTCATAAACACTTGAACTTTCACACCTTATGTTCTTTGTTAGCTCAAATAAAAACTCTTAATTTTCATCTTATTTGATAAACTTTGTACTGAGTGTTTGAGTGATTCTTAAAAATCAAATTTTTTTTTTTTTTTTTTTCTTGTGAGAAATCGAATGAGAAACTAGAATATAGGATTAAGATTGGTAAATTTTTACTCAAGGGATTTTTGTGAAACTTGTAAAGATTTGCTGAGCCATAGAATTCAGATAGTGTAAACGTTTTGTTGAGTTTATGAATTTAGCTGATAGTTGATTGAAACTCTCAAGTGGTGTTTGAGGAGTGGACTCAACCAAAGGAACTATTGAACAACTAGTTTTTGCTGAGCAATCTCTCTAATGCTTAGTTGTGTTGTTTATTTATGATTGCTTTGTTTGCTATTTATGTGTGTGTTTAATTTAAAACTAAAAAATTGAATTTTTAAAGGTCAATTACACTTTATCCTCATGAACTATAACTTGTTTTGTAATAACTTCCATAAACTATTGAATTAGGCACATAACCCACTTTATTTGAGTCATAATTAGCAAATAATCACCACTATCTAAATTAACCATTAAATATAACAAATTAACTCATAAAAGACTAAATTGCCCACATTACAAGTTTTTTTATTTTTTGTTTTTATGTTTTTTTCTTTTTACATCTTTTTCTTTTCATTTTCTATGAAATTTAACTCTTTATATTGATTCAATTTTAACATACACAAATAATATTTGAATCATTAATAATTTTATTTTCTTGTCATAATATTTAAATTATTAATAAATTTACTAAATTATTTTTCTCATTTATAGAAATTATACAAGTTGTATCAATTTACATTTTAATGATAATATTTTCACAAAAAAAAATTTATTTTCTTATTATTGTATTACATATTAAAGAATATACTAAAATTTAATTAATATAGAAAATTTTATTTGCTAGAAAAAAGAAAATAAAAAAGAAACAAGAGATAGAAAGTAAAAGACATAAAAAAAAAAAACTTGTAATGAGGGTAATTTACTCTCTTATGAGTTAATTTGTTAGATTTAATAACTAATTTAGATGAATAGTGATTATTTGCTAATTATGACTTAAATATGAAATTATTGTAACACAGGTAATAATTCATGAAGTAAATTACAATTGACTATTTTTTTAATTTATTAAACTATTCACCCCTCTAATATGCCTATTTAAGACAACGACTTTCTTTCATACGTAGCTCAATATATATATATATCCCTAACATGTGAATTTTAAAATTTTAATCGTGATGCAAATTACAAAAACGGAATTAAAATTCATAACCTACTACAATAAATAATTACTTCATTTGAAAATTCAAGCTTGCAATGAGAAACGACATTCAGTTATTTGTATAATCTAACGCTTCATGCATGTCATTATTGTAAGAACATGTTTTGAGAAATTTTAAAAGTGTTTTTTAATTTTAATTTCTCATAGTCAATTAAATAATGGCAAAATTTTTGTATATTCAAACGTAGAATTAGAGATGAACATAGATATCATTTCCCTGACTAAACTAATAGCTTGCGAGAGTAAAGTAAAAAAACAAATTGGGAGATGATATGTAGAGGGGTAAAACTACTTACGTGCAGAGAGGGTTCCATCATCTCTTAAAAATCAAAATTTGTTCAGATTTTTTGGCTTTTTAATTATTCACTTAACTTTTTTTTTTCTTTGAATTTGAGAAGAAAGAGAAGGGTTATTAGACACACTCAGTAATTGTCCTCAAAATAAATTTTAAAATAAAAAAAAATTTAAATTATATTAAATTTTTATTTACTTTGGGCTATAAAATAAAATTTTACCTATTTTTTAGACATAAATTTCTTTTCTTCTTCAAACCTGAATAATAGTTATTCTCTACTATGGAGAGAACTTGGCTCAGAATTCTTTTTGGTGACTGGTGACACAAATTATAAGGTGAAGACAATATAAACTTTAACTTAATTTTTTATAAGAATGCTATTGTCTATTGACTTTAAGTTTTAATCTATTAGTCTTGTATTATAAAAAGTAAAAATATTATTCAGTTTTTATTTTTGAAAGAGTCGGGATATTAAATAAGAAAAAATAAAATGTTAAAAATAAATTTTAAATTATAATAATAATAATTTTTTTAAAATTTGGAAGGACCATGGCCCCTCTAGTCCCTCAAAGGCTCCTCCCTTGCATCTCTCAAAGGCTCCTCCCTTGCTTAGATGCAGCGTCTCACATTTCAGAATTTAAAGATGAATATCATAGAGGAGAAGGTATGAGCTGAGGAAATGCCATTTTCGTTTCCTTCGCAATAGGAGTAGTTTAAGAGAGAAAAAGGATGAGTGATTTGAAACAAAAAATAAAAAAAGTTTAAAGATGAGGAAAAATGGCCATTTTGTTTTTCACCTAACAATTTTCAGTCCTCTACATATCATTATCACCCTTCTAAAAGTATGCATTAACTAAGAAAATTTCATTTACATCCTCACGAAATCGATTCTCCATAATAATTGAGATCAAAGTCAAGGGCTACATGTTGAGGTGTAGAAGTAAGAGTTTTCTATTAGGGGTGAGAATTAGAGAATCAATGGCTATACTTGATTATGCACATTTTTTCCATTATTCCTCATTGTTGACAAGATTATATTAATCTAAATATAGTTGTGTTGTGTTGCGTTGCGTTGCGGGTATGCAAATAGATTTATTTTTTCCTTCTTATTTTTAGCGTTAGACCAAACAAAGATATAACTAAAGTCTAATACGACACCATATTGTACCAAATATGCACCAACTACACAACAGGTCCACAAGAGTGTCCCAACCACACCTAGTCTCTTTAAATGCGGCAGTTGGTGCAGCTGTCCATCCTCCATAATCTGCACTACATTAATGACCGGCCCACAAACACCATTAAGACTAGAGAGAGATCTGAGAGAGAAAGCCTGTGCATGTGAGAGAGAAGGGTGGCAATATGCTTTAATTTTTTATTATATAATTATAAGTCTCTGCCTCATATCTGCTTCTAAAATTCTGAAACCATCTCGATGAGTTTGAGTGAGAGAAGAGACATTTCTAAAAGGAAAGGAGAGGAAATGGATGAAACCCACCACCAAAAATCTTCAATTTTTTCTCATCTCACAGTCACAGGCGGCAACTCGAGCAGCAGCTGGCAAAAGAAGGGCCATGAGGGTGGGAAGGGAAGGAAACGATACCCACTTATTTCGTTTTGGGAATTGCCTGAGTACATGAAAGATAACGAGTACATTCTGAATTATTACAGGGCTAATTGGCCACTCAAAGAAGCTTTATTCAGCGTTTTCCGTTGGCATAATGAAACGCTTAATGTTTGGACGTAAGTGCTCCAAATTACTAATAAACTTTTCCCCTTTCACTTTCTCTCATGAACTTCGTCAATTATATAAATGTTGGTTTCCTTAATCGCTCAAATTGATCAAATATAATTTTTTTTTTTAAACTTTAATTTGATTTTACATCTGGGTTTTGTATTTGCAGGCATTTAATTGGGTTCTTATTGTTCTTGGGATTGACTGTGATGAATTTGATGCAAGTGCCTCATGTAGCGGATCTCTTTGGCCTTTTTACTGGGTAATTACTAATTTCATGAAGTTATCTCTTCTTTATTTTTATTTTTTTGGGTAATTTCTTTTCATCTTCTATTGTATCTGTTTCATTAATAGGAAATATGAACATAGATTAATTTTTCTTTGGCATCTCAAATGTCTTCACACTTGTAATTTCAAAACTTGATCAGAATATCTGTACACTAGTGTTTCAGATATTAAAGGAGGCCAATGAAGCTCATAAGGTCTTCAAAATAGGTAATAAAATCTCATAAAATGCTTTTCATATAAGTATTTGGAGGAATTGTTTCGTGCACAAAATCATTTCTCACACATAGTAAGTCTCCATGTGAGATTCCTGAGGAGCAAAATTGCTCCATGCACATAGAGGTTCCCTAAGAATATTGGAATTGTTTGCAGAAGAAACCAATGTTTTTATTGTTGACGTAAACATGTTTGTTATTATTTGATTATAAGTAACTGCAAATTACTTTCCTCTGTTTGTCATTTCATTCAAGTTTGTGGCAGCATTTTGCTTTTCTATAGACTACAACAAACACTGTTTAAGAAACTTTTTTGTGCAAGAGGTAGCTAGCTTCTCTTAATCAGTTTCACTGGCATTCTTATTTTCTTATTCATAAATATAAACTTTGCAGGTGTCTTTCTTCGAGTTCATACACAAATGTTTCTCGTACCTTCAAAGATATGTTTGTGGTAAGAGCATCACCCTTATCCTTTATATATGTACCATATATAATATGTAGGTGAACAGATTTTATTTTCTTGTTATTTTAGGTGATTGATTACTTTACAGTTGTCTCCCAATTGACTTTGTAGGGAACAATAATTCTCATTGATTTAAAACAACCTTCCAAAATGGAAACCTCGTCGACTAGTGCTGTTTTGGGTACGTCAAGGTGGCCGTTCTTTGTTTTCTTAGGCGGCTCAATGTTCTGCCTCCTCTCAAGCAGCATTTGCCATCTCTTTTGTTGTCACTCCCACTCTTTAAATCTATTCCTGGTGCGAATAGACTATGTCGGCATCGTTGTCATGATCATCACCTCCTTTTTTCCCTCAAATTTACTACATTTTCCAATGTGAGCCTCTCTGGCAAATTGTATACCTTGGTGGGATTACAGTAATGGGCCTTTTCACAATTGCAACTCTGCTTTCACCAATTCTCTCGACGAACAAATTCCGTGCATTTCGAGCTTCATTGTTCTGTTCCATGGGGCTTTTTGGGATTGTCCCTGCAATCCATGCCGTCATTGTCAACTGGGGCAATCCCCGGCGCAATGTCACACTAGCCTATGAGTCTGCCATGGCCTTATCTTATTTGACAGGGGCTTGGTTCTATGTCACACGGATTCCTGAAAGGTGGAAACCAGGATGGTTCGATTTAGCAGGTCATAGTCATCAAATATTTCATGTTTTGGTGGTTATGGGGGCATTAGCACATTATGTAGCAACGCTTGTAATGCTGGAATGGCGCAACACTTCTGGATGTGACAATTAATGTAACATGTATATGTAATAGTAAGTATTAAAGATAGCTGGGTTCTTAGTGTGTTTTGGGAGAATATTATAAAAATAAAAAGTGAAAAAATAATTAGAAAAATGGCTACTTCTGCAACGGCTCAAACACTCACCCAAGACTTGGCCAAACACAGTTTAACCCCGAAGTGTCAATTAAAACGTTAAACGGGCGTTTCGGCTTGTAAAGTGTCTACAAAATATATATTGTAACTAAACAACATTTCAATTTCAAACATTCAGCAGTAAAAATAAATTCACTCTGTCTAAATTTTACTTGTTTAATGATTGATTGAGTTTTTTTGTATCCCTTAACAAGGAAATGTGGGAACTTGGAATATTCACCCCCTTTGCCTTCTACTACTGAAGAAGAAGAGGAGCATGGCTTATTTGAGTGTGATTGGAAAATCATTATGATGGGTTATGGATGTGGCCTGTGGGCTGGTGATTGCCTTCTCTATTGGGTATATAGTACTAACAAGGAAATGGTTTACCAAAATTCTGAGAAGCCGAAGAATGCATAGAAGGGTTAATAGAACTATAGAAGGGGATGCAGAAACTGATCCTTGCACTTCCAAATTGTTGCAGCAATTTTCTTTTTTGGGTGCATTTAATCTATATTTTGTAAATTTATATATTTTTATGAATTTATATGTAAACTCACATAATTATTAACCAATTCAACTCTACTAATAAGATACATAAATAAATACACCTAATATTTATTGGACTATTCTAGATGAGCATTCCCTTCTTTTTTTTAATAAAATTAAGCAGCAAAAGTCATACTTTCATTACACAGCCCCCAACCCAATTACATACTACTAATAGAGTTCCTGAAAACCCCATTAGCAAACAAAACAAACAAAAAGACACAATCCCAACATATCCAACTCAAACCCTGAAAGCCACGCCATTTTGCCGAGTCTTCCCCAAAGTTTCATATATCAGTATATGCAAGAATGAAAACATTGGCAATGCATCATTTTTATTTGCTACCATAGTCCATAGCTGGGTTCCTTTCCTATTTGCAGGTTAGATTATACTTTCTCTGTTTTTTCCTCTCATTCCCTCTTTGCTGTGTGAAAAACTGATTGATGCATGTATGCTTATCTTAGTTTGAAAAGCAATTGTACTAGTTTGAAAACCCATTACTGGTTATAAGTAGCTAAAGGTTAATTTGGGGCCAATTTTATTTGAGAGTTGATTAATCTGAATTCCTTTTATATAATCAAGTCAGTGACAACCACCATATATATGCGTGATCTTTCTCTAAAGTTCCCTCTTTTCTAATATTCTGCTGTATTGATTGGATACTCAGAAAGCTAGTGGAAAAATATAGAATGGATCTTGTCGTTTGCACTTCCCCATTTTATAATCTCTTCTGCTTGTTCCCCTCCAAAGCCTCAACCATGCTCTCAATGACTTCAGTTATTCTGAAATCCCAGCTAGAATAGGACAACTTTCAAGGCTAACCTATCTCAACTTTGTCTTCAGTATTTTCAAGTAACTGTCCTATCCGAAATTTCTCAATTGGCTTCCCTTAATTTGTCTGACAATTTTGATGCTGTTGAAAACCAGATTCTGAAACTTGGGATTGATTTCACTCTAGAAAACCTTGCTAGGAATTTGACCAAGTTAGAATACCTTCACCTTAGTAGTGTAGACATATTTTCTATGGTGCCTGAAGTTTTGTGAAATTTCTGTGCACTGAAATCTCTCTTTCTTGTAGATTGTGGGATGCAGGGAGAATTTCCAATTAGTATTTTCCATCTACCTGAATTGTGGATTTTTAGATTGAATTTTAACAAAGATCTTTAGGTCATTTCCTGACTATCAATTAAACAGTCCCTTTGCAGAAACAAATTTCTCAGGAGAGCTGCCTACTTCTATAGGAACACTTCATTCTATTGTTAACTTTAGCACCTGCAACTGCAAATTCTTTGGCTCATTCCAGTTCAAATAGGTAATCTCAAGCATCTCATTAATCTGAAGCTTTTTGAAGACCACTATAGCAATCTTGTTCCATCTTCAATGAGAAAGTTAACCAAGTTGAGAGCCCTTAATTTAGGTCCTAATCAACTCACTGGCCTTTTCTGCCTCATATTCTTAACCTGTCTAAGTTAACTTATCTTTATTTATCTTGTAACAATTTTCAAGGGCCTATTCCAAGCTCAATTCTTGACCTTAAGAATCTTGAAACACTAGACCTCTCACATAATAAGTTCAGTGGCACTCTGCAGTTTGAAGATTTTTCAATATGCCTGTTCCCTCTAGTTCTCCCTCTAGTTCTTGAGTAATTATATTCAAAGGCATAGATAATAGTCAATTACAAAACTGGTAGGAACATGCATGTATGCCAAGTGATTTGCACTGTCATTTCCTCTTGTCTAGTCTTGAAAGAGCTTGAATGGGAACTCACCAGTAAAATTATTACAGGACAGATCAATGATGGCCGGATAAGATAGGGAATCCTTTATAGGTTTCAGTACTATTATTGGACCATAATAAAATTTATTAGATAGTATTAAAGTAAAATAAGGATCTTCGACTTTGGAAGTGCTGCTAAATAAGTGGGGAAAACATAATTGAGTTGGTTATTTACAATTGGCCAATGACTTTGGTAGCTGGCCTTGAAGTTTGTTTTGACTGAGATTGATCAACTTCAAGTTATTAACTTTTGACCAAGATTATAGAATGCATCTTTGGAAAGCTCGTTACAAGTGAAATTCAATAGCCTTTGTAGTTTAGAATAATTTTTTAACTCCTGGAGACCTCCAAAAAAAAAAAAAAAAAGACAAAAAAGAAGAAAAAGAAGAAAAAGAAACTGTGTTGGAACATACCGGAGTGATAGCATAGAGGAGAATTGTGCCAGCACCTATGGGAGTGTCTGAGGGTATTCACTTGAGAGTGCAAAAACTAGTGTTAGCAGATAGCCAGTGATAGTAGTTACTTGTGCTGAAACTGAAAAGGTTAATTGTGTCTTTTCAGTAATATTTTTTTTTCTTTCCATTCATTAAAAAAAATATTAAAGTTAATAATGATTTAACCGATTAGGATATTTGCAAGTTGTGATTAAAAATATAGGTGCAATTGTCACACCCCTAGAAAGGCATGACTGACCGGAAGATTGGATAGCCAAACTTTCGTAATCCTGACTTTACCACAACTAGTTACCCACGACTTTTGACTAAACCAATACATAAAAACAACTTTTGTAAAACCAAAGTAACTGTAAAAGTTTGGGTACTGAAGCAATTACAAATAACTAAACTATTATACAACATGAGACCAAATACCCCGCAGCTCTAGTGTGACTGCAAACCTTCATCTTGACCTCAAGTATATACCTTGTCGCTAAACATTCGGCAAGCCCAATATCGATAATTGTAGTCCCTTGAAATCTTGTTACTAAAAAAAAAAATATCAACAAGAGAGGGATGAGTCCTACGAACTCAATGAGTGAAAAAACGTACCTAAAGGGTACTAGTATCACTCAACACAAGTATATAACATATATAGTCAATTAATATCTGGTAACAATGTTTATGCCTTAATTCAAAATTACACATATACATTTGTCATAAAATCACAACTTACATGATTCATAAGATCACAAATTAATCAGAGCAATCATAACATACAAAGCAAACAAAAGGCCAACGAGTAACTCAGCCCCGCATAACAGTATCGCCCCCTACCAGGCATTTACACGCCCGTATAACAAATTAATCTCCGTACATAATCCATCCCACCAAGGTTGAGCACTCAAATTTTTTAAAAAATATTTATCAAAATCAGAATATCTCAGAATTTTAAATCAACATATCATAGGTGCACCTAGATCTCAATTCTAGAAATAAAAATAATTTCTCAGAAAATTTTTAATTTGTTGACCCTTATCAACCACAAACAATTTCAAACAAGCATGATTCAAACAACTCACTAAAACATTACACTTGCACATTTATTTAAATACACATACATATAATAATCTAGCCCCAAAGGCAACAATTAACAACTCACCATATACTGATATTGATCAATACTCCCTTTTGCGTTCACATGTGTCGTTGGCTCAATCGTAATTCGGAGCAATTACATTTTCCAAGTATTATTTAGTTTGTCTAATTTATAAGTTATAACTTTTAAATTACAACAATCTAGAGTTACTCTTTTAAAATTTATTCAAGAGCTTGAATTATATTATTTCAAAATTAATACGATTAAATTCTAGAATTTATCTTTCTTTAACCACATCCCCACATTTATTTATTTATTTATTACTTTTATACTATTTACCAAGTTCATATAATACTTAACTCTTAAGATCTTAATTTACCAAGTTTTTTATTTTAAGCATTTCACCACTCCCCTTGGATATATGTTTCTTTTCAACTCACATGCTTAAATTAGTTATTTAAAAGTACTTAAAACTTTAATTATACATTCATCTCTTAAATTAAATTATAAGATAGGTTTTCCAAGTTCACATAATCTTTAATTATCTCATTACTTATCCATACTTTAATTTATGTGTAACAACTAAACTAATAACACATCTTAAAAGTTAATTTAATCACTTTATTACTAGATATTTATTAAGCTCAATATAAACTACACTTAACTCATCAATTCCACGGCCATGACTTTAAATTAGTCACTCGACCAAGATTGAAATGTCAAGTAAAAATATCCCTCTCCCCCAGCTATCACAATCCAAGATGCTCATGGCTTAAAGGTAATTAGCTTCTTCAACCTAATTAAAATCAGAACTTTGTTTATTAGATTAACATGTCATCCTTATTCATTAGGATGGAATCTATTGAAAAGGTCATATAGTTCAACAAGGATGTTATACTAACCAGTTAAGCTAGTGAAAGATGTGAACTTAAACAAACTACCATGAAGCAACATTTAAGTCATCAATTTATATAAATATATATATATTAAGTCAGAACTTAGAGAATCACGCACAATCTATTTTCTTGACAATGACTTTGTATAAAATGAATAGTTGACAAAAACATGGACCAATAGAACATTTATAAACCCCTTGCAAAACTGGAACAATTTAAGAAATCAAATTCAATTTGCAAGGCCTAATTTTCAAACAACCTCCTTAGCATGTCAATTAAAATATCATCCTTTATCTTATATAATTACACCAAACATGTTTCTTGAGAATTAAGTCCTCTTAACCCTTTATCCGAGTAACTTAAAATAAAGTTAATTAGTTCAATATCAAGTTTCCTAATTAGCTATTTAACAATTGAAACTTACATATGTATTCACTTAATACCCTATTTGGAAACTAATTCCTTTTTAAACCTTTTACCGATTATCTTAAAAGTAGATTTAAATTCCTTGAACGTATAATTATATATGTTGATTCTTACACCAAAAGATGTTACATCATTCATTCATTTTTATTTTGTTCATGTTACAACCATGGAGTTCAAATTAAATTCATTGTTTAAATTTAATTAAAAACTTAGACTATTCACTTCCACTATTTGTATAATTTTATTCCAACTCTTCCCTTTTTATTTACATTGTTTCCACCATACTACCATACTAATTATTCACTTTACATTTCTAATTAGACTTAAAAGAATTGCAACTAACTTATTATAAACAAACTAACAACAATTCAATTAATATAACTAACTTAACTAAATCAAGATTTTAATTCCATAAAACTCCAACATTTAACCCCTATTGCCAACTCTTTCTAACACCTTAAAATTGTCTTTCAGCTTAAATTTATATCCGGTTTTTAAAAGAGGAAAACATGACTACGGGAATGCTTTTATTCCTTGCAATCATGCCATCCCCTGCTTTTACTCTCACTTATTTCATGGCTGCAAGACACGCAGAAAATAGGGCATCCAACAGCCTTTATTGCAGTGTCCTCTTTCCATCCTTTGACTAACACCAAAGCCCCACACGGTCACACACACCCACGCCTAACATCAAGGAAACCTAAGCTTCCAATACGCAACACCCCCTACCGCTACTTCTATAATTTACCCCCCAAACAGAACAGTCCCCAATCAAATAGGAGGCATCAAGTCTAGCCTTGACAAAACTAACATACAAGGTCAAGGGAAGAGCCAAAAGAAGAAGCTACTACCTTGGAACTAGCTTGCACCAAGAAGAGTTGAAATTTCCCTAAGCTGGCTTAGGCATCTTCAATGACAGAAAGAAGGAAAATTAAGTTATTGCCAAGACTTCCTTGTTTATCCCTCACGTCTACTCAACCCAAGGAGCTAGCAGGAGCAAAGAAGAGAAAAAGAAATCAACTCCTATGCTACCAATCCCTTGGCCAAACTTAACAAGAGATGCAACATTTTCCTCAGCTCCTTGGCTAACACAAGAAGATACACGGCCGAATTAAATAATCTGCAACCAAACTCGAAGCCAAGCTCCCACGGCCAGAGTTGGAAAAGTAAAAATTCAAGGAAGTCAACAAGTTATGTCACGGCAAGGGAAAAATTTCAAGAACCCAGTTTCCTCTTTGTTTTGCTTTCAATGATTTACATGAACATTAAGAGCAGAGGAGGAAAGAAACTCGTCAAAGCAAGGAATGGAGGAAAAGCAAGTCGGTGATGCTAAAGTGAAGCAAGGAAGAAAGAGACAAATAAATTAATGCCCAAATCAAAGTCATAAAGTTAAATTAGTGGTGAATATTAGCCTTATATATATATATATATATATATATAGAGAGAGAGAGAGAGAGAGAGAATAATTTTCTAATTTGTTTATATCCATAAATTTATTTTACTTTTTCATAAAATTTATTCAATTTAATTTCAATTTTCATGTCAACCAATAAAGTTGTAGAATTAAATTCTTTTATTCTATGTATATATACTTATGTAAAAAATTATTCATTTACCGAGTTACATACAATCCTTTTAAAATGTATATATAAAAATATCGGGTTATAACAATAAAGTTTACTTTGTGTAACATTTCATTCACCTATCCACAACTAGTCATGTACAACTGTTCTAACAGGTACATTAATGTATCGGGTTATTACATCAACGAGTTCAATTTAATAGAAAAAAAGGAGAATATTCAAGAGGAGAAAGTGGATTGACCCTAACTTCTTTGTTTAACTTAGGAGTATTAGCCTATAAATTGTGTTAATGAAGTACTCCTAATATCTTGCAGGGCTATGCCCTGGGCTCGAGGGTAACTAACAAGCCATTCTTCATGTAAAGGGTAGTGGTCAACTTTGGGATGACCTTATGACCTTTCACAACCTCAACTTGATACCTCAACAAGATTGAGGCAGCAACCATTTTCATTTGAAAATAAGCAAACTTCTTACCCACACACAATCTGGGACCAGCATTGAACACAGGGTATTTAAATTGGCTCTCGCTCACAAACTGTCTGTCTTTAATCCACCTCTCTGGCTTAAACTCCAAGCAATCTTTTCCCCATATGGATTCCATTCGAGCCATTGAGAAAATGCTGTAGAGGACCCGAGCACCCTTTTTAATCACTGTGCCATCAGGGAAAGCATCATCCTCTAAGACTTCTTTCAAGTCAATTGGCACTGAAGGGTATAGTCTTAGAGATTCTGATAAGGCTGCTTGTAAATACACCATCTTTTTTAGCTCTAGCTCTGTGAAAATAACATGATCATATTCATATGGGTTTTCATTCTTACTTTCCCGGATACCTAAAATTTCGATAATTTCATTGAGAATTTTGGTTTCCACTTCTGGGTATTTGTACACTAGCCAGAAAAACCATGCCAAAGCCACAGAGCTTGTGTCCCTCCCTGCTAAAATGAAACTTATGCAGAAATCTCTATGAAATTTTTTATTGTCTTGAATGGCTTTCTCTGAGCTTTGAATCTCCATTAGCCTAGACAATAGGTCTGAGTGATCATTCAAATTGCCAAGTTTACTAAATTCTTCCATTCTCTCCATCACAGTCTTTTCAGCAAAATCATTGACAATTTGTATTGCTTCCTTAAGGCGCTTTTCGTATCCTAATCCAAAGTACCTCAGGGGTTTCCACACAAAAGGTGGCACCAAGAATCTGAACAGGGTCAATTCTGTGGCTTCTTCAAAAGCTTTTGCAAATGGGACGTCAGGTAAATCAATGGCCAGGCACCCGGGATCAATACCAAGGGCTGCAATACAAATGTTATCAAATGTAAACCGAAGTAGGAGTTCTTGGAGGTCAAAGCTATCCCCTGACTTCACGAGCTTCTCTAGTAATTTTAACAGCTTCTGATGCACCAAATCTTGCATGGTTTGGAATGAATGCTCAACGAACCGACTTGAATGCATCTCTGAAGTTGCTAATCGCCTCTGTCCCTTCCATGAGTCATCATCCGCATTGAAAATACCATTTCCAAGTAAATCATAGAACCTCTCCCTATAGCACTTTCCTTTGGGGAAGTTCTTGAAGTTTGTCTTCAGCATATACTCAATTTTGGAAGGATTAACGGTTATGAAACCGTATGCACCTGCCATCCACATTCCCCTGAACTGAAAAGTCCCACCAGCTCTGATCAAAGATCTAGTCCCCCAATCATAAATTTCATTGAAATGGATGAATAAGGTTGGTATTATCCCCATCAATGGCCATAACATTGGACCCTTGTTGGTGAACCTCTGGAGTAGGCAACTAAATATGAATAATCCTAGCAGGGCTATGGTTATGTCCCAACAATGCAATTGAGCACACAACCACTCAAGTGGGAAGAAAACTTGCCTCATTGTCATCATTGATGTGCTTCAAAGGAAGTAAGTTTGAGATGATAATGTATGAAGAGGTGCTGAAATCTGTAAGTTATATAGAGTCATTTATAATGAACTCAAGAATTAAAGAAAATTAATGACTTTCACCAGCTTTTTTGACCTGATTGATAGTGAGCAGAGGAAAGAGCTACAATGCATACTAATAAGGACACTAGGCATATATAGCAGCAATAGCTTTTCCATGGCATTATATATATATGTATATTATGTATTCTGTGTGTGGGAGGTTTTCGGTTGTGGTTTGTATTGTAATACTGGTTTGCATTTATAGCAGACTGCCATAAATGTTCCATTAGTCATTCTTGCTACTGCTTTGGACACGGACGAAAGAGATGACTCTAAATTTTAAATTTTACTCAACTGTAACCTAGAAACAAACATTTTATCAACATTATAGCGATTAGTATTGGCATGTATTTAGAGGTAGAGATGAAGTCACAGAGCATTCATTGAGGAGGGGACAAACAATTATTCATGACCCATTACAGCTCTTCGAACTCATAAATTCTTATATAGACCTGAGGTCAATCTCATAGACCATGCAAGCACACAATGCTTTGTGATCAAGTATTTTCTTGTACTTTTTGTTATTCAATAAAAAGTCTCTTAAATTAACATTCAGGATCAATTACAGTTTTTCTCCATCAAACTATCACTCAATTTGTAATGTCCTCATTTTCAAGCGAGTACATTACATGTATATCACATGAGTTGGATTTTTTGAAACATCCTATTTGCCCTATACAGTATAGTTTATTTGTTACCCACTTTTTTATTTCTTTTACTGAAATCCCTAATTGACATTACTAATCCTTTCTTCTTCTTAATTGCCTTCTTCCCGGTAAGGCCGAAGTCCAAGTTTGGTATTAGATTCACTGGCTTATGATAGCAATCCTCAAGTTCTTTTATTCCTTGTGATTTTCTTTCTACACAAATCCATATCTTGCAGCTTTATGCCATGCCCTCAAACCTGGGCTTCAGAGCCACCCACAAGTCATTCTTTATGTAAAGGGTAGTGGTTATTTTTGGGACAAGCTTGTGACCTTTCACAACCTCAACAGGATTTAAGCAGCAACCATTTTCATTTGAAAGTAAGCAAATTTCTTACCCACAAAATCTGGGATTGTGTAAGCAGGATGAAAGTGGGCAGGTTAGCTATGGTAGGTTAGAAACAATTAGAAATCTGAGAACGTGAACATTAAAAAAACACACCCCAAATAGTATGCTAAAGTTCCGTGTCACAATTAGTTCTTTCCAATTGAAACATAGTATAAACGAAAAGAAAACATAGTAGATGAGGTATTAGGAAGTTGGACAAGAAAGAAAAGAATTGGTTGACATGTAACTATCTCAACTGTACTTGCTATATATGTGATTAGTAAGAATATGAAGATTGGTGGGTTAAATTACAACAAACTTTCAAAATATAGTACTCAGCTAAGTTAAGAAGAAGGGGAAGCCTGGAATCTGAATTCTGGAAGACCTTCTGGGGTTGATTATTACTAAGCTTCTTCTTTAGGAACTACATGATGAATCTCTAGTGCAGTTCTTATATGAGATTTAAGAATTACTGTTTAAAGAAGACCAAACATAACCTTATCGTCCTCATCTTTTATTTTTATATGAGTAAGCAAATATTGACTATGTAAATGTGCCTAGCAGAAAATGTTGTTTTCCCAAATCCAACAAAATCTCCTGTGATAAGTTACATAGTGGCGATAAATTAGGCCTTCAAGTGCCATATTGTCAGAAAAAAATAAATATTATTCCTTTTTTTTAGTAGTTACACAACATTGTCCATAATATTCCTTTCTGTATTGAAAATTAAATTACTTTCAGTCTTAAGATTGTTTTTATTAACTGCAGAAAGTTAAAAAGGATCAATTTTTTGGAAAGGATATATCTAAGTTATGTATATATAGAAGTAATCATAAATACGATTGGATTATAAGTTTCTAATTCCCGTTAAAGCACTCCCAAATATTGTTCTAAAAGTCTTGTCAAAAATTAATTATTTCCAAACTTTAGTTAATTTCCATTTTCTCCTACTGATAAATTAGTATTGTTTCCCTTTACAAATGTGGACATATGGAGACTAACCCAAGAAATAAGAAATAAGGAATTAAGTAGTATGTTAAGGAAACATACATTAAGACGGAATTAAGTAGATGAGGTACCAGGGAGTTGGACAAGAATGAAAAGAAAATGGTTGACATGTAACTATCCCAAATGTCCTAACCACTTTTTTCTTAAATTATCTCAATTGGACCTGCTATGTTATTAATAAGAATATGAAGTTAGGGAGTAAACAATCACTTAGAAATATAGTAGCCCAGGAGAAGAGGAAGCCTGGACTATGAACTTGGGAGGAAGTTTTGGGGCTAGGTTACTATGTTTAACCATCGAAAATTTGCTCCAGACTTATAGTAACCCAAGAGTAATATGAGAATCTTTTAACATAACGAGGATAATCTGTTCTATGAGTATACATATCTGGACCATGTTCCTTCACAAAAAGTTTCAATCCCAATCTAAAACAAAATCTCCTCTGATCAGTTGCACAGTGGAAGCTTGCAGATTTGAGTCCCTCATTGCCATCAAGCTAGAAAAATAAGATCTTGGTAGAAAGCTTATATATTCTCTACATAAACTTAGTTCATAAAACGATTGCATCCACATGATTCTACTTATTACTGACGCATCATTATGTTGTCAGAAGTTTCTTTAGTTTTAGAGGCTACTTGTTTTAAAAGTATATTCCAGCAAGTATACAGATCACAGGAAGTTAGAGTCGAACCTTTGAGAAGTTGAGATTGACTTTATCATTTACCTTAGTTCTTTCTGGCACATTCCTTCACTTCTTTATTGAGTTCCTTTTTCTTTTTACATGCTCCCTCTAGTTTAAGATGTAAAATAAATATAGAGAAAGAAATAGTAGTAGCTTGGATTATTCCAAGACTACACCAGGACCTTCAATTTATAATAAAGTAATTACATAAGACTTACTTATCTAAACAATGTGGGACTTAACACCCAATATAACTTAATACTAAATATACTCTAACATAAGATAATAAGATATAGAAAACAGAAATTTATTGTAAACAAGAATGCAAAAGTTTTAAAAGCTCATATGCTAAACAATTAGATAAAGAAGTTCACTCACTCCTTTCTTTTTTTCCCTAGGACTTAAGTAATAATATAGCTCTAGCTTTGCTAGTGTCTTCATATTTCAGTACCAGAAAAAGTTCAAAAGAAGATACTTTGATTTTAATTCTTTAAGTGTGAATCTCTTGTTCAGGTGGTCCAGAAAGAGTTTACAGAATTAGAAAAAAAAAAGTAAAATAACTCCCTTTTTTAAATTAGCGTAAAAAAATTGTCATAGAGAAGAGAGACAAAGAATAATGCACCAGAATATATGGTACATGTTTGAGCAAAGCAGCATCTTATCCATGAGAATATGGTACATGTTTGAGCTAAGCAGCATCTTTATCCATGAGAGTTTCCAGAATGTGATCAAATAAATAGAACAGAAGGTGTTTAAAAACTCTTATGGCATACTAATGATGCTTACTTGTCCTGTTCTACCATTCCCATGAACATGAAGTTGCTTAAAGGCCATAAAGTGTCCTTGTGTTCCCATTCAACTACAGAAGAAGACATCCTGATAAGGAAGCTCCTTCTTATGCATGACCCTGACGGTCGTTGGCTTGATTCTGAGCTATTGCTTCATGCTGTGGAGAAGATCATGCTTTATGCATCTACATCAGAAGTAGTAGTAATTTCCCCCTGATTGACCATGCACTTCTCTGCATCACCATGCATATTGTTACTTTCAGCCTCTCAGACATGAAGTCCAGCTTGCAGTGAATTATTAACACCTAGATCAAGAATAATTTTCAGAAAAAAAGTTGAAAAATACCTGAGTCATGTTTTCTTTGCGTGTTAATGATCTAAGCATATTATACTTCAAGTTTCAAAATTTCAAAAAAATTTCCTTTTGGGCGTTTTTCAACTCCTTATTATTGTTTCAGGTTCCAAAATCAAAGAATAATATAAGCAACATTGAAGTAATTGGACTTAGCTCACAAGAACCACTTGGATATACCATCAAAAGAATTTCATGCAAGGTATAATTTATCTCTCCTTCTCACTCTTAGGTATGCACATGCATACTCACGGACAAATTTGATATATATATATTACGAATGCAGATACTCTGTATATTATCTGGTGAAGGTGATCTACACTCCAGGACAATGGGTCTGTTTGATTTGCTAGAAAATTATAGATGGGATGCAAAAGTAGTTTTAGTACTTGCAGCTTTTGCCACAAGATATGGTGAATTTTGCCTACTTATGCAGCTATACCCTCATAACCCTTTGGCGGCTTTGCTTGCTAAGCTTAAGCAGTTGCCCAGTGATTTATGGCCATTGAAGCCACTTTTTAAGGCTTTGAGCTTGTTGATGAAGACTATGGTGGATGTGGCAAACTGTATTATCCAGTTTGAAGCCCTGCCACATTCAGATATTCAGCTGGATCATGAGGCACTTCTTGTCACAAAATCTCATATTTATCTAGCTGTCTACTGGGTCACTAGGAGCACCTTGACGTGTTTTTCCCAAATTACAGATTTCAGAATCATGAAACAGAAGCAAGTGCATGTTCTTTCCTTTCAATTGTGCCACATATTATGCTTAACTTTAATTCACTAATTAATGTCTGTCAATTTGTTGAGCATTTTAGGCATGATTACTATATAGTTATTTGAATTTAAGCAATGTTTGAAAAATAATTCTGTCATTTTTTTTTTTCTGTTTTTTCATTTCAAATCAATTGAAAATGGAAACAGACAACTTTGGCTTAGCATGACTCAGTGATAGATGTGTTTCAGGTATTCAGATTCAACAGTAATTGCAGCATGGGAGCTCTCAAGTCTGGCATGTAGGTTAAACAGAATATGTTGTGTCCTCAGACAACAGGTAGATCTGTGTCATCAAGAAATGGGTCAGTTTTCTGATTCTTCAGTGGTTAATAAATATGGGATCTATCCTAACCAGCTTCGGATTATGCAATTACTGATAAGCACTATGACATAATATTCAGAGAGAAAGATGCATGAGAAGCTATTGAATCTTTTTTATGAGAATCACTTGGACAATCAAGAGGTGCTCCGGATGTTATTTGCTTTGAAAGGTGACTTACCATTCAAGGATTGTTCTTCACATGCAAAGGTTTCTATGCTCTGTCCCAGTCAATTTTACTAATCATTTTACCTCATTTATTTACAGAACTGATTCAGTGTCCTATAATACAACATAGGTTGAAGTAATATATGTAGCAAAGAGTATGCTAAAAGAGACGCTAGTGAATCCTGATCTGTTTTATCTAAACAACTACTATAAATTAGACTTAAATTGTTACCTTAGGTGTTCCTTGTGTGAGTCATCATTCTCTGCAAGAAGCCACTTGTAGACTTTATAAGGAATAGCAGCTTGGGAGGTAGAAACTCTGTCTTTCATCCTTCTAATTTTTCTTTCCTCTGTCCATTCACAGCTTGGTGTGTCTGCACTGAAAAATAAGATAGTTATGCTCTTAATATCTAAACCAGAGCTCCTCACTTTTGAGGAATTACACTCTTTGGTTCAGCAAACATTTGATCATCCTCTCAATGACAAGCTAGAAGACAGTTATAAGATTGTATGGGTCCCCCTTCCCTCTTCAGATACATGGACAGAAGCTGAAGAGACTAGTTTCAATTTTCAGTCAAACTCCTTGCCTTGGTATTCTGTTCGGAAACCACGGTTAATTGGCTCAGCAGTGGTGAAGAATATACAAGAACAATGGAACTACAAGGGAGAGCCCCTCATAGTTGTCCTTGATTCAAATGGGAAGGTTACTCACTCAAATGCATTTGACATGGTAATGATTTGGGGACCCAAAGCATATCCATTTTCAGCTTCAAAAGAAGCAGAGCTCTGGAAAGATGAGAAGTTGGCAATGCAACTGATGGTTGATGATATTGACCCTCTCCTGGCTCACTGGGTAACAGTCTTTCACAAAGGATCCCCCCACCCCACCCCCATCCTTCTATTTTTTCTTTTCTTAAGGTAGAAGTGTTGACAACTGACATGGTGTTGTATCAGTTTGAAGAAGGCAGAAATCTTTGCATATATGGAAGTGACAATATAGAATGGGTTCAAGAATTCAATGCTAAAATGGAGGAGCTTAAACAAGCAGGAGTTCAATTAGAGATGGTGTATGTTGGTTGTAGTAATTTCAGTGAACATGTAAAGGACATAATGTCCACCATTCCCTGCCCACTTTCCATTCCAAAACTACACTTCTTTTGGCTTCGGATTAGGAGTATGAGAAGATCGAAACTCCGACTAGGTAAAACATCCAGTTCTGATTATGTTCTAGAGGAGTTGGTAGCACTACTGGACATCAATGACAATAAGGGTTGGGCAGTAATAGGAAGTGGGACTTCAAAATATAGTATAAAACTTCAAGGAAGTCAGATCATGGAATGCTTAAATAAGTTTCCTGAATGGAAAGAAAATGTAGAAAAGCTGGGATTGATACCTACAATTAGAATAGCTTTTGAGCCTCCTCTTGCAAGGCCCTGCAATCACTCTTATGAGGTTCCCTTTGCTCAAGTTGAAGGGCTGGTGGAAGGAACTGTTTTTTGTGAAATTTGCAAGTACCCCATGAAGAAGTTTGTTGTGTATGAGTAAAATTGTAATAGATTGGGTAACAAGAAACATTATTCTGCTGCCTTAGATTGTTTCTTATTTTAAGATCTGATTCTTGTAGACAAATGGAAATCAATCTGAAATATATAAGTATATAACTAATTATTTTATTGAAGAACTTATTTCTATGTATTTGCAAATTTACTATCATACTTGCATCAATTCTTTCTTTAGGTCATCTAAACTTGCAACTAAAGAAGACCCAAAAAATTGCAATTAAAATAATATATATGCAAATAAAAAGGGTTTATATTAACCTGAAAAATAAAAATGGTTATGTAGTCTAATATTATTTTCACAATTGGCCCACCCCTAAAATTATAGCATTTCCAAAGAAAAACGTGTATACTTTGTGTTTATTGCAAGAAATACAATTAAAGATGGTGCATTGCAAAATTAGAGGTTTAGGACAAAAGTTTATACAAGAATTAAAAATTAGAAAAAGTTATACCCAAAAAGAAAAACTAGAAAGGCACTACCACATACATATACATGCATGTAACATTTTATAAGTGAATTTTTATGAATTTTGTCTTAAAAGATTGCTAACAGAGTTTCAAGGAAATTGCCTTGAGCTGTACCAATTTCTTAGGTCTCACTCAAACAAAAATCCTTTATGTATCGATATGCATGGCATATTTAGACATCATCTAGCTAATTTATTAAGATTCAAGAACACGTTTATCATATGTGTTAATTTATACCATAAATTACTGTGAGAATCTTATTGATAGAACAAATGGAAAAGCATCAATGGGAAGCTTATATGGAAATTATGGGACTAACCAAAAGGGAATTCTTCTTAATATAAATGACCAAGTCTTATGCAAAATTCTTAACCTCCTTGCCACTTTATATGTTTTAAACCCAATGCCAAGCAAGGTACATATCTAGCAGTTTTTTTCACTGCCCTTTATTCCTTTTACTTGAACTATATAAGGCCTAAAAATTATACTAAACTGCATGCACACAACCAACCAAACCCATTCCTCTTTTACTCCTTCCTCCTTTGCCGAGCTATTCTCTTTCCCTTCCACTATCTTATAAACATGACAATGGTACATCAGAAGCTGGCATTAAGGGGTAACCGTCACTTATTTTCAGCCTCTGATGACAATGTAATGGTGAAGCAAATTCTTGCAACTCATGCTCCAGATGATCGCAATTTTGATGTCACTCCTCTTCTTCACATTGTGGAGGACATTTTTCACCGTGCCACCCCTGCTGATAGTCCTGTCAATATTATTCAGGTGAAGTACAATATTCACTTCCTTTATGTTTGGTGTTGTAAGTATGATCATGCAGAATATGATTCTTAAATCCATGTCACGGATCATGTTTATAGGGAATACAAGCGCAAACGGATGCATTGGATGACATTGTCCATCAATCTGAATTCCCAGACATGCTCGAATATCTATCACAAATAATTTACAAAATTTCGTGCGAGGTTCCTATTTGCAATTTCTTACAGTACCTTATTCTTGTTCTTGTTTTTTTACAAATAATTAGTGTTTGCTGAATTGTTGCTAATGAATTTGTGACAGATATCCTGCAAGTGTTCTGGAGGTAAAGATGCTCATGCCACAACAGTAGGAATATTCAACATACTCTCAAGCTATTCATGGGATGCAAAGGTGGTAATAGCATTAGCTGCTTTTGCTGTGAACTTTGGTGAGTTCAGGCTGGTGGCTCAGCTATATTCCACCAACTCTCTTGCAAAAGGAGTTGCATTGCTCAAGCAATTGCCGGAAATGCTAGAACGAGTTGATACTTTGAAACCAAAGTATGAGGCAATTAGTAACCTTATCAAGGCCATGTTAGATGTGACCAAATGCATTATTGAATTCAAGGAACTTCCATCCCAGTACATTGCCCCTGATACGCCGGAGATGTTAACTGCTACAACTCATATTCCAACTGCTGTTTATTGGACCATTCGCAGTGTTGTGGCTTGTGCATCACAAGTTTCTGGTGTCATAGGCATGACTCACGAGTATGTTTCCCGTGTTAATGAAAACTCAATTCATTTAATCTGTTATCACTGCCCTTTTTGTTTCTTTATCCAGATGGCTGTGGTTGCTTACTTCTGTGCTGCTTAATTTTAGGTACATTACATCAACAACAGAGGCTTGGGAATTGTCAAGCTTGGCTCATAAGGTAAACAACATACACAGTCACCTGAAGAAGCAACTGGCCCTTTGTTATAAACACATTGGTGAGTGATCAGTCCTACTCTTCTTTTTCTTTGATGAAGCCGGGATCCTAAGCTGGCAAACATTATGCTATGCTACAGATGAGAAAAGACAAAATGAAGCATTTCAGAGACTGGTAGATCTCTTTAATACACCCCAAATTGATAACGAGAAGATTCTCAAGGCTTTAATTTATAACAAGGATGATCAACTGCCACTCTTTGAAGGTTCTACGAAGAGAAGGGTAATGCCTTCCCACCCTATTTTTGATGTACTGTTCATGAACCATGATTTAGAATGTTCATTTGGTGAATAATCAAATAACTTTACTGAATTGCATGTATGTACGTTGCACACACCCCCCCCCCCCCCCCCCCTCAATTTTCATATTACAGGTTAGCATTGATGTGCTGAGGAGAAAAAATGTGTTACTATTCATAACCGGCCTTGATCTCGCCCAAGAAGAGCTTATGATTCTTGATCAAATGTACCAAGAATCGCGGCAGGATCCCACCAGGGCTGAGAGTGAATATGAGGTTGTTTGGCTTCCTGTTGTTGACAGGACAATCCCATGGAATGAAGTGAAACAGAATAAGTTTGATAACATGCAATTGATGATGCCATGGTATTCTGTGTTTCACCCTTCTGTATTGGAACCAACAGGGATCAGGTACATCAAGGAGGTGTGGCACTTCAACTACAAGCCTACGCTTGTTGTGTTGGATTTGCAAGGGAAAGTCGTGAACCCGAATGCAATTCACATGATGTGGATTTGGGGAAGTTTGGCATATCCATTTACTAGCTCAAGGGAGGAAGCACTCTGGAGGGATGAAACCTGGAGAATTGAGTTGTTGGCAGATACCATTGATCCAATGATCTTCACTTGGGTAATATATATTCATCATTTAATTCCTTCTCTTACATTTCAGATACATAATACAAATTATGGGTTTTTGAGAGCCCTGCAGCCCTTCAATTACATCTGTTTGAGCGTGCAGATATATGTATATATAAATGCTTAGCAGTTAGCAAAAATGTGATTTAAAAATGCTTATTTGTTGTTTCAGATAACAGAAGGCAAATACATATGCTTATATGGAGGAGAAGACATGGAGTGGATCCGGAAATTTACAGCGGCAACACGAGCTGTGGCTCAAGCTCTCCAAATCCCCTTAGAGATGCTTTATGTCGGGAAAAGCAATCCCGGAGAAAAAGTTCTCAAAATAAATACAGCCATAGTTGCAGAAGGCCTTAGCCATGTATTACCTCACTTGACCTTAATATGGTTCTTCTGGGTTAGGCTGGAGAGTATGTGGCATTCCAAACTACAACATGGCAAGACTGTAGAAAACGACCCCATAATGAAGGAGATAATGACAATGCTGAGTTTTGATGGAAGTGATCAAGGGTGGGCCTGTGATTAGTAGAGGTACAGCAAAAATGGCTAAAGCAAAGGGAGAAACATTCCTCAAAACCATGATTGAGTTTAATTTGTGGAAGGAAAAAGTCCCAGAGAAAAGCTTCTTACCTGCCATTGATGAATATATACAGGGGCTCAAAACCCCACATCACTGCAACCGTTTTATATTACCAGGAACCACTGGCAACATCCCAGAAAGAGTGGTTTGCGCTGAGTGTGGGCGTGTTATGGAAAAGTTCTTCATGTATCGTTGTTGCTTAGACTAAGCCTATTAGTATTAATTCAGTTTAGTCAGTAGCATGAAAGTCTTCAAATTTCTCATTGGGATCATGGGATGTAAATTAAACAACATTCATATATTATTATTTACAAATTAAATGTAGTAAATTATTTTTATTTTATGTGGTCTCTGTTCTGGATGGTTCTGCAACACTGATCTTAGACTCAATACTGTAATTGATTTTTTTTTTTTTGTAGAATCAAGACTTTACTTGATCACTAGATCAACACTTTGAAAATAAACTTGTGATTTAAACATATCTTGTAAATTTGTTATCCACTAAACTCCTCTCCAAGGCCTAAGGATTGTCCCCCTCTAAGAAAAAAAAAGGTAAGCATTAAATGAGAGGAATGGTGATGAGAAACTATCATGTTTTATTTTGGCTAGTCGTGCCAATTAACTTGTAGATAGACTGGTGTTCTTCCTATTCATTTCAATGCTCCAGACTAGAGTGCAGAAATAATAAATAACTAAAAGATAAATAGAAATATTGGAGGTTATAATTGAATAGCCTCCAAAAAGAAAGCTGAAAACTTGCACATCAAAAGGGAAAATCTAAAAAAGAATTCTAAAACCAAAGATTATCCAACATAAATTACACAAAACATCCCGTGTTATTCAATTCCAAGGCGACATATTGGGTTTTTCTTTATAAGGCCAAGATCAGCCTGCAATAACATATGGAAAGTTTCAAACTTAGAACTATTAAGGATATCAAAATTCCATCAGGTGTCAAAGTGTATTTATGTCAAAGCTATCAACTTTATCTAAAAAGTTGATGTATATGACAATTTAGTTTTTAATATAATGATGAGTGCACTTTGTGTAAGGTGTAATTATGAGAAAGCAACTCTTACTTTAGTGGTTAGATTAGACATAAATTAGGAGCTGCAATGGATATAGCATGAGCTGTAATGGATAAAGCTGGAGGTGTAATGCATATTGCAGCTGAATGCCAAGAGCTAAAACAACATCTGAATGCCAAGGGCTAAAACTAGAACTAATCGAATAGTGTTGTAACCTATATATATATATATGGTGGAAGCTAAATGAAAATGAATGTTTTTCAGCATATTCATCTCTCTTCCTCTTTGAGTAAAATCTTTAAATTGGTATAAGAGCTTTTTTTTATCTTTGATAAAAATACTCAACAAAATTCACGTTTTGAATCAATTTCTCTGCTACTCCAACACCTGCCTTTATAAGCGAAAACTATCCTATATAGTCCATAAAAATGAAGACTTATTTTAAGTCTTATGATTTGTGGGGATTAGTAGATGTAGGAGGAGATCCTGTGCCTTTAAGTGCAAATCCCACTATAGCACAACCAAGGCAACACAGTGAGAAAGTTGCAAAAAGATTTAAAGCTTTGTCCTGTATACAAACAACAGTCTCTGATGTTATTTTCACAAGGATTATGGCCGGTGAAATAGCAAAGGAAGCTTGGGACTAACTTAAGGAGGAGTTCCAAGGTACTGACAAAACAAGACAAATACAAGTATTGAATCTCAGAAGAGAGTTTGAAGTCTTCAAGATGAACGAATCAGAAACTGTAAAGGAGTATGCTAACAAGCATATGAAGGTTGTGAATCAGATTCGTTTTCGTGGAGAGGAGCTAACAAATAAAAGAATTGTTGAAAAGTACTTGTGAATGTGCTTGAAATGTGTGAAATCTTTGAAAGGTTTGAGTCAAAGATTTTCTCTTTAGAGGACTCAGTGCTTTCCAAACATAAGAGTAAAGAAGGTCTATAAGACATGAAAAAGCTTCTGAATGAGCATTTCTAGTAAGCCAAAGAATTAAAGTCCAATTATCAAGTGGAGGAAAGAAGCAAGGATTAGAAAAAGGAGCTTATACAAAGACAAGGAACATAAAATTTTCCAACATGACAAAAGCAGTAAGAAATAAGGCAAATATCCTCCTTGTCCTCATTGCAAAAAGAGGAATCATACTGAGAACTTTTGCTAGTTTAAGCCTGGAGTTCAATGCAATCATATAAGCAGTTTGACCATGTTGAAAAAGTCTGCAGGAATAAAGGAAGTCAGAATGCTCAATTTGCTAAAAGTTATGAACAATGTGATGAAAGTCTGTTTGCAACAATCTGCTATTCAACCACAAGTTCTGAAGAATCTTGGCTAATAGATAGTGGTTGCACCAATCACATGACACCAAAATTGAAGTATTTCAAAGATATTGACCAAACTTTCCAATCAAAAATCACATTTGGTAATAGAAAATCAGTTGAGGCCCAAGGAAAAAGAGTTATCGCAGTGGAAACTTCAACAAGTATTAAGAGCATATATGATGTTCTTTATGTTCCTTGATTAAGTCAAAGCTTGCTAAGTGTAGGACAAATGAAAAGAAATACACCCTACATTTTCAAAACAAATCCTATGTCATTCTTGATCATACTGGTCTTGAACTTACTGTGCTGATGAAAAATAAATAAAAAAATTTCCTGCAAAGTTAAAAGGAGTTGAGGAACCTGTTTTATCTTCATTAATTAACCAGTCCTTCTTGTTGCATAAAAGACTTGGACATTTTAGTTACTATACTTTAAAATATATGCATGACAAAGACTTGGTTAGAAATATGCTTATTGTGAGTGATTGTGAATGTGAAGGTGTATGTGGTGTTTGTCAATATGGAAAGCAATCAAGTCTTCCATTTCATATGACCAAAGCTTGGAGAGCTTCAAAAAGGCTTGAACTGATCATACTGATATATATGAACCTATAAATACATTGTTACTTAATGGGAGCAAATACTTTGTACTGTTTATTGATGACTTCACTCGATTTTGCTGGTTTTATTTTCTGGAGAAAAAAAGTCAAATGTAGCTAAACTCTTTCAGCATTTCAAAGCTTAAGCTGAAAATCAGTTCAGGCTACTCAATCAGAACACTCAGGTCTAAAAATGGAACTGAGTATACATCTGACAAATTTGATGAATTTTTTAGAAAATAAGGCATTCAACACCAGTTAACTATTCCTTAGACACCACAACAAAATGGTGTGAGTGAAAGAAAGAAAATAACTGTAATGGAGATGGCAAGATGTTTACTTTATTAAAAGAAACTTTTAAAGAATTTATGAGCATAAGCAATAAATATCTCTATCTATTTACAAAATAGGCTTTTGTAGCCTTGAAAAATCAGACTCCTTATGAAGCATGATATAGAGTCAAACCAAGCTTAGATCATCTAAAAGTCTTTAGCAGTTTGGGTTAGTTTGAAGTTACAAAAGTAAAGAGGGACAAGCTAGATCAAAATTCCAAACCAGGAGTATTTCTTGGTTACAGTTGTGTTTCCAAAGGCTATAGAATATTTGATCTTGAACCAAGCAAGATTCAAGTGAGCAGAAATATGAAGTTTAATGAGTATGGTTTATGGAATTGGGAGAAGACTCAACCTGAGATATCTCTTCCAAGATCTAACATTACAAAAATTCAAATTGAGCATAATGATGGTGATGATACAGATTCAGACACTGAAGTTCCTGTCAAAGGAACAAGGTCATTGGCTAACGTTTATGAAAGGTGCAATGTCGCTGTGTCTGAACCTTCAAACTTTTTTGATGCAACAGAATCATAAGAATGGATGGCTGCAATGGAGAAAGAGATACAAATGATAGAAAAGAATGAAACTTGGAAGTCATGTTGATAGACCTACTGACAAGAAAGTAATTGGTAGGGCTGTGTGAAGAATCTGGGATAACCGAATACCTAAACCAAATTGACAATTCGATTCGGCTTAATTCGGGTATTTTTATTATTCAATTCGGTTTCAAGTAGTTAAATTTAATACCTATGATTTTCTATTCGGTTACGGGTAGTGAGGTAGAGTATTCATGGGTACCTGGAAATCAAAATAACTAAATTATGTAATATATATTTTTTATATTTTTTATTTTTAATATATTGTTGTGTCAATTTATAATTTTATATTTTTATTTGTGTTGAACATGTTTATATATTGTATTTTTTTTCTTTTTTTTCTTTTATAATAACTAATAAATTTTAAAAGTATGAGGTTCCAAAAAAAAAATTTATTTAAATTAATTTTAGTGAAATATTAATAAATTTCGGGTAACCAAATACCCAAATCGAACTGGTCATATTTTATCGGTTCGGATACTTTTGGGTAGTGCATATTTTTGTTTGGTTTCAGGTTCAAAAATTTTACTACCCAAAAATTTTGGTTTGGTTCAAAATTTGTCAATACTGGAACTAAACCGACCCGTGCACACCCCTAGTAATTGGTGTTAAATGGGTTTATGAAACCAAGCTTAACTCAGATGGTTTTGTGAACAAGTTGAAGACAAGACTAGTTATGAAAGGGTATTCTCAAGAATTCGATATTGATTTCAGTGACACTTTTGTACCTGTTGCAAGATATGACACTATCAAGCAATTGATTGTTATTGCTGCTCAACAAGATTAAAAAAATTTCCAACTTAATGTGAAATCAGCTTTTCTTAATGACTTTCTAGTAAAAAAAATATTCATTAAACAATCAAAAGGTTTTGTTAAAGCTGAAACTGAAAGTCAGGTATATTTGTGAAAGAAATCTTTGTATCACATAGCGAATCTTGTATTCATCAAGAGCTTCAATAAGGCTATTTTATATGTGAAGCAAGTTGAAGGTGATATATTAATTGTTTTCTTATATGTTGATGATCTATTTATTACTGGCAGTAACTTGAATCATGTGAATAAGTTCAAAGAAGAAATGCAATGGACTTTTGAAATGACAGACTTGGGTATAGTGTCATACTTTCTGGGTATGAAGATTGATCAAACTTAGGAAGGTATATCCATTTGCCAAAAGAAATATGCAACAGATCTTCTATGCAAGTTTAGCATGGAAAACAGTAAACCAACGAGTACTCTTTGGCTTACAATGTAAAGCTATACAAGGATGATGGTGATATGGAGATAGATGGCAGTTTGTATAGAAGTTGTATTTAACTACAACCAGGCCTGACATTATGTTTGCTTCAAGTTTACTATTCTGATACATGCAAAGCCCAAGTAATTTGCATTTTAAGGCCTGCAAAAAGGGTCTAAAAATATGTGAAGGGAATTGCTGAGCTTGGGATATGGTTTAGAAAGGCTAATGGCCTAAATCTGTTTGGTTACACTGACAGTTACTAGGCAGGGTCATTAAATGATATGATCAAAAGCACCTCTGGATATGCTTTTTTGATTAGCTCAGGTTTCTTTAGCTGGAGCTTAAGGAAGCAGAGCATTGTCGCTCAATCAACAGTTGAAACAGAGTATGTTGCTCATGCTGGTGTTGTAAATCAAGCCATCTAGCTTAGGAACCTGCTGGTCAATCAAAATCAAGGACCAGCTGAAGCCACAACCATTGTAGTGATAGCCAATCAACTGTCTCAATTATAAGGAATCCTATATTGCATGGAAGAACCAAGCATATCAAGATCAAGTTCTATTCAATTAAAGAAATTGAAAAAGAATGTGAAGTGAAGTTTGTTCACTATAGTTTTGATAATCAACTGGCTGATATATAAACAAAGTCCTTATCTAAAACTAAGATTAAAACACTTAGGAATGAGCTTAGAGTTTCAAGCAAAATTGTCAAGGAGGAGCATTGAAGTTATTAAAGCTCCATTAAATGTCAAGTATATTTATGTCAAAGCTACCAACTTTATCTAAAAAGTTGATGTGTATAACAACTTAGTTTTTTGATATAATGATGAGTGCACTTTGTGTAAGGTGTAATTATAAAATAGTAACTCTTACTTTAGTGGTTGAATTAGACATAAAGTAGGAGCTGTAATGGATAAAGCAGGAGTTGTAATGCATATTGCAACTGAATGCTAAGAGCTGAAACTATAGTTGAATGCCAAGAGCTAAAACTACAGCTGAATAGTGTTGTAACCTATACATATATATGGTTGAAGCAAAATGAAAAATATGAATGTTTTTCAGCACTTACCACTTTTTGAAACCTTCTTGATAACTGATGAAGTAAAGAACGAAGAACTAATATCTCAGTATCATGAATTCATAATATGCAATGGCGAAATAAACCCTAATAGAAAATACAAACTATCACCCTGAAAATCTACATGCTAGTTTCAGTGGTCATGCCTAAATACAGGAGAATAAACAAATTCTCAAATTGCTTGTTATTTTGACGGGTTATTTTATTTTTAACATGGCAACATATTTGGATAGTTTTTTATTTTATTTTATTGGCTAACTTAATTATATGACTAACTTTCTTTGTCAAGGCAATGTTTGGATACTACAGAGACTTTCAGTAAAAATGAGTGTCTTGGTAGGGCGAGAGAAGTAGTCATGCACGACTTCCAATAAGTTATAAAGAGTCAATCCACGATCGCATACAAGGCCTGAACCAAAGGCAAGAATCACCAGTAGTTATAGAAGCATAAACATAATGGACATTATAATTTCAGATAAATATTTTCCCTTCTTGTTTATCACACAAATTTATATAGTAGATCTACCATTAGTCAAAACCAATAATCAGTTGTTTAGACCTGAAGGTACACCCCGCTCTCTATTATACCTAATTCAAATCAATCCTAGCAGAGCACATATAATCGGTTAAGAATGGCTGGAAAACAGATAGTTGGACGGGACTAGTTCTGAATGTCCAACAGAAGGTTAAGTAATACGTGTTTGAGCCAAGATCAAGCACCATCTGCATTAAGGCTTGATGTTCATAATTTAACTCAGAATATCATGACGAAAAAATTGAAATGAAAGGATTTACACCTATAACTATAAGACGTACAATTTAATCTTATAGATACCTTATATCTAATGGAATTCAACAAGATGAGTTCGGTCAACTGCTTCATTTCTGAAAACACGATCTATAGAGAAATATTTTTTTGTGTAAAATGGTTTCTGCACAAGATAAGAAGGTTAATGCCTTTAACTCCCTCCCACCATATCTTTGTTGTACTGTTCCTGAACCATGATTTAGAATGTTCATTTGATGAATAATCAAATTAATTTACTGAATTACATGTATGTACATTGCCTTCAACCTCAATATTCATATTATAGGCTAGCATTGATGCGTTAAGGAGAAAAAATATGTTACTATTCATATCTGACTTTGATCTCGTCCATGAAGAGCTTATAATTCTTCATCAAATGTACCAAGAACTGAAGCAGCATCCAACGAGGGCTGAGAGTGAATATGAGGTTGTTTAGCTTCTTGTTGTTGAGAGGACAATCCCATGGAATGAAGTGAAACTGAATAAGTTTGATAACATGCAATTGACGATACCAGCACACCCTTCCTTATTAGAACCAACAGTGATCAGGTGCATCAAGGAGGTGTGGCACTTCAACAACAAGCCTATGGTTGTTGTGTTGGATTTGCAAGGGAAAGTCACAGACCCAAATGCAATTCACATGATGTGGATTGGGGGAAGTTTGGCATATCCATTTACTAGCTCAAGGGAAGAAGTACTCTGGAGGGATGAAACTTGGAGAATTGAGTTGTTTGGGAGTTTTATGTGATCCTAAAATCCCGAATAGGTTGAAAAGAAAATTTTACAAGATGGCAGTGAGACCAGCTATGTTGTATGATTCTGAATGCTGGGCAGTTAAGAAACAACACTCACATAAGATAGGAGTAGCCGAAATGTAAATGTTGAGATGGATAACTAGACATGCAAGAAATGATAGGTGGAGGTAGCACCTATCGAATAGAAAATGAGGAAGAATTATTTATGTTGGTTTGGATATATCCAACATCGGCCAATAGACGCCGTAGTTAAGAAAGGTGACTTCGTGTAGGTGGAAGGTGTTAGACATGGTAGAGAAAAATCGAAACTTACATGGAGTAGTTATTGAGTAGGATATGACTGCTCTAAACATTACCAAAAATGATACATTAGATCAAGGTGAATGGAGAAAAATAATTCATATAACCGACCATAACTAGTTTACAATTTAAGGTTTAGTTGAGTTAAGTTGAGTTTAAAAAAGGAGTTTGTAACTATTGGAATGTGCATCTCTAAAATTAAAAGAGAAATTAGTGCTAAAAAATAGATAGAAGTAATATAAATATCATGGGTTAGTGTTAAAAAAAAAAAAAATTAATTTTGAGCTTAACTTGCCATGAAATTATATATATATATTTCTTAATTTAAGTAATGAAAGAACAAGAAACAAATAGATGAGAAGATAAAGTCTAAGAAGTTACAATATTTTTTATGAAATGCTATTTAAGTCATTTTAACAATTAGTATTAATTATAAAAAATATGTAATAGTGATATAATTTAACGACTTTTTGAAAATTTTAATTTAGCATATTACCAATACTATAATAAATTCTTAACCAGTGCCCTAAAGCAAGACCCTTAGTTTAATATTATTTTCACAATTGGCCCATCCCTAAAATTATAGCATTTCCAATGAAAAAATGTATACTTTTGGTTTATAGCAAGAAATACAATTAAAGATGGTGCATTGCTAAATTGGAGGTTTAGGATAAAAGTTTATACAAGAATTAAAAATTAGAAGAAAAGTTATATGTAAAGCTAAACTATCATATAATGACGAACAAAACATTAATTTTCAAATTTATAGCTTCTCATGTTGTCACTTTTTCTCTTGAAATGGTATTATAAAATTTAAATATAAAGCAAAATTAAACACATAAATGGCCACAGTAATTGGTGATTGATAGTAAAATGTGTAGTAACACATAAATTAACATAGTGATTGACAGTTTATAGATAATATTTACTAACACATAAATCATAAATCAGCATAATAAATGACTATTTATAACTAAATATGTAAAACCTCAAATTGAAAAAATAACGAACGATTGATAAACACAAATCTGTGCATATTGACAATTTTGAATGAAAAATAAAATGACAAGAAATCAACAAAGGAATTGATCATATTATAAAGTGAAATATTTGTATAAATCTGCACCGCATATATTTCTCTCTAAAAATGATTTACAATATTTTCAAATTCACCAAAACAAATAATGGCATATAATCTATCTATTTACCTAACGTAGGCACTACCACATGTATATACATGCATGTAACATTTTATAAGTGAATTTTTATGAATTATTTCTAAAAAGATTGCTAATAGAGTTTCATATTTTTGTACTTACAAAATAATAAACTTTTAGGTTGTCAAACTCAATACAATTGCATTTGCAAGGAAATTGTCTTCAGCTGTACCAATTTCTTAGGCCTCAGCTTAAACAAAAATCCTTTATGTATTGATACGGGTGGCATATTTTGTCATCATCTAGCGAATTAATTAAGATTCAAAAACACGTTTATCATAGGTGTTTATACCATACTTAATTAGTGTAAGAATCTTATTGATAGAACAAATGGAAAGGCATCAATGAGAAGATTAATTATATTGGAAATTAATGGAACTAACCAAAAGGGAATTCTTCTTATAAATGACCAAGTCATATCCAAAATTCTTAACCTCCTTGCCACTTTATATGTTTTAAATCCAATGCCAAGCAAGGTACATATATAGCAGTTGTTTTCACTGCCCTTTATTCCTTTTTACTTGAACTATATAAGGCCTAGAAATTAATCCAAAACTGCATGTACACAACCAACCAAACCCATTCCTCCTTTGCGTAGCTATTCTCTTTCCCTTCTCACTAACTAATAAACATGGCAATAGTACAACAGAAGCTGGCATTAAGGGGTAACCGCAACTTATTTTCAGCCTCTGATGACAATGTAATGGTGAAGCAAATTCTTGCAACTCATGCTCCAGATGGTCGCCATTTTGTTGTCACTCCTCTTCTTCACATTGTTGAGGACATTTTTCATCGTGCTGCCTCTGTCAATATTGTTCAGGTACATTACAATATTCACTTCCTTTTATGTTCGGTGTTGTAATTATGATCATGCAGAATATGATTCTTAAATCCATGTTGCGGATCATTTTTATAGGGAATACAAGTGCAAAACGATGCATTGGATGACACTGTCCATCAATCTGAATTAGCAGACATGTTCAAATTTCCGTCACACATAATTTACAAAATTTCGTAGGTTCCTATTTGCAATTTCTTACAATACATTATTCTCGTTCTTGTGTTTTACAAATAATTAGTGTTTGCATGTTTGTTGAATTGTAGCTAATGAATTTGTGACAGATATCCTTCAAGTACTCTGGAGGTGGAGATGCTCATGCCACAACAGTAGGAATATTCAACATACTGTCAAGCTATTCATGGGATGCAAAGGTGGTGATAGCATTAGCTGCTTTTGCTTTGAAATTTGGTGAGTTCTGGCTGGTATTTCAGCTATATACCACCAACTCTCTTGCAAAAGCAGTTGCAGTACTCGAGCAATTGCCAGAAATACTAGAACTAGTTGATACTTTGAAACCTAAGTATGAGGCAATTAGCAACCTTGTCAAGGCCATGTTAGATGTGACCAAATGCATTATTGAATTAAAGGAACTTCCATCCCAGTACATTGCCCCTGATACGCCGGAGATGTTAACTGCTACAACTCATATTCCAACTGCTGTTTATTGGACCATTCGCAGTGTTGTGGCTAGCACATCACAAATTTTTAGTATCTTTGGCATGACTGAGTATGTTTCCCCAGTTAATGAAAACTCAACTGATCACTTAATCTGTTATCATAGCCCTTTTTGTTTATTTATCCAAATGGCTGTGGTTGCTTCCTTCTGTGCTGCTTAATTTTAGGAACATGACATCGGCAACGGAGGCTGGGGCAATTGTCACGCTTGGCTTATAAGGTAAACAACAGACACAGTCACCTGAAGAAGCAACTGGCCCTTTGTTATAAACATATTGGTGAGTGATCAGTCCTACTCTTCTTTTTCTTTGATGAAGCAGATCCTATTGCTGGTTGTTGTTGTTCATAATCTAAATTGGCAAAAATTATGCTATGCTGCAGATAAGAAAAGACAAATTGAAGCATTTCAGACACTGGTGCATCTCTTTAATGCATCCCAAATTGATAACATGAAGATTCTCAAGGCTTTAATTTATAACAAGGATGATCAACTGCCACTCTTCGAAGGTTCTACAAAGAGAAGGGTAATGCCTTCGACTCCCTGCCGGCTCCCACCCTGTCTTTGATGCACTGTTCTTGAACCATGATTTAGAACGTTCATTTAGTGAATAATCAAATTCATTTACTGATTGCATGTATGTACATTGCCCTCAACCTTAATATTCATATTACAGGCTAGCATTGATGTGTTGAGGAGAAAAAATGTGTTACTATTAATATCCGACCTTGATCTCGCCCTCGAAAATCTTATAATTCTTGATCAAATGTACCAAGATTCGCAGCAGCATCCAACAAGATTTGAGGTTGTTCGGCTTCCTGTTGTTGACAGGACAATCCCATGGAATGAAGTGAAACAGAATAAGTTTGACAACATGAAATTGGCGATGCCATGGTATTCTGTGTTCCACTCTTCATTATTAGAACCAGCAGTGATCAGGTACATCAAGGAAGTGTGGCATTTCAACAAGAAGCCTATGCTTGTTGTGTTGGATTCGCAAGGGAAAGTCGCGAACCCGAATGCAATTCACATGATGTGGATTTGGGGAAGTTTGGCATATCCATTTACTAGCTCAAGGGAGGAAGCACTCTGGAGGGAAGAAACCTGGAGAATTGAGTTGTTGGCATATACCATTTATCCAATGATCTTCACTTGGGTAATATTCATCATTCAATTCCTTCTCTCACATTTCAGATCCATGATATAAATTATGGGTTTTTGAGAACCCTGCAGTCCTTCAATTACATCTGTTTGAGCGTGCAGATATATATATGTAAATGCTTAGCAGCTAGCACAACTAAAAAGGGCTCACCCGGTGCACAAAGTGCTCCCCGGCTATTGCGGGGTAGGGGAAGGGTGGGCGCACATGTACGCAGCCTTTCCCTTACATTTTTGCAAAGAGACTGTTTCCACGCCTCGAACCCGTGACCTACAGGTCACCAAAGGAACAACTTTACCGTTGCGCCAAGGCTCGCCCTCAGCAGCTAGCACAACTGTGATTTAGAAATGCTTCTTTGTTGTTTCAGATAACAGAAGGCAAATATATATGCTTATATGGAGGGGAAGACATGGAGTGGATCCGGAAATTTACAATGGCAACACGGGCAGTGGCTCAAGCTCTCCAAATCCCCCTTAGAGATGCTTTATGTAGGAAAAAGCAATCCGGGAGAAAAAGTTTTCAAAATAAATACAGCCATAGTTGCAGAAAACCTTAGCCATGTATTGCCTGACTTGACCTTAATATGATTCTTCTGGGTTAGGCTAGAAAGTATGTTGCACTCCAAAGTACAACATGGCAAGACTGTAGAAAACGATCCCATAATGCAGGAGATAATGACAATGCTGAGTTTTGACGGAAGTGGTCAAGGGTGGGCTGTGATTAGTAGAGATACAGCAAAAATGGCTAAAGCAGAGGGAGAAACATTCCTCAAAACCATGATTGAGTTTAATTTGTGGAAGAAAAAAGTCCCAGAGAAAAGCTTCTTGACTGCCATTGATGAATATATAGAGGAGCTCAAAACCAAACATCACAGCAACAGTTTGGTATTACCAGGAAACACTAGCTTCGTCCCAGATAGAGTGGTTTGCGCTGAGTGTGGGCGTGAGATGGAAAAGTTCTTCATTTTTCGCTGTTGCATAGATTAAGCCTATTAGTATTAATTCAATTTACTCGGTAGCATGAAAGATTTCAAATTTCTCATTGGGATGTAAATTAAGCATTATTCATATATTATTATTTACAAATTAAATGTAAAAAAATTATTACTTTACAAATTATGATTAATGAATATTTGCTGAAAGCAAAATTCAGCAGCTTTCTAATCAACTCCTCCACAATGAAGATCTGTTTGTCAGCACAAAGCTACAATTTTTATTTTCTGTGGTCTCTGCTAATGGTTCTGCAACCCAAAACAGATCTAATCTTAGACTAAAAGATTGCAGATAAATTTAGTAAATAACGGAGTATAAAATTTAACAAATATGGGTATGAAAAAGAGGTACCAGAAGACAGGTAGCATAGTGCAATTAGAGAAAAAAATACACTGATGTTGTTTAAATAATGGATTTTTAGATTAATCTATGCTTCGGAATCATGAATCACCCCCCATTGAAGAAATTTGGGAGAGTTCACCAGTGGGAAGCAACCTCGACAAAAGTTATAGATTGAAATAAAAATAAAGAATAAAAAAATGTTACAACACGACCAATAAACAAACTACGGATTGCCGAAATGACAGGTAGCTGTTTGGTAAGCAAGATGTTACATGCCAAAATGAAAACGCTGTCGTTTCATCTGAAATCCATTGGTTAAGTATTTTAGCCAGATCAGCAAGAGCTGTTTGAGAAATATGCTAAGTTGTTTAACAGAGCTGAAGTATAAAAGGAGGTTTTGTAGTCTGATTTCTTTGACCAATTTGATAAATGAGACTTTGATTTTCAGTAGCTTTCTTTCTTAGTGTTTGTTTCCTAAGAAAGTTCTTGGTTTAGATTTAGGAGCTTAACAATGGTATCAGCTAACTACGATCATGCAGGGCTCAAAGTCTGAAGGCAATCAAAGAGTTACAGATGGAGGAGTTGCTAGGTGGTTGGAGTCCATGACAGGGAGAATGGAAAATTATCCACCCAGAGTTGCAGTGACCGATGGAATTCAAGTGCATTGTTCTTGGTGGTGTTTGATCTTGATGATTACATCAGGAGTAAAGAAGTTTGTTTGTCCAAGCTGTGGAGGTCATCAATGGATGCCAACAGAGTTTTTGCGCACAACTCACCAGAAGCCACCTTCCAATCCCAAAATTCTTAAAATAATAGAAACACGTATTTTCATTCCTTCTCAATTCACTCTCTCATACTCATTTCTTCAAAATGATAGTATAGAAAAGCATAAAACTAGAATAGTGCAAATATAACACTGAATCAAAATAATTTCAGAGTTAGATTGAGAGGCTTTATACATAAACCTGAATTCAAATAAATTCGGACCCCTGGCCATAATTGTATTCCAATCAGAGCTACATGTTCATCCACACTAGAAGCCCTAAATCCTGCTACCCACCAACATACCTCACAGAAAAAGGAAAAAATAAAATAAAATCTGAACCCACTCTTGTTTCTTGACCAATAGACTAACACTTTAAATATAAACTTGTGATTTAAACAGATCTTAAAACGGAAAGCATTAAATGGGAGGAATGGTGTTCTTCCTATTAATTTCAATGCTCCAGACTTGAGAATGAAGGGGAATTCCATTAAGTGTGCAGAAATAAGAAATAACTAACAGATAAATAGCAATATTGGAGATTATAATTGAATAGCCTCAAAAAAGAAAGCTGAAAACTTGCACACTACATGTTGTATGCCTAACACCTATAGGTGTCTTAATAATTTATCCCGTCACATCAAATATCTCTGGGAGGAACCGGAATAAATCTGATCTTCAAGTATCTATTTGTTCTCAAAAGGGAAAAACTGAGAAAGATTCCTAAAGCCAAAGATTATCCAACATAAATTACACAAAACATCCCGTGCTATTCAATTCCGAGGCGACATACTGGATTTTTCTTTATAAGGCCAAGATCAACCTGTAATAACATATGGAAAGTCTCAAATTTAGAACAAAGTTTTCATAGTGCAAAATTCCAAATTTAGGGATTATATTTCATTGGTTTTAAAGAGAGCATTTTAATAGTACCTTGTGTCCAAAGAGATCCCGGATGTTATCGATCCCCGTACATTATCATAGTTGGCCTGATTCCAAATATAAGAAACAATCAATAATGCTGATAAATATGTTCTGATACATTGCCCTAAAGTCCCACTGCATATTGGCATGCAAATTGGGAGCTGTTATAATTGCAGGTGTTCCATTTCAACAGTGTACTTAATTTTTTATTCGATGATGATAATAATGGCTCACCTTTCAAGGGAAAGACCCCATGCAATAACACGGACATCTTCAGGAAGTCCCATAGGACACAACATTTCTGGTCTGAACATCCCAGAGTTTCCAACCTCTACCCACTTTTTGAAACCTTCGTGATAACTAATAAAGTAAAGAACAAAATATTAATATCTCAGTATCATGAATTCATGATATGCAACAGTGAAATAACCCCCTTATAGAAAATACAAACTATCACCTGAAAATCTCCATGCTAGGTTCAGTGTACGGATTATAAGCAGGTTTGAATTTCAGCTTGGTCATGCCTAAATCCAGGAGAATAAACAAATTGTCAAATTGCTTGTTATCTTGAAGGCTTATCTTATTTCTAACATGGCAACATATTTGGATAGTTTTTTTTTTTTTTTTTTTTTATTGGCTAACTTAATTATATGACTGACTTTCTGTGTCAAGGCAAATGTTTGGATACTACAAAGACTTTCAGTAGAAATGAGTGCCTTACCTAGGCGAGAGAAGAAGTCATGCAGGACTTCTATTAAGTTACAAAGAGTCAATCCCCGATCGCATACAAGGCCTGAACCAAAGGCATAAATCACCAACAGTTACAGAAGCACAAATATAATGGATATCATAATTTCAGATAAATATTTTCCTTTCTTGGTTATCACACAAATTTATATAGGAGACCAGAAGTCAAAACCAATAATCAGTTGTTTAAACCTGAAGGTGCACCCCACTTTAGCATACCCAATTCAAAATAACCCTAGCAGAGCACATATAACCAGTTAAGAAAGGCTGGAATACAGATAGTTGGATGGGACCAGTTCTGAATGTCCAACAGAAGGTTAAGTAATACCCCTTTGAGCCAAGATCAAGCACCATCTGTATTAAGGCTTGATGTTCACAATTCAAACTCAGAATATCATGACCAAAAAAACTGAAATGAAAGGATTTACACCCATAAAACTTGCAATTTACTCTTATAGATACCTTCTATCTGGTGGAATTCAGCAAGATGAGTTCGGTCAACTGCTTCATTTCTGAAAACACGATCTATAGAGAAATATTTTTTTGGAGAAAATGGTTTCTGCACAAGATACATGAAAGAAACAAAAATATGAACACCCAAACAATATTTCAAAGCAAAGAATGAATACTATCTGGAACACACAATTCATGCACACCATGATCAATATCTTTTTCCTGATCGAAACATATAAACAGTTTCCCCTAGGAGAGGGGGTGGGGAAAGAGTGAATACAGATCTTGACTAAAAAACAGTAAATTGCGCATAAAAACACAAATAGAATCACTTTTAAATTTCAATATTTCTATCTTCAGGAAATTATATGGGGAGAAGAAGAAACAGCAGTAAAACCAATATTATTGTTTGCAAAATGGTGGTACCAGTTTAGACTGAAAGGACACAGTTCGAAGAGCAATATTTCATGGATAAAATGCACATAAAAGTATTTGTCTTCAGAAATTATATTTTTTTTTATTTCCCACAACAATTCAATTAATTCCCTTATTATCTATTTCCCCCTGATAAGTCACATTGAAATTATAGAAATCAGCTTGAGACAGAAAACTAGTATTTCGACAATCAGAGTGGGATCATAACCTGTGCCATCAAGTAAAGCATCCTAGATGAAACAGCAGTAGTGTGCGTCCGCAGAAGGTTTTTGTTTGCTTCCTCTCTTTTCCAATCATATCCGTATCTACCAGTGACCAAATTATAAGGTTTCTCTCAGAAACTTGCTGGAATGCATAAGTATATGTGTTTTTATGTGTGTGTATGTGGGCGCTAGAGGTCATACCCCCTAGACTCATATCCACCGTATTCATGAACACGCTTCACCCTCTGAACATAATCCTCCGGCAATTCTTTCGTAGTTGAAGGAGCTGCAGATGCAATTCAACATTATATCAGAAAAAAACATACCAATCAGACAACCATTAAAGGAATCAAATTCTACAAACCTTGCAGAAAGAATGTGTCATGTGAATCACGAGCAGGGTGCTGTTGGGGCTGGAACAGTGCATCAAAGTTCCAGAAGCTGCAAACCACAACATTAAAAACTACATGTTTAAGGCTGTTTTTATAGAAAAAAGGTTTTAGGGTTGCTCATTTACATAAAGTAAAGGAAACAAGAAAATTAAGAAGATCCACAGTTTTCAAAAATATATATAGGAGACGGAACAATAGGTCAATTTTAAAATTTCATTCATGTTATCTAGTAAATAAAATTTTGTCAAACCTAAACTTGGTCAAGTAACTCAAGTTACTGAAGGTGCTGATAGAAGTTAAGGATGCAGAAGTGTTAAAAACAAAGAAAAGCTATTTGTCTTTTACAACTCAGACATCAGACCACTGCTAAAAGAAACTCATTTGCAGTGAAAGAGGGATATTCCATCCGGTAATATGATGAGAAAGATATTGACACAGCACAAATCACAGTTTGACAAAGAGGTCACAGTGCTTAGAGTGGAAGATGTAAGCTTAAGCATATGTTGCTACTGACAGTAAATCTAAGGGATGGGGCAGTTACAATGTCTGTTTTAAATGCCATTTGTTTCAGTCAAATATATTCATTCTCTAATTAAAATATTCAACAAAAACAGAAAGCTAATGCAAATCATGTTTTTAATTCACTTCTGAAATTAATACACATGTTCAAGCATTTTTAGAATACCCCCCAACAATTTGGTCAAATCATCAAAGAAATAGCTAGTTAATTTTTTTGATAAGTGAGAGGTAACTACTTACTTAGTAGCCACAATGTCATCACCAATCATAAGGATCTCTCTACATTATAAACTGATCTCAGAAAACAATATGAGATGGAAACATTAAATACCTGCTCTCAACAAAATTGTTCGTCGGCATTTCCTCAAACCTGCAGCCATTACAAGATCAACCATTTAAAATGTCAGACCTCATAAGAAAATCACCGTACTAAAGATTGAAACCTTTAGTAACAAAAATGATGTCTTACCCCATGCAAAAGAAAATCTTCTTTACTTGATCACGTACCTGAAAAGGGAGAACACTTTCAGAAGCATCAGAAATATCAAAATCACATACTAAAGATTGAAGCTCTAGTTATCACTACTGCCCATGCACATACAGGCAGAAATTCTACGTCAACTATGACATGTTGAATGACTTATTACGTACAATTGATGTATGGCCATAGAATCGTCTTATCAAATAATTTTTCTTTCTAGCCCCCTTTCTCAATATAATTTCTTTCCCAATCAAAGAAGAGAGAGAGAGAGCGAACTAGTATCCATGGCCTAGTAAGAGTTTGTTATTTGAATTCCACTCATTTTCATTCATTGAGAAATTAGCCGTTCTTTTATGCTACTTTTAGTTTTAGGTCCATTTTAACTCATATCCTGTTCAATATATCTTATCTACTTTCCTATCATTTAGTGTGTTCAAATAGAATCAAATGGATTTTTTGAAACCAAAAAGATAACGGCACCCACAAGAAAAGGGTCATGACAGTTGACCCAGACACTGCTACAGGCTCAAAACAATATGACCTATACTCGGATTAAACTTCTGGAAACATAGGATGAGTGGGCAGTGGTGCACATCCTATTTAGTTTGATCACACTCTAGTTCAGGCCTGGGTTGACCTTCAACCATGGCAACACATTCAAAGAGAACTTGGGAAAAGTTACAAAAAGGAAATTTTAAAAAACTAGAGACATTTACTTTCTCAGGCTTTCTAATCAAGTCCAATTTGCAAGACATTTCTGACAAAACTAAATAGTAATTAGCCCACTAGAATGTCAGAGCTTAACTCTGAATCTTTAGAAAATAAATAATAATAAAACTTCTATTATAGAAATTTGAAGTAAATCCATTATATGGTTCTTCCATGTCATGAATTTTGCATGTTGATGTTGTTGCCTCTAGGTAAATCATTATTTTTGTTTTCTCTTTTGTGTGTCTGTGTTTCTGTGTGTGTCGGGGTGGGGGGCAGTCATCAAATATTTCCTTGCCTTGAGCAGTGGATGAAGATGGCCACCCTCAACAGGCAGCCCTTTAGCAGTGTAGTTATACTCTTTGAACTCTAACTCCTTCCACTCGCCACTGATATAAAAGAAAACAACAAAAATAACTATCAAGAAATGAAGTATGCATACCAAAGTTATGCATACTAAAGTTAGGAGTTATCAAGCTCATGGGTTACCTCTGAAGATTATCTCGAGTTAAATCAGTGACAACTTTCTTTCTTCTCGGGGCGTAATTAGGACCCTTTTTCACTGAGTAACCTTTCCATGTCCTAGTATATGATAGATTAGAGATTATCAAAAGTAACAACAGAAAATAGACAATTTAATTTTTTTTTTTATTTTGATTGGCAAGTCATACACGTGTGCACACATGAATCTGTGGTCTACCCTTCCACCTTTTTTGAGAAGGAACAAGTAACCATCAGATCAACTGCAAATTTGCAACAATCATTGCAAATGCAGTATATCACGGAAATTTGGAGGCAATCGAGTGCTACTACAGTAATTAAATCTGTATAAGGTGAGAGAAATTGTTATTACTGTGAAACAATAAGCTTTCTTCCTTTCAGAGCTTTTATATCATCAGGGTCAATATCCTGAAATCACAACACGGCAGAATTTTGAGTAAGATGTTAAACTTAACAGGAATTTTTTTTTTTTTTTTTTTTTTTGTGGGGTGGGGGGGGGGGGTGGGGCGGGGGGAGGGGGGGAGGAGATAGAGAGAAGGAAGAGATATAGAGAGAAAGGAAGACGCCACCTGGAAAGAGAAAATTGTTTCTCGAGCACCAAATAACTATCTTTTAAATACTAAGGAGCGAGATAATTAAAGAAACGAGTGACAAAGAATTCTAGGCATACCTGTCCATCTTGTATTTGTAGAAGCAAATTCTTGACCTTGTCATCCACATGTTGGACCTGCAGTAAGAGAATGGCTCCCCAATGATCAATAGAAGTGTGTCAATGTAAATGGCCAATATCCAGATCACGTACGATTTCACACTTATATACTACCAATAGACATCAGCAAAACTTCTCTAGCTTCAACATGAGCATTAAGCAAGTAAAACTACAAAACCATTTTCTAGTGTCGCTCTCATAACAAATCAACCAAATTATAAATTGAGAAAAAAATCAATAGGTAATATATGAATAGAATGGTGAAGCCATATTGAAAATGACTAAAGCATGAAAAAATTATTATAAATGAAACTCCTTATTCATCCAAAAAAAGAAACTATAAATTAATAACTACCTTTTTTAGTTATATTTGGTATATTATGCTGAGTTCATAATCATCTAGATGATAATTTTTAAGTTCCCCAGAGAGTTACTCAATATGCAACAAGATTGACGAGACTTATTGTATTAAGCTTGCCCTCCTTCTTCTTCTTTTTTTTTCTGTTTAGGAGGACTTCCCAGTTCTTCTTTTCTTACTTAATAATATTTCTTTTTCTGTCAAAAATAAGAAAGTGGTAAATGGTAATACATCAAAATTGAGTTCCTAGGATTAAAGCTAAGCACAACTGACTTAAAGTGGAAGATGGGAACTACTTAGTTTAGAAGACCAACTCACCCTATAATGCTTCCTAAACCAAGCAAAACTACTATAAAAGATAAAGCTCAAGAAGGAAAGAGAAACAACTAAAAACTTAAACCAAAAAAAGAAAACAAAATGTATCAACATAGATATGCATACATGTAACAGACATCAAAGTGGAAGACGGGAACAGCCTAGTTTATGAGACCAGCTCACACTAAAATACTTCCCGAACCAAGCATAACACACATACTAGAAAAGATAAAACTCATAAAGGAAGCATAAACAATTGAGATAAAAAAAATAAAAACATAAATGTATCAACATTGATATGCGTAGGAGTAACTTTTTCCCTGCTTGTGCACACATATATCACAGAAAACAAAAACAAAAAAATTCCACAGGAATTTTAGATAAATTGAGATTTTCAGGAAATAATTGTCCTTTATGCATTTACCAAAGTGAATCGTACAATGAAGGTAAAAATACTAATAATCATAGGACCCCAACCAAGTCAGTTTTTACAATCAATTTCGCAGAGCTCTTAAATTTGTTAACATTATACTGAAGTTGTTGGTTCAGAAGTTTCTATTGCACAATACCTTTCTGGATATAAGTTGCTTTCCAATATCCACCCATTTGTTTTTGGCCGCCTGTGCCAAAGCTATTTTGAGAGCTAATGGGCCCAGCTTTTTCTGCAAGAAGACATTCATATATTTCCTTTAGATAATATCAAGGTACAAAACAATAAATTCCCAAATAAAACCTGATGAAAGTACACATAGTCACTTCAAGGTATAGCTCCAACAACTAGATTATAACAAAAGAACAGATATGCAGAAAGGCCGAATCTTAGTCAAAGAACAAAAAAAATCTGACTCACCAAGCATGAATCATTTTAGTGTATAAATTCCCGAGTTTGCTTATACAGAATTCAATAAATTCGTTACAATCTGGTTTCAAACCAATACTCGGTAATTACCTGAAGTTCTTCTTTCGAGATACCCTCTGGTGGTATGGCCAAGAACAGTTGCACTTCAGGTGATCCTGCAGCAGCATATGCCTTCCCTTCTTCAGTTAAAACCCAAGACTCCCTCTTGATATCCTGCACATTTTACCAAGTCACAAAAGTAGTCCCCCATTAAAATTTCATGAGCATCACCATGCCAACTTGTAGGGCTCATCAGGGTTCGGAGAAATTCATAAACTTGATAATAAGTAGAATTCGAAACAAAATTAGAAATTGTAAACATCTAAGCCCCATCCAAACAATTAAGATTAGGATAATAAGTTTCCAAATGCAAACAGAAATGGAAACTCAAAAAAGCGAAAATAATTGGAAGTCAACAAAATAAAGTAGCATTTGGTTGGTACCTGAGCATCAACGTATCTAAAACCATGGAGGCTCTTGATGAGATTGACAATCTCATTGTGGTCGATGCCAAATTCAGCTGCAAACTGGCCTGAATCCCCGATTTCTTCATTCTTCTCCAGGTAACCCAGAATGGCTTCTTCCGCCATTCTCAGTGTCGTGCAGCCACACTTTCTCTCTGAGGACGCAGGGTTCTGTGCTTTTGTTTGTTTTTATTTAATTGGGCCGTAACTGTAAGTGGGCTGAGAACAAGGCTGGTAGTATTGTACAAATAAATTTTTATATTTTTAAGTAGTTTTATATTAGGTCGGGTCGGGTTGTTATCCGAATGTCATGGCTCACCCGAAGCCCAACACAAGGATGGCTCATTCGGCAAAATACAGTGTTAGTAATTAATTGTATTTTGTGGGCAAGTTGGGCATAATTTTTATATATATATTTTTTGGAAGACAAGTTATAATTAAGAATAATTATAGAAAGTATGTAAAAAATCAGCAAAATGAGGTGATCAAGTCTATACTTTCATGTCGAATCTATTTAATTCAAATTTTAATCTTGGAATATTAATTAATTAAGTATTGACACACAGCAGCTGCTATTACCTTGGCTCGTCGGTGTATGATGATGTAGTGCAATCAGCAGAGCTGTGCTCAACTTAATTGTCTACTTGGCCCTCACCCCCACAACCTTTCTATTTTTGTCTCAAGTCTTAATTATCTTTTATTGTTGGATGTTGGAGGAACACCTCAAATTAAAGCCTCAAATATTGTTGAAGCCTGACACAACACCTAGCAAAAATTAAAGGAATGCTATTTTATTTTATTAAAATAAATAAAACAAAACAAAAAGAAAAGAAATATATATTCACACAGATGACAACTTGTTCAAGACAATCAAATATTTATTCTAATCAATCAGTTTGTTATGTGGATCTATTGATCAATTAGATATCTAGTTTTTTTTTTTTTTTTAAATGTATTTAATTTAAATAAACAAAATAAAATCATGTAAAATATATAAAACTCATGTAAATTAATCTTAATTTGAATTAGATAAAGTTGATTTTATCTAGTTGAAATTGTACATAGATTTTGACAATCAACTTTGATATATTCGCTTCACTTTGGATTTTTCTATAATTATGTATATGTGTCGGAAAACCCTATATAGAACAAGAAATATAATAGATGGTGGAAGCACAAGAGACCCATATATATTTGAATAAGAAAAGTCCCCTCTACTATTTAGTGTTGATTGATCAACAACATATATTATATTGTCAACCATTCATGTTTTCAATAATAAATTAATAATGTGACAGAATTTGCTTTTCATTAATTTGCAAGTTGATATTATTAATTTGGCTAATTAAAAATTGATATTTAAAAAGAAATTATATTAAAAAGGTAATATTTGTCACTAAGTATCAGCATGAGCATTGGCTATGTATTTCGGTTCCCTTAAATTAAAATATCTCACATGTCAAGTTAAAAACAATAATCCACAAGCTATGAATTCAATTACGCAAAACACTTTTTTTTCTTTTTTTTTTTTCAAATGATTTACTCAAACAAACAAAACAAATCTTCCCTTCAAAATTTCAAATTTATGACGTCACCGGGCTGGGCTGTTGAGATTGGAAACAGAGACCTGCCACACCTTAGTCTCGCCGTCCAAGCTACCGCTGAATACTGAAACGACATCGTTAAGGGAACCTTTTGTTTCCGAAACCGCCACTATCGACTTCACTGGCTTTCGGTGACCATCAAGAACAGCCAGGCAACAATACCTCCCGTCCATATATCCACGTTTCCAAATCCTGACCGTCCGATCAGCGGACCCACTGAAAAGTAAATCAGAGACGTTGACTAAACATAGTATGGCCTTTCCATGCCCTCTCAAAGCCCCACTCACTACCATATGATTCGCACTATCTTCTCTCTCCCATACCAAGATCGAACGGTCACAAGCCCCTGAAAACAGTATTGATCCGTTGTCGTTTAATGCCAAAGCATTCACAGCTGACTTGTGCTTCTCCAAGGTCGCCATTAAAACATGCCGTTTCTCTCCAAATGGTTTGCCCCAAACCCGTATTCGTCTATCTGCGGATCCGGTGTAAACCGTTCCGTCATTGGATACCGCAACGGCATTGATTGCGTCGTCGTGTGCTCTAACGGATTCCATACAACGGAGATCAGAACCGCGCCATATCTTCAAGCTTCGATCCCAAGAAACAGAGTAAATCATGTCGTTTTGAACGGCGAGGCCAGTAATGGCGTCAGCGTGTTCAATCCAGAGTTTCTTCTTGTGACGACGAATATTGACGTAGTTCTTATGTAAAATGAAACGGCGTAAACGATCGTTAACGGTTGGAAGGGTGGTAATAATCCGGTGCTGCTTATTCGCTATGAGTTTCCAGACTCGGATCTTGCAATCTTGATGAGCGGTGAAGACTCTTCCATCACAAAAAGCAACGGCCTTGATGGAGCCGGATGAGGAGTATTCCTGACCGTTAAATAAATCGAGATTTGTCCATGTATTCCGATCATAGACGTGAAGTTCATGGGAGGACGCGGCGTAGAGAAGATTACTCTGGACCGCGAGACAGGTGATTGGGAGAGATTGTTGACGTTGTTGGAGAGACGTAACACAGAGTTGAGAGATGGAGAGATTTAGTGTTTCTGGAGAGAGTTTTTGGAGGGAAGGGACAGATGGCAAGGTTTGGATGGAGAGGTTGCTTTGAAGGCTGCTACAGCTGGTATCACGAGAAGTTGATGAGTTAGTGCTTGATTGGATATCGGAGCTGCTTGCAGTATCGGAAGCCAACCGTGGTTGGCGGTGGTTAGGAAATGAGACGGTTGAATCTTCGGCAGTGGTGGTGGAGCCGGAGGAGGAGCAGGTGGCTAGCCAAGAGTGGAACCTCATGCCGGCAGGCAGAGATAGAAGAGAGAAGGAAGAAACAATATGTTTGTGTAGGGGTGTACTGGATTATTAGCTTTGAATGATGATATGTTTATATTTTGATTTGTTGGGGGGAACGAAACAAGTGGTGCCACGTGGAGAGAGAGGAACAGAAGAGGACGGTACGATATGTCCGGGGTTCTTAACTTGTTGAAAAAGACGAATACGGGCATCTTTAGCATTGAAATTAAACAGCTAATCAATGAGTATTTTCTACTTTTGAAGGCTTGACACTTGACAGAGAAGAAAAGAACACATTCAAGTAGAAGGGTATTATGGTAAAATGATATCTGTAGATAGTAGATAGTAGATAGTTGGATGGTTTTGAGTGGACCCATTTGAATTGAAGAACGATGGATTTGATAAGCTGCCATGGGGGAGGAGGAGACGGTAATGAAGCTGGTGCCAGTATTTTAACATTTGAATGACAGTGGTAATAGCTCACTTGCTTGTTAAATACTTGATTTACATAATAACCCATCTCATATCCATAATATGTTCTTACTATTTTATTTGTATTATTTATTATAATAGTCAACATTGATTTCAGTGTCATAAATTATATTTAATTACTCACTAATTGTAATCTACTTCTCTTTCAAGCAAGAATATTTTTTTGACATACATCTATATTATATTAATTTTCGCAAAGTTGATAACTCACTAATTGTCCTTCATGACTTTGATATTCAATCAGCTTCAATTTCTTATTAATCGGGGGAGGAACTGCATGTAAACTGGGTATAAATTATATTGTCACTTGCTTATTAATTAAGCAAGGCTATCTTTTTATTTTTAAGAGTCTGAAGTCTTCAATTTATTAACTTTGATTGCACATATCTGTTAAACAACTTGTTTCATCTAGTGCTTTACTTCACTTCATCTCATCTCATCTCATCTCTCTCATCATCAATATACTAAGCATGCGTTTGAAATACGTGAGAGGCTCCAAACTGTACATTTTACAGTTACGTTTACCTCACAAGTCACGAACTGGCCCATTCATTCATCTGCCTTTTCTTTTCTAATTTGTTTCGCTTCATTAGACTTTCCTTATTTCCTTCCCTTTCGACGTTCAAACGGCTGATTGCTGCCTAATCTGTACTATCCAGCAAACAAGGAGAATGTCTCTCATCAGCCCTTTAATGCTTTGTTGTGCTCATGCACCGTTGCTTACCTCAGTTTTGCTGTTCATCTGTTGAAGCTTGCTGTCCGGTATGACGAAATTTGGACAGAAGGGTCCAATATTCCAAATTTTTTGCCCATATGATAACTTTTTACCTTAATAGTCAAAATAGGATGAAAGTTGACTCCGGATTTTCAAAATCCGTTTTCTGGGTCCAACTCATCACCCCACAACACCACACGGGCCCACCACCTATCACACCCATCCCCACTAGCAGGCCCACTGCAGAAATTCTGCACAAGTGGCCCACAAATGGCCCACCACCTGCAAGAGGCAGTGGTGGCATGCAGGTTGAGAAACCGAATTTTGCAAGTTGTCTGGTCCACAGGCCCATGCGTTTGGGCTTGTGGACGGGACTCCTCATCCCTCCCTTGCACTTTCTTCACGTTTTCTCCAGTTCTTCAGGTTTTTTTGCAGAGCTGCAGCTCTGCTTTCTTGTTTCCCCCTCCCTTTTACTTTTTCTCTTTTACTCCCCACCACAAAATCCCAACCCGTGAACTTCTCTTCTTGCATATATATATACACATATTTCCTCCCTCCTCTCCCTTCACACTTGCATATTTTCTTATTCTCAGCAAACTCTTTGTATTTCTTCTTAGTAAACTCTTCAATTCGTCTATCAATTTTGGTAAGTTATGAAATTTTTAGTTTGAAAAATTATTATTATTATTAGTTAAATTAAATTATTTAATTAATAAAATTTTTATTTACAATCTATTATTTTTAATAATTTTATGTTTTAATATTTAATCATATATATTATTATATATATTACAATTGATGAAATTATAATTTATATTATTTATTATAATTAATAGTATTTAATCTATAACAGTTAGTTAAATTACGGATATCATTTAATTTTTTAAAAATAGAATATAAAATAGAAATTACATAAACCATTTAATGTTAAAATTGATATACATATTTTATTATTCTCAGTGAGTTTATTTATGTATTTTTTAGGATTGTTGCTTACATCCCTTTGCCTGTGTTGACACTTTTTGCATTTTTGCTTCTCAGCTGGTAAGTCATAAAGAAGAAGTAATTTTGTAGAAAGTCATATTTATCATTGTTGTATGCATGTACCTATATTTGCTGTAGTTTTATATTATAATTGTTGAAATATTAATTTTTATGATATTTTATAATTAAAAATTTGTTGAAATTGTAATTTTTATGATAATTGCAATAATTAGTATATTTATGATGACATACCTCAGTTAGAAGATCCGGGTGACACAGCTGATGTACCACCTAGGCGAAACCCGGCAAGAAAGAGGAGACCGCAGCCCATTTGGTACTGGGGGTCATTTTCTGTAGACCTGGATAGCCCGTAGTCCCTATATATATTTTAATTTTGTATTCCTTGGCAATTTTTTGTCTTTTTTAGATCAATCATCGGTGGAATTATTATATACAAAAATGTTTTTGGAATTCTTGCTATGTTTGTCAACCCTTCAAAAATTTTTGCTTATGCATAATGCACCTCAGATTCTGTAACTTATTGTGCATTGATACTTTTAATCTCTAGAAGTCTCTTTGATTTAGTTCTTTACCATATATAGATGGCTTGCAATGTCGCATTTGATTTGCTTGGCTAAATCACTGCATATTCTAATCACTATCCTGTCTCATATAGTTTTTTGTTAAGTAAGTATGACTTTTCATACTTCTGTAGTGCTATTTTTTTTTTTCTGTGAAGTTCATTTTTTTACTTTACTATTGTTTTTTCGGGTATGTCATTTATAAGAAATCATCTTGGATCTTGATTAGAATGGTAAGCTAATGCATGCAGGTTCTAGATCAAGGTTAATTAAATTAAATGATGAGTAACTTGATTTCTTTTTCATATCCTCCCTTCTTTTCTTTACATTTGGTGTGGTCAGTATGGTGCTTTTTAATTTTGTATGATTCTAGACAAAAAAGGGAGAAAGTCTCCTAACAAATTCAATGTTTTGCTCTACTCAAATTAGTCCTAATTTTCCATTGGGTTGTATAGTATGTGATTATAGGAGCAGATGCGTTGAATGGCTTATCTCATTTGTGCTCAAAGTTAAGAGGAAAGAAGATAAGGAAACAAAAATAAGTTAATTGAGATGGGAGAAAAAGAAAAAATTATGGAGGATTTGTCATAGAAAAATGAAGAGAGAAAAACAATAGAGGAGGCTTCAGCCTTTGAGCTCTAGGTTTCTTCTCTTGACAGGGAGTCCATTAAAGGTTAGATTTGTTCTTTTCCTGTTGTAAACATATTTCAAGATTATTCTCGCTATATTGGTTTGTCCTGTTTAGTTGTTGAGGTATTACTTTCCATCCTAAAAAAGTATAGAAAGAAAATCTCATTCATATATTTTAAGGTATGAATGGGTGTTATTCAATCTTTTAGCTTTTAAGCATTTCTAATGATTATTCGTTGTGATCAGTAACTTCTGAAATATTTCTTTTGCTTCTACTTGCTACCTGTTATCACTTTTTCTTTTCCCATTAAAATCTCTATTGTAGTTGTACCTCAATAAGACAATAACAATTAGATTCTTCCTTTTATAAATTCTTATTCTGCCACTTTTTAGTCAAAATTTTATCTTTATTTTGATCAGTGTGCACCAACCTGGACTATATCTAAAGATTTCAATCAAAATTCAATAGTTACATAGAAATTTCCGTTGAAGCACTTTATTCATAATTTTTCCTCACTTACCATTTCAGAGTAACAATTTTGAATTGTAGGTTCCTCCAGGCGACTGGTAGTTGAATATTGATACAAATCATGTGTCACATCCCTTGCTCTCTATCTAAGTTCCCCAATAAGGAATGGATGATGCATGAGTCATGAGGGATTGCTACAACCTTTTATGGTAAGCATTCTATACTATGGAATAAATCTTGGAATATTCTCTTGCCTCTCTAGGATTATTCTATACTATGTGATTATTCTCATTGAATTTAGTTATATTGTTTAGTTGTTAAGAAATTAATTTCCAACCTAAAGAAAGGTGAATCCCAAATCCTATTTTTTAGGCAATCTGAATGGGTGTTTTTCAATCTTTTGCCAAATATAATGGGTTATGAACTTGCTGAATGCATATATATGCATTCTAGAACTGACTCAAGGCTCAGATCAAAGATGTTAAACTCTTGGGGAATGAATTGTTTATGAAAGACTACTTTTTTGGAAGGGAAAGAATTATTATTGGCTTGGAAGTTCAACCGTTCTTATTATTAGTTATTTTGCCTTAAGATCATTAGGACTTTTAAGGAATGGTAGCATTTTCACCTATGAAGAATATTTGTTAAACTAGGGATAACGGGGAATTAGTATTGAATGTTACTTATCAAATAAAAAAAGAAAGAGTAATTTGCTGAACTTTTTTTCACATAGTGAACAGTGTAACTGAAAAACTCCGCCAGAGGTTACTCTGCCGATCCCAAGCCCGGATAAAGGAGGAGGGTTGCGATAGGTTGATGGCCAGCGTAAAACTAGTCAAACCTTATGACGACGAATCCTACCTAATATTCGTTGGGGCTTAATCCTCTTAGCGACTGCGCTGCTATCGGATCCTAGGTGTAGTGAGAAATGAAGCAAGGGTTGGGATCGTCACATCCTTAGTGGCGAGCCACATCGGTGCCCGGGTATGGTACAAAATGAGCAAGGGTTCTCGCATCGAGGGCTGGTGTCGGGTAAAGAAGCTAGTCCAGGATAAGATTCGCATAGCTACTTGGAATATAGAGACTCTTACTGGTAAATTGAGAAAGCTTGTAGATACTATGAGTAGAATGAGGATTAATATTGCTTGTTTGCAAGAAACTAAGTGGGTAAGAGAAAAGGCTAGAGAGATAAGGAGAACATGATTCAAGATGTGGTATACTGGTAAGACTAGAAATAGGAATGGAGTGGCGATTATTATAGATGGAAAATTTGAAGGACGAGGTTGTTGAAATCAAGAGGAAAAGGGATAGAATAATTTTAGTGAAATTGATGATAGACGAGGAGGTATTTAATATCATTAGCGCCTATGCTCCTCAAATAGGATTGGAAGAATCTACTAAGAAGGCTTTTTGGGATGATTTAGAAGAGATAGTTCAAGGAGTACCATTAGGTGAGAAATTGTTTATTGGTGCTAATTTGAACAGTCATGTAAGAAGTACTAACGAGGGTTTTGAGCGCATACATGGAGGATATGGTCATGGCGTTAGGAATGAGGGTGGAGAGTTTATTTTAGATTTTGCAGTTGCGTATTACTTGATTTTAAGCTAACACGTTTTTTAAGAAACGAGAGTCACGCTTAATCACCTTTAGTAGCGGGCCGAATAAGAGCCAAATAGATTTTGTTATGACTAGAAAGGTTGATAGAGCGGTATGTAAGGATTGTAAAGTTTTACCCTGGCAAGTGTTTAGTGTCTCAGCATAAACTTATGGTTGTGGATGTTGGCGTTAAGTGGCGGAAGAAAAAGCATAGAAGTAATAAGTGTATTAAGACTAGATGGTGGAATTTGAATGGAGGGAAGATAGCTCTTTTTAAAGATAAAATGTTACAGGGTGATCCTTGGAAGGTGGAGGGTGAGCCTAACATGATTTGGGATGAGATGGCGAGTCGTATCAGGAATACAGCTAGAGAGGTATTAGGAGAAAGTAAAGGACGTGGACCCCTGACTAAGGAGACATGGTTGTGGAATGAAAAAGTTCAACAAGCTATTAAAGTTAAAAAAGAGTGTTATAAAATATTACACAAGTGTAGAAATGAAGATAATTATAAATGTTTTAGACAAGCTAGAAAAGATGCTAAGAAAGCGGTTAGGGAAACCAGAGGCAAGGCTTGCGAAGGACTTTACCAAAAGTTAGAGACAAAGGATGGAGAGAAAGATATTTATAGGATTGCCAAGCAAAGGGAAAGACGAACTAAAGATCTAATTTGTATTAAGTGCATTAAGGATGAGGCTGATAAGGTTTTAGTTAAGAAAGACGAGATTAATGAGAGATGACGAACTTATTTCAATACTTTATTTAATGAAGAGTCAAGGGGTGATTTTGGAGACCTTGATGACACCTTTGATGATACGAACAGTCAATTTGTTCTTCAGATTAGAGCTCATGAGGTTAAAGAAGTTATGCATAAGATGAAGAATGGTAAGGCATTGAGCCCAGATGATATTCCAATAGAAGTTTGGAGATGCCTAGGAGATATTTGAGTAACTTGGCTTACAAATCTTTTTAACAAGATTTTAGTAACCAAGAAAATGCCAGATGAGTGGAGGAAGAGTACGTTGATCCCTATTTATAAGAATAAAGGAGATATTCAAAGTTGTTCGAATTATCGAGGTATAAAACTTATTAGCCATACAATGAAATTGTGGGAGAGAGTGATTGAGCGTAGGCTTAAGAATGAGACTTTAGTTTCTGAGAATAAATTTAGATTTATGCCAGGAAGATCTACAATGGAGGCTATTTTTTGACTTAGGAGATTAATGGAGAAATATAGAGAAAAGAAAAATGATCTTTACATGGTCTTTATTGATTTAGAAAAAAACATATGATAAAGTGCTAAGACAAGTCTTGTGGTGGGTACTCGAGAAGAAAAATGTCCCAACTAAATATGTAGAAGTTATTAAAGATATGTATGAGGGAGTAATGACTAGGGTGCAGGACCGTAGATGGTATGACTTGGAGAGTTCCCGATCACGATAGGTGTTCACCAAGGTTCATCCTTAAGTCCTTACCTATTTGCTTTAGTCATGGATGAACTTACCTATAATATTCAAGATAGAGCTCCATGGTGCATGATGTTTGCCGATGATATCGTGTTGGTAGACGAAACTAAGGAAGGTTTAAATTCTAAACTAGGAATATGGAGGAACGCGTTAGAATCTAAAGGTCCTTAGATTTAGTAGGACAAAAACTGAATATATGGAGTGCAATTTCAGTGAAACTAGAGGAGCCCCTGAATAATATAATTTTAGACGGTCAGACAATCCCTACAAATGATGTGTTTAAGTATTTAGGGTCATTTATACAAAAAGATGGTGCAATTGAGCATGATATAAACCATAGGATTAAGGTAAGGTGGGTGAAGTGGCGGAGTGCTTCGGAAGTTTTATGTGATCCTAAAATCCTGAATAGATTGAAAGGAAAATTTTATAAGTCGGCAGTGAGACCTAGCTATGTTGTATGGTACCGAATGTTAGGACAGTTAAGAAGCAACATTCGCATAGGATGGGAGTAGCCGAAATGAGAATGTTGAGATGGATGACGGGATATACAAGAAAGGATAGAATAAGAAATGAGAAGATTCGTAAGAAGGTGGAAGTAGCACCTATTGAGGACAAAATGAAGGAGAATCGTCTACGTTGGTTTAGACACATCCAACGTCGGCCAATGGACACATCCAACGTCTAAGCAAGGTGACTTGGTCCAGGTGCCAGGTGTTAGACGAGGGAAAGGGGAGACCGAAACTTACATGGGGGCAGTCATCGAGAAAGATATGGCTGTGCTAGGAAATTAATGAAAATGTTGTCTTGAATCGATGCGAATGGAGGAAAATGATTCATATAGCCGACCCCAACTAGTTTGGGATTTTAAGGCTTAGTTGAGTTGAGTGAACAGTGTAACTGAAAATTAGGGAAACAAAAAAAAGACACTCCGAATATTGCAGATATCTTTTCATTGTTTACTCATTTTTTTCTGAACTCTATTTCCCCTAACTGAAGATTTTGTTTATTTGTTTGTATAGAGGCTTTGGTCATTGACAGGAAAATGATTGCGTTCTGAAGTTGAAGCATTTGAAGGTTGAGGAATATGAAAACCTTTGTTTTAGATGCTTCTCTTTTTGGCCAATTTTTAACTATATGTTATTTATTTGAATCCTTTGATGTACAGATTAGTCGGATTGCAAGATTTTCCGTTATGCGTGTCATATGAATCTAAAGATAAATTCTAATTGTGATAGGTAGGTTCTCAACAAGATAACCTCCTATTCCTCTCTAAATTTAGTTCTCATTAGTTTATTTGTTGTTAGTATTTTTACTTTACCTTTATTCATCTGAATATGGGCTCCATTTCTTGAAGCTCTACAGCCATAAGGTATCTTTTTTTATTTCTCTAGTAATTCACCTGATTTATCATTTCAAATCATGTACTTTACTTCTTTCAAACCCTATTTATATTATTTGTGATTATTACTTTACTGCTCTAGAAAGATGGATAATTTGAATTATTGGCTAAAGTTTTTTTGTGTCTCAGTTCTTAATTAGAAATCATGTTCATGTCTCAATATTGAAATTTGACTTTATATTTACTCTTACTCTTATTCTAACTTAAAAAAAAAGAAAAAAAAAAAAAAAGGATTTCTTGCAATTGATATCCCATTCTCACATGGCACATTAATGTGGTGATTTTGATGTTTTTCCTTCAAAAATCATGGAGTTTCAATGTAAAACAAAAAAATAAATAAAAAAATCACAGGCGCCTAATTCCTTTTAGATTGATGAGATTGCATCTAAAATGTTATATTTATGAAACATTTTCTTCGTGTTGCTTAACTTTTTCATGTTTCAGATATCATCCTGTCGAGAATGCTAATGAGTCAAAGCAGCTGACATATTTTGGGAGGTTACATTCTGACCAACAGCACCAATATGACTCATCGAGATTTAAGGTGACATTCTGTTTTTGGTGTTTAAATTGTGAATTTTCAGACACGCGGACGAGGATCATCATCAACATTTCTGGATACAATTTTCCTTTACTGTTTAGGCCCAAGGATCTTGGCAAACTGTTGTCCTTTAATTTTATTTTTTTTCAGATTTTAATGAATATCTTTGATTTTTCGTAACATTGGATATCAGTGATGAAATTAATCTCATGATTCTTTCTGTGGGCTGCTAAATCTGAAACTCAAAATTTAGAGTGGAATTTTTCAAGTTAGGGTGATAAGAGTACAATGTTCTCTGCCTATGTCTAAAAAGGTTATGCATTTGCTTATTTTATTTCATCTTACCATTTTTATTATTTGGTATGCTCAGTTTTTTCCCTTTTCTTCTTGCCTTCCCCCCCTACCCCCCCCCCCCCCCCCCCCCCCCCCCCCCCCCCCCCGCACCACACACACACAGAGACAGAGAGACAGATTGAGAAGTAAGCTGCTCACTTCTTTCCAGTTATAATAACAGAAGAGGAAGTACGAGTTGGATTTTTTTTGTCGAGTGCAGTCATCAGACACAAGCAAGTTTAAGGTTAAGTTATGAAGTTGTGGTAATCATTTCTATTAAGAATACATGTTTACATGTCATCTTTTGTATTTTTCCTTTGTTTCAAATCTCATGGTTTTGTTATGGTATAAAGTTGATTATTATTTTATCTTTAGAACTTCATTCTTTTCAATATAACTCATTTCCCTTTGTTTTATACTTGCTTTCAATTTAGATGATTGAAATTGATGACCAATCACGTCCTATTTTTGAATTTGATTGGTGAGTTTGAAGTTGAACTATGTAGTTAATAATGCTTTATTTGCTTCCAAATAATACTAAGAATTTTATTAATAACAAGGGCTAACGTTTTTCTCTGTTTCTAACATTTATTTTGTGCCATTCTGTTTACATTTTGAAGAGACTCTTTCTCTCATCTTTCATTCATTCCATTATTTTGGTAATTGCACTTGACCTTAGTTTTGTTCTGTATTTGCTTCTGGTTTAGGTTTCAGAGAGTTAGATCAGTTGGTAAGCCATATTAGCATACAAAACAATAAAGGCTCACAATAACAAACAACATCAATGAAATAATAACGGTTCCATATATAGATAGATAAAGAGATAGCGAAGAGAAGCAACATTTCATTACGTATGGAAGAAAAATATGTTTTTCTATGCATATCTCAATTTGCAGGCCTTTCAAATTGTTAGTGAAACATGGCTGCCTACAAATATTGATTGTCATTTAGACTAATTTTGTGGATAGAAAAATATATTTCCAATTGCAGTTCATTAGCTAAAAATGAAAACAAATATATTGTAGTTTATCCTTATTTTGAGTATTCAATTAATGCGTGTGTATTGTTGTTTTACTAATGATTTTCTGGTGCATTTTATTCTCTTTATTGTATAAACTGTATAGCTTGAATGGATGAAAACTCATAATAGGGTGTTTATTATATAAGATATTATGAATGATCTAAGAAATGGCATCTTTACTTATATCAGTTATAAAAGGTTAAATTTAGCAGAATGTAATCAAATTTGCTGGACAGAATTTACTGCTAGCTATTTAGCTCTGCTACCATTAAAAGTTGCTTACAAATAGGGTTCAGCAAGAAGATTGTGCTGGACTTTGAAGCTGCCAGTTTTTGCATATTATTTATGCACCATTTATCTGCATCTTTACTGTGTATCGACCACTCTTCAAAACCTTTTTGTTTCTGATGCAACCATATAGCTTCTGAATCTGCTGTGTAATGAATCTGTTGTAAAAATCCATTAACTAATAATTAGTAATTACCAACAGTGAAACCACTTTCCTTGGTCTAACTACCAATCTAAAGACTTGGGCTAATTTGCCAGTTGCCACTCTTTACAAAATTTGTTTTAAAAATTTTGGATGCATACCATGATATGGGAAGTTCCAATAATAGGTTTTGATTTCTTACACCTCCGAAGCTGAAAAAGAATCATGTCCTTTACCTCATCTGTGTTTCATACCTGGGTTGCAATCAGAAGTATAACTTCAATATTGATATATATCAAGGAACCAGCAGGCACTGGTGCAGTTGCTGGGAATGAAGGTGTGGTTTATAACAGCAACTCTAGATATTGCATCTAATTTGCAGTATTTATTAGGTGAATTAAATATCTATCTGAATTTGCTCCTTTAAAGCATTGCTTTGCAACTGCGTGAATTAAATATCTATCTGAATTTGCTCCTTTAATGCATTGCTTTGCAACTGCTTTATCAGCGGTTAGTACTTGTAAATATACATATTCAAAGTGAATGTGAAAGTCAATTTTCAGATAGAAGAATGATTATCTAAATTTACTTCATACTTAGTGTGCAAAAATATTGAGAAATAAAGAATTAAGTGTGACATTATATATGTGTGTGAGTGTGACATTATCACCTTGAAAGTGTCCTATTAAGTTATAGAACGGTCACTAATACTTTTTTTATGAATGATTTCAATGTGGTGTAGACTTACAGTGATGTAAACTCTATAATTGATAGTCACATTCAAGGTTAAGGGTACTGGCACAATGAATGAAATTGGCCTAGAGGGTCACATTACAACACCAGATCCTCCTCATATCAGAGTTGTCTTAGTCAAATTCACCACACTCAGGGCTTCCAGTTTGGCTTATTGAGGTTGATATCATCAAAACTCTTGATAAAGATACACAGGTAATTATTCAAAGTCTTAATAGTTTCTTACTTTTTTTTCTTTTCTTTTTTGTGGGGACACAGGCTTTGTAGCTGAAAACATTTCCTAAGAGAAGCTTTTTCACATCCTGATGTGAATGGCATATTCTTTGGACTGCAATTGATGCTAATTGGCGTTACCAAATGTTTCTTACTAATAATAATTTTTAGAACCTCCCAGCAGGTGATGTGATTCACAAGCTCCGTAAAAGAATGCAAAACTGGTCACATGGAAGGTGCAACAGATAAGCATGATTCTTATAGCTTTTATGTTAAAAGAATCTGTAGAACTATATTTCAAACAAATTGACTTTCATGTTGCATAACAATATAGAACTCAACATTCTCTTTTGCTTTCCTTTTTCATTTGGTTAGTGAGTTAGTATGCCTGTCTGCACAAAACTCTGCTGCAATAGCAATACGTTACATTTCCTTCGGTTACAAGTTTGATAATATCTCATCTGCATATTTTTCTGTATCTGTTAAACAGAAATAGCTCAGTGCATTCGTATATGTACATTGCACACTAGGTTTGATTATGAAGAACCCATCAGGCATCTTTAAAGTTGTGTTATGAATTCTTTCACATCCCTCCAGTAGGAAGTGGTCACTCTCAAGATAACTTTCTTATTCCATACTTGAATATGCTTTAAATTATGTGTTTCATTTTGATTTGATATGGAGCTAGAAAAGCACATGCACTTTAAATTGTATTATATTGGTATTAATCTTTTTTATTGTGGGAATTTAAATTTTAACTTCTCATACTCTAGGCACATATGGATTTCTCTCAATCTTGAGAGTATTTCCTTATTCCATTTGTTTATCTAATGCCACTATGACATTAAATTTCCGAGTTTGGCTTTATGGTTCGGTTACACTTGAGATATATTAACTAACTGTAGTATGTTTGAAAATAAAAGAATGAGCATGTTTCACTTCTTAAGAAACGGTAAGTACCTTCATAAAATAATTAACATTGAACTATCTGTTGGCTTCTATATTTAGTTGATTAAAATTTTGCTTAGTTTAATTAAATTATGATTGTAGATCTTATTGATAGATCAGACCTTAGGCCAGCAACTATCACAAAGTGTATTGGCTTCAGAGTAGTCAACTCTGAAGGAAATTTATTGGTGATAAAAAGCTGTATCAACTGTCAATGGAGTTTATTGATGGGTATAATTTTTTATAAGCTATATATGACATAGAAATATATGTTTAAATGTGAAGGTACCTCTTTCAAGGAATCTAATGTGAATTATACATCTTGCTCGCTAAATACACTAGGGAAAATAAAAGTAAAAATCAGACTCATAGTTCTCCCAGCATCTCTGTCGGCACGGGTTTCTTCCCCAGTTGTATACTATAATAATTAATCAATTGAATAGCAAAATCTATAGTCATCCTTCAATTTATAATAATAATAATAATAATAATAATTAAAAGAAGTAACCTCACTTAACAATTTAAACTTCCAAATTGGGATGAGAATTAGGACTGGTTCGATTTTCAAAATTTATTTGTTTGATGTATCTGTTAGAGCTGGAATTCTAATTCTTACCTTTGACTGTGATTCTAAGACAAGCTAATGTTTATATCAAAGTTTCAATGAACAGCTAGCTGATATAAAACTCTAGAAACCCAATTACAAGCAAGCTTCCAATGAATTTGATTCTCCCTCTGCAACCTCTTGATTACCATTGTGATCACTTGTGAGTCTCCAACCCTGCCAGCCATTTTACAGACCATTTTGTAGCCTAATCAAAGAGTAGTAAGCCCCTTTAGGTCCTATATTCAACAGGTCAGTGTGTGATCCTTGTTCAACAACCGTCCCCTTTTTCATTACAGCTATAGAATCTACATTTCGGATTGTCGACAAACGGTGAGCTATGACTATACATGTTCTTCCAACCATCATTTTCTCCAGTGCCTCCTGGACTAGACTCTCTGACACACTATCTAGAGCACTAGTTGCCTCATCCAAAAGAAGGATTGCTGGGTTCTTCAATATTGCTCGTGCAAGTGCTATCCTTTGCTTCTGTCCTCCTGATAGCTGGACTCCTCTTGCTCCACAATAAGTGTGATAGCCATCCTTCATAGCACTGCATTGCAAAAATACAGTTGATCAAAACTTGTTTATCAACATTTGACATAGCATCAAAATCTCTCTATAACTAAGTGGTCAAAAGTTCAATATTTCTTGCTGCCACCCATTCTAATAAGTAATTAAATTTCAGCATGAGGAGTTTGTGCATTTTTCATGCACAAGTCCAATGAGTTTGTGAGTCCAATGGTTCTTTCACATTTTGTACAAGCAACTAGGTGTGATATCATGGCATGCAATATGCATGTATAGGTAGAGATATAATTAGTACCTTATGAACCCATGAGCATTGGCTAGAATTGCTGCCTTTCTTACTTCAGCTTCTGTTGCATCCTCTTTTCCATAGACAATGTTGTCGCGAATAGTACCTATAAGAATATATAAATGATTAAATGTTCACTCTCACTACAAGCTTCAGTTTTGTAGATGAGAGTAATTTATTAGTACCTGCAAAGAGGGTGGGCTCTTGACTCACTAATGCAATGTGTGATCTCAACTTCCTCAGATTGTATTCCTTGATATCAAGATCATCGATAGATATTGATCCTTTTATGGGGTCATAGAATCTTTCAATCAACCCTATGATGGTGGATTTGCCAGAACCACTCTGTCCAACCAGTGCTATTGTTTTGCCAGCATTGATCTTGAGACTAAGGTCCTTGAGAATCATTTGATCAGGCCTTTCTGGGTAAGCAAAAAACACGTTTTTCAGTTCTATGTTACCCTTTATACTCTTTCTAAATTTGGTACGTTTAGGCTCTTCAGGCTGAATCTGACTTTCTCTGTCAAGCATTACAAAAACTGATTGGATTGCCCTGCCACTTTTTGCTATATCTGAAGTCATGCTTCCTGCTTCTGCAATGTATCTTCCAGTGCCCATCAAGATTAAGTAAACTTGTAAAAGGTGCTTTGATTTAACTAATCCTTGATTCATTAGCCTTCCTCCATACCAGAAAGTTAAAGCTACAGCAGACACTTGCAGAAATTGGGAGCTGGACAGAATACAACCTGAAAACCATGAGTGTTTAATGCTTTCCTTCCTGGGGCCTTCCATTGCAAGTCTAAAAAAATTTAGTACCCTTTTCTGAGATGAGAATGCAGTAATAGTCCTATGGTTGATGGTAGCTTCCATTGCTAGTTGACTGCTCTCAGTTTGAGATTTTTGAGCGTTATGGGACATCCTTTTCATGAAAATACTCTTCGAATAGAAACTTGCAATGATTAAAGGCTGCATGGCAATCAGTACAATGGCTATCCTCCATGTAATCACTAAACCAAGAATAAAAGCTAGTGAAGCATTGAAGAAAACTTGTACCAACAATGACATACGTTCTGCTACTAGGGAACGAACCAAGTTAGCTTCAGATGCCAGTCTTGCACAAATTGCTGCACTTGTGTTATTTTCTTGATCAAACCAACCTATCTCAAAGGTCAGTACTTTTCCAAGTAATTTTTCTCTCACTCTTTTCATTAATCTCTCTCCCATTATTGCGAAATTGTAGTGCTGGAGGAGGCTTGAAATGAAGTGGAAAGCTGCTAAGCTTAAGAAGATGAAGGAAAAGATTTTGATTTCTGAATTGATTTTAGAATTATCTTTTAGAAAGTAAATGGAAGCAATGGATCCCAAGCAAAAGGAATTAATTGGCTGAATGATTCCTGAACCTGCAGCCCCTATACACCCTAGTAAGGCTTGCTTCCACTCAGGTGCATTCATTTTCAGTATATGCCATTGGGAAGAACTTGTTTGTGAGGATCCTTTTATGTTCCTGCCATCAGTATAGAGCATTTGGATAGACCCGTCAACACTTATGGAGAAGATGGGGCTTGGTTGTGCACTACTTTGCCAGCTTGATTTTACAGTACCTGGAGTTTGTGGAGCCTGACTACTTGCCCATTTATTGTGGTTTATATCCTCCATTTGATTGGATGATTTTTGCAACTGCACCATTTTGGAGTAGCACCCACCTTCTCCATTTCCCAATTGGAGTAGATCATCATGTGTTCCGGATTCAACAACTCTTCCTGAAGCAAGAACCACTATCAAATCAGCCCTACAGATTGTGGTGAGGCGATGAGCCACAATGATTGTTGTCCTTCCTTGGGAAGCCAGGTCTAAAGCTTCTTGTACTACTCTTTCTGACTCTGCATCCAGAGCACTTGTGGCTTCATCAAGCAGAAGGATTTTCGGGTCTCTTACCAGAGCCCTTGCAATGGCAATTCTTTGCTTTTGCCCTCCTGACAATTGGACTCCAAGTTGTCCTACCTGAGGTGCAGTTAATTTTCTAGGTCAAAGTACAGCAATAGGAAATCTTTTAAAGGGATTAAATAGTATCAGATCATACTTACCTGAGTGTCATATCCATCAGGTAGCTTGATAATGAAATCATGGGCATTTGCAGCCTTAGCTGCCCTAATAACATCTTCTATTGGAGCTCCTTCCTTGCCAAACATAATGTTTTCTTTGATGGATGTTGCAAAGAGAATTGGCTCTTGGTTAACCAGCCCCATCTGGGATCGCAACCACTTAAGTTTAAGTCTCCTTATATTGCAACCATCAAGCAAAATGTCTCCATTGACTGGATCATAAAATCTTTCAAGCAAAGAGATAATTGTAGACTTGCCAGAACCACTTCCTCCAACAAGACCTACTGTTTTACCAGCTTTCACTTTGAGATTGAGTCCTTGAAGAATTGGGGTATCAGGTCTCGATGGATAGCTAAACTCAATATCTTTGAATGTTATTTCTCCTCTCACATACTTTATGATCTTTCCTTTTTCATCTTCAGAGTTTATTGTTGGAATTCGATCAATCATCTGAAAGATCCGGGTAGCAGCTACGGTTGCCTCAAATATGAAAGTGAGATTGGGAAGCACACTCATTATGGACCTGCATTGTCAATCATCAGAAAGATGTCAGTTGTTGCAAAGAGAAGCATTTTTACTCTTACTCATATATTGAGCAATTCCCAAGCAGAGAAATTTGGTAAGAAAGAAAAGCAGTAAAGCATGCTGTACTAAAAATTGTTACTCACAGTCCTCCCCATATGGTACAGATTTCAGAAATAAACACATGGCCACCCTTTTCTCCTTTCTCTATGATAAGAATACTACCAACCCAAGATTGGAATGCCCAAGTGACATACATCAGCCCCATGCTCCCAATGACTACTCCTTTTGTCAAACCCTGCTTTATACCAAGCTCCAAACTCTTATCAAGTGCAGAGCTAAACCTTTCTAGTGTCTGATTCTCCGCCACATATGAGTAAACTGTGCGAACTGAGGAGATTGCTTGTTCTGCAATTCCGCCAGCAACCCCATATGCTTCCTTCATCTTGTTTCCCAACTTCTTTAGTATCTTCCCAAACACGATTGCTGGAACTATCATCATTAGTGAAAGTGGAAAAGAAGCAAGTGCCAGTCGCCAGGAAAGGATGAAAGCAATTGGAAAACTAAACAAAAACGATGACAATTGAGCTAGACAGGTGGGTATCTACAGCAAAGACATACAAAAACGGTGTTAGCACAAACTAAAAAGCAGCAAAGGATGAGAATAAGGTATTCTATTAAAAACCTTCTCAGCCAAGGTGTCTTGGACAATATGTGCATCAGAAGAGATGGTTGCAATGACTTGGAAGGTTGTGGAAGAAGCATCTTGGCTATCAAAAAAACCTACTTCTTGCCTAAGTACTGATTTCAGGTATTCAGTTCTCAAGCGCGAAGTCTGTCTTTCTGCAGTTATTGTCCAACAAATTCCTTCTGCAAATAAAAATGTGGAAACTGTTGTCAACTAGTATTCATATTTGCACCAAGTTATAGAACTAGATGCAGATTTTTCTTGATCTTTTTATTATTTGATGGGAGGCATTTCTAGACTTTTGCTGTTAATAGAGGTTTTTGAAGGCATCTTGAAAAGGCAGAACTTGAAATTCAAACAAAACAAATTGCTAACTGAAACGATATGAGCATGAATGGAAGCAATACATACCAACAAAAGAAGATATTCCGACTCCAATGGCCACATAGACCAGCCTCAAAGAATACTGGAGAAATGATGATGAACAGCAGCTAGTTAGTTTTACTGAACAAAATGATGAACAGAAGATTTTTCCAATATATTACATTATGGACAGATTAATGGGTTCACAAAGTTTATCAAGTAGACTGCAGTCCTATCTAGATAAACTAAATAGATTGAATCACTTTGATTACCTTGCTTATTGTATCATTGGATATAGAACCACCTCCATAAGCATCAATCAGACCACTAAGAACAAGCATAGTGATAGGGGTTTGCAGACCATCTCCAATGCAACCCAAAGTACCAAAAAACATGAGCAACTTGTCCTTGCCATCAGCATAGCGGAAAAGGCCACTTTTGTTTCCCATTTTAGATGAGCAATGTGCTATGATTATGAACAAGAACCGATACACCAGACGAGCTAACAATATAAACATTCACAAAAGGATCACCAACAAACTGTCAAATTTGAGACCTTACTATATAGACAACCGCCCTTTAGTTATTGTATTCTATGTTTTTTGTCTCCATGCTAGCTTCTCCTAATGCCCAATGGATGCTTAAGCGTGTAACTCAGTCTGAGCTTAGGCCTGCATTTGTAACAGTTACTTTGGGTTCTTTACTTGGTGACAAAATGTGAATAATTAATTTGATGAAAATTATTCAGATAATTCAAAAGTCACTTTCACATATACACCAAAACTCATCACTAAGCTCTAAAAGAGACTTTGTGGCTTATTATTCTTTCTAATCTTAAAATAACCTTATGAAGATCTTGTTGTTTTATACAGTAGTGAAAATATTTGGAAAATAACCTTATACAAGTCATATTTTTTCTTTCAGATTTCAAATAAGTTCTACAATAAATTTATCTAAGAACTTACTTTTAAACATTTTTTCCAAATAAGTTCTAAATTTTATATTAACATTTCCTATGTCACTTCTACCATAATTTTTTATTTTTAGTTTTAAATTTGAAATATTTATCAAGTGAAATAATTTTTTTTAAAAAAATACAAAAATATAAATTAAAAATTAAATTCATTATATAATCATTAATGAAAGAATAAAAAAAAATCTAAAATTAATAAAAAGTTCTCTTTTCATATTTTTTTCTAAAATTATTTTTAATTTCAACTTGAATTACTATATTTTTTCATGATTAATTAGAACAAAATAAATAAGTTTAAATTCATTTGTAAGAAAATTAACAACAACAAAAAAAAACTATATTAAAGAAATTATCAAAATATCATTAATTTTTTTTATAAAAATTATTCTTCTATTAATTATTAGATAATAAATTTTAATTTTTAAATTAAATATTATGTATTTTGACAAATTAATTTACTTAATTAATAATTTAAACTTAAAACTAAATATAAAAATAGAGATAAAGTGACATAAAAAGTGTTAATATAAAATTTAAAACTTATTTGACAAAAAATAAAAAATAAAAAATAAAAAAGAAAATTTCTTAAGATTGTAAATTTATTACAGGACTTATTTAAAATGTGAAGTAAAAAGTATGATTTATCTTTACTTTGTTCAAACTATTTTCGCGTTGAGTACGATTTATCTCTCCCAATGTTATATTGGTAGAGAAATGTTCATTGACAGACCAAACACCAAAGTAAAGGACGACTATAGTGATATTTATAGTAACAAACAAAACTGGTATAATAGTTAACAATTTAAAGCAAAATATGTCCAAACTCACAAATTATTAAATCAAATGACTATTTAATGTCTCCCATATCATAACCCTTATAACCATATATAGTAAAGTTTAGTTTTCAACATAATGTGTAAATTTTTGTTATAAAATAAACAAATTAAATAAATAATAATGTAATTGAACATGATATAAATTGATATCTTTAATGTACACTTTGGAGTGTTCGTGTATATTTAGAATATTATACGTAAACTATTGTGGTTACGTAAATATTAATTTTTACGAAACAAATTAAGTTAAGATAGTACTTATATATATATTCATAGGTGAATTAAAGTCCACCACCAAATTGATTACCTTAGACTTAGATTTTTATTTTATTTATTATTATTATTATTTTATGTAAAAGGAAATAAATAAATGAGTATTATAAACTATTATAACAAAGCTAAACCACTAATCCATATTAAAATAATTGTTTTGTCTCTTTCTAGTAATTGTTCAACCGACTTAGGAGGGGTTTATCTTGAAATGTTGGCAGCTGTGTTCTATACCTCCATTTCCTCCTTTTTTAGCCTTCCATTCGTCCAAACGTGAACTTCCTTAGTGGGCAGAACGTGTGGCAGTTGCTTCGGATCGTGTTAAGTATACCTCGACACCTGCGCAAACCAGAAGGACTCACGAACCTCGTTCATAAGCCTAGTGAGTGAATTACGTACTCTTTGGTTACTAGATTCTTATGTGCAATTATATGTGTATGTGAATAGACGTGTTATATGAAAATCTAAGTAGAGACAGTATTTTAGTGATTTATTTAAATTATGTTTGTTTGACATTGCTTGTGATTGATAAGGGCCAACAAAAAATAATTTTTTTAAAATGATTTTTATTTCCGAAAATGAAATCTAGGTGTATCTAGGATATGTGATTTGAAATTTTGAAATACTCTGATTCTGACAAGTGTTTTAAAAGAAAAGAAAATTGAGTGCTCAGCCCTGGTGGGATGAACTGTGAACGAAGATTAATCTATTATGTGGGCGCGTAAATGCCCAGTAAGGGGTGATACTGTTATGCGGGGCTGGGTTACTCGTTGGCCCTTTGCTTGCTTGTATGCTTTGATTTTTTTGTATGAATTGGTTGCTATATTGAAAAATGTGAAATATATGAATCGTGATTGTATGATAATTATAAGTACATACAAGTGCAATTAAATTTAGACATGAGATTAATTAGTGATATATGTGTTGGATGATGCTGGTATCCTCTGGGTACGTGGTTTGTTCACTGAGTCTTTGTGACTCATTCCTTCTTCTATGATTTTTTTTTAGTATCAGGAAAACCCAGTTCGCTGTGTCAAGATTTGTTACCTATCGACACTATTGTGGCAAGGTATATCCCGAAGTCACATACTTGAAGCTGATAGGGCGACACTTGCAGTCATTTTAGGTGCCATGCTTTGTTGTGTATATTGAGTTAACTATGATAATTCAAGGTGTGGTTAGGAGCAGAGCTCCTCTGAGTATTTTGATATTATGGTTTAACCGTTATACCAGGTTATTGGTGTATATGCTATTGGCAGGTTCTACTTTACTGGGGATCTCTGCCGAATTGAAAGTAAATATTTATGTTTCATAGCCCGATCACTTCTATATTTTGATTCAGATAAGTTTTCTTAGTCTTAACTATAATTTGTATAAGAGTCAATTGTGTTTGGTCATTGTGGATTCAAGGTTATAGAAGTTTGGGTATCCATTCTTCCGGCCAGTCATACCTTCATATGAAAGTGTGACAAGTTGGTATCAGAGCATGGTTTAGAGGTCCTTAACTACAAGTATAGGATGTTGTTGCTTTGTCTGCATACGTTACCCGGGACATATATAGACTTAGTGATATGTTCTAGTCGTCCTAAAATTTTAAGTTGTGATTCTCTAACGTACTATTCTTGACGTTATACGAGAAATGTGTAAAGGATTCATTTGTGTTTGTTTCAACATGATCATGTCTAGTGATTGTGTTGTGAGTCATGTATATATATATATATATAGATATAGAATATTGGCTTTGATCAAGAATTAACCATTCCTCAGTTGCCTATGACAAGAAATTGAGGTCATAAAAGATTACGAAAGACTTAGTTGAAAATTTAGTTTAATAATAGCAGCCTCAATATACGTTCTTTTAACATAAAGAAATGTGTGATATTTTACGATACTTTTTGTAGTAAATTTGAGTGTGCTTTGAGGTAAAATTAAAAAGTAAGTCCGAGTAGGATTGGGATTTAGGTGTAATTATCAAAGAGGAGCAGTGAAAGGGTGGTGGGCCCATAACCCACAAGTTCCAAGAGGTAAGAGAAGATAAGAACCTAATGTGTGAGAAGTAATCAATGGCAAGTATAAATAGCTAAATCCGTAAACTTCGATTAATCCTTTGGTGAAAACCAAGGAAGAAGAAACCATGCGGGAGATCGAAGTTGCAATGTAACAATAATTTCTACATCTGATTTAGGTAAATAATTTACCTGTATCCTTTGTGTTAAAATTTGGGACAATTTTTTTTTAGTATAACTCAATATTATAATGGGTATTTTAGAATGTTGTACATAAATTATCACGATGATATCACTACTAAATTTGCATAAATTAAATTAAAATAAAAGAGTACTTGTAATTATTTATTGAATTAGCCCACATTTGATTGAACTTAGGTTAGTATGTATTCTTTTAGTAGCATTAAAAAGTGAAAGTAATATATATATATATATATATATATAATAAGTTAGAGGGTAATGGATTATAAAAATATAATTGATTAAGTTTACACCATAAATTAATAAACTAAGTGTAAGCCATTAGGTTACAATATTTTAATGCTTTTGTCTTCTCTCCTCTTTACCTAACCAAATTATCACCGTCTTTTCTCTTCCATGTGTGTGGAGATATTCTCTACTTCTCATATTTCCTTTACACCGCTTCCTTTGTTCTCCTATCTGATCTACCTTTTGAATTCTCAAAGATTCCTTGCTTGCTTACCGTTGAGTTGGTAGTATAGTTGTTGATAGCAACCAATTCACCTATTTTCTTGTTGCCATTAGTTTAGCCCACCTAAACTCTATAACTTTAGTCATGTTCTTCCTTTAGCCAAGAGGTTACTCCTTTGTCTTGGCTATTAGTGTGTAGGTGTGTGCCAGGAGTGTTAGGAGCAATCTTTCCTAGCTGTATAAAGGGGGAGTTTTATTGTATCCAACTATATTATTTCCTTATTTTGGTTGAGTTTTTCTCCTCTGTTTTGTCTATATACATAATCGTGGACCTCTATTTTTGCTTGTATGTTCCAGCTTCTTTCGCTATGATTATCCTCTTCTGTGTAGAGTGGATTTTTGTTGGTTAATGAGTTCTTTTTCCTTTCCTTTTGTTGGCCATAGAAGCTTCATTGAAGGGATATTAAGAAATGAAATTTCTTCACTTAAAAGTGATTAGCAATAGTTATCACTATTGTTTCGTCTTTCTTTACTGTAATTCAGTGTGTTTCTTTTCTTTGTCGTGTGAGAGGTTTTCTTTAGATGAAAATTATTAATTAATGAGATTAATGAGTAACGATATGTATGTTGAGAGATGGTGATAAATAACATGAGTAAAAAGACATTGAATTAATAAATATTGTGAATTAGAGTAAATAAAATTTAATATATATACGATTTTATATGTACAATCAGAATAGATATCGATCGCAAACTCAACTAGCTGTTATAATCTGATATTAAACTATAAAACTAGAATAATACGATGTAGGTCTCGAATAAAATAAATAAGGACAAATATAGATAAAATAAATGAACGTTATACCTATTTAGATATAAAATATATACATACAGGTAATTTAAAATTGACTTAGATCTTGATTTTTGTTTCAAATGGTTTTAGCGATAAATGAAGTGACGTCCTTCCTAATAGAATAATAGAATTTCTATGATATATTTGGTATTCTCTTTACTTTTCTTAATTGAAAAGACAATTGGAAAATAAAATAGCAAACAATAAACCCAGTAGAGATGAAAAAAATATATATTAATTCTAGTATTTCTAAGAGGCTGATTTTATTTGCAAGAGAATCAAATTAAAACTTCTTGAAATTTAATTTTAGCTATTTAAGTTAGACAGTTAATTTAATCAAGCTGATTTAATTTATTTTAGTGTACATCCGTATTGGCAAAGTTTTATGTGTTACGAATCTATAAAGTAAAATTGGATAAAAATCTAATTTATGAGAAATAATCAGTGGTGAGTATAAATAGACAAGTTCGTAAATTTCCTTTGGTGAAAACTATTTGATAGTATTATAATAAATAAGAACCCACGTTGGAAACCAAAGTTACAATGAAATAACAATATCCGTATTTATTTGATTGATTTAAGTAAATAATCTATTCGTATTTTCTTTTTCTTTCTTTTTTTGTGGAAATTCAGGACATATTTCTTTTAAAAGAGGGGGAGGGGGGGGGGGAGATTATCATAACCTTTATAACCTAATATCGTAAAGTTTAGTTTTAACATAATGTGTAATTTTGTTATAAAATAAACAAATTAAATAAATAATAATGTAATTGAACATAATATAAATCGATATCTCTAATGTACACTTTGGAGTGTTCATGTATATTTTATAATATTATATGTAAACTATCGTGGTTATATAAATATTAATTTTTACGAAACAAATTAAGTTAAGATAGTACTTATATATATATTCATAGGTGAATTAAAGTCCACCACCAAATTGGTTACCTTAGACTTAGAATTTTTTATTTTATTATTATTATTATTTTATGTAAAAGGAAGTGAATAAATGTGTATTATAAACTATTATAACAAAGCTAAACCACTAGTCTATATTAAAATAATTGTTTTGTCTCTTTCTAGTAATTGTTCAACCAACTTAGGAAGGGTTTATCTTGAAATGTTGGCGGTTGTGTTCTGTACCTCCATTTCCTCCTTTTTCAGCCTTCCATCCGTCCAAACGTGAGCTCCCTTAGTGGGCAGAACGTGTGGCAGTTGCTTCAGATCGTGTTGAGGATACCTCGACACCTGTGCAAACCAGAAGGACTGACAAACCTCGTTCATAAGCCTAGTGAGTCCTGTTACTAAAAAATATTAACGAGAGAGGGGTGAGTCCTATAGACTTCGTGAGTGGAAAATCGTACCCAAATGATACTAGCATCATATAATACAAGTGTGTAACACATAGATAGTAACATCATGTAATATTATTGTTCATATAACATTTCACATGACACGTTTACGTGATAAATTGCACAAATTCACAATTTAAATGACGCACAAAATCACAATTCAAATCAGAGCAACTATATCACGCAAAACAATTAAATGGTCAATGAGTGACCCAGCCCTGCACAACATTATCACCCCCTACCGGGCATTTACGCGCCCGCACAACAAATTTATCTTCATCCACAATCCATCCCATCGAGACTGAGCACTCTATACAAAAAAACATTTATCAGAATCAAAATTTTCTTATGACTTTTAAATCAGAACATCCTAAGTGCACCTAAATTTTTAATTTTGAAGATAAAAATTATTTTTCATAAAAATCTTACTTTGTTGGCCTTATCAACTACAACCAATATCAAACACAACAATCAATATCAAAAAAAAAGAATTTAAATAAATTACCGAAGTACTCTACTTGCTTATTTTTCATATATCACGCATATTCAAATAACATATAATTACACATATTAATCTAGTTCCTAAAAGCAGCAATTAACCATTCACCCGTAGCCGATTCCACTCGTCACTCACTCTTGCGTCCACGCGTCTCATCAGGTCCACATTAGAATTCAGAACTGAAATTCATAATTCCAAATAATACTTAGTTCATGAACGTTATTGTTATAATATTTTAATTACTAAGCTTATATCTCAACTTGTATAAGTTTCTTTATGAAAGTTTTCCATTAAGCTATTATATGTCAATTAATATGAATTATACTTTATGTGATAAGGTCAATGGTAAAGAGATATTTTAAATGTCTCGAAAATGCATAAGGTAGAAGAAACCATTAGAAAAGATAGAAAGCACTTGGTGAGTTAGAGATGTTGAAATTGTCCAAACTTGGAATTTGGACCTGTGTTCACTTTAACGGTCATATCTTTCTCTAAGAAATTTCAAATCTAGTTTCGTAAAATTTATAAAATACTAGACACCTGTAGCTTTATAATAGTATATCATTTGTAATTTTTAAATTTAAATATCAATACAGTTTATTCTTTGACCTTTGACCTTTATAATAGTATATCATTTATAAATGCAGGATTTTGACAACTTTGACCTTCCCATAGTTAATTGAACTTAAATTTCTCTAGGAAAAATAAAATCCAATTCCGTTTATTGGGTTTATTAATAGACAAGTATATCTATCTTTATTATTTAGAAACTTTTCTTAAAATTAGTCTTGAACCCACTCAATTCCTTACATGAACTGAAAACAGGGCACTAAAAATCCTACATGCACTAGTCAGAGTCTAACAGCTCTAACTCATTACATACTTGGAACCAAACTACAAAGTTTTGTAGACATCATCTCAAGATCCTAAGCTACAATTTCTCTTTGAACTCTTAATTTAATTCATCCCCGAAAGCACATGAATACAAGATTTTTCTAACCCACGAAATCTGACCCTGCAACCCTTCTTAAGCCACTTAACTCTTGTTTTCCAATACTTTACTTATAACTAACATTGTCTTGATCATACCCATTACTCCCCTTCATTAACTCCTTAACCCACATCATCTACTTACCTCTAATTAAGTGTTTACCAAAAACTTGAATTCTACAACTCCAACACTCGTACTCCTGGATTTCAAAGAATCCTAATTCAATTTTATTTAACTCTTTTTAACTACAACACCAATATATTGAATTCCAATTTTATAGTTAACGTCAACCTAATTAAATTCCATTTTTCTTAATTAACCATATAACTAATGAAACTTATGTAAGCCTACTTTTATGCATATATTAACATTTAGTTTTTGCTAAGCATTTTGTCAAATACCTAGTATATATATTGTACATTAATCCATGTATATGTTTATATACCAAGAAACTAATACTATTCTATTTTATTAATTTTCATATTACTTGTTTTCCCAATATTAACTTTAAGTTAAACCCAATTTTAGGCTAAGCTTAAAATTAAATATCTTGCTTCCAAGGAAATGTCATAGATTAGAGAATAATAGTTCTTGATACAATCTTTATTTCAGTCTCTACGCCACCCCCAAGGTTGGTTGTGAACATATGAAAATGATCTGAGAAAGGTTGTAAAACTGCCTTGCAATGAACAGTTAACTTCATAGAAATTTTCTATTGAGGTGGCATAACAACCAGCTATGCATATTGGACAAGCTACAAATTCAAACTTTTGAGATTGTGACAAACTCTCTTTTGTAAGCTATCATCTAAGGCCTACGTGGCCACTTTTCAAAAGCTACAACCACAAACACATCCAAGTTTGACATCTATTATTAAATTGCATATCCTTTGTAACACTCACCCGGCATACCCAAAATAACATATATTCCCTAGCTCCATAAATGATGAGGCGTTATCTTTACGAAGAAAATTGCCTAGCTGACTCACTCAGGTAAATCAACAGAAACTATCAAACAACCTCATCAAGAAAACCATGTATGAAGCAATAACTGACAAAAATTATTTGCACGTTTACATGAAACTCTATTATAACAACAGTAATATATTGATTCCTACAAGTCATGTAAAGGGAAATAAGAGTTCAACAAGAAAAGAAAACAATAGAATATAAAATAGTTAGTGTTTTTCAATGGTTATTGAATCATCTCCATATCTCTATATTTTCGAATACCAAGAGAAACAGGTTACCATTTTCATTATCTAGTTATCAAATATGGTGAACAAGAAATTTTAGGCCACTAACTACCGTAGCCAAAAAAAAGAAAAACCAATGGTAAGAAAGCAATTGACTAATGAGTGTAACCAGATTTAAATGAATGAAAGCAGAACATGGTAATCAATTGGATTGGATGTCATTGGCTCTACTTATTGATGCTAACTTGATCGGACGAGGAAAAAGAAGAAACAGATTTGGCCGTGAAGAAGACTGAGCAGCGAACAAGAAGAGGGAGACCACGCAAGTGAAGAGGAAAGGGAAGTTTCACTCGGCTGGAATTGGAAGCAACCCAGAATTATCTAGAGTCAAATGAAACAGGGGAGAGAAAGGCAGGAATTCAGGCAAAAATAGAAAGACAAGAGGACAAAGGCGGTGAGGAAGGAAAAAAAAAGAAAAGAAAAAAAAAATGAAAATAGAAAAAAAAACAAAATGTCAAAAGTGGTCAAATAATAAGAAGTATGTGGTGTAAATTAAATCTTAACATATACATGTATCACTTATTCAATCAATTAATTTTTATTTTATTTTTTGTCATAATTTTCTATACTATAAAATATTAAGTTATACACACAATTTTAAAACATATACTAAGTCATCGAATTATAACAAATTCCCTTACATTATTGTTTAATTAATTTGTTTACGTATTTACTATTTTATAACTAGAATTTACACCTTATATCTAATGCTCGATTTTTATGATGTCCAGTCATAACAAACACTGACTTATCATGGAGAACACAATGAAATGGAGACAAAGGCAAGGCATCAATTATGATAATACTTGAATAATTTTGGTAGCAAAGACATGCTATCAGAGAGTAGCCAGCAATCCTTTCTAACCACTTCATCAGCTAGATTCTAATTCTTATAATGTGTAAAGGAATCTGTGACTAGTTAAGGAGGTAGTCTTTTGGTTATTATTCCAAGATAACTTGTTGGAATTATAAAGGACTTGTTCTTAATTAAACACCACATTTTTCCATAGAAAACTTGTTAGCTGCAACATCTAATTTACTAAGTCAATCAAATATTGTGAATGAGAATCTAACACAACCAAGTGGTTTACCATAAAAGGACAAAAGTCCTTTTGTACAATTATATATGCAAATGTATCACTTGCCCATGAGAGATAGCTTATCAAGCACAAAAATGAAACTTTCATACTTTTGTTTAATGAATATATAATACTACTCAAATAGTTATTTTTTTTTAAATGAAAACATATTTTTCATATATGCTGATAACATCATTAGTTATGGTAGCTAAAATGAGAAAATTATTATGTGCATGTAGACTTGTGCTACAATTCTTCTATTCAATATTAATAAAAGTAGCTAGGGGTGGGTGCAATCCCATTAAAACTCTGTAGCTAAGCATGTTTAGGTGAGAGTAGTATTAGGAATAGGGTAGAATTCGAATTCGAATTCGAAAAAAATATTCAAAATCATATATGTTTTTCTTAAAAAAATTTATTTTATTTTATTAATTTTCTACCAAATTATCCTTACAAATGCGAATTCTAGTTCCAGCCCTAAAAGACAAGTACAATTCATGATGCTTATTTTAAATTAATAAAATAAATTAAAAAACCCAAAGAAATGGCAAAAAAAAAAAAAAAAACTTTTTCTCTAATTATGGACAAATGAAAAAAACACCTTTAGATAGTGTTTGCGAAATATTTTTTTGTGGATATCAACAGAGGTGACTCGGCTAACTTTGCAACTCTTGATTCCTACGTTCAAGAGATTTGGCTAAGAAAAGGATTCTACTTCTTAGACAATGGTTTTGTAGGATATTAAAGAAACCTTCCTAGTGATTTGGTGCAATTGAAATGTAACTATTGGACATGAATTTGTAAAGGGAAGCGATAAATAAGTGTGATAAAGCATGTAAAGAAATACTGTAAATAAAGTATGTAAAGAAATGTTGTAAATAAAGTATTAAAGGCTGAATGTAAAATAAGAATTGAATTGAAGTTGAATTGTTATTGTTTGACAGTTGGAGTGTGTTTTCTACAACTGATAACTCTAATCCTATTTATACAAGAAACTAGTCGTTACCCCACTAAGCCTATCTGCCACATTACCCTTTAACTTTCTAACCAAGCATCCATTAATGTAGGAGCATAGCTAACAATCGAAGTGGGTTACAGCCCTTGTCAGCTAACATGCCCTGATTTTTAGCAACTCATCTCTGCCTCAGATAGCCCGAATAATGATTTTCTATTGCTCCATATCTCCATTATCCCTTAGAAGTAGGGTTTGACGTTGAATGCGGTTTGAATGCACCAAATTACCCTTGACTTGATCCAATTAGATAAACCTAATAACCTTGCTCAGCTGACTAACCCAATTTTGTTTTCACGAGTCCACAAGCCCTTTAAGACTATCAATTCTGAACCAATTTGGATAAGTTCTATCACTATCCCTTTCTTTGAATCATTCTCAGCAACTATTTCTCTTCTTTTAACTTCCTTAACCGAAAGTCCCTATATTAATGGGATTCAAATTCAAACCATTATCTCATCTTATCTCTCAAATAAAAATACTAGATATGGCTTGATTTCAACTAATCAGGTGGCCTACTAAACAAGTCTCAAATAACAATACTAGATATGGCTTGACCTAGTCTAGTAGCCGATCGAAGCTCAGCTGACCAATCTGAATTAACTCGACTCATACCTTTATATTTTTGGTGTTAACATTTTGGCCCCTGCATCATTTAAGTATGAATACATGAAATACCTGAATCGATGCACCTTATCTTTTATTCAAATTTGAATTCTCAGCTGTCTTAATGGATAGGCTACCAATGAATTTTCCTACCGGCCTCTCCGCCTCCCAAGGACTGATGCAAGCGTTTTGAATTTGAATTTTTGGTGATTAATACTGGGTCTCTCATAATTGGTTGGCTGAAATTTTCCCTTTTAGTGCATTCTCAATTTTTTTCTAAATTTTCCAGCTTTCTCACGTTCTTTGCCTTCTGTTTTTCTTCCTCCATGGCTTCTTCAGCCTCAGACTCCCATAACAAATCTTATTCTCCCCTTAACGCTTCAGTTGATTCAAGTTCATCAGCTGATCCTTCCTTGCCACTGTCTTCATATGAAAAGGTGATTCAGAAAACCTTAATCCCCCATACCACTCGACCCCAATTCTTTCATAATATGGTTAGCAGCCTTTGATTATGCCCAAGGTTTTTTTATTCTTCAAAACTTCATTTCTCCTAAGGGTTTTCAGCTACCCGTTACTTCAAATTGGTACTCAGTGTATAAGTGACCTTCTGAATTTCGAGCTTGGCCTCATAAAACTCCAGCATACATTAACTAGCTCTCTTGTATCTCGGCGGCCCGCAGTAAGGACTGGAAAAAATGGGGAATCTTCAACATCATCTCCTTCTCGTATCAAGATATTGCTATTGATACAAACCTTCTCTTTGGTTTCTTCGGGTTCTGGTCGACGACAATCAACGAGTTAGTCTTTCCATTCACCATGATAAGTCCTATGCTTATTGATGTCGTGGCCATACTGGGTTACCAGTAGATGGAGAGGAGCTTTCTACCATGTTTGAGGAATTCTCATGTAAGGATCTTGGCATTGTTTTTAACAAGAACACTTCATCATACTCGGCTTTTATTTCTGCCAATGCCAAGAACAAAAGCCCTGTTACTAATGCCGAATATAACGCTTTTCTGTTGTATTGGTTGTACAAATACTTCATTTGTACAAGCTTTATTGTTGTTGTTGCTGAATTCTCATACTTCATAACAGCCACTACCTCGGGTAAGGCTTTAGCTTTGGCCACCCTGTTTTTTGCCTTGGTGTACAAGAGTCTTTTGTTAGCTGTGGATCGACTAAAGAATACCCATATTTAAAAACACTACCTGGGCTCCTGTGGTTTATGCAATTGTGAATTTACCATTATTTTCTAGAATTTCATACCTCACATTCGGTTAATCTTCCCCCACCTGAAAACCTAATTACTTACGGGCATTTACTGCAATTAATCCCCTCGACTAAGCTTTCTGAGTTTGATGTGGCTAATAAGATTTTTAGTTCCCCTGCTAAAAGTCCCTCTTCTCTATTCCCTTAACTTGAGAAAATATATGGTCCTTCTTGGTTGGCATTCGATACCTTGTATCCTAATGGTTTCCCTCATTCCTCTAATATGGTGATCAGCTAGTGTATTATGCTTACTGCTAGATAATTCATTCATGGGGTGAAACCCACTACTCAGCACAACAAATCTTCCATGGAACCATACAATCCTCAATGTTTCTCTCAGCAGTTTAGATTGATTCAAGGTATTCCATTGCCCTTTACTTCAGTTGGCCAAAAACAAGACTTGGCCAAATCTATCTTTGTCTCAGCTGCAACAACTAGCTAAAGACAATTCCATGAAGCTAAACCTGTTTGAGTATTTCCCCTTTGAAACCTCAATTAGGGAATCACTTAAATTCATGAGTTGCTGGCCGCTTGTCCAGTCTTCTTTCTTTTCGGCTTCTGTTGCTTCTCACTTGACAAAATTGGTTGATGAGCAATCAAGTGATTCGACTAAGCCCAAAAAGGCTACAACATCGGCTACCAAAACTCCTCCAAAGAAACACAAGACCCGTGGCTCCTCTAAAGGTAAATTGAGTTATATCAGTCTCAATTTTCCTTTCTTTTCTTTTTCTGACTTTTGGACTTTTCTTTCCTTAGGAACTCAGCCTTCCGAGGCTATTGATGTAGAGGCTTTCCAGGAGACTCCTTAAGGTATTAAAGCTGGGAATGTTAGAAGGCTCACTCGACAGTCTTCTCATACCCCACTAGTTCCTGCTCCCACAACAAAATTCAAAAGATCGCTAGCTGAACCAGAACCTTCGACTAAGGTATTATTTCAAACAATCTTCTTTTAAATGCTTACTGTGTTTGATTAACTAATCTTTCTTCTTTATTTTACGAAAAAAGAAGCCTAAGACTCAAGTACCTGAGTCTGCTAAGGTTCCTAGAACTCTAAAAACAACACATCCCACTGTCTCTTCCTCAGTTGTTTCACTTGCAGTTTCTGATGAAGTTCTAGAAAGATACTTCAAGTCTCCAACCCCATTTGCCAGCCCTATCATAAAGGACTATTTCCCCACTTCCATACATTTAGAGTTTGTTGAAAATCAATTTCAAAAATAGCAGAGACCTTTAAGTTATCGATGTCGAAGGTAGCTATGTCGGCTGATGCTTCTTTGGTAGCAGTCTTTAACTAAATGGCTTTACTCTTCAATAATGTGGATTTTCTATACAAAGTCAACAAAAAGCGTAAAGAGACCAGTATCCCTCAACCAGCACAACAAGATGACCTTGAAGCTAAGAAGAGCACCTTTCAAACCCAATTTGAAGTTGTTGAGAAAGATCAGCAGGAGAATCTTCTTAAGGAAGCAAGAATTATAAGGAAATTAGAGGAGTTGAACAAGGAATTGGCTCAAATTCAGGCTAAAATAGCTTCTCTTTAGCCTTAGCTAAAATAAATCTCGGCTAAGCTTAAAAACAACACTAATGTCAGAATTGATTTGTACAACAGGAGCACTTCCCTGGACTTAGAGATTTCTTATTTAGTCTAAAAGAAGATTATGTTGGAAAGCAATCTGAGTGCTGCAGAAGCTAGTCTAGCTGAAAGCCGAGAAGTCAAGGGCTCAACTGAAAGAAATGTTAGCTGAGGCGAAGAAAGAACAAACTGTTACTGGTCTTGAGCTTGCTATTGTACCTCCAAGCCAAACTGATACTACTCCTCCTCCTCCTGCTAATTCTTCAACTGTTGAGGATGCTTCCCATTGGCAATAATCCTTCCACCACCAAAATGAAACTTGTTTTGCCCAGCTGCATTAGGTGACTGTTGTTCTTTTAAGCTAAGTAGTTGGCTTGTAGCTACTTTTATGACTCTTTAAAGCATTCCTTCCTAGATGGAAGGATAATAACATTTTAACTACTTTCCATTGATGCTTCTATTCAGTTTTCCTCCTTGCATGTTAACTAGCCGATAAGCACCACTTAAAATAACTTGGCTAATAATGAAGGGTCCTTCTCAATTTGGTGACTATTTACCGAACTTAGGGTCTTTAGTTCCAATTGGTAAAATAGTTTTTCAAACAAGGTCCCTCTCCACAAACCTCTTTACCTTGATATACTTATTATAGTTCTTGGCTACCTCAGCTTTGTTGAGCTGAATATTATCAAGTGCTATTAGCCGATCTTTATCTGTTGAATCTAACTTCATAAATAAGGCTTGTAAATACTCCCCAGGCTCTAAATTGTTTTGCTTTGCCACCCTTAAGGACTTAACTGTTATCTCCAAAGATAACATAGCATCTTAACCATACATTAGCTGATATGGAGTAAAACCAGTTGCAGTACACTTAGCATTTTTGTATGCCCACAAAACTTCTGATAATACTTCATGCCAATTTCTAGGCTTGACTTCCAAAGATCTCTTGATCATGTTGTTTAGGATTTGGTTAGTAGTATCTGCTTGACCATTAGCTTGAGCACAATATGGTGTTGAGTGAACTATCTTAATGCCAAACTCTTGTGCAAAGGCCACCACCTTATCTCCAGTGAAAAATGTACCTTGATCAGCTGTTATCATTTAGGGGAATACTAAATCGATGAATAATTTAGTTTTTAATGAAAGCTAATCACATCATCTTATGTTACATTCACCATTGGTTGAGCCTCTACCCACTGGGTGAAATAATCTGTTGCTACAATAATAAAAGAATGCTTATTAGATGAAGGAGGATAGATCTTACCAATCAAATCCATAGCCCAACCCCTGAAAGGCCATGGCTTAACAATAGGATGAAGTTCCTCAGCTTGCACTCTGTAGATTGAACCATTTAGTTAGCATGCGTCGCACCTTTTAGCATACTTGTAGCAGTCAGAAGTAATGGTTGGCTAATAATATCCATGCCTATAGATCAACCAACACATTTTAGGCTCAAATCTATGTGTTCCACAAACTCCCTCATGAACCTCTCCTATGACCTTCAAAACTTCACATTTTTCTAAGCATTTCAATAGAAAACCTTCATGTCCTCTTTTGAACAATTCATCATCTACCAGGACATATCTTAAGGCCTTCTGTTTGAGCTTAAAGTCCACAAGATTGGATGGATCTTTTAAATAGCTTATCAACTCAGCTTTCCAATCATTAGCTGTTGTTTGTTGATAGATTGTTGTAATGCTGGGTAAATGAAAGACAGCATCTTCAAGATCAGTTTTGAACCCAGAAGCATATTGAGCTAGATTATTAACATTTTCATTTTCTCCCCTAGGTATATGTATTATCACTACATCGAAAAACTGCTTACGTAAAACCTTAGCCATTTCATAATAGCTTAGAAATTTGGATTATTGCATTTGTACTCCCCAGTTAGCTGCTTAATTACTAGCTAAGAATCCCCCGTGATTTGAATAAACTAAGCTTTCATAAAAATCACAAACACAACCCAAGAATTAAAGCTTCATATTTAGCTTAATTGTTAGAATAGTGTAGCTTGAGCTAAAACATGAACTTGCCAACTTTGCCAGTAAGACTGACAATAACAACTTTAGCACCTACGCCTTTCTGAGTCCTAGACCCATTAAATGACAAGATCCAAGGCTTCAACTGAACATAATTGTGTACCTCGGCTAATGGATCCGGCACCTTCACACAGGGATGTTGAGCTAAGAAATCAGCCAAAGTCTATCCCTTAATTGCTCTCAGCAGCACGTATTTCAAAGCAAAAGCATTTAACTTAATAGCCCATTTCATTAGCCTTCCTTGCAAAATAGGCCTCTTGAGCAAATACTTTACTATGTTAATCTTGCATATGACCAACACCTCTTTAGGCAAGAAATAATATTCTAACTTGATGCAAGCATGGTATAAGTAAAGACATAACTTTTCAATCAGAGTATATATGCATTCCGCATCATTTAACAGCCTACACAAGTATTAAATAGTTATTTCAGTCCCATCCTCAGCATCTTGTGCAAGTAGGCTGCCAATGGATTCTTCAACAGTTGAGATATAGAGCTTCAAAGGTCTACCTGGTATTGGAGGCACCAAAACTAGTGATTAGCTAAGCTCTGCTTGATTTACTCAAACGCTAATTGCTGTTCTTTTCCCTGTATGAAATCCTCAGCTCCCCTTAGCTTCAACAAAGGTGAAAAAGCTTTCATTTTGCTGGCCGAATTGGTAATAAATCTTCTCATAAAGTTGATTTTGTCAATTAAGCTCTGCAATTCCTTCTTATTTTGTGGTGATCTCACTTCTAGGACTGCTTTAGCTTTGTTCTTGTCAATCTCGATCCCCTGCCAATGTACGAGAAAGTTGAGGAAATTACCAGCCGAAACTCCAAAAGAGCATTTAACTGGATTCATCTTCAAGTTGTGGAATCTCATTCTTTTGAAGGCTTGCTTCAGATCGACTAGATGATGATCAACCCTTTCTGACTTTACCACCACATCATCTGTACAAATCTCCATGCTATGACCAATTAAGTCATGAAAAATGGCATTCATCGCCCGTTGGTATGTTGCCTCTGCATTTTTTAAGCTGAATGGCATAACAAACCACTCAAAAATTTCTGACGCACCAGGACAAGCGAAATGCAGTCTTGTGAATGTCTTCTTCAGTTACAAATATCTAGTTGTATCCTGAATATCCATCCATGAAGGTGAGGATCATGTGGTTGGAGATTGCATCCACCAGCATATCAGCTACTGGCATAACATATTCATCCTTAGGGGTAGGCAAATTCAAGTTTTTGAAATCTGTACAGATCCTGACTTGGCCATTCTTTTTTATACAGAGACTATATTAGATAGCCATTCCACATGCCTAGCAGTGCGTATGAATCCAACTTTCAAAAGTCTCTCAATTTCTTCTTTGATCTTAGGCATCATCCCAGGATTAAACCTTCTAGCTGGTTGTTTATGAGGCTTAAAGCCTTCTTTTATCTATAACTGATGCTCAACCTATTGCCTAGATAATCCTGGCTTTTCGTGGTATTCCTAAGCAAAATAATCTTTATACTGCTTGATGAACTCGGTTAGCCGATGGTTATCGGATTTAGCTAATAGGCTACTGATCTTGGTTGTTCTTGGTTCTTCTTCAGTACTTAAGTTGACATCAATCAAAAGATCTTGAGCTTCAAAACTTGGCTTCTCTTTTATTAACAGAGCTTGCAATTCTTTCTTTTGTTGCATTTTATTTGTTAGCTAATCATGCTCCTTATCTTGTCATTTGAGCGTACTAGAGGTTTGTTCCTTATTCTTGGTTTTGGCTAAGAGCATAGAAAGTCATTGTAGGACATCCTTAACTATTTTAAGGTTTTGATCCATTAAAGCTTTGTAAGAGAAGCCGTGATTCACCTCAGCAATTGATTGAGTCTTTATCTGGAAACCCTAAGCTGTAAAGTTACAAGATTCCAAAGACCTTTCTTCATAATTGCTTGGCAGTTTAATTGTCTCCACTCATGGTGAGTAGAAAATAGTCACTGCTACCTTAATATCAGCCATAAAAGGATTCTAATCTACTGAAACCACTTTTATCTTATCACATTCCCAAAACATTAACACCTGGTGCAACGTGGAAGGAACACACTAATTAGATCTATGAAAACTAGGCTGACTGGCCTGCCATTGATATGAGCTTTTATGTACAAAGGCTTAAAGTGGTTAGTCTTAGCCTCTTGACGATTTTTCAAACTGTATCACTGCTAGTCTAGTCTCCTTTTTTTTTTCCAATAAAGTAGCCCATTCTATTTACTCAACTAAAATATCTCCTTCTAGCTCCACCAATATTTCCATCCTCAACGGATGATTCACTTGGTAGAATGCTGATGATGTCAATATCTACTGAAGGCTCTCTGGCGTCTACTTCCTCTGGGTCACCATCTTCAATGGCTATCCTACAATCATCACCTTCTTCGGAGCCTACTCCAATTATTTCAGCTAAATTATATGCTTCAGTTGAATCTTCTTCGGTTGTTGTAGTTAGACTGCCAGCTTCTACTGAATTTGCCTCGGCTATTTCAATTATGGTTGCATCGGCTTTCTTAGGAGACTTGACCTATTTCCTTACCACTGTTTTAGTTTCTTCAAGTATTTTCAGCATCTGTTTCAGCTTCTGGTTGGATCTTTGCCTTTATCTTCTTCGCTTTTGAGTACGAGTAAAGTTTTCTGTTGAGATCAGCTGAGAAGGTTCATTTTTAACGTACTTGTTTAAGAACCACTACCATTTTTCTACATATGCATTTGGTTTGATCATCCTCTGAGGCTTTAATTGTTCGTCATTCCAAGTAGATAACCTTAGCGTGGATATTCCATTTTCAATGTTAAACTTAACTACCTTTTGTTTACCGTCTAGAATTGGCACATCATCGATCCTTGCAAAATTCAGCCTGTCTAAGACGCTGCTTTTACCTCCTTCTAGGTTTTTTGGGAAGTGAAGTCTTTCAAACACGTTTAGCCTTTTGACTACAGACTTTAGCTGCATTTGTTGTGCAACTAGTTACCCCTAGCAGTAGCCGATATCTTAGCTTTTGGCCCTCCTTTGACTCTCCACTGTTTCTGCATAAGCCTTTTCTACTCTAAATCTTTTGCATCTGATTTAGATTGGGGTATTGGACCTGATACAACAACCATATTGACATATACGGCTGGCATATGGATTTGTATCGACTACATTTTATGCGTTCCCTTATCAGCTAATTTGAACCTTCCATCTTTCAAGGCATTTTGGATAGCATTCCTAAAAATCAAATAGTTCAAAGTGGCATAACTGTATGAATTATGTCACTTACAGTACCGTTTGTCCTTAATTTTAGCAGTCGATAGGATCTTATGTTCATCAGTCAACTTGATTTGCTTGTCCTTAAGCAGGTAATCGAAGATCTGATCAGCTTTAGAGATATTTAATAAATATTCTTCTTTGTTTTCCACCTTAAGGATCTCCTTTATCCTTTTTGGTCCGAGAGCTAGACAAAAATAAGGTTTGCCTCTTAAGATCTCAGCTACTAACCCATCAGCTGTAGGCTCCTCATCATTATCGGATGTTTCTCCTATATCTAGATCAGCTGAATCCACCACTGACACCAAGTGTGGATCTATTTCACTTCTGTTGGCTCTTCTTTGTTCTTTTTCCAGAATGAATTGCTTAAATCTGGTGGCTTTAAATACCAACTAAGTCAAATCAGTACACTCTTGCACAATTAGTTTTTCTTTCAACTGTGGACGCATGTTTCCCATTACCATAATGGATACTCAGCTTCTAGTAATTGTACATTTGTATTTGTTTCTCAGCTTCCTGAATCTCTCCATATACCCAGTTACTAGTTCATTCACCTTCTACTTCAGATTCATCAGGTTGGCTATTGTTACCTCTGGCTGTGACCTGTAAAAACGATCATGGAAGAGCCATTCATATTTGACCAGTTTTGCACAACATTATGAGACAAAAAAGAATACCCCATGAAAGCAGTACCAGTTAAAGATAAAGGAAATGATTGAAGCTTAAAATATTCATTTTGATTTGCCTCGCGGATATTGAGCAGTGAATATGCCGATGTGTTCTATGGTAGACTTTTCATCTTCGCCTGAGAATGTTGTAAAATATGGAGTTCTAAAACCCCTTGGTAAGGGCATAACTCTGTTCACCTATTCAGGATATAGTTTCTTGTAAACCGGCCTTTCGAGAGGCCTCAGCTCTACACCAAAATGCCTTTTCATTGCTTCAACAATCATATTAGTATCAATCAAGGGTGGCGTGGCAGGCCTCGTATCAACCATCGCTGGTGGATACATGTTTGACATTTGCGGGGTTACTGGTCTTGTTTGCCTAGGTGGCCCTTGATTTTGCATATGGTTCGGCTATTCAATATACAATGGCTGATTGAGAGTAATAGGTAGAGGTTGACCCCATGGCTACTCTACTCCGTAATCTCCAAGTGTTCTGTACTGACTTCCGAGTCCAGCATTTGGAAATTGTATCTTAGCAGCGACCTGTCCTAGCTGTGGCATCTGTTTAGACGACCCTTAGTTCTACATATAGGTAAGATGTTTAGCGTACACTAGCTAGTTATGAGTAATAGATAAGGGTTGACTCTATGGCTACTCTACTCCGTAGCTTCATAGTGTTTTGTACTGAGTTCCCCTAAATCCAGCAGTTGGATATAGCAACTGAGCTGCAGCCGAACCTGGCTGTGACATAGCACTAAAAACTGTCGGGTTAGGAACAGTTGGTATAGATGGTAATCCAAGAGTACTTGATACAATTGATAGTCTCCTGGCCATCTGAACTTGCCCGTATTGTGGAATTGGCTATGCCACTTGACTGATAGGTTCAATAACCACTTGCCTCTCGGATGTAGCCAAGAAAGGGACTATTTGTGGCTGCTAAACTGGTTGCCTGTAGTTGAAAGAGGTTGTAGAGTACTCTTTTGGTTGTTGGGAAGTTTTTTAGACTTGCTTTTGAGTATTGTGCACCTCATTGTGGACCATCGACTTCACAATCTCGACTAATTGTTTTGACATTTGGTACATCAAATTGTTAAACCCTAAATCGATCTGCTGAAGGATAAAATATGTGGTCATCATTGTAGGTTAGTTAGACGTTCCACCTCCTTCTACAGTTGGTGCAACAGTCCTCAACTGAGGAGATGATACTCCTTCCATAGCTGAGGTAGTTGTCCCCGGTTGAGGAGATGGTGTTGCCAAAGTAGGATTTTCAGTAGGTTGTGAAACCTGAGGGTCTTCTTATCTCCAACCACCATTCTTCCTAGCTCCTAATTGTGAAGTGTCTATATCGGGTAGACTTTTCTCGAAAAGTAATTGCATGCCCCAATTAAAATCATGACCAATAAAGAATCTCTCCAGAGATTAGATGTTTGGTCCTACCGGGCGTGTCAGAAAATATATTTGCAATTTTTTCTATGGATATCAGCCTAGGTGGCTCGACTAACTTCGCAACTCTTGATTCCCACGTTCAAGCGATTTGGTTTAGAAAAGGATTCTATTTCTTAGACAATAGGTTCGTAGGATACTAAAGAAAGCTTCTAGTGATTTGGTATGATTGAAATGTAACTATTGAGCATGAATTTGTAAAGGAAAGTGATAAATAAGTGCAATAAAGCATATAAAGAAATACTGTAAATAAAACATATAAAGAAATGTTGTAAATAAAGTATTAAAGGCTGAATGTAAAATATGAATTGAATTGAAGTTGAATTGTTGTTATTTGACGTTGGAGTTTGTGTTCTACAAATGATAACTCTAATCCTATTTATCAAGAAAACTAGCCGTTACCCCCACTAAGTCTATTTATCACGTTCCCCCTTAACTTTCTAACCAAACATCCATCAATGTAAGAGCCTAGCTAACAACCAAAGTAGGTTACAGCCTTATCAGCTGACATGCCCGGATTTTTAGCAACTCATCTCTGCCTCAGTTAGCCTGAATAACGATTTTCTGATGTTCCATATCTCCATTATCCCTTAGAAGTAGGGTTTGATGTTGAATATAGTTTGAATGCATCAAATTACCCTTAACTTGGTTCAACTCGTCAAACCCAATAACTCTGCTCAGCTAATTGATCCAATTTTGTTTTCACGAGACCACAAAGCCCAATATATATCCAAGCCCATTAAGAAATCAATTTTAAACCAATTTGGATAAGTTCTATCTTTATCCCTTTCTTTGAATCATTCCTAACAACTATTTCTCTTCTTTTCCTTAACTGAAAATCCCTATATTAATGGGATTTAAATTCAAACCATTATCTCATCTTATCTCTCAAATAACAATACTAAATATGGCTTAATTTCAACTAAAAGAAATCAAAGTAGTTTACCCAACACCTTGATAAAAGAAAGTTGATGGTCCAATAAATTTTGTTATAACAATTTAAGAACTTTGGAATCGAATCACGCTTTCAATTGGGCCACGGTCAATAGGAGCAAAACTAAAATGGGCCATAAGCCAATCATTGAGAACCCACTATATAAAAAGAAGGTATTGTTATATCCCAAAATAAGATGACACGTGTTGTCTGATTAAATAAAGCTACTCCCAGTCAAGAGGATGAACGGCTATTAAGTACTAGGGTCCATTTCCAATTATGGACGTGAGTTTCACTATATCATTCTTCAAGAATCTTCGCCGTTAATCTCAAATTCAATTTATTAGTGATAACAACTAATTTCCTTTCCTTACATTTTACAGCAAAGCAAAACTCATGTTATTATATTCAAATATTATTTTATTTTTTTATCAAAAATAAAAAACAATAATTTATACCATAACTGTTATTTTTCTTTTTGTCTTAATTTTCAATTTATTTCTTTTAAATTTTTTTAATTAATTTCATCTTTATAAATTTCTCAATTAAATTTAATTTAATTTTATCATATATTTGATGTTTCTTTTACCTATGGTTCATTGGAATGAAAAAAGAAAAAAAAGAAAAAAGAAAAAAAAAGTCCAAGTTTTCCATTGTCTTTAATTTGCATGCTCTTGTCTGATCACTTCTTCCAAGTCTTCCATTGTCATTAATTTATCTAAGCACTATGCAGGAATCTTTGTAATTACTGCCTTCCACACACTCAAATTAATTGGGCTATAAAATATAATCAAACATTGGTTTAATTCCCCCTTCATTAAGAAAATAGTTTAATGGTTGGAATTTCTCAAAGTTCAATTAAATATTTTGGATTCAGTCGGATTTATGAAAATTTAAAAAAGATATTTTGGATATTAAAAAGAGATTGATTTGCAATCAAAAATCACCCTACAGTCATTATCAAAAACCAAATTTTTATGAATGTAAGTTTGATATTTGTATTAGATGAGTTAATAACGAGTTGGTTGAGATATAAAATTTATTACTACTAATTGATTTATTATAATTTATCGAACTATAAGATTGTAGGCCACATTTTCTAAATTTAAATTTTATCCATAATAACATATTTAAGATATAATATAATTAATACTAAAAATTACGAGAATATAATATCGATAAATGAACATATTTAATATTTCAACACATAATATTTTTCACATCATTTATTAATTATCTCTCATTTTTTTAATTATTTTATTTTATAACTCACTAATGCTCTCACATATCTCCTAACTTAATTATGAAAAATATAAATTTCACTTTTTCAAACTAATTCTTATTATCTTCTATCTTCTCTTTACTATGTTTTTTCTCACTTACGAAACTAGTTATACAATGGGACTTGAGACTTTGATAGCTATAACTAAGCAGTTAGACTCATAACAAGAATATTAGGTTTGTAGGCCATGCCATCCACTCTCCAGTCCAAGGGACCATCCTTGGTTGCTCCCCGGACCTTGTTACAAGGAATGTTTGCCAAATTCTGGCGGTGGCTTGTGGCCTAAATGGGTGTATCTCTATGCCACTAACTATACCTCCACTTGTCTGCCACTTCTCCCATTCTAATTGTTAATTAGCAATATAATAACAACTAAACAAGTGCCTAATTAAATCTTGGAAAGGGAACTGTCGAATCGTTTTTGCAATTTTGAGCCAAGTGTTGGAAAAAGCAGAGGTATTCTCACCATTTTCTTCATTAAGTATGGGATTATAGGTTACTTTTAAGGGTGCAACCTTTTTGTCTTTACCAATTTTGATATATTACTATAAGCTTACATTATGATCAAGGATGTTTAAGATTTGTTTATTAGTTCATCAGTAAAATGCCAAAAAGCTGCATAATGCAGCAATAAAGTTACTTCTCTAATTCCCAGATTTCAGCTACTCCTTCCTCCAAACAAAAGAGAGAATAGAATACAATTAGACAGACAGTCATGCAATTTGCTGCAAACCGCTATCTTATTGTGATAACTATCTCTACCTGACATTTTAATATATAAACTGAGTAAGACTTATTCCTTATCTCTCTCTATTGAAAGGAATAATCCTCAGATCTTCCTCATCTCAATCTTTTCCTTTTAAAACTTATCTATAATGGAGGGTGACAAATAGGATTTTGCACCTTTTAAAAAAAAAACTAATATCAGCTAGAATACAGCTTACTTGAAAGTTTTCAATTTGCTAAATGGCTAATCAATATTCACTTCATAAAGTTTAAGCGACAATATAGTTCTACATTTTCACCTCTAAAATGTCAATTAACATGAATGGGTTTCCAAACCAGGGGTTGAATGCTTTCACCCACAAAACAAAACTCTCATAGACTTCTACTCAGATTGCTCTAATCTGCCAACCTATAGAAAACAAGTTCACATTGCCTGGATTATACAACTATAATGTAGGATAACTGTCATATCAGGATATATGACTCCAATGCAGCATTTCGTCCTTTGTCGCATAAACCCATCCACCACGATTAGCTTAAGCAAATACTGATAGAAGATTCCACCAAACCTTCATCTGTTGTCAAAGGTAGTTAATCTGAAAGAGCCTTCTTACTATTTTTCAGCTTCAGACATGTTCGTTCTGCATTCCTGGATAACAAAAGTCAATATTCCCCAGAGTTCCTATATTAACAATAACTGGGAATAAATATGAAGAAATGTAATACCTGACTTGTCATTACAGTATTGATCCTTCCATCAACAGGGGACTCCTCTTTCAAAGCACACGAAAGTAAGTTTTGTATCTCTGTGCTAATCCAAACATGCCTAATGTACCCCCGGTGTGGAGCATAACCACTTCTGTCTCCCCTTTAGCTTCTTTGCTTAGAAGCGTTGCCATTTCCCAAGCAGCCAATGTATACATGGGATCCACCAGTATGCCAGTTTGCTGTGCAATTTGTTGGCATGCCTCTATTTCTCCTCCCAAAACATTCCCGAATCTAGATGTATCAAGTTAGAGTGTCACAGAGAGAGATATTGATTTATGTACAATTTGTCAGGTTTTATAACTAGTACATGTTGAACTCAAAATTTAACCTTTTTATTTTAAAGCAAAAACTGGTTCAGGAACGTTTTAGCTTGCCAGTGCTTTTAGATATCAGGATTACCTTGAAGTGATCTCAAGCTGTATTCAAGTTTGAACACCCCATTTAGTTTGAAAAGTGGATTATAGTTACATAATATAAGCCATTTAATTATAAATATAAACAGACAAGGTGTAAAGATACACTTCTTTTTTTTGTGTGTGTGGAGGATGGAGCAGTTACACATTGCAGAGAAACTAAATTGCTTACAAAATTCATATTGTAAATAATAATATCACATAATAAAAAAGGACCTAAAACACCAATGTTACTGCATTACATTTGAATATACATAAAATAGATGCTTCTATTTAAAGAATAAACTTCAACTCAAATTCAAACGACACTTTACACAAATATGAATAATAAGTTGGAATAGTCATGGAAAACCATTTTACTGAAAATCTCATTCCTAAACATAAATTCACATATGAAACCAAATCCATTAGAATAATAGCAGTGAAGTCAATGACATCTTACTTTCTAGGATGACGACGCTCTACCCAGTGCACAATACCACCATCTACTTTGTTTAAGCAATGGTTATTAAGGTGAAAACCAAAATGCCTCTTAAATTCAGAAATCAAGTGTTCCTCCTGTTGTCTGTAATTACCAATGGTGTCTGCCAGCATGACTGCATTTACCTCCCATGGGAGACTGAAAGGAAGCAACAAGAGTCATTACAATCACCTCATGCTGTACGTCTACTAAGGATCAAACAAATGAAAAGTGGTATAAGTATAACCAATCACAAAATCATTTAGTTCAACTCAAAGGATCTAACTATACAAACTGGAACACACCCTAAACATCGAGCTCCAAGTGCCAAGCCAACAGCTGTTGTCCCAGTACCAGCATCTACAACAAATTTCAAGGGCCTATCTTTTCCAAGCAAATGAGTCTGGGATAAGTACTGCAATAACCGAATGACACCTAGAAGAATGAAACAGTATTTTTTTTATTGCAGTAAAACACAACATTAATACAACCAGAGCTAGTTTTTAAATCCATACAAAGAAGAATGTAGTTGAAAGGATAAAGATATAAGAATGCTCAGACCTTGACCAACAAAAAATGTCAAATTTTATATGTCCTTTAATGTGATAAAGATGTTTTTCCAAGAGTCAAACTTTCACAGAAGTATCATGACCAATGAAGTTTGCATTTTTGAAGGACTTCTATGTACATTCTATCAACAAGCAGTACCACCAATCAGATGCTATTTATTATCACTTGCTCCAATACATACAAACTTCTTAAGTAAACCCTTTAAAAATTTCAAGGGTAAGAACATGTACTGAATTTTTGTTCACCAGTCTAATCAGTCTGAATGATGAAAAAAAAAAAAAATCAGGATTAGGCATACATAATATAAAAGCTACCTAGGTAGTTGTCTGGTTCTTGTGATAATGATGACAGCATTGATGCTAATTCTTACCTAAATTTTACAAATTCCTGAAAAAAAACATGTTGCCGGAAGATATGTATGTCTTCTGGGGAAAAAAAAAGAAAAACAAAGCTTTCTACCAAAAACCTCCAATTTTCAGTTACCTAGTAGAGCTACAGCATCACCTGCACCTTCATTGACAATTATAACCTTTCTTGGATGGTTTTCTGCACTTCTGCTGACATACATTTTCATGTGATCAGGAGCAGCAGCTGATATTTGAGTCATGTAAGAAGCCTCAAGAACATCATTAAACCATATTACATGACCACTGCAACCGGCCACCAAATTAGCTTGCTTTCTTAGGATTTCTTCCCTGTTGGCATAAATAGATCTTGGTACATATGTAACATTTCCATATACTGTTGAGATCAAGTTATAGCCAGTCAGAATTTCAGGCTGCTCTCCTCGTAGAAGCAAATGTGAGCTCAGTCCCCTCTCTGCACAAAGAACAGCTGCAAAAGTAAAATCAACACAAATTAGTTATAAATCCTCATAAGGTCTTCTTTAACAGAAGTATAACAAAATTTCAAAGAAATTCTACACTAACCAAAAAAATTCCTTACCAATTGCAGCGGCATGAGCACTTTGACAACCTCCACATGTAACCTAGAAGAAAATATCCTAGTTGAATGTTATTTGATCTCAGAAGCCCTAAAATTGAGAATGGCTCAAATGTTACATATAAATAATTTCCTAGAAAGAAAAAAAAAAAGAAGTACTAGAAAAGATACCAATACATGGAGTAAGACTAGAAAGGGTGATGCCAACTTATGTATTACTTTTGTATGTAAACTCACCACATCAGTCACTAAATTATCTTCAACTATAGGAAGTAGCCCATCCAATTTTCTCGCTTTATTACCATTAACCAGAGGATGCAATAAATCATCCCTCACAATATAGAAGTAACTGTCTTCTTTACCCACCCTTTTCATACCATGACCAAAAAATGGACAACTGTTGTTTAACAGAGAAATGCTTCCAGATGGTCTATGTCTTAGTAGTACTTGATGAATTTGGGTATCAGGGCTGGGCAATGTCCATCTTCTGTTGAGTAAATTTGACACAAACTCTTCACCATCAAGTTTCAATTTTGAAACACCCTGGTAATAAAGGGCAAAACATTGATTATGTCAAAATCTAAAAATAAAACTTCACCAGCAATCTGCATGTGTGGTTCAATATTTCCACTCACCCAATGATGGGCATCTCTAAATTTCGCCTCTTTCAGTCAGCTTTTCACTAACATGTTAACTGGAAATGATATCTCATAGCTTAACATAATCGAGCAAAAGCATATATAGAGGGAGAAGACAATGGAGAAGAACCTGACAACTTTCTATATGCCGGCTTGAATGAAACCCATTTCTCATGGCAGTTAAAGCGCTTTTACTCTGAAGGCCTTGAAGCTTCATTCTTGTGGCTTCCTGTCAATCTATCCCTGCACCATAGAACGACCAGAAAATCTTGCAGATCGCCGCGGGTAAGTGGACGTCGTGATGAAGATGCTGCCAGTGTCGTTAAGCCTAAAACGCCAATCAAACTCAGCCACTGTTAGAAACGACGTGTCGTTTAGTGAGTGTTAGAAGGTAAAATCATACTTTTTACTTTTTAGTTCCTATAATTTTACAAAATTTATTTTGGCTCCTATAGTTTTAACTTGGAATTTAATTTGGTGAATCTCCATAGACATAGTTTCTAAAAAGAGACAATTTGATCCCTCCATTGTATTATGCAAAAAGTGCAAACCTTTCCTTAATTTGTATTTTTTTTTTTTATAACAATTAATTTGTATTTTTTTTATCAGAAGAGTGCATTGATGTGTGATTTAATCTTTGCAACTTTTATACCTAATATAAAATTTCATATTTTACATTTATTTATTAATTCCAATCCTTTCTAACCCATTTTCTAGCCAAAGTGTTGAATTATGATTTAAATTTTCTAGTGTTTCTAAACAATAAGAAAGAAACATGTATGAAATAAGAAAATATCTTTATCTTTGTGAAAATAACTCCCTCATATATTTCTAAAAAAAAGGAGAAAATCCAAATCTGCAAAATCTAAACTACAAACATAGGTATATATTTCTAAAAAAACCAGAAAAACCAAATCCCCAATTTATTTATTTATTTTATAAATATATTTTACTAATAATTTTTTTATAAAATAATTACAAAGGTCACATAAATTTTTTCACTTTATAAAATAAATAACCGAACAGATAAAAATGTTCTTGATGCTATTTTTCTAGAAATTGAAGTGTTTTTTTCACTATTTCAATATTTTTATAATAATACCATGATACCCTCTTTAGTAATTTACATATAAAAATAAACCTCAAACCACAATTTTTAAAATCATCTAAACAACATCAAAAAAATGAATTAACATCTCAAATCATAATTTGTAACCAAAACCTAAACTAAACTCTTCCAAAGTGAAATCCATATATCATTCAGCTAACTCGATCAATTTATACACTGGAATTCTTATTTGGTACATGGTATGCTTTAAGTTCACTTACAAAATTATATATAACTAAAAAGGATCAACTCCTTCGACTTCCCAATTTGCTACACAAATTTGACAGGTATAATAAGCATAGGAAAAAATTTAGTCCCCATGGCGAAGAGGAAAACCAGTAACATGCTACCTTCTGAAAAAGAATATAGTGCAAATGCAGCACAAACAAGCATGAAAAAACGAAAGAACCAGATGAACAGACAAGATTGTGTTCTATCACTAACTAATTTAATGTCACAAAATTCTGATAAAACGTCAAGTATCTGATACTCTAACATGCCTTTTTTTATTTATACTCTAATTAACAAGCAATTACACAAATAAAGGCAATCGTAGAAGACACAACTATTCTACATGATTAGTCGTTAGATTGCTTAAGCAAGGGTTCACAAATCACACAAAAATAATTTCCAGCTCGGGCAATTACCATCCATGCACCATAAACAATTTACACCAATCATATGCAGAAAAACAGAAGAGATAGCTTAAGTTAGATGCTGAACATACGGCCGGGGGGCCTGGTTCAGAAGGCAATCCTTCCCAACTTTGTATATCAGAATGTGTAGTTCATCTTGCTATAAAACTTTACACCAATAAATCTCTAATGTACATCATCCAAAAACTACACATTTCAAGTTCCATGAGAAATAACATGAGAACATCATCTATACTATACAATTGATGCCAATTAAGAACGAAACATAACCGTGTAACATAAAAGGTACATAGGTGCAAGGCATCAAGCCTTCAACAACAGGAACAACTTGAAATGTTAACTCTTCTAGTTCCAAATTCATTCACAATGTAGCATCACCCATAAGTCCTGACCACCCTCGAAACATTGCAATTTACATGATAAAGAGTGTACTTCTGACATCCTACGTGCTTTCACGGAAGTAAGTTGTTTCAGAAGAGACTGGATTGTACATATTTTACAACAATCAATTACAATGAAAAAAGGAGCCCCATGTTACAATATGGAATAACTTGGTGTCCCCCCCTAACATGGCTTATGAGTTACAAAACATGAAAACTTTCAAGACTATGGGCCTCTGCAATTGGTACAGTACACTTACAACCTTATATGACTAGCCTATTAAAGTCACATATACATTAGAGGAGGCCAGTACATACTTGGACCTAATACACAAATATACTGTTACACAAAGCAATGTAATGCTTTACATCTGCTTGACAGATGCATGGTTGTATCAAGGGGATAAACAATGACATCTACATAAAATAGATTCATGAAACATGGGCTTGACATTGTCTAGATATTTTCTGGCAGGAGAGTGATTTACAGAATTTAGGTGATGCAAGATTCTTTTGCACACTTGGCTGACCAATGCCATTACAAGAGGAATACAATTAAGGCATTACATCCAACACATCTTCCTCCATCTAAGCAGCACAGGCTAATATAGTCATGAAAACCAAAGAATTGCCCACTCCACATCCTGGATATGATAATAAAAAGAAAACCCCCATGTCAATAAACAATTTTGTTTTTATTATAAAAGAAACTGCTAAGACTTATTTAAAAAAATAAAAACTGCCAGACACTTGCCCACTCCACACCTGGACGTGATAGTAAAGATGAAACCCCCAAGTCAACACGTTTAAGAAAGGAAAAAGAAAAAAATGCTATAGAACTGCCCACTCCAAAGTCCAAACCCTACGGTTTACTTTTTCCATTTATTACCCATGGAGTAGAACAAAAAAGAAGAGATATAAACCATAATTAGAGATAAGAATCACCTAGCTGTTTCTTCTCAAAACCTAGTTGGGCTCTATTTTTAAAAATATACAAAGAGATAATCCCAAAATCTTTCAACTCCATAACTGCCAGTTAAAATTTTGCAAAAGGCACAAATAAATGTCTTATCCATTAAAGACAACCATTTTAAAAGATTACAGCTTATTCTAAGTCAAATAAAATAGAATCTATCACCATATCCTTTTATGCCATATCTTAGGCATCAAAGCTAACAAATAACAAGTCATAGAGAAAGATAGAAAAAGATTGACTCTGAGTCAAGAATCAACTTTAAACCAAACTATACATTGATAATAATTGATGAGCCCCCTTCACTACAAGGGTGTAAAAACAGAAGAATCTGATCGATTCAATAAGTAACATAATTCATGGTGTACAATAAATTCTTCTGCCATGAGCTTTCATTTTAAATCATTATGCACAAGGCTGAAGGTTGGGTTTGACTAAAAGATGAATATATTACATTTAGTCATTTCACCGACCTCCATCTCAGCCACCAGTGACAAATGTTACCACAATAAAAAATAAAGGGAACAACATTATTTAACCCCGTCTACTTAAAACAAAAGGCAACTTGAAAATGCACAAAACAAACAAAAGGTTAGCTACATCTGCAGTTCTACAATCCATTGCATTTCTAATAGATGCTCAAGACTTGAGAGCATGATGTAAACATTAGGAGGGTGTGTGGATGAATGCATTATTCATGTAGCAAACTCTTTTACCCCAATTACAGCAGAAGATTAAGATGAGACCACAGTGGATTGCCACTACAAAAGAAACATATTTAAAAAGAAAAGGAAAATAAAAAACTTAAGTCAACCAAAACATACAACTTTAACCAAAAGTTTAAGATTAAAACAACATAAACCAGATTGATGATAGAACAGACAAATGTAACGCCAAAGGAATTCATGAAAGTGAAAATTAAGCCACCAACTGATGCCAAGTATATGTATACTGTTTATTATTATTCTCTGACATGAGAAGTGACCAGAAAAAAGAAGACATGGTTGACTATTTTTTACTATCAATATTAATAGATTCGAAAAAAAAAAAATAATTTATAGCAGACTCATGGAAATATAACTTCGTGTCAATATATGCATCTAAGGCTACTGCTCGCTGCCCCACTTAATCAAAATATAAATTGCATAGAAAACATATGGTTCATCAACACCCATAATTACATACTAACAGGAAGTTTCCAGTGATAAATATCCCAGTCCAAGGAAATAAAATTGTCCATATAGAGGATTCTAGAGAAATATCCAACATGGGATACCCAGCTGCAAGAGGTAAGATATCCACATTGGTGCATTACCAAAGTGATTGTTTCAGCACACAGATATGAAGCTATTGCAGTTAAACTAATAGGATTTCTGAAAATGCAATGCTAAATTGATTTCCCCTTCTACTGACATAAGTAGAACTTACTTCTTGCTGAAGAGGCCACACCCTGCATAAGATTGCCATTAGAAAACAAAGAGAATGATATAGATGCCTGATCACGATCCAAGGGAGAAAGAGTTCAATCGGGGATCATGAAATCTGACAGATGAGGATAAATGCATGACTATCTTACTCTGACGGCAGGCGCCTCTTCCTTCCATAATCTGCATCCCTAGACCTAGACCCACGATCTTCATCTGGCATCACCCGAGGCCTGCTCCGAGGCCTTGAAGAAGACTGCCCCCTGTCCCAGTCATCTTCATACCCTGAATCACGTTCTCTCTGCCGATGGTCTCGATAATTATCCTTTTCCTCTCTGTGGCGGTGATCTCTGTGGTCCCTATCCAATCGGTCCCACTCCTGTTCCCTCTCATCATGGTGCCTTCTCTCTGACTTTCCTGACAATTCAGATCCCCGTTCTTTTTCCCTGGAGGCAGCACTTGACCTTGGCCCTTTTTCTTGATTTGCCTCTCCATAACCATATTCAGAGGCACCATCATCACCCCCATAACTTGACTCTCTTGTCCTCCGACCATGTTCTTCTCCTCCCCACCCACCCATGGCTGTGTCATTCCACATCCCTGCTTGATGCACATCCATCCCAGTAGAACCCATCATTCCCATCCCATTAGCTGGCATTCCTCGGCCAAAGAAGGCTGGGTTGACATGGGGAGCAACCCCAGCAAACCCCATTGCATTAACAGCGGAAAATGAAGGAAGCATTCCAGGAAATGCAGGACCAGGAAACCCTCCATAGCCACCTCCTCGAACCATAAATGTTGGATCAAATCCAGAGCCCATCATGCCTTGCGGGTTCATCATGCTACCAGCAGGGCCTCCAAATGGAGGACCTCCAAGGCCTTGTCCATAACCTCCTCCAACACCAGCAATATTGCCAACCATTCCCTTTGGACCCATGCCCGCGCCTCTTCCCCTCATCATTCCGCCACCACCAGGACCTTTGGTGAATCCTCCATGCCCACCACGACCCCAGCCACCCCTTCCATAATTCCTCCCGGCATCTCCACCTTGGTAGTTCATAGTACCACCTCTCCCAGAACCTTCATTCATAGGCCTCCTTCCCTGAGACTGCGGCTGCGACTGAGGCTGAGGCTGAGTCTGGACTTGATTCTTATTCATATAAGAAGCTCCCATCTGCTTCAATGTTTGCGGAGAAGCAAACGCCACAACACAAGCTCGCCCATTGAAGACATAACCATTCATACCATCTTTGCATGCAGCCGCAGCTGTTGCGTCATAGAACTCAACTTGACAATAGCCTTTGGATTTACCACTAGCTCTCTCATCAAAAAACTTAATTTCCTTCATCCTCCCGTATTGCATCAAAACAGTTTCAAGTTCTGCATCAGTTGTCCACCAATGTAGATCTCCCACAAACAGCACGGTTGATCCATTCTCTAGTGGTGCTTGAATCTGAATCTCATCAACAACTTGACGGTTTGCAGACATATTTACAGTCATTTGATTCGATGGCATCTGTGGAATCCCTTGTGGAGCACTAGTGCCGGAGTTCAACAAAGGCACAGGCTCAATAGAAGCTCTTTGAGGCAAACCTGAAGGATTGGGTGGCATGGATGTTGATCCCTGAAACCCCATGTTTCTGACATGAGATTCGTGAGTTACCTCCATCACTCTCCCTTTTTGTGTGACTGAAACACTGTCCGAAAAACCAACAGATTCCATTTCGGATCCCTTAAAAGCTGTCATACCCTCCTTCTTCTCAGAAAAATGGGACCCAGTATTAGGATACTTCCCTTCCGCCGAAACCCCAGGCATGTTCAGCTCCTTTGAGCCACCAGGTTCAAGTCCAGATTCAGGAGCTTCAGTTTTCAGAGTTTGGAGCCCTCCATTGCTGACACCACCAGGTGGAGGTGGTACCTCAGATTGATGCAACTGAAGGAAACCCTCTCCTACATTCACATCATTGTAGAGATCATCATAGTCATCATCTTCTCCCATCATTTCCGCATCTGCAAGGGCAGGTATCGCTCCACCTCCCTGATACTGCAGCTTCTGAGCCCCTCCATATTCATCCTCATCAAAATCTAATTGCTCTTCTGCCACTGTATCCATTTGAAGTAACCTGCGTATATAAGAGACAGATAATCGATATCTCCACCCACTTTCTTAATAGGAATAAAGAAGCATGATCAAGATACTGCATAGCAATTCCATCAACGTTGAGAGACCCATTTAACATTGAATATGAACATCACATGTGAAAGAGCCATTGATACCTCTAAGATATATACTATATAGCAATAATAGCATATCAATACAAAACCATATGTATCACATAAATCCATAAACAGAAAGCATGAAACGATTTTAAGAGGGGATTCGACTATGAAACAAGGACCTTGAAGGGATTTAAAAAAATAATGCATACCCAAAAAGAACATGAAAAGAGAAAAGGATATATCTACAACATTATACAAAGATATCAAGCCGTCAGTATTTCACTCTGTTTGCGAAATATTTTTCTATGGAGATCAGCCGAGGTGAATCGGCTAACTTCACAACTCTTGATTCTCACATTCAAGCGATTTGGCTAAGAAAGATACTCTATTTCTTAGACAAGGGATTCCTATGATACTAAAAAAAGCTCCTAGTAATTTGGTACAATTGAAATGTAACTACTGGGCATGAATTTGTAAATAAAAGTGATAAATAAATGCGATAAATAAAGCATGTCAAGAAATGCTGTAAATAAAGCAATAAAAGGCTGAATGTAAAATAAGAATTGAACTGATAAATTTGTGTTTGACGTTGGAGTGTTATGTATTAGAGTGTCCACAATTGATAACTCTAGTCCTATTTATACAAGAAAAACTAGCCGTTAACCCACTAAACCTATCTGCCACGTTCTCCCTTAACTTTCTAACCAAGCATCTACCAATGTATTACAGCCTCTGTCAGTTCACTTGCCCGGATTTTTAACAACTCATTTCTGTCTCAGCTAATCCAAATAACGATTTTTTGATACCCCATATCTCCATTATCCCTTAGCAATAGGGTTTGACATTGAAAGCAATCTAGATGCACCAAACTACCCTTGACTTGGTCTAACTCGACCCAATAACTCTACTCAACTAACTAACCCAATTTTGCTTCAACAAGTCCATGAGCCCTATCAATGTCCAAGCCTATTGAGGGACCAATTCTGAACCAATTTAAATAAGTCTTATCCTTATCCTCTGCCTTGAATCATTCACAGCAGCTATATTTTTTTCATTTAACACTTTAACCGAAAATTCCTATTTTAATGAGGTTCAAATCCATGCCATTATTCTTTTGTTATCTCTGAATAACAACACTAGAAAGGACTTGATTTCACTAACAAGGTGACCCACTAAATACGTCTTAACCTAATTAACATTATTTGAGTTAGGCCCAAACTTAGTTAACCGACCTAGTCCACTAGCCAATTGAAGCTCAGTTGACCAGCCCAAATGAACTCGGCTCACACCTTGCATATTTTTTTGGTATTAACACACTCTTACGTCAGGCGACACCCACCAAGTATAGTCAACTGAATCATAAAAGTAATCACCATATAAATTAAATGTATCTTCAGAGACCCACTTAGCAAAATCTCAGTGATCCTAAGAAAAACTAGCTACCCAGGTTGCAAAATAATAAGTAATAAGTAAATCTACATCTCCTCATTCGTGAAACCATTCAAAACATATGTGCATATCAACAACGAAAAAAGAGGACTTTCAAGAATTTCAAGAAACCCAAAGTAACCATGCCAAAGGAAATACAGAAGGAATGAAACAAAGCTGCATCTTTTTTCGTAGAAATCACAGAATAAACAAGAAATAGACACCCAAAAGTTAAAAACATTCGAACATTATAGAAAACAGCAAATCGTAGCTCCTATAACAATAATGGAGCATGGCTATCAAAAACAATCAGGAAGGCTTTCTTACTCTATGCTGTCTTCAGCTCTTACCTAGCAAGAGTTGGACAAACACCAAGTCTGAGTTTGGCTTCCCCTTTTTCTCTCAGTGCACCCCACTTGAGGGTTTTTCAATTTTCGGACCTACATCAAAACCAGGGGTTTTCTTTTTCTTTCTTCTTCGTAAGGAAACAAGTTTAATAATAACTTCCAATTTTTTCGCATAAAATTTGAAGTGCATTTCTTCTCTTCTTACTTAATTTTAAATTAAATTAAATTAACTAAAACTAATTAAAAATTAGTTTTTCTCTCGTTATCCCAATTACCCACTTATTAACTATAACTTCTTCATCTTTAATATCTTAATAACTATCCACACAATAACTAATTCCTCTTTTCTCTTTTAATAGGACCAAAAAGTTGAAAATAATAACTTTTTTACTTTTTACACAAATCATTCATTATATGCATACAACAAGTAGTTAATATACCTATTGTGACATTGTCTATTAACAATTAAACCTCCCTCTTAAATAGTAGATTAACTTTTTTAACCATAGATTAGAAATTAATAAATTATTGTTAGAAGATAATCAACCCATGTACCCCAAAAAAAAATTGCTGTTGTTGCATTAAAATTATACTAGCTTTTTGTTTAAAATTAATAAATAAATAACGACTTTAATTTACCCACCACTTAATTAATTTTTTTTATTACAAAAAACCTATTTTTAGTAATCATTAACTCAAAACCTAATTAGGTTTTTTTATTATATAGTGATAAAATATTTTGGAGCTTAAACAAGGCGATGTGATTAGAGAATAACTATTCTTTCATCCCTGGTTAGTATTAGAATCTAATTATCTAGATGCTTCAAAATGAAAATCCTGAACATTTTGATTTATTTTAGATATAACAAGATTACAGGTCAACATGCACCTAGCCCATCAAACGCAACCTTAGCAGTAAGTGAAATCTAGATATCCATGAAGACATTTGAGCATTACAAACAGTTGGAAGAGTCATGAATTCCTTGACAAGATGATAAGTTACCAGGCATAATTGTCTGGTAAACAGCACTTGCAGTGAGCTTAGGGAGAATATACTGCAACTCTTAAGATTAGCTAATCCTGTTAATAACAACTAATATAGTAATATTTCTAACTTCCATCATCATCGAATCACTAAACAATCAGATAATGTACATTCTGTAGCTGAAAAGAAGTCCAGAAAATTCAATTTTGATAGATACATTTCTTACCTGCATTAGTACTTATTAGTTATTGCTATAACAACTCAATCCAAATGAATTGAACTTCCTACCTGAAAATTGTTATTGATGGAATAATCAGTCTCAACAAATAAAAAATGGACAACTACAACGAACCCTAAGCTGAACACCAAAAATTGCAGTTAGCTTAGCCAACATTTCGCCAAAAGGTTGGTTCTGTACTAACCCCTTAAGTACCACCTGACCTGCTAGCAACCATATTGACCATTGCACATTGGCTGCTGAGAGGAATATTTTAGAGTTTAGCCCCTTGGAGAATGAATGCAACCCATTTCTCATTGAACACATATATATTTTACACCACCACCCTACAACCCTTGGATGCAAATGATGAGCTGGGGGGCAGGAGGTGAATCTAGGATTAAATGACCAGATGTCCATTGAACTTTTTTATCAGGATTTCCAGCTACCAATATGGGGCTTCGCTTCAATACATCCCCTTGAAAACAGGATTCGTGCGGCATATGCTTGCTCCATATTCTTCATACTCCGCTTTTGTATGGCAAGCCTGCACAAGAACCAGAAACTTCATAACAATTAACAAATGTTACAAATGTAGCAAAACAATAATCAACTTATTGCTAAAGAGAAAGTAGAAAGAAAAAAAAGTACAGAACTGCATTGGAGATAATGGATAATAGGGAAAAGTGATATTTGGTAATTTCAGGATACATTGCCATAACTTAAACATGCCATATTGCATTTTGCGAGCATAACCCATGAGCAACGAAAATAAGTTTTCCCATATCTGCAATTTCCCAGTTCTCATCCATTAAAAACGTAGATATCCCCAAGTTCCCTGAATGAACATGGGTTCCCTTACTGCTGAATAAGGAAGATGGGCAATAATTCAAAAAGTAGCAAATATGAAGTGAGATACCCAATCTTTCCAGCTTAAGAAGAAAAAAAAAACAGAGAGAAAGATTGCCACTTGCCAGGCAATTCCATTCTCTAGTAGTTTCTTACAAATATTTTACACAAGATTATTCTCCGCAAACAAGAAAATGTCAAGAAATCTATATTTTAACATTATAACTACCCAACAGTTTCAAAGCAGTTTTCACAGTAATGATGCAGAATATTAGTTTAACTTCAGAAACTACATCAAGTAGAGCTTCTTCGCAGGAAGGAGTCAAAAAGGAAAAGAACAAAATAAAAAGAACGAATAAGGTTATATAAGTTGTTACACGGACAGATTACTTGTATGGTCATACCGAGTAAAATTCAGGAGTTGATGCAAGTACAGAGCCTCCAAACCAAACTGCAAATCTCTGGATGGGATGGCTAACTACATTCACTTCCACTGGATGTGCCTGACCACCAAACACACCCCCCCCCCCCCCCAACCCCACAAAAAAAAAAGGACAAAAACCAAACAAATGGAAAACAGAATCAGCCTTGTTTGCAACATTAAGGGTGAAGTTTTATTGACTCTTTTTTGTTTTGTAAGCCAAAACGTAAAAATGATGTGTAACATTAACTGTTACCTTTATTTCCCCACCAAGACGAGATTCAGATGCAAGGACCCGAGCATCCACAATTTTCTTCACATCGCGTTGCAACCTTCTATGGAAGTCCTTGAACATGGTTGATCCTCCTGACAACACTATATTCTGAAATAAAATCCAAAATAGTGAGTGGTTGAAATTCAATTCGTACATGAGAACATATTGGAAAGGGCTTAAATAAAAAAAACTCATAATGATAAAATTTTTCTTGAGCTGCTAGGATCTTGTTTCTAAAGTATTACACCACAGCAACAAGGAACAAACCCCATGCTTGTGCTTGGGCTTTAAATGCTTCTTAATTCCAAGGTAAGACTGGCTGCTCATTGATGATCATCTATAGTATACATCGCACCAAAATAGATACTTTACAGCTTCATTAAAGTACTAAATACAATCTACCCAACTTCCAAGGCCATATACTTCACCTTATACAAAGCCCTTCTTGTATCGATTGGAGCAGACTGAATGCACTTGTCTATTACAGCAGGTAAAGGAGTGGTAAACTCACTGCTGTATATCTCAGGATTAAAGAAAACCTGCAGAAAACATCAGCAGGTTTCAAAAATTATAAAGTCAGTGAGAAGTAATTATCAGGCATCATTCACCGAGATCCATTAACATATCCTAACATAATGATTGCAATCTCAATAGCACTATTCTAGTACATATAGTATATAATATCTCTAATTGCTTAAAACATATTAAATTCAATTGATCACACTAATACAGTGACCATATCTGGAACTCAATACCATGATAAGTTTCAGACTGACACCAACAATCAGCATCCCTGTCAAATTTTCTGTTACTGAAGGAACTGATTTGTATCAATGTACTTAATTGATTTTCAATAAGGTAAAACCTCAACATGTTTGAGAATGTTGACCTAGTTATTCGAAATTTCAAATGTGAGATTATGGTTTGAGTTATATACAAATTGAGGAGTATCTCGTCTCTGAATACAACCAGAATTTGACAAAATAGTGGCAAAAAAGATAATTAGGAGTGCATTTGTGTAAGCATAAAAAGTTTGCTTCCAATAAAGGGTACAATTTAAATGAGTGTTTCCAAAATGGGAAGAGTACAGGCAATTACTTCTGGTGTATCCTTTCATGACTACGATTTATACAAAGGAAAAAGATAAAGTACTAATCATGTCCAACAGTAACAAATTTCCAATGGGTCTCCATTTGAAAATCCTGTGGAGATTACTGCAAAGAATGCCATATTTGCTATAATCATCTCAAAGCAATCAAGACAGCAATTTAATAAGAAACTATACATCTAATTTTTTGTTCCACAGATATGGTATTCATGTAAAAGATATTCTAATAAAGAAAGAAAGACAGAACAAACCTCAGGACCAAGAAATCGTTCATAGCCAATATCGCAGGAGTAAGGTGCCCCTGTTTTTGGTTTAATACCTCTCCATTGTTTGATATATTTGGATGGTTCTTTGTCATGCTTATTGAATTCCTGAACCACGGGAAATGAAAGGTAGTGTCAAATAACATCCAAATCTAATATTACTTTCACTCATCTCGATAATTTGATATAGATTGCAACAGTGATGTGAAAATAGTGAACATGCAAGACATTGGTTTCTGGTACAAAGTACTGGACAGAAAAGCACTCTGTACCTAGGTTTACTCAACTGAGTCATTTTGAATTACTGAAAAAGCAAGATCACAGAGGAATATAAGATGACCTTGACAATGTCAGAGCAAGTGTAGCAGTACATCTCCTTCACTTTTCGAGCTACTTCAAAGGAATCTTCAGGCGGGACGTTCTCTCCTCTTTCCTACATGAACCAGTGTCAAATTGAAACAATCCATATAAAACTGACAATTTGAGATGGATGCTACAGTGAGTAAAATCATGCAAATATGATGTCAAATCCAATAATGAAGTACCAGGAAATAAAATCTAGAGGACCCTTTACCATTGAACTGGCTAATTTTGAAATTTTACTTTTAAGTATTGTTTTTCACTAGTTCACATGTAGCACAATAAAGTTATCTCAATTTCTTTTTATAGAAAATGACATAATATCAAGGAAGAGAAAGGAAATGAGTAGAAGAAGGAGGACAAATTACCCAAATTAACTACACCACCTTTATTCATAATTTATGCTTAAAAATGTGTCAGTTTCGCAAACCTATTCCTAGCTGTTACGACATAAGAATGTTTGATACCAACAGTGAGACTTAAAGTGATTAATAAGTGTGTCTATAAAGAGAGCTAGCACTATCTAATTACTTTACAGTTACAAAGGTGAAAAGGAAAGGGACAACTACCCGCATAAGCTGCTGGATGAAGAGAGTAACATCTTTTCCAGCAATGGGAATTGACTTTATACTGCTCCCAATAACATAGCCATCTGCAACAGGTACGACATGAGCTGCCCCATCTCCGACATCCACCACAACTCCTGTCATCTCACACTAACAAGAACCCTGTATTAATTTAAAAAGGAAGAAGTCCTTGGATATTGAATTTGAAGATAGAGAGAAATAACACATACAGGTAAAGAGGGGAATAACCATGGGGCAAAAGAAGACAGAGAGTTTTTATAGAAGAAAGTTCTATTTAACATTTAGTACAAATTACAAAATATAGTATTGAGACTATAGCAATTAGCAAATGTTATAAAGCGCCACCAGTTTTGTTTTGTTGAGGAGGGGAGGGGTGTGTCAGCGTAATTTTTAGTTCAAAAAAATGTTTCTTTTCAGAGGACTAATTCATCATGTGCTTCATTTTTCAATCAGCAGAGGTCAGGAATAACTAATCTGTTATGATGAACTAACTCATTTGGCAAGTCTTGTATTTTGTTCTCAAAAGGCAAACACCCACCATGAGGAGATAAAAGACCAATTGCAACAGAAAACTGTTAGCCAATTAGGATTACAAGATCAAAGGGCTGGTTCTATAGTATTACATAATTCATACTGTTCTCCTAGAAATATTTAGCTTCTATGGCTGTAGAATCCTTTTCTATTAGTTACCTGATACGTGGATCGATAAGATACACGAAACAGGAACGGAAACATAGAACATCACTTATCCCGAAATGTGGTACGATAGGGTAGGTTTAATTGGATCACTTAGTTGGAACGAAATATGTTGTTCAGAACACATAATGCTTTTTAGGATCACATGTGTAATAACTAATAATTTTATATACACACAATTATTTTTAGATAATTAAAAAGCATATAGAAAATGAAAACTTGGATGTCTACTTTCCATCCTGAAGAAAAGCAAAGACAACAGCATGGTTGCACAAGGAAAAAATTTGCAGTTCATAAAAAGTTTTGGTTTGGGAGCTATATAGATAAATATTTTTCTTGTTGATTAATGATTTTGTTTGTTCCATTTTTTATTTTCATGATTGGAACACTGAAAATAGCGTTCCAGGTTGAAAGGGATCCTTGTTTGAGATCGAAAAATCCAGTTTGTAAGTCGATACCTAAATAGTGATCTCTAGTAACTTAGGAGTTGAAGTAAACATCAAGTCACTGAAGGGGAAGCAAATTGTCTGGATTGATTTGAGCTCAAATGTAGCATGGGTCCCGATAAGCAGTACAATGTACCAACTACCAACAATAATGTAGGTACCACAGATAGGGGTTTGACTCTAACACAAAAGCAATAAATTGAATCGAGCTGAAATGTATCTTAGTTTCTTTCATAATAGAAACTACAATAAAAATTGATGGAAACTCTGCATCACGGAATAAATCAATAGTAAAATGCTCTATTCTTAAAGAAAACCTACTGAATGAGAATCGAGCTGATTATGATAGCCTGGAACTAGGAAGACATGGGGTGGTGTGGTTATCACAGCAATATAATCGATGCTAAATGAACCCTTAATCAGATTCTAAATAAAGTAAACTGTCTTGACAGCAGTCAGGTTTTTATTGTCAGTTGCAGTAAGGTCAAACCCACATTAATAGTTTGCATTCAGCAATACTTCTAAACATCTATTTCAGTTTTGAAATTTAAAGAGAAACTATATAAAAGAAACAAAAGGTAGTAAAAAACCAACTAAAAACGATGTACTTGTGCTATAATAAGCTTATGATCTTTCATTGAACCCCTATTAAGAAGAGACCTGCAATAATATAATCCCTTGAGCATTATACCAACCTTAGATGCTGTGTATCCAGCCGCAAGAGCAAGCACTGAATTTACTGCAATATAAAGTCCAGGAACATTGAAAGTCTCAAACATAATTTCACCGGTATACTCGCGACTCTCTGGTGCTGTCAGAGGACTCTCAGTCAATAGAAAATAATGATCCTCGGGGTCACACCTCAAATAGTTAAATATAGACTGCTGCCAAAACCGCTCCATTGCATCCCAATTATCAACTTGACCATGCCGAATAGGGTAACTAAGATTGTAAATACTACTAGATCGAGACTTGGAAAATGCTTCCTCCCCAATGAAGAAATCAAGATCCGCCATTACACCCGCACTATGCTGCGCGAGCAAATTGGCCTTGGAAGTGCTTCTTGATTGATTTAAAAACGATTCATTAAGGGCAACTACTGTTGGAACCATAAAGCAAGGCTCAACGTTACCGGCGAACCCCATCTTAGTGTAGCTGCCATGATAAAAACAAAAATTTGAGGAAAGCCCTTCAGGGATATCCAATCCCAGATAATTTAAATTTCATAGACAGACACATTAATACAGCAAAAACTAGGTAAATCAAATTGGAGCAATTCATCAAACAGTTCGTGTCCCGCAAACATATAAAAGTGAAATTGAGGCAAAGGGGCAATAAAAAAAGATTACCCGGTGCCGTTGTCGATTACTACAGCTGGACGAGAAGCGGGGTCCATAACTAAAAGAGATAAGGTGGTCCTGAAGGTGGTGACGGAGGCGGATCTGCGTCTGAGATCCGATACTGCGTTCAAGGGAGAGGATCATAGTCGTGAAGAGCGCTCTAACAAGCGCAATAAGGAAGAAAAAGGTTTAGTTGACGGTGATGCAGACTTCGATCCCAAGCGAAAGCAGCGACTCAACGCACAGCTTGGTAGCTTGAACAAATTGGTGATTGCTCCTCCACCCATTTCAACAACGACGAGGATATAAAAAACTTAATCGGTCAGGTCCCATCAACTTCATCATTGTTTGCGTTTCGAATTCGATGCTTTTCTTGACAATCAAACAACCAAACAACACAACCACTGCCTCTCTCTCTCTCTTTCTGTCCTTTCCTCTCTTTCAAGTGAGGGTCTGCTACTCGTCATTGGGTATTGGGTATTAATATATGGCGGTGATGCGGGGCCGTCCGATTTGGAAGCCTGGCAGGCAAAACAGGTGTTAGCCATTGTTGGACCCACATAATGTAAGCGTCACACTGGAAACTTTCTACAATTGTGTAATAATTAAAATACAGTAAAGAAAAGTAGTAGAAAAGACTTGTTGGGTATTTATTTTTGTTAAAAATACAGTTTCACATAACTTCATAAATATTTTTGCTCCTTAATGATTAATACATTGGCTACAAACAGGAGCAGAACTATCTGACTTTTCTAAAAATATTTTAAATTCTCATGAAAAGAATTAGTTTTTATTTTTTTTCTTACAAAAAGTATTTGGTTTTTCTTGACCCACTAAAATATTGTTAAAATTTACTCTATCAAATATGTATATATCTGCTTCTTCTTCTTCTTCTTTTCACAAGTATCCCAATGTTAACTTAATCTCGTTCTGTAACTGCCCTTCTCCCATAAATATTTTTCTATAAACTCGATATATATATATTATGTTTTACTCAATTTTATAATAATGTAAAATAATGAGATGTTTTGATCCTAAGACTTTGGCCTTGTTGGTGGGATGTAATATGTAAATATATTATGATACTGCTGATTTTTGCTAACAAGAGTTTGGTTCAGGTTAGTCATCATCCAATGGTTGTTGCATGTCATTGTGAGGAAGGCAAATTTTTTGGGGCATTCTATTCAGCTAAATTCTGTGGCCGATGTCCTCTCCTTGCAGTTTGAGGACTGTGAGACGTTTCAATGGAGAAAGGTCAGTCGCACTTCAATATACAATACCATACTAGGTAAAATCTATTGTGACCACTATGGCACTATGCAAATCAAGGGCAGTGGCAATCACTCCTGCAAGCTCAAATTCAAGGAGCAGTCTATAATAGACAGAAATTCACATTAGGCTAGTCCTTCAATGTAACTGAAAGTGTGGGCATATCTTTCTTGTGGTGCATCCTACTAGCTCATCCTTTCCCTTTCCCCTTGGCCTTCTGTTCCCTTTTATGTTTTGTTTCTTCTAGTTATGTTTTGATTAGGAAGTGGGACAAGGCAATGTATTACTTGGAGATCCAACTACAAGGCCAAAAGGGTATGATCTAATGACATAAGCTGTATTACTGTGGGAAAAAGACAATTATGTTACCAAGATAAGATACAACCTCTCTCCCTTCAAAATATCCTTAAATGAGATAACACCTGGTTTATTGGACAAGTTGCCCCCAACTGACTTGAGGTTCAGGCCAGATCTAAGACATTTAGAGAATGGAAGAATACAAGTTGGCAAATGCAGAGAAACTAATACTTGAACAATTACAGAGACAGGTAGTTGAATGAAGTAGGATTGCTGATATATTTGGACAGAGTTGTGATATGCCTTCATGTCCGGAAGAATAAGATTGACTTGCCCATGATCCAAAATGTTAGTCTCCCTCGTCTTCCCCACCCATCTCTTAGCCTCCTTTCCAAAATGTGAGTGATGTAGGCATTAAGTTATTAAAAGCTCAAAGTTAGGCAAGTTTCTTGATGTTTCTGGTTATTACTCTATTTGGGACATCTTTATTCATAGAATTGCTGGAAGTAATTATGTTAGTTTGATGGTACTAATATCCTTGTCTTCCTATCTACATTACAATTAGTAATAAATAACATAAAAAAGAAAAAAGTGCAACCGAGAGAAACTGGTTTAAAGATCCTCCCTGTTCCTCAAACATGATGGATATCTGTTGAAGAGAATGGCACAAAATCTTCTTGCAATTAAAAACACTTAGGGGGAAAAGACATTAAGCTTCTCTGTTTCAATAGAACAATAACCTATGTAGTTGAAGAAAAAAGAAACTGTATGTTTTGTGCTGCAAACGATCAATCTAAATTTGGCACTGCAAACCACCAAACCAAATGGGCTATTCTTTTCCTTCCGGTTTGAACCTGAGAAATTCTTCTCGTTGAATAAAAATGTAGACTTAATAATTAATTTGAAGGAAAATTTCAAAATTCATTAGACAAATATACTGAAAGAAGTAACTCTTATAAATTGTGTGAGCTAGTTCTAACTCAAAAAAGCATCATGAGCATTAACTGTCAATTTTGCGGTAAAAGGAGAATTTGTTCATGACATCAACAAATTTAAATAGTTTAATTACCCGTAATATATATTTTTTTTAAATGCTTACAGATCATAGATTGTATTAGCTAGTTTGTTTGTTGCAATAACAATATATATATATATATAAGAAATTAAAGCAAATAATTAAATTATATATAAATGTATTAATTAAAGATGTTGCTCTTCATTGAGGAACATGAATAAACAAGAAATGCAAAATCATGTAAATACATAATAGCGCCTGCTACTGATCAGTTGTTTTTTCCAAATTTCATTTTAATAAGAATGTTTAATTTTGATGATGAAATTATATTAATGTGCAGCTTCATTAGTAGTAGAAGAAGCCGGCAACGGCTGTGGCGACGGTGGCACCAGCAAAAGTTGAGACACCGACTGCGGTGGCACTACTTGGAGAAGGGCCAAAAGAACTGGAATCAACAGGTCCACCAACTGGTGCTGCTTCAACACCATTCATGTGGTGATTCGGCTGCACCGTCATCGGTGGTTCCGATCTCGTCAGAACCAGAAGGCACTGCAGCAGAACCGGTGGTGGCAGTGGCAGGTGCAGAGGCGTGGGATTCAGCATAAACCATCCCAACAAGGGCAAACAAGACAAGTCCAAGAACAACAATTTGGCGTGCCATTGTTTAAATTCAAAAACTTTACCGAATTGGTGTCTGTGAAAATTGAAGGGAATGCAGCAATTCTCTAAGATTAACCGAATAGAGAAGCACTGCAATGGGATGAAGAGGTGCGCAGGGTTGATAAAGGGGTGGTGTTTCCTGTTTGGGAGGTGAGAAAGTTTGAAAATGCGAGGAGTGCGGAAAAACCCATGATCTGTATATGGTGAAACATAATTTGGGTTAACATTTGTGGTGAAGAGAAAAAGGAGGATGTTGAATTATGAATAATGAGGAGATGAGGAGATTTCTATTTTGAAACCATGCATGACTAGTATGGAAGATGCTAAAAAAAGGTTTTTATTTTTTATTTTTTAATTTTTAATTTTAAAAAAATACCTATTTAATAATTTGTTAGTTTAATAGTGTCTTAGCTAGAGATTTATACATGAAAATAGATCAGAGAGTAATCCGATTTGATCCAAACAAATAATTGTGCTTATTTGAATTTATCAAAAAAATAATATGATATAAAATAGATAAAATCCTATCTGAATTAAATACACCTATAAATCGCTTTGGACACATAAAATAAAATTATACGTGGTTATGGGTAATACCTTAATAATGATAAACCCGAGACCTTCTTTAGCAAAATAAATAAATAAAAAAACAAAGTTGGGCTGGATGTATTTACAATAGTCCAACAAGGAAAGACAGTCCGGCCCAATAGCCCATAATCAATTAGCCCAACTTCTATAAGTTTCATCCAAAAAAAGAAATGGGAGCGGGACGGAGTTAGGGCTTCTTTCTTTGAGAAACAGAGTGAAATACAAAAAAGTCCTTCAAAGCAGGGTCTACTACTTCTCAGAGCTTCGACACTCTTCACCATCATTCATCGAATACTGGTATTTCTCAGTTTCTGAGAGCAGAGTTGAAGGGATCTTGCTTTTCTAGAAATGGCGCTGGCTTTCGATGAGTTCGGAAGGCCCTTCATTATCTTAAGGGAGCAAGAGCACAAGTCTAGGTTGAGAGGTCTCGATGCTCAGAAAGCTAACATTTCTGCTGGTAAAGCCGTCGCTCGCATTCTCAGGACCTCTCTTGGACCTAAAGGCATGGATAAGATGCTTCAGAGCCCCGACGGAGACGTCACCATCAGTCAGTCTCTCTTTCCCTTATTATTCATGTTCATGTTCAGTATTTCATTGTAATATTTAGTGTGTTGGATCTTCTGGTCTTGATATTTGAAAACAGTTGGCATATGGGTGTCGGAAATGTTGATTATTCACTACTTACCTTCTTCAACATTTGGATGAGTCTTGTAGTAGTAGTTTTAGATGATGCTTCTTAATTTGTATATTGGTGAAATAACTAGACTTTTGAAGTTCTTGATTTTGTAAATTTAAGCTATTCAGATGCTGCTGTATATGATAATTCACACATAGGCAAACTAGGGAGCTAGTTTGTAGAGTATCTAGATTGATCTTGGAGAGGTTGCATTGAGAGTGTGACATACTGGATCTTTGTGAGAATGGGTCATGATTATCCTTGATTTATCTTCTGTAAATTGCTTCTATTATTATGTGTTGTGTTACCCTGTAATATCTGGTTGTTATCGTGACTCAGCTTCCTGATCACTGAATTTTGTGTTTCCAGCTAATGATGGAGCGACAATCTTGGAGCAGATGGATGTTGACAATCAAATAGCTAAACTGATGGTTGAACTATCCAGGAGTCAGGATTATGAAATTGGTGATGGAACTACTGGAGTTGTTGTAATGGCTGGAGCACTTTTAGAACAGGCTGAGAGGCTACTAGAACGTGGAATTCATCCAATTAGGATTGCAGAGGGATATGAAATGGCATCTAGAATTTCTGTTGAACATTTGGAGCGTATAGCTCATAAGTTTGATTTCGGAGTGGCAGACTTAGAGCCTCTAATTCAAACTTGCATGACTACTTTGTCTTCAAAAATGTGAGTACATGTTGATTTTTTTAGCTTTATGCATCATATAGATGCGGTGTGCTATCATGAAATTTTACATGGTTCAATGGAAAAAGCATGCTGTGATTTCACTCCTCCACTTATGAGTTAATAATATGTAGGTATTTCTGACACGAGTAGCTACTTTGTTCTGATCACAAATTTTGTTTCACTAGGTCTGATATGCAGAGTTTGGAGTTTTATGCTCAAATATCCATGATTTCATAATTGAAGCATGATGTTGTTGACTCTTCATGTGTCAGGAGAATCTGTTAAGGATATAATCTTTTAATGCTGTACCACTTTTATGTTGTAAACAATGAAACTTTTTGTTCATTACTATTTCGAATGTGGTTGGTGGTTTCCTGCCTCAGCAGAAATGCAACAATTCTGATGTAGGCACCTAAATGGCTGAGTCAAAATAAGCTTTTTTTTTGTTCATGCTTTTGAGGATTGCATGTCTAATTCAGATCAGCTCTGTTTTCAATCAACCTTAAAAGTTAAAATTATAAGTGGTGTTTGCTGAGTTTATTATGTCTGATGTCTGAGTGTATGACTTGAAATTTCAAGTGCAATCTGTAGTATCTTTTGGAGGCCCTTGTATTCAAATGGGAAAGTAATGTAATGCAGTTACTTCTTGTTACTTGGACTTGAGATATAGTATTGTTACTTTGACTTGAGATATAGTATTTAGCAACAAGGAGCACTTTTGAAAAGCCTGAGTACCATTCTTGAGCAAAAGTACTCAATGGATTTTCTTTTTAATACTATTGACCATTAAGAGGAGTTGTATTTTATTTACACCATGTGGCAATTTTTAACACGTATGATTGTTTCTGGAAAAACGTAATGATTGTTATGGATTTTTCTTCCCTGATCAACTTGTATATGTTATTCTTGTGATGGTAAAATCTTTCACCTTTATATATTGCAGTGTGAATAGATGCAAGCGCGCCTTGGCTGAGATTGCTGTCAATGCAGTAGTTGCTGTTGCTGATCTAGAAAGAAAGGATGTTAACTTAGATTTAATAAAAGTAGAAGGGAAAGTGGGGGGTAAATTGGAAGATACTGAGTTGATATATGGAATTGTTGTTGACAAGGATATGAGCCACCCACAAATGCCAAAGCAAATTGAAGATGCAAAAATTGCTATTTTGACTTGCCCATTTGAGCCTCCTAAGCCAAAGACAAAGCATAAGGTGGATATTGATACAGTGGAGAAGTTCCAAACTTTACGTCAACAAGAACAGAAGTATTTTGATGACATGGTCCAAAAGTGCAAGGCAGGAAATCTTATTCTTCTTTTGTTGTAATTCAATAGCACTAAGTCCACATAACAACAATTTCATCTGTTATGCCTGCAGTTCCTTTTTTCTTACAACCCTGTAATTTGAATGATTCTTGCATCTAATCTAGGTGGATTCTACTATGGGCCATATTTATAAATTCATTTTCATGCATACTACAACTCTTATTTTCAGTTCTTAAGATTTTGTTTGTAGTTGTTGGTAAAAGGATGTATTGACTTGCAGGATGTAGGTGCTACATTGGTCATCTGTCAATGGGGGTTTGATGATGAGGCAAATCATCTGTTGATGCACAGGAACTTGCCTGCTGTGAGATGGGTTGGTGGTGTAGAGTTAGAACTGATAGCAATAGCTACAGGTTTGTTTATTTAAACTCTTTTCATGGTTTGAATTTTATTCATCTAGATGATCACTTCAACCACATATCTATGTCTTCATGATTGTTGCAAAGTTTTTTCTTGTACTTGAGTGATGGTTTTGGTGTACATGCAGGTGGAAGGATTGTGCCCAGGTTTCAAGAGTTGACTCCTGAAAAGTTGGGGAAGGTATCTCTTTCTGTATTTATCACATAACTTTTGGATATCCAGATATGTAACACCCCCCCACCCCCACCCCAGAAAAAAAAAAAAGAAAAAAAAAGAAGAAGAAGAAGGCTTGCTATTTCAATGATTGCATTGTTCATTCTAATTCATATAGTTGAAGAAATTCTTTTAGTAGGTTACCATCCATTTGATAGTGGCTTGCCCTTTTTTATAATAGGCTGGTTTGGTTCGAGAAAAATCATTTGGTACAACGAAAGATCGAATGTTGTACATTGAGCATTGTGCAAATTCAAGGGCTGTGACCATATTCATCCGTGGAGGTCAGTAGTTGTTCCCCATGCTATCCAGTCTCTACTGTTCAGTAGTGATTTGTTAAATTTTATTGAACTGAATTCCAATAAGCTACCCCTTTGGAAAGCAATATTGCTCCAATTACTTTGAGAGTTGGCATTTATTATTGATAGCAACATTGAACTAGGAACTTATATTGCTTAGATTTTGTGTGAATGCTTACAGCTTTATAAATTGAAGAAAAGATGGAAGTGTCCATTAAGTAATTTTGACAATCTGATAGAAGGTTCTGTTGCTTGTTAGGTAACAAAATGATGATAGAAGAGACAAAGCGCAGCATTCATGATGCCTTATGTGTTGCTAGGAATCTCATTCGCAACAACTCTATTGTGTATGGTGGTGGCTCGGCTGAAATTTCTTGCTCAGTTGCTGTAGAAGCAGCTGCAGATAGATACCCTGGAGTGGAACAGGTATGCATTATTATTGTTAAATGTTATTTATAATGCATGTTATATTGCTCACACTTTTCTCCGCATGCAGTATGCTATCAGAGCATTTGCGGATGCTTTAGATTCTGTTCCCATGGCCCTCGCTGAAAATAGTGGCCTCCAAACAATTGAAACGTTGTCTGCTGTGAAATCTCAGCAAATAAAGGTAAGCAAGACAGAGCCTAACTTCCACCAACCATCTCTCGTCAGACTATTGCACACATACACAATGGCAACTCAAAATCCTATGTTCTATTTTATGGTGTTATGTCATTGATTGGTAGCTCAACAATTTGCAGGAGAATAATCCCCACTTTGGAATAGACTGCAACGACGTAGGTACTAATGACATGCGTGAGCAAGATGTCTTTGAGACTCTTATTGGAAAGCAGCAGCAAATCTTGCTTGCAACACAGGTTGTCAAGATGATATTGAAAATTGATGATGTTATCTCCCCATCTGAGTTCTGATGGATTATAAATCATGGACTGCTCGGAGGAGCTGAGAGTGTTTGGTTGGCTTGATTTGTTTTGAGGGACAGACCGTATGACACTTATGCTAAATTGTAGTGAAAAGATTTTTGATTGTATTTGGGAGCGCGTTCTGTACTCATGTTTGCCATTTTCATATCTTATTTAAGTTTTGGAAATTATTGACTAATTTATTGCCTGTGCTGCATTGTTTTGGAAGCATTTATGATCGTAGTTCAAAACGTCTTCTGGTTCTTAGGTCATATTGGTTTTCATTCACATCCTTAATTTCTATTTGGAAATTTCTGGTGTGGAGGTTTTACGTGGGGCTTGTCCTATGGGCAGTCTTTAACCATTCGTCGTATCTATTCAGATAAGATGAAAATCCGAATTGCAAGTTACAACATTGAATGCGCCAAGTTCTGAAACCCGTCCCAAATCCTTTTAGGAGCTTATGCTGCATTAATTAAGCGTCAAAAAGATAAGGGTGTCCTTTTATGTAATTACATGCCAATTTTGTTCACTGTCTTGGTTTTAGCCGCCGAAGACTCTCTGACAAGTTTGCTGTCTATAAAGAGTATGGTGCTAGACTGCTAGTGTCGGTCATTATTACTTATTAGGACTGAGATTTGGGTTGTAATTCAAACTAAGTTCACCTGCACATTGTCACTGACACCCACAATTTATTGCTAGGGGCTTTGTTGTTTCTGATGATTGAATTATAGAACGGCCTACAAATTGTGGTGTCTCACTGCCCGTCAACCTGATTAATCTAGCAGTGGATGGTCGTGGAAATTTGTCAACACAGAGGTCCCGTTGTCACCTTGACCATAAGCAATGGCTTTTATTACTTTCGTTTCCACTGCACAGAGAGGGTTCCCAAATGGAAATTCATCTCATATACAAACACACACTCACTGATAAGAAAATAGATAGAGCACGGAGGGAGAGGAGTTTAAGACCTACACTGTCTCATTTAATTGAATATTGAACTCAGCAACATGTCAACATGGTAGGACTAAGCAGAGACAAGCAAAGGTTGTAAATTGTACTAATGTTTTAGTTAAATAAAGAGGGAAGAAATTGATATACAAAAAGTTGGCTCACACTTTTCTTGTAATTACAATAATCAACAGGCCTATTTCTGCCTTTATTAGTATTACTAGCCAATTGTGAGCCTTGAGTGCAGCAATCGTCATCTGCAACGTGTGCCCTTTCTGCAATTTAGTGATCCAGCTGCTGCTGTAATAGAACCCACAATGGAAGATGGTCTTGCAGACAAGCTTGATGCCCTTGCATAACTTGAAGATGCTGCGCCCCCAGATGGTGTGAAGAAGGCACCATTCAAAAACAAATCTCCATTAGACCTCCAATTCCAATTCTTCCACTGGCTTTGTGCTGCATCCTCATGTTTAGTAACCTGAAAAATCAATCAGTTGCATGCCAACCTTAATTAATATCAGTTTCCTTAATTGTAAGTCATTTCAACAAAAGGGTCTGTTTGAATTTCTCTAACCTCTTTGTTGAATCTGTCGTTAGGAGCAAGAAATCTGTTGCCTTGGCTGTTAATTGTAGGATTAGCACTGCCACCAATTGCATACATTTGCCAATGGGTGTAGTCATTGTTCACCACATGAAAGTATCCATGTCTACACCTGCAATTATGGGTCAAGAAATCTCAGTCCCATATATAAATATATGCAAAAGAAATAGCTAAAGCCTTCATTTCTTTTGCAGTTTCAAAGATTTTATTTACCTGGGCATTCTTTGTACAAGCCCTTCTCCAAAATGGTTGAAAGCTATAGTGACTTGCATATTCTTGTCTCTTGTATAAGTATCACTATGACCCAAAAGCATAACTTTGTTATGATGGGTCAAGTAATTATTGGAGATGGTGATAGCTGTAGCTCCATGAATGGCATCAATTAACCCATCATGGCAATTAGACAAAGAACAATGATCAACCCAAACATGGCTTCCACCAAAAATTGAAACTCCATCACCATCAGATAAAGTCCTCCATCCATAATGGCTAGGAGAATCTCTCACATAAGCATTCCCTCCTTGTTTACAATCATGAATGTTTATGCCATGAATTATAATGTTAGGTCACATACTGAATTGTAATACAAGGTCCACCAGCAATGTGAACATTTGCTCCTCTTCCATCAATGGTCTTGAAAGAATTCATGAGTAGCTCTTCCTTCAGTTTGATCACCATGTCATTCTTGAATATGATCCATAAAGGTTCATCTTGAATAACAGCATGCCTTAAAGTTCCAAGCTTGGGATTCACAGGGTCATCGTTACCGGGATCGGTCACAACATAGATTTTTCCATCCCTGCCACCGATGGCATGTTTCCCAAATCCAATAGCACAATCTGCTAGCCTCTTTCGATTATTTTCCCACTTCGAATCACACATCCAACAATCATCAATTGGGTTGCCTGTATTACAAGAAAGAAAACCCAAATTTCTTCTGGACTCATTGATGCTCCTGCAACAAAACAAGACAAAACAAAACAATAAAAGGTGTAAGACATATTGTCATCATTATGATACTCAACTCAAACCACATCAGTATTCCAGTAAAATAGAGAGTAAAACTTACTTGTGAACATCTTGGACTACTAATTCTGGATCTTTAACAACTGGGGAAGAGGAAATGAAGGCTGGAGTAAGAATAAGAAGCAAGAATAACATTGTGAAATTGAGTGGAATAGCCATAATTAATAACCCTTTCCTCTGCGTTCTGCCAGAGGAGGAAAACAGAGAGAGTAAGAATACTTACTTGTATGAAAGAAATGAAGGAGAAGTTAAGCTTATTATAAAGGGAATAATTGATTAACTGGGTCTGAGTCTGATTAAACAAAAAGATTGTGGGTCCACAAAAAACTTGACGGTTTTCTGGTACAGTACTTTTGAGTTTGGTCGTTAAGCAAAACTAGCCTCAAATCTCAAATAACGTATGGGGCATAATAATTGCAGAGCCATTTTGTTCATTGTTAATTACCTCGTGGACTGTTGCTTACTAATATTGTTAAAGCCTACAGTTTTCCTTAACTATGGAGTTTACTATAGAATCAACAATTAATTACATGCACACCGACACTTTCTCACATGAAATTGTTGTCGGTGTTTGTTCTTAATATGAACTTGCTTTCTCCATCAAACTGTCACAACACATCACCTTCAGCTTCTTGTAGTTATATATGGCCGTTTCATTAGGTTTATGCTCTTTGATGTTAAACTTTTTTCATTCCTCCATTGATATAAGAATAATATTGACTCTTGTTCAGTTGAAATTTAAATTCCAATAATTGTATTTGCATTAGCCAATTATTTTTTTATTTAAATTTATTAATAATATATTATAAATATTACTTGAATAGTATACAAATAGTTTGATGAATATGGATAGTTACACAAATAGTAATACAAATAATTCGTCAAATATCAAATTGCATATTAAATATCTAAATTAAAATTCAAATTCAAACACTAATCTCAGTTCATTCGAATTCAAATTCAAATACTTATCTCAGTTCATGTTTGAATTCAAATTAGTTTCAAATCGAATTTGAGCTCAAATATTTAATTTTGAATATGAATAATTTGGATCAATTGTTTACCCTAATGTCTAGCTATGCTAATTTCTGCTAGACCTAATCTTTGGCTGTCTATATTCAAACCTTGATACTATTCTCCTTTGTTAGTTTGATTTACTTATTTTTAATAAATTTAATTTGAGTGCTGGTAATGAAAATAAGATTAGTTCAGAATATGCTAATCTAATATCATGATAAATTATCATTCTATATCAAAACTCAATCTTATATCACAAAATATTTTTTTAATTCTTTATACATTTTAATTCGTATAATTTTTTTTTATTTTTATTTATCAATTTGAAAAGGACAATAATCATTATCAATCTCAAAGTTTTCATGGTTAATAATTACAAAATATAATCAAAATGAAAATTTTAATTAATATATATATATATATTTTTTGGACATAACAGTTAAAAGCAAATAAACAAATGTTGCTGCTCCCTCCACAGTTCACACCCAAAATCTGCTCCTGCCTGCTACAATGTTAAATAATGAATACTCTGAATAGAACACATGCTCAAACCGTGAACAGCGCGGGAAATTGAAACCGGCGAAGAAATTCGTTGACGTGAAATTTTGCCGACTTCTTATGATTCCACTTGTCACGCTACTATTCGTTATCAAATTAATTAATTTATTTTTTTGGGCCACGAGTCTTTGAGAATTTAAGAGGCCACATGGGAGGTCCGTACTGGCCGTCAAGACGCTGACATGTGCGTCTTATCTTTGAGAAACCACGTTCTCCCATGTGGAATTTGTTCCCAGATGGGGCCCACCGGTTCGGGTCAGATCCTACCTCAACCCGTTAATTAAACTTTTTACCCAAATTTAAATGGTTCGCTTTGTTGTGGAATGTGTGCTCACTAAAAGCTGAAAGCTCCATTTTGATCCCTATTAGGGTGGTAACGGGTTGAACTGAAGTCAAGTTGTTTTGTAAAATTCAGCTTGACTAGGTTTATCAAATTTTGGATTAATTCAAACTCGATTCTTATTCATTAAGGGCTAACAAGTCCTAATTCTAACTCAAGCTTAACTTGTAAATAGCTATTAAAGATTGTTTGAAAATTTTACAAAGATTTTATAATCAAAAGAAGTTGAAGTTATGACCTGGGTAAAAAGTTTTTGAATAATTTACCTACTAAATTAAATTACAACTTATGTTAAATTTTGTATATAAATTTATATATAAATAATAATAAATTTATTAAATAAACTAAACGACACGAGTTTATGAGTCAAGTTTTGAAAAGATTGAGCTCGGTTCATTTTACTAAACGAGTTCAAAATAAAAGCTCAAGATAGACTTATTCAATAAACAAGTCGAGCTCGAGCCGAGTCTTTAAAGAGTTAACTTGACTCCTTATCAATCTTAATCCCTATGAAGTGGTGCCTACTACTCAATGTGCTTAACAACAATCTCCTCTCCACTTGAATAAGGAGTAGTTTTTTCTGGGGTAATGCCACGTGGCATATTATATTTCATATACATGTTATAAATAAAGATTTTGATCACGTCATGAATGTTGATAACAAAAATGTAGCTGAGAAGTTGGTTAGATTACTCTACAGCATAGATGTTCAGTACTAATACTACTTATCACTCTCAAAAGAAAACTAGTTAGGATAGCTTTGGTCTTATTTAACAAATGGGTTACCAAGCGCCAAGTGGGTATGTTCTTGCATTGCAAAGTGTCTGACATATATAGTTGGATAAGCTTGCATGGGTACCGTTACAATCATCATTATATTTAGTAACTTAATTAGAGCATTTATTGCCTAAATATAGTGCTTGTTTCACGGTGAGATGTTTTACATATTTGAATGACCCTAATACCAATGATCCGTGATTGAAAGTGAAATATAATAATCAAGTAAAAGTACTATTAATTAGTATATATGTTGCTTAATTGAACAGAGATCCCATGCTTTGTTTGTTTGATCAAGTAACGCATACTATAACTTGGTACAATACTAGTTAATGGCTAAATAATAACTTCAAATACACGAAACATTTTGTTATGTTGAATTTTTGAAGATGAAATTGATTGGAAGTTTTTCAAAAAAACTAAATAAAAACGGAGACAATTAATTAGACTTCTATGTTGATTACTTTTCGACATACACAAAACATTTTTTATTCCATACAGTTCCTTAATTAACAAGGGGAGCATTACCTTGTTTAATGGCCTGCTCGTGTAATCTAATTTTATCTTTTCTTTTAGATTCCATCATACACATATCATATGATTGATTTTAATCTTGAATGGATCTTCCAATTAAATGTATGGATAGCATTGCAAGAAGAATAAGTAGCAGTATGGTGTGTACAGAAACATCACACATCTATATGTATGTGGGTGTGAACATACAGAGATTTATTGATGTGCATGTGAGGGGCAGAGCATTAACATGTGGGGCATGAGAGGGTGATGAATGAATAGGTGTTCCACGTATGTCAGAATTCAGAAATCAAATCCACAGGGTTTGAATCAACTTCATCATGCATGCCAGTCACGATAAGCTGATGGCTATCCTGCATTAGTTCTTGTATAAATTTCACATTATATTATAGCTCTAGATTTTTAATTTGTTATTCTTTCCCTTTTTGTTTTAGTACAAGATCTATACCTCTATTATATTCAATTCATCAGAATATATTCCCAAAATAAGTAATTGTCAATGATTTATTCTCAATCCATACAGCCTACATGCTATTTTCTCCTCTAAATTAAAGAGGAAAAAAACACCCTTCACATAATATACTCCAAAATAAGAAAAAGGAAAGAGAAAATGCTTTTATGTGATCAATGACTAAAGGACTGACCTAGCAGGCTATGGTCACAGTTTTATTGGGTTGGAAACTTGAGATTTGATCAGACCCATCATACAAAGTAACACAGAAGCAAACCCAATTGATCATAAATGGGCCAAGGCATCCATTGAACCCATGGTCTGAAGCTGACTCAATTTGCACCCTGCAAGCCTTAATGGAAGGCATCCTTGTTTGACTTTGGATGATGTTGCTGACATCTTTGTCACACCCACAGGGAACACATAATCATCGATTCATCGTCCATCACATGAAGAAGCTGAAGAACAGTACCATTGTCTGCAGCATTTGACACTTTTGACCTTGAAATTGACATGTTTGGGCTTGAGAATTACCCCATCAAGACACAAACTGACAGATGGGTTTTCTCTGAAAACCAATTCTGAATGGTTGTTTCTTGCTGAGGGAAGCCTTATTGGTCTGGGATGTGCTATTGGTCATCCAAGCTTTGTGATGTCAATGTCATTTGCTAACCAAGCGATGTCTCTGATGGAGCTGTGGAAGGAAAAAGGAACAGGGAAGTTTGAGAAGATGTATTTTTTGCCTAAGCATTTGGATGATGAAGTTGTCGTTCTCCATTTGGTTAATCAGCTGTCACTGAACTATTCTGTAGTAGTGTAGTCTGCAACAGGGGCCACAGCTAAGTATGTCATTCAGCAGTTTCGTTAGAATTCTACTCAAGCCCTCTAGGTTTTTCCACTCTGTTCTTTTTCAGTCGATCTTTAAGTTAAGAAATTATGTAATTAATCACAGTGTAACTCCTCTCTCTGTCTCACTCATATCAAATAAATCCACCATAGTTTGGTTATACAAAAAAAATCTTGGGTTGTATTTGTATTCAGGATTTAAGACAAGAAGACAGTGAGAATGAAAATTATGCATGAAAGAAGAATATCACAATTGTTGCCAAGCGAATGAACTATAAATTCACTTCCACGACAAATAAGTTAGCTATAAATGAACCTGACAATGTATCAACTATTAACAACTAGTAAGTTGAAGCCTAAGCATGATATTAACTACCATATAGTAGTTGCTTAGACCCTTGCTGCCTAGTTTTGTACCTTCATGATTCTTTGACCCTATGTACAAAATAGACGAGGAATTTAACAACCAAATGATGACTATAAATTAGAAGTTAAGCATGGTGCAGAGGTTGGAGGGAAAGGCATAAATAGATTAATTAAGATCAACATCAACAAGCTCAGGGTTCCCTCTTTCAGTCTGGTTGGCAACAAGCTCTATGCCCAATTGTCCTTTATCTCCAGCACCAAATGCATAGAGCTTTCCTGATTCAGTAAGTGCAAAGGTGTGAGCATTCCAGTATATGGAATTGGTTAGGCTGATCTGTACCACCCTTTCATTAACTTGTTTCAATGATGCTACAAGCTCTGGGCTTACTACATTTGCATGCCTGATACCCTGCAACAAGGAAACATTACACAGTTCACTGATTTCACCAAAAGCATGTCAGAGTTCAGTGATTGTTAATATCTGAGCAATGCATATTTTTATTGTTCACATTTGGATATCATCAAGCATATCTGAGTTCTTAGTATAAATTGTGAGAAGTTCCAGCAATAGAAACTGAACGTAGCAGTAAGTTTTGACAAAATCTTCCCTAAGCAAAGCGGAAAAGTAGAAACATTAATATAAGGAAATAAGGAGAAGAAAGCCAGACCTGACCATCATCTCCATTATTATGCCCAAGACTGGCAGATTCTCCACAACCAAATGAGTAGACATCCCCATCATCAGACACTACAAAGGTTGTATAATCTCCTGTAGCAACATGAACTGCTTTAACTTTGCTCAATGCTTCCACCACCTTAGGCACCGATTCACACTCTTCGTTCCCATGCCCCAAGCACCCATAACGGCCCCAACCCCATGTGCAAACACGGCCATCTCGACCCACCACAGCAGCGTGCCAAGCACCAGCTGCAACCACTACAGGCTGAAGGTTTAAGAGCTGGAACTGTACAATCAAACGAGGGTATTTCTCATCAGTTCTTGAACCATGTCCTAGCTTCCCTCCCAATCCACATCCAACAGAGTATACTGACCTGTTACATTTTCAAGAAACATAGACATCTGAGTAATTTTTGACAGTCTTATGAAGGAGACTCTATTCTTAGGAGTATTAACTATGGATAGAAGCTTCCCATATTAATTAAAATAAGAACTCACATTCCACTAGGTTGACAAGCCAGACAAAGGAGGTAGCAATATCCAGCTACAATTTGCACCACTGGTATGTTTTCCAAATCCCCCAACAAAAGATGGGGTTCCACATCACCTGGCTCAGTATGGTGACCAAGTTTTTCATCACTACCCCAAGAAAAAGTATAAACCCTGCCTTCTCTTGACAATACAGCTGTGAAAAAATTCCCAATTGCAGCTTGAACCACGTAAATGTTTCTTAAAGACTCAACCAACTGTGGAGTTGTAACCAATTTAGATCCTTCAACTCCAAACTCGGTCTCCCCAAAGGAGTCTTTTCCGAAGGCATAGACCTGTCCAGCATCACTGATCAGCATTGTCCTACCAGCCCCAGCTGTAGCTTGAATAATTCGAATGCCTTGCAAAGATCTGCAACATAATGGAGTTCAATCAACTTCAAAACAACTAGTTCTCTTTCCAATTCTCATCACATTTACATAAATGGCTCTAAGGAGTCACCAAATTTAAGCAACCTGATTAGCTGAGGCCGGCATTCCTCTTCAGTGGTGCCATGTCCAAGTTGTCCTGAGCTGTTGGAGCCAAATGAGTAAACAACCCCATTTGATGTCACAGCAATACTATGACCAGGACCTGCTACTGCCTGTGATTTCTCCCTTCTGCAACATGCTTCTCCAGCCAGGAAAAACCTCAGAACCAGCTTCCATGAACCCCCACACCTTTGCTTCAAATCTTGACGTTGTTCTGAGGTCATTGGCTTAAATATGGCTCTCTTCTGGCACATGTCAAGTGCAGCAAGCTCAGATAGGGACAAATCAAAGTCAGGAGCAAAGTTTGCTGGCTGCCTAAAAAAGGAGCATGTTGCCTGCAACAGCAGCATAACAAATAAAGTCAGCAGCACTACCAATTCTAATATTTAAAAAGATATTTACAGCCATAAATGTACAGAAACAGAGCACTTGCCTCTAGTTTTGCAAGGTCTTGAGGATCCAAACTACATGCTGTAAGGACATGAAGTACAATGGATGGATTGGCAGACAAGGGGAACTCTCCCGGGCTGGAGTCCCCAAAGCAATGGCGTGTCTGTCGTTGAAATGCTGGTAGAAGTGTGGCAACAATGGTACTAATTGGTTGATCAGGAATGTTATGGTATTGTATAGTTGGGGTTCCGCTAGTTGTGGCATCCATGGGCACTGCCAAGCTGTTGCAGTGCCCTAGCTTTGCAGAAGAAAATATTCAAGTTTCTGGGAATTGTTAAGTATGCGCAAATTTATTATAATAATAATTATTTCCTTTTTCTAATTCTCTAATTATTGCATCTGTTCTTCTAGATATTCTTCTAACTTCCAGAGATAGAGTACCTTAAAATAAGTTTTGACTAGCAAACCTCAGGTATCAAACCTACAAAGAAAAACATGCTCGTAAAAACTCATTATGTGACATAAAGTAAAGGGAACTGAATTATAAGACAAACTGTGTCCATTTTGTATGGCATAATGAACGATGTTAGAAGCAACTGAAGGCACGCACTTAGAGTCTTAGACCATCAAAAGCTACAAATCCACAAACCCACATACAGATTTCATGGAAACAAATTTACAAACCAAACAAACAATCAAAGAAATTCAGGACCTGATACAGACAAACAGGAGGAAGAGTAGGTGAAAACCCAAACAATAACAAAAAGAGAAGATATATAACATGAAAAATGAAGAGAAAAACCGTTAATCTGAGGTGAATTAGAAAAAGAAAACTTTGAGGCGAAGAATACTAGTACAAAATGATAGGATATTCCGAAACCCATAAAGAAAGGAACTTTGGCATCAAAATTGGATTTCCTATTCAAGTAAACTCATTGCATCCAATTAAAATGAGATTAGACCGATTCAAAATGATTCAAACAAACAAAATCATCATCCATGGTTCAAAACCCAGAACAGCTCTTGTAATTTCAACTGTTTTCTGCTATGAATTAACCCAAAAAAAAAATGCCTTTTGACTTCCCCAGATCATAAGATTATCAATAATCCAATTGACAAGTACACTCGAATACGCAACCAAATGAGGAAAAGAAAAAGAATCTATCAAAAGCAAAACAAAATCACATGCTTCACAAGTTTTCTATCAGTGCATTATGATCGTTATAGATCAAGTCATAGCAGCTCAGAAACGGTAATTACATAAGATAGAAACCCACGATTCTTCAAAACCGGTCTGCTCTGTCAACAATTGCATAGAATTTCACGTTTTTCATAACCAAAAGTTGAGAAATTTGGATCAAATTAAAGAGCAGGAAAGTGGGTATTTTGATCAAGGGGTTGCTCTAGTTATATAACTATGACTTGTGGATATTTTCATGAATTTTGAGGAGGGGAGAAAGAGAGAGAAAGGGGATTTTTCTTTGAGAGTGAAGAATAATTTTTAGCTTTATTTTTTTTGCCCACGGAGAGGTGTCTCTCCTCCTTATAACTATACGTTCTCTTGGAATGAGGTGCCTCTTATTGGTGAACCGACATGAATGAGCAAATGCTACTCAACAAATATTCTACATTCTCTACAATTAGACACTAAGTTTCCTGCTTCCATATTGGCTTAGGTAATTTCCTCATAGTGAATTTAGTTTAACTTTTGTCTATAAATCATAATTTAACAGTATTATTACAAATTATAAATTGCAGCCAAACTATTTTAGATGTTATATTTGGTTGACTTTAAATTCAAGATTTGCAATCATAATTTTATAAATATGTATATTTATAAAAAAGATATGTATATCTTATGTTATAAAATTATATTATTTTCAATTATTTAAAAATATTAATAAATAATATACTAGTCAAAAAATTAATATCTTAATTAAATTAAATGGAGCGTATAACTAAATATATATTTTTTATTAAGAATTAATAGCCATGAAATACATGTGATACTAACATTTATTTAATTGTTTGCATACATATAAAACTAAAAAAAAAAAAAGTCAAGAACAATCAATTGTAATAAGTTCATCTTTTATATGATTACGGATTGCAGACATTGAATGTTGAGGTGGAGATACTGATGGATCTTGATGTAGCACGCCCTCTTTAAAATTTCGAAATCTATGTGGGTCAGAAGGAGTCCATGCAGAAGGAGGTAGGAGGTGTGTCTGTGCATGAGATATTTGAGTCCCTTCCTCTACCTCTTCTTCAACTTTAGCATCATCATCATAATCATCCCTAAGGCTTCGAGGCAAAACCCCAATGGATGTACTATATGCACCATCCTCTGTAGCAACAATACTGGCAAACAGGTAGCCCAATTTGTCATGATCTTGAACCTTTAATTTTGCATTCACATTCTTATATCAATACGAGAAGACATACCATAATTCAATTTTGACAAAAGAAATTCGAATGACATTTATTAATTTTTTTTCTTGACTTGTTGCTCTCACCGCTCTTCCCTACCACCTCAAGTACTCTTCTTTACATGATCCCATCCCACTCCATTTTGGTTGCTCAACTTTTTCCATAAGTTCCACTCTTTCTTGATGCTATCCCACTTGTTTTTGGGTATTTTTCAAAGAGTTGCCAATAAACTCGTTTAATCGACTCACAATTCTAGCCCAACCTAAGCCTTTAAATGCAACTACCCTTCTTTACATTTTTCTTTCCTCTATACACAATCGATGAAAATTTTAAATTCTTTTAGTCTCCATATCATCTTCCCACTGCTATCCATTTGCTAAATAAGAAATGCACACAATTTTAAAACATACTAAACAATTAACTAAAACATAACTTCAAAATAAATAATACACAAAAAGGCTAGGTTCAATTTATAGAAAAGTGAAAAAAAAAAAAGTTATATCAAACAGTCAAATGACCGTTTTAAGCAAGTGACCGTTGATTTATTTTTTTGTAAAAAAGAGAGAAATATTATTGTGCAACATTCACAAATTTAAATGAAAATAAATAAATAAATAAATAAAATAAAAAATTAAATTGACCTGGCCCAGTGTTGGCATCCCACGTCTGGGAAGCTAGGCTTGGCCTGCTTCCAGAATGCTAGACGGAAAAACGTAGGCAACCAAATGTTTGATGTCTAAAATGATAAATCAAACTGGCTCTCAATGGCTGACCTCTTATAATGTCTAACAAGTTCTTTTTAATATAGTTGCTATGTGCATGCAGCACGATATCCACTAATATGGGAATTTTCGTGAGCCAAGTGTTTTATTAGGTACATAGTTTCTTTTTCTAGCTACTATAAAAAATCGATTAAATCATGAATTGCATAAAATATGATATTTTATATATATTTTGTCAAATCTTATGTTTTTGTGATAATATTTAATATAGTAATTGTGATTCATAGATATGTAATGTTAATCCCATGAAAAGACAATGCATGCTAAATTGTTAATGTCATTTTGCTTTTCTTTGGAGATAGAACTCGAGCCATGAGCTTCAAGATTAAAAAAAATAAAAACTTGAAATTTGGACATCAATATTGTAAAGAAAAAGACATCATCATCCTATAGGACATGGTCAAAAAGAAACTGAAAAGCATATATATCATATGTGTTCCATAATCATTGGCTGTACAGTACTGTCTGGGTCACTTCTGAATTAAGAAAACTCTGTTTCTGTTATGGTTTTAATTTCGTGGATGCTCCTCGTTTCAAATTTGCTTCCCAAAGCTTCAGAAAGTAACTTTGAGAGTCATCCTTAATATCTTCAACCTAGTACCAGTACTAATGAGCTACATAGCTGTAGAAGAAAGGACATGGAAAAACCAATAGCTAAGTTTGAAAGACATGACAGTCTACTTGTACTGAATTCAATCATTGCCAATGTTTTTTTGATGGGTATGCTGCCATTTTAGTCAGCAGTACATTACCATGCATGATGTTACCTTTCCTACCACATTTTAGTGCATGGAAGAAGTGAAAATGCTAGGATGATTCATGGGTATTAAATAGTAGATGCTCTGGTTCACACCTGGATCCAGTTCAAGGTCCAATTTTGATACATCTGTGATATTAATTATTCCTTATATAATGCAGACCGATAAGAATAATTTGACTCCTATTCAAATACTGTCATGATATTTAAAAAAGTGATTAGATCTTTTATTTTTGAAGAACAAGAGATATGATGTCACATGAGAGATACATAAATAAAGAAAAAGGATAAAATTATAATTCAATTAAATATATTTGTGGGAGAGAAATAATGTTTCTTCTCTCTCCGAACAAATTTTTCTCCCATACCAGATATGATGTAAATCTCTAGAAGAGCTACTGCTAATAATTATATAATTATCCAGCATCTTCTTTATACAAATTAAATTAAGATTTCAGATGGGTATGCGTAGAATTAATTAATAAATACTTTTACTAAATTCCATTTTTGTTTTAGCGTTTGAGTTTGAATTCTGATGCACAATAATTAAACAAACAACTTATTAACATATTTTAAACTCTCAAAAAACGATTATAGAGGACATAATGGAGTAACCTGAGTTAAGAATCATATCGTATATGCTGACATAATATTATGAATAAAGAAAACCTGCAGTTCTGAAATAGACAGCAGCATGTCTTTTCATACACACTAATCTATTTGCATGTGCTTAGAGTCACACTTACATGGATATCCATTATATTACTATTATCTTCCATTGATTACAAAAGGACTTATATCTATTTGCCAATTAATTAATTACTAGTAATAACATTATTAAAAGTCACCCAAGAATAGTATATTCTTAGTATTAAAGGTTATACTATGTAGCACAACCAATATTAGTTTTTTCTTTCCTTGAGTGATGGAGTGTGTTGACATAATTCATTGAAAAAAATCTATTGAGCAGACAATAAGAGATATTCTCTAATTTTTCATAAATGCTAATTATGAGGAAAAAAAAAATTGATTTATTGTAAATATACGGATATTTTTTATTCCATGTATGAAGAGTAACAAAATAAAAAAACTCTCTCTATGACATTGTCATTAATTTATCGACTATATTATTTAGAATTGCTTGTAGTTAATGATCAAGGTTTCTAATTTCATGAAAATGTATACCAAAAATTAGTAAATCCTTAATGATAAAATATTGCTTGGGGAACACATTATTTTCATGTATGCTAGCTTCAGAAGATGTTCAATGACACTCAAAATCATTGGCATGAGTTTACATAAAATGCGTGGCGGCCTTTGTGCCATAATTGCGGACAAGGTACCCAAATGCATGCTTGTCACCAAAACACCAACCAAGAAACACCATTAACAAGTGATGTAGTTGTCAAAACTTTCATTATAAGTTACAATAATGTGCATTTTGTAGTACTAGGTCAGCACAAAGATTGTCTCTGCAAATCTTTTATTATTTCAACTAACAAAAACTTCTTATCAATTTATTGTTTATTAAATATGACTGAAATATTTATCTCATTAAAAACTAAAAAATTATTCTCCTTCTATTTATTTATTTTGAAGTCTTCTATTATAAAACAAGTAATTATACAAAGGAGGACAAAAGTAAAATTAATTCTACTCATTATTTCAAACTAATTCCATTGAATGGAATTAGTGCCCTCCTACGTATGAAACCATTTTATGAGCTTTCTTTGATTTCAAAATAATTAGTAAATTGCATAAACATCATATAGTATTGGCCAATAACTGTCTAAAAAGAAAAAAAGGGAAACAACAAAAGTGCCTAAAACACGTAAACTTTGAAAAATGCTAGACAAGGGTCTGTTTGGAGTCACAAACACAAACAAAAGTGAAAGATATCTAAAATGACAACTGAAGTGACAACCTGACTCTGAAGGTTTGTTTAGCATGTGCTTTAATTGGAAATCCTTAATTTATTATTATATCACTATTATAACACAAATTCCACTATTTAATACAAACATATGATACACATGTCTCTTACAATCTCCAAAAATGTAGAGGCTGAGCACCTATTAGTCTTGAATCCTGCAACAGCTACAAAGGAACTTCAAGTCTTATTAATCCCACCATTTCAATCAAGCTACTATAAACTGTATTAACTCTATTCCTCAAAATGCACAGCTCAGGATGAAAAATAGATATGAAGTACCTCTTTGTACTTCTCAGAGGCCGGAACTAATCTGCCCCTTGTTTAACTTGCAGTCTAATAGACCTGTCGATCTGAGTTTCGCTCATTAGCATTACCATTGTAAAGACAATCATTCCCTTCTAGTTCTTCACTCCTTACTAACCTGATAAGTGTTATCCTCAGGAAGTTTAGTATCTGACGTGGTTGTACTTGTGTGTACTTCAACTGCATCCTGAGAGAAATAATACAAACAGAAATCATTTTGTAAATTACCAAATGATGATAACAGAACATCGCTGTGTATATCAACGAGGAATATTAGAAAATAAAATAAAACACTTTTAGTGAGTACATATCTTAATTAACAATATGAATTAATGGATGGCAGAATATATCAGCTAAAATGATCGAGGCTAGTAAGCTTGTGTATTTTCATAAACATATTTTTAACTATTATAATGTCTTCCACCAATAAGTGATAAACCTTGAAACATTATTAGCAACTCTGAAGGGGCTAATATAAAGATACATTACTCCAAAGATGACAATATAAAAAAACACGCCCCCAGACAAAGATTTGTAAAACAATAGAAGAATCAAGCAATAGATGCTGGAAATAATGCAGCATGTAGTATAGCACTCCTTTAATAGCTTACTCGGTGATTTAATAAGAAAATGTCCCATATACTGGAGATGATACCTTTTTTAGAATTTCATAGGAATGCATCTTATCTCTCCCATCAACCCTGCCATTACTAGAAGCTTCATCATTCTCCATCCTAACTGCAGATGAAGTAATCTGATCCTCCTCCAAGTTCTGACAACACAAATTACCATTCATGGAAACTCCAGAAGTGGGCAGGTCGTTAATGGCAGTAACAGACTGAAGTTCTTCAACCTTCTCAACAACTAAGTCAGCTGCAGCCCCGTTTCCCCCCTGAAGTAGTTTGTCTCCTTTCTCATATCCCTCATCCGCTTTACTTCCTCTAAGTTCTGCCTCCTCAGCTTTCCTCTTTTGTTCTTCTCTTTGTCGTCTTCGTCTCACCTCTTGCTCCTTTAATTGTTTGAATCTGGAGAAAAGACACAGATCAACATAACAACTAGCTACAAATATACCTAATAATATTGTGACATGAGAAAGTAATAGAATATCTCCAATAGTTGACCTTTCACCAGCTTTTGGCCCCTCAGCTGTCAACTTTTCACCTTGTCTGGCTTCCTTTGGGGGGGAATTTACTTCAGAGACAGAATTCTGAATCTGAATTTGGTCCTCCTTGATGACATCATCACGGACTTGTCTCATTGTAACTTTTGCACCACCTAACTTTTGAAGCCATACTTGTTGTGCTGTGCTCAATATGTTATTTGTAAACCTGCATTCCTTAACTAAAATATGTTAACAGATGCAGGGCAGGGACAAGTACTTCATAAGCATTAAAGGATAACTCTGCATTTCGCTCCCAATAAGGTCAAATGAAAAGCAAAGCAAAAGCTTTAATTTGGCTCACCAATAAAGGCTTAGACCAGAAGGAACTGAGAGAGCAAAATAACCAATCATCAGTGGAAGGATCTTTGTTAGGGCTTGAGAACTCTTCATGCTTGGATCATTACTCTGAAAATCACAAGCCACGTCAGGAAAAAAGAAAAAAACAATGAGTAATCAAGCAAGGCATAAGCAAACAACAAAGTAAATGTAACGCAAACTTTCTAACGATTCTATTTTGCTTCATAAATTCATATCAAGTTTAACCAAAGGCCATGGCCACTTCAGCAATGGAGTTCACAAGCTTCAGAAAAGTATTTTAGGTGAAGCAAGCAACAACTAGTTGAAAGGGAAACATGACTGCTTGTTCACAAAAGGATTTTAGCCTCTAAACAGAAAATATCAGCAAAAGGAACCTGAATGAACCATTAAGTATATAATTCAGTAGGAGTAGGAGTCTTTTTAATATTTTGATAGGAATATGGTCCAACAGATTCAAATAGGTTGGAAACTTTATAAGGATCACGTTTAATTGAACATGCAAAGGACTGACCTGTGATGACTGCATTATCTGGACAGATATGTACTGAGAGACAACCAGCAAGATAGGCAAGACAAGATATGCCAATGTATCTGACCATCCAAGGGGTGGTTGACCATCCTGAAAAAAAAGCATAATCAATCAACAATGAAATTAACTTCACAAATAATATCTAATAAAAGGCTAGTGTCTGCAATCATCAGAATTCTCAACAAGAAAGAAATTTGATTCCAAACATGTACGCTATTAGCACAAAAGTACTTAACCTTGTGCAAAAAGTAATTCCAAAAATTTATAACTTGAATAGGAAAAAGATCTTCAAAAAAAGTGGTTAAGTTGAATTTCTCACTGAGGAACTTACAACAAAGGGGAAAAGCCAAGAGATACCACTTCCATTTTGTCGAGCAGCAATTGTAGTTGGACCAGCAAGGGAGGGTATCCAGAAGAAGCCTTCTGTGAGGAGTCCCTTAATATTAGACAAAAAAAGTTACAATTAGCAATGGGAGATATATTTAATATATAACAAAGAAACATTTCATTATTAATAGTAAACTATCATAATAAGTTATAAGCACAACACCTCATCTGCCACATTTGAAAGTGCTCTATATAGTCCAATCCACACTGGTATTGTTGCAAGTGTAGGCAGGCATCCTGGCACAAAGGAGAAACAAAGATGGCATATTTAGTGAAAGAAAGAGTTCTACAGAACCCATATTAGCTCCATTTTACTAGATTTCTCTTTGACTCTCATTCCTTCCCTTCTACTAATCATATTTAATAATTTTGTAGTACCAAAGTTATAGGTCCAGAAAATGATTAATAGCTAAAGATAGAACAATGCTTACTAAATACGATCACACCTTTTAAAAGGTACACATAATCTATAACAGCCTTCCAAACATCAGGCCCCAACAACCAAAACAATTTTTTATTTTATTTTTAAAAAGGTGCTATTGAAATCTAAATAGCTGATAACTACTGCTACAACTCAGTTCTTAAAGTAAGGCATGTTATGAGTACCTGCTAGTGGATTTACGCCCGCTAATTTATATAGTCGAGCAGTTTCAAGTTGAATTCTCTCCTGCAAGTATATAAGATATTGAACTGACAAACAAACTAGAAAGCTTGCAAGGTTTAATGATTCTAGACTAAATCAAAATTCTATTACAATATAGGTTTCAAATTTCTGAAAAAGAGTACATGAAAAATATAGGTTTCTTGGTAAAGGCTAAGAAACCCGCTTGAAATTCTCCATTGTCTCCTCTATCTCTCACAAAATACATAAACACACAAAAGTGATGCCTGCTGGAGATCCAAATTAATTTTATGATGTGCAAGAAATATAATTAAAAGCAATTTTAAAACTAGCAGAACATATACCTGATCTCCAGCATATTTTTGCTGGATAGCCTTAACTTGAGGTTGAAAAGATCGCATAGCCATTGCAGATTCTACCTGTGTATATTTGATAAATTACCACACAATTGAATAGAACTAAGTATGTCATCAATAAATATAGCGGTCTTACACAACTAAACACACTAGTGAAGCCTGAAGCACAATTGAAAAGAAAGGAACCTGTTTCTTTGTCAATGGAAATGTGGCAGCCTTAACAACAACTGTGAGGAGAATAATTGCAAAGCCATAAGCATATGGTACATGTAAAGTAGAAAGCCCATCCTTAAGAACCTGAAATTGATAAAAGTCAGGATCCATTAGATAAATTGAAAAGGCCAGTTACAGTGAAAAGAAATCAGAAATGGGCCCAGATTTAAGATGAAGTAAGTCAGGGGTTAAGCTATCTCCATTGCACAACGGAACGCAAAGGAAATTCTATTACTAAAACTAAATTTAAGTGGAAAGTGCGAATTTTTGTATTTGATGGAGCCTAGTACAAACATCTTTACTTGACCTTCGAGAATCAGCTGAAAAATTCTACTTTACCACAGCAACATCACTTATCATTCAAACAAGTTAGTCCTACCAGATTGGCACATATCATGAGAATGTTTAAGAACTAAGCTCAATTTATTATTCTAGGTAAGTTTTCAATTATACAACATCATTACTCAAAGAAACAGGATAAAAAAACACCATTTTTCCGAATCCCAGATTCCCAGAGCTACTAAATCATAGAACATCCATTACCTTAAGAACAGTTTCCATGTAATTGGTAATCCCAGAAAGCCAATCATTGTTCTGTTTAGTGGTAGTGGCTACCGTATCAGAGGACGAAACAGCAGCATCAGCAATAGTGTAGATAAGGCCTTCAGCTCGACCAAACAGCTCCCTAATCATCTCATCCGTTGCATCCGGGTCAAAAAACCCTGAATTGAACCCGAACCTTGTCACTGATGACGAACCACGAAGAAAGGGCTTTGAATGGTAGAAACCATGGAATTGAGGTCGACGAAAGAGAGGGTTCGATGTTCTTGTCCGTTCCACAAAAGGAGCGAAGACTGTGTTTGGACCATACGCTAATAAACTGGCCATTCTAGTGAAAAATCCTAGGTCCCGTTGGTAGTTTCAAATGGCGCAGAGAGAGCAAAGCACCGGTTTTCCATCAACAGAACAACATGGCATATGGATGCTCCGAGATATTAGAGCAGAAGCTGGAAAAGGAAAATGGGTTTCCAATTTTTCGGGTTGAAAATGGAAGAAGGGCCCACAAGAAAATATAAGGCTTAATTACACTTTTGATCTTTAGATTTTTCTTAGGAATTCAACTTAGTCCCTATCGTTTTGATTTTTACAATCGAATCCTTATAGTTTTTCCAATTAACTAATTTAGTTCTTATAGTTTACAATATGGTCCTTACTATGAGCAACAGTCCAAATTGAGTTAACAACAATCGTAGATTCAACAACGTCACAGTTCGACGTCTGAAGCTCGCAACTACAATTCCAACTCTACTCACCATTACTCCATTTACTTACTTCCTTGTCCATCCTAGCAAATCTCTTCTCTATTGCCTCCTTCCATTTGAAACCCTCTCCACCTCCTTTAACCTCTTCCTTGCCTATCTGATGTATTTTGTTCTTGCACATAGTTGCCATCTGAAAAAACAAATCATAAATTAGATACTAGATCAAGCAAAAATCATCCAATTGTTTGTGAATTTTGAAATTTCATACTAGATTCAAGTATTTACATGAGAGAAAGAATATACTAAGAAAATAGAAACCGTTTCTAATATTTTGAACAGGCAGAACATCTTTCACTACACACAGATGTGAAGTCAAATTTTTACAAATTATGAACTAGCTTTTTTTTAATTTCAACCTCGTCAACCATCAAACTCAAACATTAACTTGTTGATTGAGAAGAAATTGAAATCTCATCTTTCTTTTGATAGACATAAATAAATACGATGATGATAAGGAAGAGAACCTTTTTAATTTACTTTATTTTATTCTTTTTAAGTCTTTTAGATATTATTTTAAATGAATTTAGACAGCAGCTCAGCTCATGATAAGGACCAATTGTTCAGAGAATTAGTTGATTTGAAAACTTACAAAGAATTTAAATGTAAAAATCAAACTACAGACTAAATTGAATTACTAAGCAAACTATGAAGACCAAAAGTGTAATTAAGCCAAAAACAAATATCTCTTTTATTTATTTATTATTTTTTTTCTATTTCACTGGATGCTTCGCCAAGCCTGAGAATTGGGCTACAACAGCTTACGCTATGGGCCAATATAGGCTGGGCCTAGATGACATAAAATATCCTAGACGACGGCTTGTCCTATCTTATCATTTGATTCATTAATGGTCTATTTGATTAACTGTGCAAAAATATTGTGGGTAGAAATATTCTTTAAATAGAGCTATATAAAAAGTAAAAAAAAAAAAAAATGTTAAATGACGTAATGTAAAAGTGCTTCAGATATAAAGTATTATTTTATTTTATTTAAAAAAAAAGATATTAAGTATTACAATTGCTAAAAAGATTATTTTAATAAATATTATGGTTATATTTATTTAAATAAATATAATTATTAATTTTTTTTTGAACTTCTATTATTTTTTATTTGATTTTAGCTTTTAAAAGCTTTTAAGATTCTAAAAGTATAAAAAAAATTTTTTATAAAATTTTAAAAATAAAACCTTTATGGCCAAACAATTTTGTAAGAAAACCCTAAACTTAAAATGCTGTTTCAAAAGTTAAATCAAACAGGTATATTAGACTCTTATATATAGTAGTTTGATAATAACATAATTTAAATTTTTATAATTATTATTTGTCTAGATTAGTGTTTTGTATAAGCTAATATAATTTAGTTATATCGTTGAGTTATTATTTTATTTTTAATAATGTCAAATATAATATAAAAAAATATCAACAATATAAATTTATATTATAAAATTATTACAGGTAGGTTAGTCAGATAATTATGTTACTTTTGTACTTTATAATCCTAGAATTGTATAAGAGTATACTATTCAGGCTTGTTTGGCACCTCTTGTATGACATTATCAAATAATTTTATATAAAATTTGTCAATAATAATAAAATAATATAAATTTTTATTTTACTTAACAATATAAATTATATAATAAAATAATAATATATAATCATATATTATATAATTTTATATAACAAGTTATTCAAACATCGGCTTACCTTCGCTATCCCGTCCAGGTGCATCAAAGTGATAAGAAAACACAGTGGGGTGTGGAATATGAGGTCCAGAACTCACCAATCAAACTCATTAGATAAGAGAAGAATCTAGAAAACACAACTCTATTGGCCCTAATTCCTCCAACTTGGCTTCACATCTATGTTCCAGTTTGCCCTCATACCAATTCTCCTATTCCCATTTCTCAAACACAATCAATTATGGCAGCAACAATAGCAACAATGGCGATGCTTAATGCAAAGTGTTTGAGCACAAGCTCATCCAAATTGTCCAACCCCATCAAGCCAACTACAAAACCCATCTCCCTTCTTTCAATTCAAAACCTCCCAAAGGGTCTGACCTCCGTGAAACCATCTGAAATCCCCAATCTGTCATCATCTTCCATAACCGGAACCGCCATCGCCGGAGCCATCTTCTCAACCTTGACAACCACTGATGCTGCCTTAGCTGCACAACAAATAGCTCAAATTGCAGATGGAGATAGCCGTGGAACAGCACTACTGCTACCCATTATTCCAGCCATAGGTTGGGTTTTGTTCAACATTTTTCAGCCAGCTCTTAACCAAATTAATCGCATGAGGAGCACAAAGGGGGTGATGATCGGGCTTGGACTGGGTGGGTTAGCAGCATATGGGTTCGGGTCAACAACCCCAGAAGCTTCAGCTAGTGAATTTGCTGCCATTGCTGAGGCGGCTGCTGCTGCCTCCAGTGATAACAGGGGACAGCTTTTACTGTTTGTGGTTGCTCCGGCTATTGCATGGGTCCTCTTCAATATTTTGCAACCGGCATTGAACCAGATCAACAGGATGAGATCTGAGTGATAAATTTTATATGTAATAATTAATTATATACAGGGATTTGTGGACTCTTTTTGTGCAACTTCTGCCTTTCTGTTGTAATTTGTACCTAATGGTAATGAAGCTTTTTTTTCTTTCAAATCCATTGTTTATTGGATAATTATTATTTCAGATTATTTAAGTTTTCACTATATGACTTTTATTTTCTGATTTTCGAATATTATATAGTTAAACTGTCTCTGTTCATTTTTAATGAAAAACAATCACGTCACATGTGTGGAATTTTAATTTTTTAAAAGTAAATTTTAAAATTAATTAATTTAGTGTAAATTTTAAAATATTAAAATTGATCAATGGAGAGAAAAATTGTTCGAATGAGCAAGTTTAATAATAATTAAAATTTGATCTAATTGAAAATTTAAAAGAAAATTATAGTATGATACTCCCTATTTTACTACAATTTTTTTGAGTTTATATAAGAGTAAATGTGTGTTGCAATTAGATATTATAAATATATGTGCATGTCATGATTATTATTATTTTGGTTAAAAATGAATAGAGGTAGATTAATTGATTATAGTATCAATTTTGGTAAGTGAAGTGATAGTTCATAAATAACAAGTTGATAATATAAAAATCATGTTAACTATAAGTGAGATATTTGCATTTATTCATTTTTCTTCTATTATTAAAGTATAAAGATCAGGACAAGATGATGTATTCTCAATATTATTTTGTAAAAAGTAAAAAAAAAAAAAAAAATGAAAAAAGCTAATTAAGTCTAATAAAGGGTCTGCTATTTGGAAAGGATTAACCCTTATTTGGCCCGTAATTGATAATGATATTTATTGGGTTATCATAAATGATAAGATCATTAGATTATGGTTGGATAATTAAACTGACTAGGGGATTCTTAGACAAGTGATCCATGGTCCTTTACAAAGAGATGAGGCAGAGTCCAAGGTCTCTAATTTTTACCCTGACGGGTCTTGAAACTGACATCTTATTTCCTTTCACTTTAATGCTGACATTATTGATAGAATTAAAGCCACAACTTTTCAAATTATGGATGATAAGCCTGATCAATTGGTTTGGAATTGTTTCAATAATAGCTAGTTCTCTGCTTCCTCCACTTATGATATTATTAGCTCTTTTTTGACTCTCTGAATAATGTATGGAACTTCAGTTGAGTTTGAAAAATTCCTATCCATAACATATTTATTTCTATTTGTTTTGACTTGCTTGTCATATGATAGAATCTCTACTAGGACATTACTTCTCAGTAGAGGAATCAATATTAATCAAGATTGTATTTAGTGGAATCAATATTAATCAAGATTGTATTTAGTGTTCAGGTAATATTGAAAATACTAGCTAGGACTTTTTGCGGTCCAGTGGCACCTAGCCTTTTATCTATCCAGGAGGTCAAAGGGTCGACTCTCCTAAAAGTCTACTTGGAATTTATTTCTCTTAATTTAGATAGTTTCACTTGAATCAAATACAATTCCCTTTGCCAAACCATTTGCAACTAGACACATTTCAAAATTCCTAGGTATACTTTTTTTTTTTTTGCATATCTGTTAGAAACTTTAGTTAAATAGAAATTCAAACATATTTGATAATAAAGACCATTCCATTGAGTCCATCATCTATGCTGCTTGCATACATGTCATTGAATTTGTTGCTCTAGTACAAAACATAAATTTTAGAAATAGGGTCTTTGTTCCCATTAAATAGCAGCTTCCTAAACAAGTTTTTCATATTGAACCCTGATGCTCCTCTTTGGGAAATCCTGGGAGGGCTGCTGGTAGGATTTTAGATACAGATAAATACTATTTGCTTTTGTATATTTGTAGACTTAGATAGTCCTAAAAAAATAAAAAATTAGAAGTATAAAATGATAAGTTTTGGAGTCATATTCTGCGTTTGCATTTGCAAATTCAGATATGAAAAAAAATATTCAAAAAAATTTATCTATCTAAGTCTGGCATTTAATATACCTGCGTCTGTAGTTGCAAACACATATATTTTTTCCCAAATTAAAAACTAACCCGCATTTTTCTTCTTCTTCTTCTATCATTTTCTTCTACCTTCTATAAACTTGAGCTCCTTCTACCCTCTCTCTCCCTTTTACCAGCCTCACTTGTCGATGTTCAAACTTGTTTCGCCGCCGTTTAGACCCACCTAGAGATTTGATACAAGCTCGTTGAATATGAACACAGAAGGGAAAAGAAATAGAGAAAAAAGACTGCAAGAGATCATCGCTTCTGAGAGTCATTCCGTATTCTAATTATCAAATGTTAGACCCTCTTGTAGATGTTTAAATTTTTTATCTAAAATTTGTTTTTCATATATGGTTTTTCATTGTTGGAATGGAACTTGAGAACCCAATTAAATTTTGAATGACCACAGTATACTAAACCATGATTGAATGAAACAAGTAGAGTGACCCTCTTCTAGATCTACAATCGTAACAACTATTCAAAACAAATTAACATTTAAATCTCATATTTGATTTCAGTGAGACATATATCAAACTAAATGAAAACAATGATTAATTGCTAAGAATTAATCAACTAGTTTATAGAATTTTAAAGTAAATGGAAATTCAGCAAGTTTAAAGCAAAAGATAAAGGCAGCAGTAAATGGGAACTCAACTAGTTTAGCGCAAAAGATAAAGGCGGGAGTAAATGGGAACTCAACAAGTGCATAGATGTTTAAAGTAAAAGATAAAGGCAGCAATATAGTAAGAAAACAGAGGAAGTAGTTCAATAGTGGTCATGTATTATCAAACTACACAAGACTTGTGCCTATTAAGAATCTCATTAATTTGTATTCTATTAGGGAACTGTAGGTAATATTGAACTATTAATTATTAAAACTATATATGTAGCACAGATGACAAAAACTCATGATAATATAGATTAAATTTACATTGTCTTAGGCCAAAACCAATATGCTAAATAGCTTTATTAACATAATGTAGCTGAAAAAATTTCATACTTTGTGTTTGGAATCACAAAAATTATGGAATTCAATTTATTCTAAATGAATTTTGATTAAAATATTGTGTTTGGTATCTAACTTTTATGAGAATTCAATTCATTTTAAATCATGTTTTTATAACATTTTTTTCATTTTGAATTCTAAACTAAATTGGTATGATTTGTTCAATTCAATTAGACTAAAAATACATATATATCATTTATTTTTACCTCTCATATTCACATCGCAAAAACCACAACCCTTCCTTCTTCCTATCCCATTTCTCATCTCTTCCCTTCTTTTTTTCCCCCTCCCCTTTCTCTCATTTATCTTCCCTCCTTATATTGTATTAGACCTATAATAATGATTGAAGTTGCTTTATAAGAAAAAAAATCTTTTATTAATGCAAGGATAATTTTCTAAAAATATTAAAACGAATTGAATTCTATTAGTTATAATAATATTCCAAACACTATAATTCATTTAAATTCTATCACTTAAATGATTTATTCCAAACATTAAAAAATAATTTAAATTGAATTGAACTCTTACATAAATTTATTCCAAACTCACCCTTAAACTTATTACTTTTTTTTTTTTTTTGGTTCTATTGACTAAGCGTATTACTTATCAGTACATTAAGATGACATGATATGCCTATTCTATGTGTTTGTTATGTCCATTCAATTATTTGTTGATTTGATGTGGAATCTTTGTCTAGCCTAAAAAATGTCTTATGAGTCATGACATATTAATAGCCATGACATACAAAGTGTATTTTTATTTTTATTTTCCAATTTAAAATTGATCTTAACTTTAGAAACAAGTGAAACGCTTTCAATATCATCTCTGTCACATTAGTCTAGTGTTAGTCCATGCCTCTTATTCTTATCTGGAAACACAGATAATGAAACTACTTATTTGGTTGGTTACCAACCAACAAATAACAAAGAAAGAACTAAAGAAAGAAGACAATCTTGCTTAAGTATCTTTCAAGCATAGTCAGCCTGCTTGCTTCAATCCTGATTAATGCAAAATTAGATAGGGATAAATCTTTTCACTGCACACCGCTAGTAAAACTCCGAAAAATAAAATAGAAGTAGTTTCTACATAAGGATATTCAGTTTAAATTTATTAACCAAATTCCAGTGGAGTTGATAACAAAATTACCAACCAAATTCCCATAAACCAAACAGGCAAAAATGTTGTTGGAGTTAGCAAGTTTGTTGTCAAATATATCCCAAGTTTAGAAACTTCAGCAACACAGACAAGGGTGGCTGCTGACTACTGTAGCATGTCATCAAGTTTTTAATTTAAACATGTTCAAATTGGTGGATTATGTTGTCTAGAATCTCTTTTGCATTCAATTCCAAGGAAAGTTTGGTTTCACAAAAGCGAAAAGTAACTAATACAGTGGCCAACTGAAGGGCTAAACAAATTTCATGACAAGCAAGTCATTAATAATGGAAAGGAACTCAGAGGCGGACCACTTTTTGAAGTTTCAGGCACAACTGCTTCACAGGTCAATACCTTAACTACTATTATTAAAGACTGAATTGAAAATCTAAATTATTTGTAACCTTGTTATTTTGTAAATATCTTGAAAGGCTGATGTAGAGGTATCATTTGGATTGCCTGCTGAGTTGATAGATCCTATTAGGATTGATCCCCAACTAGTCTGTAGTGACAAAAATGCATTAAGACGTGGCATGTTAGTACCATTTGGTTTGTTGGTTTTGGCATCAAAGAACCTGGAAAGCAGACTGTAATCTTTTTTCCAGATATTTAAGGTCATAACAGATATATTGGGTTGATGTGTAATGATCAAAGCAGGTTGCTTTCCATCTTACTGATCATTCCAATAATTGTGCATTTTTATGTTATTCAATTCCAACATTCATTACTTACTTACAATTGATAAAACAACTTATGGAGCTTTCTTTGAAAAAGATAATTCCAACCTTAGAAAAATTTCACTAAGAAGCTAGCTTGGAATGTCTGCTACTATCAGTATTCCTATTATTATGTCACAATCATAGTTATTTCATAAGCTTTCTGGTTTGAAATAAGTGGTTTCTTGTTTTGCAGATAGATCATTCCATTGTAGAAAGTTTTGGTGAGGAAGGAAGAATTGTTATCAGTTGTTTGCCCATTGTTAGCCATTGAAAAAGAAGCCCACCTGTATGCATTTAACAATGGAACTAGAGAGTAGGAATTTCTAAATTGAATGCCTGGAGCATGAAGAAAGTACGGTTTGATCACGAAGGAAACTTAAACCTTAGCTTGGCGAAAAAAGAGCGAGGTGCAGATGACGAAGACGCATCTGAGCTAGGAGATTAATTTTAGATCGATATATTATATATTTGATTATCGATATATTATATATTTGATTATTGTAAGTATTGTTAGTATGATTTTTTTGTAAAATAATATTATTTTTATACAAGTTTGAGTTTAAAAATAAAATATCTTTTTGAACATGTGTTTATAGGTATAATTTAAAATATTAAATAAATATAAGTTTTTAAATAATTATTTTTATAATTATGTCTGCACTTTAAATATCTGCATCTGTATTTTCTAGACTCAGATAACAATTAAATAGTAAAAAAATAATTGATTGTATCATTTGCGTTTGCCATTTGTTTTTCTGAGTCTGTCAATTACAGATGCAGATAACTGTAACTATTTGCGTCTGCATATTGGCATTTGCATTTTAGATGCTGATAATTTTTCAAATATTATTGGCATTAGAAACAATATCTAGTGGAAAAATGCAAAAATGCAGACATAGATAATTATTTGCTTCTAGGGTAACGGCTTTTGCTTATCAGCGTTTGGATATATATAGACGCAGATACTATAATTTCTTGTAATGTAGAGGGTACATTTCTATCCTTATCAGGAGTATTGGATTCATTACAAGTGTTGAAGCTGAACTATAGGCCTAAGGAATGGATTAAACTTGGCTTTGAATATATGAATCATCAACTTGGGAACTGAAATTGATGCTAAGCTTGTAACTAACCTTATTAGTTCAGCTGATACTTCATCCCATATTTTGGGATCTCTTATTGATGATTACAAATCCTTGATCAAGAAGTTTCCTATGATGAAGGTGATCTATAGTTACCGCTAAGTGAATCAAGCAGCTGATATGCTGTCTAATGAGGTATACACTAGAACACAAAGCTTTACTATTTATGATACTATGTTGTCTTTTTTGAGTTCTGTAATTCTTTTTTATGCTTTAGGGGCATGTACCCCAAGACAATGTACTGACTTTTAATTTCTAGTATTCCCTGTTTACCCAAAAAAAGAAAAAAGTATTGTTCACATGTCCCAAAGTTATATATTTCCATTTGCCTTATTCATTTCAAAGAAAATATTTGAGTATTCCAAGGGTTAGGGGTATATAAAAAACTCTTCAACCCAATATTCAGAGCCTAACCCATTATGCACCTGTTCGATATCTGACAATTCATCAAGAATTGGGTTTAAATTGGACTATTCTTTTGTTCTTTATTTCGGATTGAATGGGGTGACCAGGTTAGAAAATTTTGAACTCGAGTTAAACTCACACACCGTATTATTTTTCAAATGTCTTAAATATGAAATATTCTTATGTAAATATTAAATTTTTGCTTATTGTTAAATATAGGTTATTATTTTAGCTTTCAATTATATTTTGTAATGTTAAACAAAAAAATTTATAAGCTTAATATAAGTCAAAATAATTTATTAATTATAAAGTTTGCAACTAAGACTGACCCACCCAAATTTTATACAGTGTGAAATTTTTACCCTCTCGACTTTCAAAGTTGGTTGGGATTTTAGTCCACCTCCTGACTTAGTCGAGATGTGTGATATTTGGCATCCACTCGACCGGATAAGCTTGGTTGCACACCTTTATTATGATCATAAGGTTGGCAAGGTGGTCAAGAAATTGTGCTCATTTAATTCATTTTTTCAGTTCGAATCACCTTAAAAAAAAGTCGCGGTGAGTAAAATTAATCATCATAAATTAATGGGCAAATTACACTAACATCCCTTCAAGTTTGGAGAAACAACACTAAACTTCAAACTTTGGGATAATTGACACTCCTTTGAAGGCTACTTTCAATAACCAACAAACTAACATAAGTAAAAAAAGAAAAAAAAAAAAAACATTCACCTCCTGTTTTAGTTGACAAAATGAATAAAAAATAATAATACCAACAACACTAGATGATGTAATGATCATTCCACAGTCTACATATTCGTCTTAATCCCTAAATATTCTTTTACCACTAATTATCCAAACAGACAGTGATTACCCCAAAGTTCGGAGTTTATTGTTGTTTCTCCAAACTTGAAGAGTGGTTAATGTAATTTGCGTTAAATTAATTCTTATCCGAGCGTAAATAGTCTATTTTTGACCAAATTAAATATATAATTAGTTGGAGTGCCTGTAAGCTAATCCATATATATGACCATAAAAGGAAAAAAAAAAAAAATTAATGGGGCGGCCACCATGTAGAGCTCTTCAACTTTATTATATTTGTTTTTTCTCTTAAAACCCTAATTAATGGATGGCGATGATGTAAGAAAGCTTGATCCTTGTATTGTCTTATAATTACTCTTAATCATGTCTTTATTGGAGTTAATTATGTACTAATTAATTCCGACAACTTAACAAAAATAATTTTTATAGAATGAAAAAGTATACCATTAATATTTCCATGTTTCCATTCAAACACCATGCACCGAAAGTGCTCTTATATATAGTAATCAATTAATCATATTGATCAAAATATTTGATTAGAAAATCATATTCATCATCATTTTCGAACTTAATCTTACTATTTTGATATTGAACATTTAATCATATTTAAAAAATAATAAAATAAATTAAAATGCACATAAATTAATTCATAAATTTTTAAAAAAAATAATAATAATTACTACTAACATTTTCTGATGGAGAGGATTGAAAAACTTGTCGTAGTGTCCATGGCCATCGTATTTGTTTTATACATGGGTAACCATCATGGTTAAACACAACACAAGCAACTAATCAAACAGAATATTGCCACTTTGGCTCGTGCATGCGCACTATGCACCACGCGTTCTTTTCTTATTGGTTCTTTTATCCTTAAACTTCTATATCAATCTCTGTCTCTTTCCTCTATTCCTTTTCATTTTCTCTCACATTCTTCAACATTTTCCCTTCGTCTTTCTCATGCAACAAACAATATATAGTGTTCCTATCTATATAATTTTCTTATGAAGATACTGGGTGTTCTGTCTGTGTGTTAAGACATACATGCAGACATGAAAACCACCCAAACAAAACCATTAATTCTCAGGTACTTCCTTCTTTCCCTCCTCCTTTCTCTCCCTTTCCTTCTACTCCTTCTTTTCTCTTTCCAACCCCACCACCTACGACGGACCACCACCACCTCCGAACAAACCCAACAACCCAATAACCATACCACAACATCAAGCTCCGAAGATCTCAGAATCCGACCCGGATACTCCTCCTACGAGAACTACATAAAGCGTCAGCTGGGCAAGACCCTCAACCCGAAACTCAGAAAAATATGGACAACCCGTGATTGGGATCGGAAGATCCAAGTATTTTCCCGGTTTTTCGACGAGTTGAAGAAAAAAAACCTTCTTTCAAACTCATCCAAATCGCTTTGTATCGGAGCCCGAGTTGGACAGGAGGTGGAAGCCTTGAAACGAATAGGAGTGTCCGACTCGGTTGGTATTGATTTGGTACCATACCCGCCTTTAGTTTTGGAGGGCGACTTCCATAACCAACCATTTCAAAACGAAACGTTCGACTTTGAATTCTCGAACGTGTTCGATCACGCGCTATACCCGGAAAATTTCGTTTCTGAGATTGAACGGACGTTGAAACCAGGTGGTGTATGTGTGATACACGTGGCACTTTCTAGACGGTCTGACAAATTCTCGGCCAACGATTTGTACAGTGTGAAACCGTTGGTCAAGATGTTTAAAGGGTCGGAGTTGGTTCATGTTCATCAAGTTGACGGGTTCGGGTTGGATACTGAAGTTGTTTTCCGGAAGAAACAAATTAAAGCTATTGATGGATCGTCCTCATTGGTCTAATTTTTGCTTCTCATTATTTTCTTTTATTTTTCAATTTAATTTTGTACTTTTTGTTTTGTTTTGTTTGTTGCTATTGATATTTTGATGTAAATTTCTTTTAAAATTTAAATTTATAACTTTTTTGTAGTTTTATCATTCTGTCTTCAAGCGTACGTATTTTTATTACATTTTTTTTAATATAAAATTCTCAAATGTGAAATTATGGATTTTACATGTATAGATTTTGCATAGCATGCAAGCTCAAAGAGATAGTTGTTCTTTTTTTTTTTTTTTCCTCTTATCTGGTGATTGTGACATTCATTTTTAATTTTATTTTGTTGTCTAAGTTTGAGAGATTGGCATTTGTAACACTAAATTATTATTTTTTCTATAAGGAGGTTCATGCTTCATTATGCTTCATTGCCATCTATGTTCAACTAACATGTTGATATTATACAATATTATTCTCCAGCCACCTATTTTGGCTTTATGTGTGGTTTATTTGTACATAGATAGTAAATTAATAATAAAAATTGACATTTAAACTACTAATTCTTTAATAAAAAAGAAAATCATGATTGGATGGGTGGGAAGAAAAAGTGAAGGAGGAATTTCTTTAAACAAAGAGATGGGATCCAATTCAACCTTGGGCCCCTAATTATGATTTATCATAAATAAGGTGGCAAGTTTAACGAAAAGGTATAGAAGTAAAGGATACCCAAACCAAGAAGTAAGACGAATTTGTTCAGTCTTTATGAAACACAGGAATGAATTTTTGTGACAATCTTGCAACAATCACCAAAGTTATGCTTAAGAATATGTGTTAAAAAACTTGGATACACCAGAAAACCATCAATTAAGCACAGCATCTTAATGATTAGTGTCTATTTACAAGGACAATATCACATTCCAAGATAAAGGGGTGGAGATTAACTTGTCAAAGATGTTAAATTGATAATCAATTAAAGCAGGTAGTCTAAAGTTATAATTCTACTTGGATGATAAACCAAATACATATTATTGATGTTGACATGCAATGTTATTTGAAAACTACATGCTATATGTAAAACAAACCTATAAATACAGATATCCAAAATATTTCGATGAATTCAATGAGAATTTCTCATACTAAGATAATATATTTAAACTATGAGTTTGTGTGAGGAACAAGTTTGTGTAAAGTACAAGTAAATCAATTATATATAATAAGAAAACTAATTATAAATAAGAAAAACTGACCCATAACACTCCCCCTCAAGTTGGAGTATATAGATTATATGTATCGAACATATAGATTTCATATATGTAGCCTTGATTGTGTTATTTAGAAACTTATCACTAACGAAATGACAGTCAACCTCTATATGTTTTGTTTGTTCATGAAAGACTAGATTTGAGGCGATATGTAACGCATCTTGGTTATCATATACTAGCCTCATAGGCTGAGTGTTGAAATCCAAGTTCTTCTAACAGATTCTCCGACTAAACCAACTCAGCTGTGGTATGAGTTTGGTATTGTATTCAAATTCAACATTGGATCTTGCAACAACAATTTGCTTTGTGCTTTTTCATGAAACAAGATTTTTCCCTATAAATATACAATATCCCATGGTAGATCTTCTATCAAATGGAACACCCGCCCAATCAGCATGACTATAATCTTGAATTGGAGTAGAATCATGTTTTTGAATTAATGTGTGACCACGACCATGTCCCCAGACTAGAGTGTGCCAATGGTTCTTATATAGTAACTCCTTTCTGGGTGCAGTTTTAAAGTATTTTAGGATACGAATAACAACATTTCAATAAAGTGTTCGAGGTTAAGAAAAAAATTAGCTAACCACACTAGTTGCAAAAGAAATTCTAATCTAGTGACTGTGAGATAGTTCAGCTTACCACAAGAGGTCTGTATTGCTCATGATTTGTCATTAGCTCCCCCTCATCCAATACAAGTTTAGTGTTGAGATCCATACAAGAGTCCACATGTTTTAAATCCAACATATTTATATCACTCAAGACATCCTGACAATACTTTCTTTGAGAAAGACAAATCCCCAATTATGATCTCACAACCTCAATACACAAGAAGTATTAAAACTGTACTAAGTGTTTGGTGGTTTAAAACTTGGACTTTAGGAATATTTCCAATTGCTAAATCTTGAGGTTATCATCACCTGTGATCACAATATTATCAACATATACAATCAAAATAATTCTTCCATTAGATATATGTTTGTAAAAAACTGATCAAGTGATCAATAGCATACATCTGAAGGCTAAAACTAAGGACAACTTCACTTAATCCATCAAACCAAGCTATGGGAGATTGCTTCAAGCCATATAGATTCTTTCAATCGACACAGCATAGTGTAGAAGCGTTGGATATCATTAGTGTATAAACCCCTAACCCATTTCCACAATTCAAAATATGTCTGGAAAATCTATAATACAAAAGTTCAAGGGATGTCCAAAGTAAACTGCATAATTGGGCATCAACCTTTTCCAAGTTGGTTATTCAAGGTTAAAATATCAGCCAATGTGTTTGTGAGATACATTTCATATCCATGTCCCAGAAACTGTAACTCAACAGATGCAGCTTGAGACAAATAATTAGATCCATTTAATTTCTCAGTGTTAACAGGGGATCCATAAAACACAAAGATAAAAGTACTAGGTTTTGACATAACCATCATTAAAATATTGTTTCTTGTTATAGTATCGATCAGTATAGAAACGAAAATGTATCAGATACGTATCGAAACTATTGTACAATCTTGAAAACATATAAATATACGTAAAAATATTATATAATACTTATTTATGAGTGTTTTGTAGTGTATAAAATGATTATTGTACATGTTTGAAGATTTGATTTATCACTTCATATAATTTATATTTTCTTTTTATATGTTTTATCTCAATCATTTATTAAATTATACATAATGTAACTAATACATATTAACTAAATCAAATGATAAAGTTTAGAAATAATACTTATATTTAAATCTATTTATTTTCTTATCATTTGTCTAGTTTTCATGTACTAGTTTATTTATAACTTATAATTTTTATATTTATAAAATCTAATTATATAATTTATAATTATAATTTAATTTATATAACTTAATTGGTCATAATTAAGTATTAATATGCATAAACAAAAATAACAAATTTTATTAGTTATAATTTTTTAAATTGAAAAAAATATGATCTCTTAATAAATATTAAAAACAAACATTTATAAAAAAAAATAGTTAAAATAAAAATGATTTCTATGAACTAAAAACTACATATCACAAAATATTTATTTGTTAATTCTTGATATTAATCTCCATTATTGTTTTTATTTTATTTTAAATTTACATTAAAAAAAATTAAAAAATTAAAATTTATAGGATACAATATCCATAAATATTGAAATTATCTGACTCTGACCGTATCTTTGGATACAATTGAATACCAACAAGTATTCATGGATACGTTTGAATATCGATGGTAAATAATGATTTTGTATCTATAATTCAAAATACAGATAAATTTCAACTGTATCATAGAAAAAGATAAGACATTTAATTCCTTGGACATATAATTTCAGATTTTTTGCAAGTAAACACATAATGAAGAGTACTGATGAACAATTATGGTGAAATTATTGACCTTGGACATACAATTTCAGATTTTTTGTAAGTAAGCAAACCAATGAACAATATTGATAAATAATGTCGATGAACATTATTGATAAACAGTGTCGATAAACAGTATCGATGAATAGTATAACGAGGAATAGTACTCGATGAACAGTACCATGATGAAATGACTGAAACTTGACTATCGATCTATTGCTAGAATGAGACACGCTGTAATGAACATTGTTAAAAAATTAAGGTTTTCTCTTTCCAATTTCTGATACTATATAAAACCTAAAAAGAGAGATACGCAAAATATTTCAATGAATTAGATACAAATCATCGCACCAAAATAATATATTTATATTATAAATTTGTGCAAGATATATATTTGTGTAAAGTACAAATAAGTCAACTATACATAATAAGAAAATTAACTGACCCACTAATTAAGCTATTTATATTTACACTCTAACACTATAAATATGTGCTCAAAGATGACAAAGAAGGGAACACAATAAAAACAAGGGCAAGTTCTCTCATTCTTTATAGATATGAACAAGTAGCCAATTTCAAGGCCATTAGACACGCGAGTTTTGTTCATTTGTTCTCAACAAAGAAATCCAAGACGACGAAAAGAGAAAAGAAAAACAAACAAAATCCATGCCATTACAAGGTGGAAATAAAAAACATCGATAGCTGGCACCTTCTTGCCGTTCTTGTGCTTCATACCAGTTTCAGTTTGCCAGACTATCTGGAACAAATTCAACAGGCTGGCTTTCGGTTTCCTCCAATTGCGAAGCTGTCAATTTAGCCTTCTTATACCTGCTCGAACTTCTAAAGATTCTATCAATGGTCATTCCTTTTGTGCCAGGAGAACTGCCAAAGGATTACCAAGAGATAAAAGCTTCAGAAATTGAAATATAACAAAAAAATGACTAAACAGAACAAAGAAATTATGCAAAACATGTGTCTTCCAGGGTGGATATTTGGAATTTCAACATAATACCGCCCATCCTTCACCATTTATTAGATCATTTCCAGTAATTTAAGTTTATTCCCTTTCTTAATCACATGATACAATACTGTGCATAACTTATAATTTTCTTTTTCGCTTTTGTTTCTTTCATTTTTTTTAATGATTTAATTTTGTAAGCAATAAGGAGCTCCAGCTAAAGGTGGTGATATGTACTAGTTTTCTATAAGCAAGACTTGGGTACTCAATTACATGTGTCTCATTGTCTTTAACAAATGGACAGAGAAAGAGAAAATATTTTAACATATTACTCATTTCAGGTCTAGAAAAGCTAAAATGTAAAGCTATACATACTGCAACGCCCTGCACTAGCTTATGACTAGAATCTGTGAAAATAAGACGATTGGTTCACTATCTTGCCAATGGAGACACATATGCATGTAACAAAACCAATAAAAACCCACAAACAAGCTTCCTCGGGATAGCCATGAAAATACATATCCAAATGACATCATTATCACAATATAAAGATCCATGAAGATCTAGTGTTGAAAGTAACAACTAAATGTGCTAATAACTTGCTAACAGTTCATCAGCAACATTGCAATTAAAAAATCTTACCTGACAATGGATACAGACACAAAATCTTATGCACTTACCTTGTTTTTATGATGCTCCTCCTACCATTTTCCTCTTTTTTCCCACCATAAGAGCCTGTCCCGAATTTATGTTTAACAAGAAAAGAAATTAGTTTCAGTTGCTCCTTAAGCAGTCGTTAAACAGAATTATAAAAATATAATTCTATAATGATTCACTATAACACTAATGATATTGTGGATGTTAGCAAACTCAACAAGCTGACATAGAAAAGATAATCAGCCAATTCACTGCAATGTAACCAATTGAAAAAGGTTGTCATCAATAATATGATTTCACAATGCATTGAGCTATGATTAAGCACTGTCCCTGCTCAGTCAGCTTCAAACAATTCTTTTAAAGAGAAATGAAAAAAAATTGTATATGTGAGTGTTTGACGTGTTCCAGATCCAGCCATTTTTCAAGTTTAAAACTTTATGTCAGATTTGTGAATGGCCATAGAACATATTCCATTTCTATCTCCAAATGTTACCTTTAAAGATGCCAAAAATAATAAATGACCTGTGGTACAATTTAAGAGAACTGGACCCTTGTTTTCTGAATTGAACAATAAAGGAAGACCATTTCAAAAACCTTCTATTTCCATCTATTGATTAGCATATATCACATTTGAACAAGAAATTACATTTAAACATGAAGATAAAGATGATGAACTACTTCCCTCAATTAAATATTTATATGCAATCTAATAAGACACATAAGCACTAATGCTAACAATAAAAGATTCAATTACCATATTGTGATGAGTTCAGATCTGCATTGCTCTCCCCATCGGAGTAGTCAGATGACAATGAATTATCTGATGGAGTTCTAGTGCTGGCATCAGAGTCATCATCTTCAGAACTCCCACTACTATCATCCTTGAAAATTGCTGCTGATGTTGTCAATAAGTTCTTTTTGAGTTGTGCATTGTTCACAACTTCCCCAATATTTCCAGTAGCTTTTCTAACACCCATGGGGTAGTTGACTACACCTGATTGGTGCTCCTTACCCATTTTATTTTGGCGAACTGCTTTCTTAGAACCTTCCAACTTAGAGTTTGATACTGGTAAAGCCTCTATCCTTTTATCTGAATGTGTGTTTTTTCCAGAAGTTTTGATAAGAACAGGCTTTCTGTCTCCTTCAACAATGGAATGGAGACTATCAGATTTATTAGATGATTGAGCTTCTAGCCCCGTTCTGCATACATTTGAAAACATTCTGTCAGACTGAAGCCTGGGTACCCCAACCTCATCCTTTGATGACAATCCCTGGTGCTGTGTGGTGATAAAGTTAGCAGCATGAGATTTTTCTTCAGTACTGTTAACCCTATTCTCATTTCTCTCAGACTTCCGCTTTGTATCCACTTTACCTACACTATTTACCTTGTCAACAGGCACGTCACCGGAATCAATAGCTTCGTGCTGGTATTGCCCAGCCACAAAATGTTGGTTAACATTAAAATTGCTATTCTTAAGGGTAACTTCCAAGTGGCTATCAGCTTCATCTGCACACATATTATTAGAAGGGTCAGTGCCAACATTAGCTTCAAGAGGCCTCCCCATGTAATTGGCTATGGGTGCATTCCATGGAGCTTGTGAAGAATCAGCAATCCCAGAATCAAGCTGAGCATGGACAGCGTTAGTTCCAGAATCTTTCTGAGGAACCAAGTCTGATCTAGTTATTTTGTTAGTCGAATTTGTGCTTTCTGACTTAGTTTTCTTCTTCACTTTTATTGAATGTTCCCTATCCATTTTGCTATCAGAATACTGTTGGAGATCTCCATGTTCAACACCTTGATCTTTTGTTCGCATATCTGCAAGGTTCTTTGTAGTGGAACTTTCTTTCTTCTTAGATTTCTTTCTCTTTTTCTTGTCCACATTTTCAGCATTATCTGGAGTTTTGCTGATTTGCTCCAAGGCACCAACACCATTTTCATTGGCATCAGTTCCTTCCCTAACATTGTTTGAAATCAAAACCCCAGTAGTTTCTGTTTCTACTAAGCTTTTCCCCTTTATTTGGGAAAAAAGGTTATCCTCATCCTCATTATTTTTGTTGTCTTTATCACAATTTACTTCTTTTGTAGACTCGGCTAAAACAGTTTCATTCTCAAAAGCATCAATATACTCCATACCCTTTGTAAGTGGTTGTCCTGCGCCTAGATCCTTAGTTTTTCTATTCTTCCTCCCTTTCTTTTCAGGTTTTCCAGGTTCACTAATTCCATTTGCATCCAGTTGTTTTGGAGCCACATCTACCACTTTGTTGATCAGATCAGTGTTATCCTGGTTAGTTGGCTTGCACATGCTTTCATCAGAACAAGGAACTTCAGCAACAACTTTAGGAGGATCCTTTGTTTTCTTTCTCTTCTTCCTTTTCCCAGTGCTTGCACTGGTTTTAGCTGAATGGGTATCCTCGAAATGTTCATCTGATAAACTCTCTAAATTTCCATGTGTAATTTTCTGTTTGTCTCCCAAAGAGTGTTGAGATGCTTTATCTGGCTTCGAGGTCTTTTTAAGCACATTACTTTTGATTTCCACATTGTCACCAGAAGTGTTGCTCATACTGGCATCTACAAGAGAAACAGCATTAAGATCAGCAATAGATTTCTCTCTTTTTTATTTTTCAAAATACAATTAAAAATGAAAAGCAAACTTTATTGGACAAGTATCTCAAAATATGGTACCCACCTTGTATAGGCAATACTTTATCATTATGAACCATAGTAAGATCACCATGAGAAAGTTCGCAGCTTTCAGTTGTTGCTGCCTGGACACTTTTTCCAGGAATCTGGAATCCATCTTCTTCAATATCCTTCCTGGAAGAAGGAACTTCACCAACAACTTGGTTAAGAGGATCTGATATTTTATTTCCCTTTTTCCTTTTCCTGCCACTGCTTGCACTGGTTCTCACTGAATGCCTATCCTCAAAATGTTTGGTCAATAAGTCATCTAGATTTCCATTTGTAATCTTCTGTTTGTCCCCAAAAGAGTGCTGAGTTGTGTTCTCTGGCTTCAAGATCTCTTTACCAGAATCACTTCTAGTAGATCTCTTAACCTCTTCACTATTTCGCTTTCTCTTCACAGCAGGTCTAGATTCTGGATCTTCCTCCAATGAATTATTGCATTGAATGTCAATGTCACTAGACTTGTCACTTGTAAATTCAACATGCTCATTAGGAACTTCAGGTCCCTTGCTTGCCTTCTGTACCCCGCATTTCCGTGCATTCTCCGGCTTCAAGATCTCTCCATTACAATCATAAATAGCAGACTCGTTCTCCTTCAAAGAATTCTCATTGTTGTACTTCTCAATCCCACTCTTTTTTTGCACAAGAAGTCCAGATTCTGAAGCCTCTTTCAGTGACTTATTGCACCGAACTTCATTGTCAATGGGTTCTTTTGGAGCTTCAGTTTCCTTACATGCATTGTTTGACTTCTCAAGTCCAAAACTTGATTTGTTACTGGTATTCAAAGAGAGTTCTTGGCAAGGTTCACTGGAAACATTGTTCTTTTCCATACTTATATTATAGGAAATTTCTCTATGTACATCACCTAAAGGATTTTCAGGGATTACAATATCTTGCTGCAATGTATCTTTACCAGATACAAGAACAGAAGCATCATTTTCTTTAGAAGAACAGCCATCTACTGTATCTTCTATCTTCTTTTTACTCTTGCACTTTCTCTTTGCGCTTGGTGAGGCTTCTGACATTCCTTTCATTGATAACTTGCACTGCATATCAGCACTTCCTCTCCTGGACTCTTCTTCCTTAAAGTTAGTATGTGAACTTGGAGCATAGTCCATACCACAGTGATCTTGTGTTTCATGATCAGATCCAGGTGATGAAACTTTGGAATGATTACCAGTAGAGGGTTTAACAACCTTCTCCAAGTCGCTTATGATTTCTTCTCTGTTATATTTCGAACCACACTGGTTAGCAGCAGGAACTTCTTTCACATAGTGACAATTCTCTACTTGCAGCAGTGATAAATTGTCAAACTTGGAAATCCTTTGAGGATGACAAGTAGGAGGATGATCAAAAGAAACAGCTGAATTATCATTTCCAAAGCCAAGAAGGGCTACCTGGTTGCCACAATCTGGAGGCAGAGTTTGCGTCCCCTTATTGCATTCCACTAATAGAGAAGCGTCAACAGTAAGAAACCAACTCTTTCTGAACCCATCAAACGCACTTCTCACAAACATAGAATCTGATAGGTGATAAAAGTACCCTCTACGTTTTACCTATCATATTTTCAATATTTATCAACAGAGAATGTAATCTGCAATCATGATAAAAAGAAAAATATCAACAGGGGTAAGCAGCATACCTTCAAAGCATGAATTTGTATCTTCCCAATATTTGGAAAGCATAACGGATGCTCATATTGAATTCTCTCTGCATAGAAAATGCAAAGTTATGTCATTGAAACAAGAGGTGATACGTCTCAAGATTTTACGTAATACTGAATCCAAGAAATCATTAGAATTAGCATACATTCTATAACATCATTGATCTAAATAAGTAATCATAACCAAACAGAGCTTATTATTTGATTCGGAGCACAACTGCATTTAGAATTAAAACTCAAAAAAGAAACTCAGAATAGTACAACCAACAATATTGATAAGCAGGTAAACTCCAACATTTCCCTTAAACAGAGAAACCAATAATCTAATGAAATTTGGCAGCTTAAGTAACCAAATAAACAATATTCATTAAGTTAATAAACTATGAGCTAATAGACAACACCCAGTATTTCTAAGTAGTAACATAATACAAATCTACATTCTGATCAGAAATTTATCAAAGAAAATTCTATGATTCTTACTTTCTTAGCTTTCAAGCGGAAAATAAAAAAGTTTTAAGCGGGAAAATAATGTTAAAGAAGAAGATGATGATTATATAAAGGTTAAGAGAAATAAGTGTTACTTTTGAGATCGCTAACAGTGTCAACGTCAGAGACAATCAAAGCCAAGTGGGTCTCGAGGTTGGTATCAATGAACACCGTGTTACAAACGGCTCCACCATCGGGCTCGGAGGCAGAACTCTTTGCCATTGACTGAATCGGTAACTGGGTTCCGAGCGCCCAACTCGGGAAGCAAATAAGGTTAGAACTAGTCTGGAAAAACCTCTGGAGTTCTACACGGTTATGGGGTCATCTTCTCAAAAGACAGTCTGCAAATTTAGGTGTGCACCTCCAGTCCTCGGTTTTTAACCTTCCACCGGTGACTGAGAGTAAATTACTATATTGCCCCAACTTTTTTTTTTATTTGACAAAATAATCAAATTTCTCCAATCTTCTTTCTTAAATATTCTTAAAATTATAGGGATATTTAAAATTGATTATCAAAACTTACTTTCCACTCTTATTATTATTATTATTTATCAATTAAAATGAGAGAAAACTTGTATATATTTTAAAGATAAAAGAAAAATTTGTGAAATTAAGAAACATGAGTAATTTATTTTAAAGGTAAAAAAATAAAAATATCTTATTGTCACCATTAAATTTAATAAAACGACAGAATAAATGTTGAAATACATAAATAGATCATATTAATCTCTATTAAAATATTTTTCACATTAAGTAATAAAATATAAGGTTACCCAAAAAAAAAAAATATATATATATATATATAACAATAAGTGGCCATACTGAATTGGGCTCGGTTAAGAACTCTGAACATTTGCAAATCCCATGGGCCATCCACGATGAAAGATTAGCAAAAGTCGCCAGAATATATGGTGGCTCCAACCAAGATTTTCACAAGATTCATGAAAAATCCACTAAGAACCCATTTCCCTTAATTAGAAAGAAATCAAAAAAAATCTGATACTTCATCAATGAGTCTAAGCTAACATATAAAATCATGAAAATAAATCTCTCTATTAATTTCCATAATTATAGGCCATTAAAATTGTTTGTGTAAATACAGAAATAGCTAACCTTCACTCTCCATCTAAAACAACAGTTATGGCATAAAACACTCAGATTTTGGACGAATTTGGTTTAGTTTTGATGGCATACTATGATTTGAGATGATATTTGTAACAAAGTTATTTATTTGGATGACATTATAAATTATGGTTACAAAACATGAATTTTTTTTTTTTTTTAAATTACTAAAAAAGATATTCATATATTATATTTTATTCTTATTAACTTTATAAATTAATAAATAATATACTAACTAAAATATTAATTTATTAATAAAGTTATTGAATAATATGTACCAATTAGGAAGAAAATAATTAAAAATACCAGAAAATTCCAGAGTAAAAATAATTAACAATACTGAAAAATATATTTAAAAATATTATATTAGAACATGAAAATTTCAGACATATCAATCAGAATTTTGAAGCTCAATCTGTGCTACAACTCAAGTACTCTGCAAATGAAATCAATAACAGCCAGTCTCAACAAGATACCAGAAACAAGAACCATTTATTCTTTCTTCCTTGCATCTTTAAGCTGCCCCCTCTTTCGAATTGCAAGGTTGAACTTCAAGCGCCATGCATGGACGACAGACTCTGGCAATGAGTCTGCCAAAGCCCAAATAAGAGAATGAGGCCAGTAAGGTGTGCATAGAGGCTCATAGCCTATCCACCGCAAACCTGCTTTGGCATAGCCATCTATTGAAGGAACAAGAAAGGAAGAATTCCTAATTGATGCCATCTTTGTAGCCACATACATAGGAACCTGCATACAGAACAAGTCCATAAGAAATGACCAGACAGAACAAATTCCATATATATAATAGAGTCCGCTGTAGAGGCAAACTAGAACAATGTCTCTACTCCTTTAGAGACTTGGATTTTTTAATTGGATAGATCTTTCAATTAATAAAGCCAAGTCTAATATTCTAATTCCATAAGAAATTATGGATATCAGTACTTCTAACAAATTCGTAATCATCTACTTCATATTTCCACATCTTGTCACCCAATGAAGCCAGAAAATCTCGAAAGAATTTGACTTTTCTTAGCACTAACTAGTTGTGCTACTCATCAGACATCCTTTATATCAACTATTTATATTGAGTTGGTCATGTTAACATGTAAAGGAAGTGAGAAACTAAATATTTAGAAGAAACAAGAACCTGTGGTAGCCAAACAATTTACAACTACAACTCTACAAACCTATGTCTTAAAAAAAAAACGTCTAGAAAAAATATAGAATCTACAGATAGCGAAAAATACCATTGGCAATTAAGATAAAGTTTAGACAAGGACTAATATTAATAGAATCTAGACACAGTAAATGCAAATGTTTCTCACTGCAGGATATTGTAGGCAGCAACAGCCATTGTAGCTTCAAATCTAGAGGCACACATGACACTACAATTGTGTACAAAGGCTTGCCTTTCTTTCTCAACATGGTCCCATACTCCCATCTTTAAAAGATCACCACTCTTAGTTTGGGATTTTTCATACAGAGTTGTACATGAATATGTTATGGAGATACCTACGCATATAAATATTAGTTTGGAAAAAGAATCGGATCTATTTCTCGTCAACAAAAAAAGAGTTGAAAAAGGAATCCAGTGAAAGATGAGTTTTACCAAATGAACCCAACAAATAAAGCAAGTCAAACGCTATTCTCTGCTAAATTATTATGATATTTGTGATGTATCTATGTATATTTTTTATTAATTAGGAAAAGGACCTTATACTTATAGACCTTAGCTCCATCAAAAATATAAGAAGGGGCACAAATAGTGTATAATGTCCTAGTTGCATGCAAAAACATGTTAGGTAAACAGCACACCAAATTTTCCCTATTTTCACAACAATGTCCACTTGCCTCTTGACTCTTGCCTCGTGCGTGACAGTTTTGAGGTTTGAACATATCTAAGTTGGATTTCCCTCCTTCCCTCCCCCTCTCACAATGGCAATAATACACAAAAATTCAAACAATTACCAATTGCCAGTAACTTGATCTTAGCATAAAAAAGTGTCTTTGTACTTTGAGGAAATGATAAGAAAACACCATCTCACTTTCTAATCTTCTAAATTTATAGAAGTACAAGTTGATCTAAACACATGGACTGTACCTGGCACTGGACGTCAATCCCACTGCCCTTGTACTCAACATAGAGACACCTCGAGAATTGGTCGATATACCTGAGAAAACACACAATCAATTTGAGATACTTAGTCAGCAACTATACACTAGAAATTACCAAATCAAAGTCCACGAAAAGGGAAAAAATTTGCAGTTAGTTTCCCAGACATGAAATACAAAAAAAAAAAAAAAAAAAAATTGAAATAAGAGAGTAAGATCAAAATCGGGAGCAGAAAAAACTGACGATTTTGTGGCTGCATAAACAGCATAAAGAGGATCACAAGGAAGTATATTTGCGTCCCCAGAGCCAATATTCACAATAGCTCCTTTCTTCTTCTTGAGCATCCCAGACAGAACAGCTTGTGTAACCTTCGTAGTGCCTTCAACATTAACTTTAATCAAATTCTTCAAGAGTCGCTCATCTACCTCGTGGAAGAACCTAGCATAAGGATAGGAAACTCCGACATTGTTAATTAGAATCCCAACATCCAATCCTTCAATGGCTTCACGAATCCTAACAATACCCTCGGATAAATCACCAGTAAAATCAACAACAACAGTCTTAATCTGGGTTTTCTCAAATTTAGCTAAAATGGAATCAGAAACATCTTTCAGCTTATCTGGATTTCGACCAACTAAGACCAGATTAAGCCCTTTACGAGCCAATTGAAAAGCAAAACCCTTTCCAATACCATCAGTTGGTCCAGAAACAACTGCCCACGACCCGTATTTCTTGAGGTTTTTGGGAGGCCTAAGAAAATTAACATAGACCCATTTGAGAAAAGCAAAAGATAATTTCAAAAGTGAGAGAACACCCAAAGTAAAAAGCAAAGCAAACCATAAAGGTTGGGTTTTTAGCCTAGCTACTATACAGCATTCCATATTCAGAGGGGTAGGTGTTCACTGTGAATCTTGGGTGAAAGCAGTGGATTTATAGTTCTTCCGGGAGCAACCACCCGATCAAGGTTTTGAAAGAGAAGGAGACGGAGTTACCAAGAAGACAAAAGGACTAAGTAAGGGAATGAGGCGTGCTTGAAGAAGGAAGAGGATAGATTTGGTAGAAGAATGGAAAATGGGCATTTAAATTACAACACCTACACACTAGTGTATATATATTTAATTAATGGAAGGGAGACATTGATTCAGAGAATAGGTTATATATTTAATTAAACCCAGGGGAGCCATAGATTCAGAGAAAAGATGGGTGAAGTTGATGAGCGGAAAACCACCACAACAAACTACAAAAATGGTTTTACCAAGAAAATGAAAAGCACCGTCAAATAGGCAAAGAGCGTGGAACGCGTGTCCCACGCAGGTTTCCAGAATCTAGAAAATTGAATAAAGTTAAGCATAACTTTTTACCACTAAGCAACTCTTTTAAGGTAAATGTTTTTTAAAAAGGAGTTATGGTCAATTTGGAATTACTAGAACTTGCTAGAAGAAATCGTGAAATTATAATTAGAGGTTATAATTAGAGGTGTCAAGAAATGGTAGTTTAATATAATTAATATATTTTGTTATTATTTATATATAAAATCTTCACTATACTTCTATAACAGTAAAGCCTATGGTATCATTTTAAATTTCAACTCATTCAAAATTTTAACTAAAAATGCTATATAATATACATCTATTTAGTTATTTCTTTTTCTATTTGATGTCTTTTTTACAGTAATATTAAATATTAAAAAAAATTATCTATCCATTACTTACACAAATCTATTCTTAAATAAATACAAATTTTTCTCCTAAATCAGTTACCTAATCTTATTCATTAATTGAACTAAATCAATCAATGAAATTAGAAAGAGAATAATCATATAATTTTAAGAATTTTTTATGATTATTTATTTAGTTTAATTTTTAGGATAAAAAGAACTTTAAACATTTACCTTAAAATAAAAATAAAAACATAAATATCTAAGCAATCGTGTGAGCGCATATAAAGATGCTAGTATATTTAAATATATAAAATAATATCACTACCAAAAAAAAAAAAGGAATATCAGCGTCTGTAATGATAAAATAGATGCTAATGCTCATCAGCATCCATAAGTGGACGCTGAGAATATGCAATTTTATAATATTATCAGCATCCACGTAGATGTTGATATTATTAGCGTCTGCGTATAATAATTGTCAATAATTATCAAGTGGATCAACATCCACCTTTTAAAAATTGATAAGTGGAAGCTGATAATATTAGCATATAATTTTTTTGATTAATGTGTTAAGACAAACCAAATTTGAACATGTCTAAAAACTTCTTAGTCAAGTTTGAACTTACAAAAAACTCAAACTCAAAATTACTTTTGTTAACACCTCATATTATTACTGATGAGGTATTAGCTTAATTAGTTAAGACAGAGGTATTGAAACCACGAAGTCTCAGGTTTGAATCCCTTATCTATTGATGTGTGATGAATATTTTTCATATATGTCACACCCTTCACAGAGACATGACTAGCTAAAGGATTGGAGAACCAAACCTTCGTGACCCTGACTTCAAAACAATGTAACACATAAAACCCTTAGTCCATCCAAAGGATAAAAGTAACTTTTATAAAACAAAAGTTCATTGTAAAAGTTTACTTTCTGTAATAATTAACAAGTTACTGAAAAATTTTGGCAGAGGTCCCCAACAATACGGAACATGTCTCAAAACACAGACATATGTGCTTATGACCGCACACAACCATAACACTGAGACAACAAGGAGCTTCACTCGTCCACATCCTAATCAAGACAAATAACTAAAACTCTTACATCCTACCAAAATTAGACACCTCACAGTTTTAGTGTGATTGTAAACTTCCATAATTGACTGCAAGTCTGAGATCCTGGAAATATCGTGTCGTATTCATTCGACAAGTCATAAGCTCAGAGATGCCATGTACCGAACACTTGTCACAAAAATTATCCACGAGAGAAGGGTGAGTCCTATGAACTCCGTGAGTGGAAAATTGTACCCAAAAGGTACTAGCATCACACAATACAAGAACCAAACCTTCGTGACCCTGACTTCAAAACAATGTAACACATAAGACCTTTAGCCCATCCAAAGGATAAAAATAACTTTTATAAAACAAAAGTTCATTGTAAAATTTTACTTTCTGTAATAATTAACAAGTTACTGAAAAATTTTGGCAAAGGTCCTCCAACTAATACGGAACATGTCTCAAAACACAGACACATGTGCTTATGACCGCACACAACCATAACACTGAGACAACAAGGAGCTTCACTTGTCCACATCCTAATCAAGACAAATAACTAAAACTCTTACATCCTACCAAAATTAGACACCTCACAGTTTTAGTGTGATTGTAAACTTCCATCATTGACTGCAAGTCTGAGATCCTGAAAATATCGTGTCGTATTCATTCGACAAGTCATAAGCTCAGAGATGCCATGTACCGAACACTTGTCACAAAAAATATCCACGAGAGAGGGATGAGTCATATGGACTCTATTAGTGGAAAATTGTATCCAAATGGTACTAGCATCACACAATACAGGTGTGTAACACATAGATAGTAACATCATGTAGTATTGTTCATATAACATTTCACATTATACGTTTACGTTGTAAGTTTCATAAATTCACGATTTATATGACACGCAAGATCACAAATTAAATCAAAGTAACAATATCATGCAAAGTAATCAAATGGCCAACGAGTGAGCCAGTCCGGTACAAAATTATCACCTCCTATCAGGCATTTACGCGCCTGCACAACAAATTAATCTCCATACATAATCCATCTCACCGGAATGAGCACTCAATTTAAAAAAAAACATTTATTGGAATTAGAATTTTCTTTTGATTTTAAATCAGAACATCCTAAGTGCACCTGGATTTTAATTTCGAAGGTAAAAATCATTTTTCACCAAAACCTTACTTTGTTGGCCCTTATCAACCATAATCAATGTCAAACAAAGTAACCAATATCAAACAAACATAATTCAAATAAATTACTGAGATACTCTACTTGCTTACTTTCCATATATCACGTATATTCAAATAAACATATAATTACATATACTAATCTAGCCCCTAAATATAGCAATTAACCAATCACCGTACTATGAATCATACTCCTCGCTCATCCTCACATTGTTGACTGGATAAACATTCTTGAGCTGAAAGTCATATTTTCAAATATCACTTGTTTTATAAACTTTATAATTATGCTATTTTAATTACTTAATTTTAAATATCTACTCTCATACCTTTCTTGGAAACCTATTCTTCTTAAACATTCTAACACATATTCTGAGAATAAACTTAATTCTGATTCATGTATGTATATACTATACATTCATAAACCAAGAAGTTAACACTTATTTCCTTACTTTCACCTTACAAGCCTTACAAAGGTTCAAGTTAAGTTGTTTGCTTAAAATCATTTAAGAGCTTCAATTATAAATTTTCAATATTCATCAAACTAAGTTCCCCGATCTTCCCTTTTCTTAACTATTTACCTAATTGTGTTTCATTATGAGTTCTTAAACTGTTATTCAACTTCAGCTAACAACCAACCACAAAGGATCATATATACCACGTTTTAGTTACATATTTCAATTAGTTTTAATCTTAATTCCACTTCTTAATGCAAGTACTCATTTTACTAAACTAATTTAAATTCCTAGAGTCTCCATTACCAATAATTTCAATATTAACCTTACTTATACACTAAGTATCGAGTTCCACATTAATCTATTTTATTATTCATATCTTTCAATCAACTCATTAAATAATGAAGTTCATTTAATCCCGTTCCTAGACATAAACTAAACTTAAAGTTCTCTGAAACATTTTCTTAAGTACTTAGCATGCCTATGTGATTCCAACTTATGTGTGTGTGTATATATGTATATATATATACCCCAATAATTTAAACTATTTAATTAACCCTTGTATTAATCATGATCAAGTTATGGAATTTAATTTAAATCCATTACCTCCTACTAAACAAATATTCCACTACCTATTTGTCCACTACGCTGATGCTCAAATTCCATACTTTCTAGTTAAACATTTTGTTAGTGAAACTTATGTACTCAACCGTTATGTATAGCTATATATATATATATATATATATATATATATACCTGTTATTACAATTAATACAATTCACTCACCCTTGATACTCTTCTTTCTATTATTAAATTCAACTTAAATTATCTATCAAAAATTAACTAGGAATCTAAATTATACATTTCTACTATTAACACAATTTATTTCAATCTTCCTAATTCAATACCTATATACCCTCACCTTACACTTCTAATTATTCCACTTTGATTCACCATATTCTTCTTTTAATTTTCTTATGTTCAAATATTTAATAATTCAACACACCTAAATTCACCCTAAAGGAATTCGAACAAATTTTTAATAAGCAATCCAATGCCTAAGCTAAATCAAAAGCACTAAAAGTGGGAGAAATTCTACCTCTTTTCGCCCTTGCTGCCATGTCCAACCATGAAGCAAAACCCTCGCTCCTTAGCTCCATAACAGATGGCCAAGAATGCACAACAAAATGGTCAAACTGCTGTCCAAAACAGGAGACGGCAGCTTTGAGTTTCGGTTACCAATAAAACCCTCCTTAACTAGTAGTTTATCTTGCAAACCAGCAAAACCAAGGACCTTCACAATTGGCCAACTATTGTTGTGCAAACTAGCAGGACAGAGGACTTTCACAGTCAGCCAACCATTGCTGAATTCAACACCCAGCAAGCTACCTTCCCACGCCACTGCTTGTTAGGAATCAGTATAAAATTTGGCAATCATATGTGCAACGGAATTTAAAATTTTGATTCCTTTAACCTAAAATCACCTTATGATTATATGAAAGATCCTAATTATAGTTTAACAATTAAATAAGTAGAGAAATGTGTACCTTCAAGGCTTTTAATTCTTTCGTTGTATTCTTGATCGACGTTCACTCCTTCGTTGATTCATCAAGAGCACAGCAATGACACAGATGTCCTGTCTCTAAGTGTATCTACACGAATGAATCCCACTAAGGATCTTCATGCTTGAATATGAAAGGGGTTATCAAGGGATTTCTTGTATGCTAGCACAAATTACCGAATCTCTCTTGTAATTTAGAAACTCTCATGAGCCTAAAATTCATCTAATGGATTTTAGGCTCTCTGTACAGTACATATAATTATTTTTCTCTTCTATATCTATTTAGTTTGTTAAGTCTTATATTTTATAAAGACTAGTCACCTCCTTATGTATTGGACAATCTTAATACATTAGAGATTATGCTAACATTAGGATTTAATCATAATTAAATCTAATGCCTAACAAATTATAATAATTACATGATTGCCCCAAAAGTCTCCTTAGTTGAATACCGTCATTTTGTGTGTGACCCCTTAGGTTCAAACTATTGATGGCAGTAGGCATGTAACTTTTACATATTTATTACTGGACCCTGTCCAATTAAATTAGAACTCATTCTAATTATTTAAATTAAAACTCTTTTTAATTCACCCTTTAATTAAGATTAATTAATTACTCATCCATAGATAATTAATTAATTATTAGAGTTTCCTACAAGTCAAGATTGATGTCTAACAGCACATGATGACTACCTATAATAATATGAATATGACTGTGAACATTTTGAACCTTTCTGTTAACAATTACCATGCAATTCAATCCTTCTATCATGCAATGTCCCGATTAAATCTATTTGGGTATAGAAATAATGTCAAACCCTAAATTTAATCATATGTGTTTAATCTTAAGATTATAATTTCATTGGAAAATTTAGAAACTCATATTCTAATATCTACCCTGCTATGACCATAGACTTTAAGTTAAATCTTTTATAGACCACATAGGATATTCTCTCTTTTATACTGAGAGTGATAGATCTTTTATTTCACATTCACATACCTTCATATGCAAGTGATTATACTCAACTACTACTTTTTAGGTAAATCATTAATAGAATCAGAAATAGTATCAAAGTATAATGACGTACATATAAGATAACTATGATGTCTCAAGTCAAATGACTATTTGCACAACTGTAACATAAGAACCACCTATTGACATGTAAAGAAATTCTATATAGATGTTCTCAGTTGAGTCAGTTCAGTGAACTCATTCTCTAATGAGCACCTACATATTTGTTTTAGTGTCTCATATACAAGTGACTATGAGATCAGCCACCCTAAACTCTTTGAGCTAACTAGATATGTACTAATCTATATGGATTCACTAGTGCCCTACTTAGTGATCCTATGATTAGGAACATTTAAGAATTAAGCTTAAAAGAAATACATCTCATTAGCATGATCTCATCATGATGCTTATTTTCATTACTTTAATTCTTTGGGCTCATGATGATTAATTAATAACTCTTATACATGATAATGTTTACCACTTATATTTATTAATAATATGTCAAAACATCACATGTCATTGGCTTTATGGCATACTACTAACATTGCTGTCCTCGTACAACTTGATGAACATATCACTGAAAAGAAAGGTGAAGCAAGAAAGGAAAGGGAAAGAAAAATAGGAGAACTGTCATGCTTCCTCTCAGCAAACAATAGGAACCAAGCAGGGCAGCCATACAAGTTTAAGCTATCAGATTTTCTGAGAAGGAGGATTGGTCAAAATCAAGAGGAGGACTGGCCTAGTTACACCGAACGTATCACGACAGCAAAACAAAGACCAAAATACTAAACAGAACAGGACCTTTTTCACGGTTCCAGCAGTAGTGAAGGGAAGATGGTCTAAGGAGTTCCAAAATACTAAAGGGAAAGAAAGGCCGGTGGTCTAAGAAGAAGGGAAAGTCAGTGAAGATAACAAAATAAGGAAAAAAAAAAAATTTAAAATCAGGGTCCATGGCTTAAAGTAGTGGTGGGAGACAATTCTAAATATATATACATATATAAATATAAACCATAACAATTCTCTATTTACTTTTCTTTTTCTCCCTTGTTTAAACTATAAATAAAATTTTCACAAGTTGAGTTCCACATCATCACCTAAGCTAGTGCAATTTCTTCTTACATATATATATACACACACCAATATTCAATTACTTAAATTTTTACTTTGCGCAAGAATTTATTTTACCCAATTGTATAACCATTTTGAAATGTAAGAAAAAAAAAAAATATCAAGTTATAACACTCTCCCATAATTCTTTCCTCTCTTATGCTTTTAATTATCATTTTATTTGATTTATCAATAAAATTTATGTAATTGAATTCTAAGTTTTATTTCAACCAAATGAGATGATAAAATTTGCAATACATTTTATATAGATGTTTTACAATGTATACGATCATTCCAAAGTGTATATTCATATTTCAAGTTATCATATGTACTACTTATTTAATTAATTTAATTTTGCTTGGCCAAAATTTTTTGTACTACACAATATCAAATTATACACACAAGCTTAAAACATATACTAAGTTATTGGATTATAACAAATTTCTCTATATTATTATTCACTTAATTTGTTTACGTATTTATTATTTTATAATTAGTATTTGCACACATATCAGATTTTGAGAGTCATAACAATATAATTACGAGTTAGTTGTTTCACCTGGTAGCTGAATTGAGAAACTCTCACTAATTGCTTGATGTAAAATATTATCTATGTACAATAATAATAATACTAAAAAAACTCATATTATCGTTAGTAAAAAAAAAATAAAAAATTATTTAGTAATTATAAGCCAGAAACAGATATTAGAAGCAACTGACGTTTATATATATATAATTTGTTAACAGTGAAGCTTATTAATTAAAATGATGAAAGTAGAGATTACACCTAACAAAGCGTGCAATAGAGTCGAAGAATAACGTTTGATAGTAGGCTATCCTGCGATGCCGTTGACGGATTACATTAAAACCTTTTGAAACAAAACCACGGTTAATCCGCGAATTTGGACCGCGCCTTGTATTTCCAATCCAAAGGAAATCTGATTACCTGATTTGAACGAAACCAAATCCCGCACGTCGACAAGGACATGAAACCAATCAGCTGTCAGCCAACCCCCCCACTGCAAATGCTTGCTTCTTGCTTGCCTAAGTACCACTTACTATCTATATAAATAATTAAATGTGACTTATAATCGATGCAAGTTCTAATCAAATTGATTTATATATATATTTTTTATTATCTCGTAATTAAATATTCAATTTTATTAAAATTCTTGAAGCGATGTGACTAATTTTGTCACGACATAATTATATAATAATTATCGAATCTTAAAAAAATAAGATTAAGTTATGTATGATTATAGAAGTTAAAGTATATTACGGTTTATAATTAATAATTCGTGATTCATCCCTAATTATTATATTTAGTCTTATATTAAGATATATCCGTTAGACTAAATTAATTTGTGTAACTTATATATATCATATCTTTATATAATCAAATCATCTAATTCATATATAACACAAAATCAGCATTTGTTTCAAGTATATATATCTCTCAATTCACAAACAAAATTAACTAGTCATTCAAACAATTGTGGAGGTTAATCAAAGTTTGTTGTTTCACTAGCGATCTCCTACGCCCCTCCATAAAGAAACGCAGTATATACCAATTCATCAATGCATCAGGAATTGGTTGCAGGAGAAACCATTGCACCCCATGCAACCAGTAAGGCAAACAGAGCTGCTCACCATAACCAATCCATCTCACACTTGCTTTGCCAAATATCTCTGCTGTTGGAATGAAGACAGATGGCTTCAATTTTACCATCTTTGTTGAAACATATAATGGAATCTGCACCAACGATCACACCATATATGTAAAAATCATATGTTATTCGAAAAACTAAAACAAAAAAGAAATTTCAGAACCTGACACTGAATGTCAATTCCTTGAGTTTTGTACTCCAAATTTATGGATTTTGTGAACATTGCAAGGTACCTGTGATATATATGTTAATGTTCGTTTTCGACATAAAAAGAAACGACATTTAGTGGAATAATAAAAAAGGGAAAACACATACGCTTTTGTAGCAGAATAAATGGTGCCTAGAGGGTAGGAAGGAGCAACAACAGAAGAACCAGAACCAATGTTAATTATTGCTCCCTTTTTCTTCTTAATCATACCAGGAAGCACTGCCTTTGTTACCCAAGTTGCTCCCATTAAATTCACTTTAAGAACACTATCAATGACCTCTAAATCAGACTCATGAAGAAATCTTGCAGGGTATCCCATGCCTGCATTATTAATCAAAATACCAACATCTAAACCAGCAATGCCTCCCTCTATTCTCTTTCTGGTTTCTTCTGTGCTAAGTTTTGCAAAGTCTATGACAATATGTTTAATCTTAACATGATGTCTTTCTCTTATCTCCATTGATGTGGATTCAAGTTTCACAGAGTTTCGACCAACTAGGATGAGGTTAAGACCCTTTGAAGCCAATTCAAAGGCGATGGCTTTGCCAATTCCATCAGTGGAACCAGTGATTATAGTCCATGACCCATACTCTTTGAGATTCTTTGGTGGCCTCAAGAACATAACCCACAACCATTTCAGGAAATAGATGAAGGATTTACAGAAAGAAATGAAGCCCAAAATAATAGATGCTGTGAAAAATAAATGTTGCCAGTACTCCATGATTGCCATAAGAAATGTTGCTAGCTACTCAATCATTATAAAGATATAGATATTGGTGCTTTGATAAAAAAAATTAAGGGACATGTTGCTGCCTAGCTAGTAGTAGCAGCAAAAAGATGAGATGAGATAGGGAAAGAAAAAAATAATAATCAGCAAACCAAAGTTCGTGACAAGTGTGTGTATGCTTAAACTATATGGATTATTGTTAGTTGTTATACACTTCATAAGAATGAGATGAGTAATGAAATGATGTTGATGAAACGTATGTTGTTTGTATATAATTAATTAAAAGTCAGAGAGAGAGGGACAAAAAAGTATAGCTAGCTAATAGGTTGTTAATGGGGTTTTAATAAATCAAATTGGTCCAAGAATTCAATTAACTTTAAATTTGTGAAAGCTCAAGCCTTGTTTGGGCTTTTTTCTATAACCTACAAATCTTTCAAGAAACCAAATGTTTCTATACATTAATTAATATGCCTAAATTGTCATTATAAACTTTAGATGCTGTTTTAAAGAGTTGTGGGCTATGAGAATTTGAGGCCTTGTAGATGCTTCCAACTCCTCTATAATATGAAAATTTTGAGTAGATTTCTATAATATTAAAACAGAGGTGAAATTCTTGGACATGCTTCATAAAGAAACAAAAACATACAAATAAAAATAGAAGGCTCAACTAACTTAACTATATAATATTTGTATTATTTTTTTATACACAGAAAAGAAATTTGTATCATTTGTCATATACAATACAAAAGAGAGACGTGTTTATTAGAGTGAATGCTTTCAATTTCCAGTCTCATTTAAGTGAATCTCTAATTAACTACGAGTTTCTTCTATATATGTACTGTAAATAATTTCGTGTCATATTCTTTTCAAGATTGATCATGTATTGACGAGGCATCTTCCCCCTCCTGTTCATGATACCCATGGAGAGACGCCACAAATCAATCAAGGTCTCCCGGAACAAGCTGCCTAAGAACCACTGAATTGAGTGAGTGGCCTCTTAAGAAAATTGATGGAGGCTTTACAAAGAGAGATGAAACCCAGAGTAATAGTTGCATTGAAGAAGAAATTTTCCCACTCATCATTTGCAAAGCTGTCTGTCATTTATAAGAAATACTGGTATTGTTGGATAAAGGTACATATTACTCCCTAGAATTATAAGAAAGAGTTTTTCTTATTAGTCATTACAGTTCAAAAACTGAAACTGGGCTTCTTATGGAAGCAAAAGTGCTTGGCACTGTTGTTTAGACAATTTTATACAGCATTGATTATAGACATCAAATTTTCTTTTGCTCTATTTAGCCCTCTATCGACTACTACGATGAGCAAACTACAGTTCACAATCAGGACAATTAATTCTATAGTATCTGCCAGCTAGTTCTTAGCTGAACTAGCATATAAACATCTTGTTCATTTGTTGTCTACCAAGGTTCTAATCTTGGAGGTGCTTGCTGGAAGTATTATCCCCTCAAAGCCCAAATGGTTGTTCCCCCCTCTATCTTCAGCAAAAAGAGAAAATATTTATACCCTTCATAAAGTTGAAATGATTACTACACAAATATCATAAATAATATTTTGGAAATGTTTAAATCCAGAGTGATTTCAGTGATTTTATCCACGCCTAGGAAACCCCATTATCAAGAACATAATATTCAGCAGACTACCCCTCGTGAAAGCTTGCAAAACTGGATTTGCAATTTCCTTTTGTATATTGAGGGTGTTTCTGGTCTGCAAGATTTCCCAAATTCACAATGCAAGCACTCCCTCGTGTGCTCTGCTAGTCTGGTTCAACAATATAAATGGAAGCCCTAGATTTACTATGCTTCTTCAAACATGTTTTCATGTCCCTAACAGTTGTCTTGCTGCTGTTACTTTCCTCTCAAATGAATAAAGGGGGATCCGTGTAAATGACCGAGAGAATGGAGACTGACGTGGTATAACTGTTACCTAAGACATATTCTCCATTAGACCAAGATGCCAGATGGTGCCAGAAATCAGAAGCGTCATGTTCCAATGCAGAAGTAACACAGATGGTAAGCCATTGGTTTGAGTTCAGCCTCCTTCGACTGCCTCATCCTTCATTCATTATTGCAGGCTCCACTTGCCAAGCCATTTTGTTGTGGGAAAGAGATGCATCAAGCAATATTCTTGAGAGATGATACCAGTGTGATAATACCAAGTGTTGGAAAACCAGAACTACCTATAATCCTTGACTCATCATGGGCATGAATTGTGGCTAACCCCAGAACTCTTCAAAGGATGTTCTTGGTGAAACGGATCATCAGCAGCGCGCACAGAACTCATTCTTGGAGAGGAATTCCACCCTATCATGTCTTCCAGCTCATGGCCATTAGTTCTCACACTGGCTTCTTCTTGGAACTTCATGAAGAACATGGATGACCAGTAATCTTTTGCCTAAGTTCTGGGGAAATGAGATAAATCAGATGAACAATATCTTCTGGCATACTGATCCTAAGGGATAAGTAATAGTAATTCAACAATATGGACAACCTACCGTTTTCATCAACTGAATCAACTCATTTAGTGTGTTATGGAAGAGATCAGGGCGTGCGAGATTAGGAGTAGTCAAAATTTCTTGTCGACATCGATGTGAAATATTTACCTCCATTGCTGCACCTGTACAATTAAACTTGAGCAGATTTTAGATAATACTCGTCGTGCCAGAAAACTTAAAAGTATATAGTTTTTAATAAAGCTGCTACTGGCATAAATACTTCAACCTATCTATAAAAAGATCCATAGCTGAGGCATTTTCACAGCTTTATTCAGAGACTAACAAAGAGATTTGAACTTTTTTTTACTTATAGATAATACAAGATAAAAGTTGGAGGGTCATGAGGAAAAGAACAGATTGGATGTAACAATTTGCAAACCTGAGATTATGTACTTCTCAATAATATGCCGAGCCATATAGATCCTTCTCACAGGGTCGTCCTCAGGTATTCTACTAAGCTCTTGTACTTCATCGAAGAAATGCACGCTCTCCCCAGCTAAACAACTGCAAATAAGACTAAGTTAAGATATTTATACAAGTGTTTATGACATCGACTCTTTCATTTCTAATGTCTCCAGGCACTAACACTCTGGACTTGGTGGAAAATGACTATATTTGTAAGGACTTTAACTAGGATTATTTTGCGAGTATATATATGTAACATCTCTTTTCCTAATCAGCTTACAGAAAATCTCTCCTTATACTTCACTTTTTATTTTATTTTTCCTGAGGAAGTATTTTTGATAAGTTCTTAATAAAATAACTTCCTGAAATATCCTCCAAAAAGCTGGGATTTAGATAAGGATATCCAACCTATCAGCAAATGCCATGAAAGACTGCCGAAATCTTTTGTTCAGAAGAAGCTTATCCAATGGTTCATTAGGGTTTACAGTGGAAGCTAATTCACTTCGTGATTGTAGTCCGCTATCAGGTATTCCCAAAGCCTGGCCCATTGTCTCAAATTCTCTGGTTCCCTTTCTTCTCAAGCTGATTTGTGAGAGCAAAGGTTGTGAACTTGATATAGAAATAATAGCCAGTACAAGTATACTCGCCTGTAAAAGATGATCAACAAATGTTAGCATGTAAATATAGGTTGTTGAATTTGATGACTTAGTTTTCTAATGATTCCACTGATTGCATAGCTGTGTAACAGAAGAATTAATAACCATACAAAAACTAAAAGAAGAAATCTGGAGACAACTTGAAGCCATGAGATGTCATCATGAATTTCATTCAAAATATAAGCTGCAATCCACACACCTGGAAGTAGAAAAGTGCACAGGTTAGTAATTAAGGCCAACAAGGTGAAACATCATGATCTAATGACAATCTTATCTTCCAGAAACCACTGCTTAACCAGTTAATTGCTTAAGAGATTAAAAACCTCCCCAGAACCTTGGTGTTCCTTATACAGGATTCTACATATTGCCAATCATAAAGCTGTTTCACAGCAGTGGAACAGCCAAATGCATTGAAATATGGTTTCTATATTGCCTTTGACCATAATATTCAAAAACTACATTACTTATTCTTCCCCTCAAGTTGTTTAATGTTTAGTACCTTAAGAACTAGAGCATCTGATATATATTGTTTTCTTCTTGAATTGAGATTTTGACTATATAGATAGAACCACAAAAACAACTTACCACAAACAAGAAATCCTTATAACAGAAACACAAGGCTAAGAAATATTAGTGATGAATACTGTAAGAATAGAAGTGAAAACCATAATGTCTTCGGCATACAATATCCACCAATTATTTGTAAATTGAAATGCCAGTGAACCATTAGTTTATATAGATTGAAAATATGCTGTTAAGCACAATGGCTGAAGATTATAGATTCTTTGTCAGAGATCAATCATGGTGTATCTTCCCTATGAGAGAAAACCAGAAGCAAATTATAAGGCCTTGTAAAGAACCTAGGCAAATTGCATACCAATGGATGAAGCTGACAGAAGTATTCCCCGCCAGAGGTCTCTGAGTTCGTTGAACCTAAATTCTATATGCCGAACAGCCCTTGTGAATCCAATCAAAGCAGCTACATACAATGTGTGGAGGCTTACAACTGGAATGATCCACCAAGTTCCCATATGACAACGATAATTCAGGGGCTTTCTCATATGGATAACTACACCACCATAAGTGAATAATCTTATTAGAAATTACCTCCAGAACATAAAGCAAGTGACGGTCTCCAGAGTAGAAAACCAAAATATGATAATCAGTTCCAGAGATGATGTGGCCAACAATGATGTAATCAAACCAAAGACAGAGTATTGTAAACAACTTAGTTTAAAAAGGTAAAACTGTAGAAGAAAAATATAATCAGTTCTAATTCTAAACCAAAGGCGATAGTATACATAAAATAAATAAAAATGAGGAGGTATGAAGATAAAGTTGAAAAATCATTAAGAAGTTTTTTAACTTTAGCATGGTAACTGTCACAGTGCTAACTTCTAGTTAGGGTTAACAGCAATCCAGTACAATATAATGCATTTTACATAAGTAAATCAAATGAACTGAATTGAGATTCTTACAAGCAGCACCCGCAATCCATGGCAATAGAATAAGTGGGAGTAGAATATATGATCTGATCAGGGGTAAACGTCTCCTAAAATAGAAATGAAGTAAAGCAACACTCAATAAGCAAGTAAGAAATAAACATATTTAACAAGTATTACGCTGTTAATTATTGCAGTGTAATAATACACGAAGTACTAGGGCAAGAAGCAACAATGCTTTAGTTAATAACTCCCATAACCTGGTCACATCAAATAGTACTGGGCCCCATGAGATCATGTATTCATGAGTTCACTGAGCTTAAATTGTCGCTAGTACTGACACTCAGTATGTTAGAATATTATATCCAATAGATATCTTATAAGGCCAGTGCAAATGCACTTTAATTGTCTCTGCTGTTATAAGCTTGTATAAGAGGTGGGCTTGGATGTTTAAGCCATGTGCAGGTATAGGCAGCCAGTCATTCTACTGACTAGAAGCACAAGTTGCCACCTGATAGCATGGACAACAAAGTTTTGAAATCCATAACAACTTTGCAAAGGTTTTAAGCATTTACTTACTTGACAAAGATAAAATATAGATGGCAGGCTTGCGCTATACGACAGCTCAACACCAGACCAAATCCTAATGGACCTTCAACCCAAACTGGGAGCAAAAATCAAGGTTATATATTAGAGTACATCCTAATAGAAATCTGAAAATGGAAATCATATAAATAACTGAGAAAAAATAAGAAGGATGAGAATAACCTGCCCAAACATAGCAAGATTGCCACCAATGTCTCTTTTTGAATTTTAAGAAATTGAGAGACCTCTGCAAGAAAGATCAGTTACTATTATGGTTATACTAAATTAAGCATCATGTGCAACTGCTTAGAGCTAGCTGCATGAATTTGAATAGGATATTAATTAGGATACTAGGTAAGACTGCAGTAGCAACTAAATATCTAAAATCTAAAAAAAAATTGTTTACTAGTCATAGAAAATCAATAAGACGATTAAGGCAAATTTCTGCCTACCACAATTGATAGCAGAAGGTTGAAGCTGGCAGAAACTTGAATTAGTGGAATCCAGAAGCCACTGCCCTTAGTTCGAGCAACTTTGTGAACTAGAAATGGAAATATTGACCGTGTGAGAAGCCTGAAAGACAACAGCCAATCATTAGAAGAGGTCAAATATAGTGTCAACTACACACTTGACAAATTCCTTTTTTCGGTTTTAAATGAAAACAGAAAATCCTGGAGATAAGTCTAGCAAACGAAGTTCCTTTAATCTTTTATGATACATACAAACAAATTATTCACTTCAATCCGTTTACAAAAGAATTACATAATGGCAGATTAAAGGTGAGGGAAAGAAGCCAAAAACGGCAATGCAATTTGTTTTGCAAAAGAAGACATTATGTAATCTTCATCATTCGTAGAGAGTAAGAATTACAATCCTCTTCTTGTATGCAGATCCACTTAGGCATAGCATCGAACACACAACAAGAATATTTTCTATATGAATCATTTTCAAATGAACCCAACAAAGACAATGTATCTTCTATTATCAATTCTCCTAATTTAAATCAGTTCAACACTCTAACAATCAACTTACAAGCACTCTACACCCAGAGGAAACATCGTCCGCATCAGCTTGATCTTCAGACTCCAGTTTATCACATAAACAAGCAAAATTTATACAGAGAACCCAGCCCGATGAACTGAGGATACTACACAAATGCATTTATTTATCAAAAAACTTAAAAGTAAGAAAGAAAACACTGGCCCACAAATTAAATCAAGGACCCAAAAAAAAAAATGTAAATTGGGAGGAGAAAAAGCTTACAAAATCAAGGACAAAATGGATATGGCAACGGCTATGTAATCGCTGGGACAGCCTCCTTCCACGGCACAGCTCACCATTTCTTTTGCATTTGGATCAATCTGTAACTCAAATGAGTTCGCCCACTCTGGGTATGATTTAATTGAAGCAAAATATGATTTGGGTCATTAGAAACTCACTCTGGGTGTGATTGAATTGAAGCAAAATGTGATCTTGGTGATTTGAGCTGAGTGCCATTTCCTAGTGTTGTTTGACTAGGAGGGAAAACCGTAGTGGAAATGGGAAAATTCCGAGACTCGGGAGTCCTAAATGTTACAAAATAAAGGACTTTGGGATTGTGAGTCAGTCTTTCATGCCTATGAGTGGCCATCTTAGCGTATGAACAGAGTCACTGTGCACAAAAGTTGATTTACGCTTTGATTAGAGTAACACACACGTGCCAGTGTCCGGGACATAATGACTGTCATACTTCATAAACCTTAAAAATTGTTTTCTAATCATGGTTAAAATGTCCGTTCTCTTTGTATGAATTCAATTGAAAAACATGAAAGACACCATTCTTTTACTAGGGAGATACATTTCATCAAACCGAACAAAGATGTCATGAAGCAGGGGATGTGTACAAAGTTTTTAAGGAAACTGATACGGTTAGCCTGTTATGGTTATAACTTTTATTTACTTTAGCCTGTTATGGGTTGTAACTTTTATTTACTTTAGTTATTTTTTGGTTTGTATCAAGAAAGCCAAATCTTCATGATCTCTGACCATATGCATGTTATTCCAAACATGTACAGTTTCATGAACTTTTTCCTTTCTGGTTGCAATTTTCATGAAAGTAAGATGTGAAATGCCTAGCTGATACCCCAAAAAGAAAATTCAGAATTTGCGAAAAGATGATCTCATTCATTATTTACAGAATCTCGTTGCATGTACATGGCTACATGCTGTAAACACATGGAATGTGTTATCTGGAAAAATAACTAGAAGCTTGATTAAAGGAAAATTGGATGAAACGCGGTGTCGAAGAACCATCATTTCTGCATTTCACTGTCTGGCGAAAAAGTAAGAGGCCTCAGGAGAAGACTCGGAACTACAACCAATATACCAGCAGAAGAAAATCTCCTTGCCAAGGGCCCCTAACCACAGCAAAACCACTTTCTCTGCATCCAGGATAGATATATCACAGTTCAGATTCAATAACTAAACTAACAGATATCAAACTGAAAAAGACTCGAGTCAGAACAAACAAGATCATGTTTACCAGAAACAAACTTAGAATCAGCAAACAATCAGTACCTTTGTGGAATGCTTATATTTATCATCATCTTTACATGAATCATTTCTTCTCTGTGATCCGACTACTGCACCCGTTTTCTTCTCATCTCTAGCCTTGTTAAATATAACAGAAAATCCTTCAGCTGAGGCAGGATCATTTACGTCCCATTCCCCGAATTTTGGTAGAGGCCGACCATTGTCATACTGCAGATATATAGAGTCAAGAAATCATTAATGTTATTCATTCAAAAAGTCCTTTTCACGACAACAAATAAACATTGACAAAGTCCAAATTGGAACAACTAGCCCAAAGGTGTTTACTTTTTGTACAAATTCGCATACCTATTCACAGAAAATTGTAAGAGAATACATTGGAATAATACCATTATCAAGCAGAAATGACACTTAAACTACCACCTCTAATCAATTTACAGCAGGGAATCATTCATAAGATCTTAATTCCTTTACATGTTATCCAAATGCAATGGCAGTCCAAGATCAAGGCATCTGCGAAGGGGTTTAACTGATAGAAGCATTCTCATTGATGAACATTATATAAAAAGATTGCACCAGAACAAGTTATTAAGTAAAACAAATAACAGATAACAGAACAACAAAAAGAAAACTCATATTAAAAAGAATACACGATTCCCAGATTCCAAATCCAAACATCTTCCTTGTCCGATCTAACAATACCCACTAGAAAACCGTACCAAAAAAACCGAATCCAACCCATAAAAATCAAATTTTGATAAAATGAAAATCGACCCAATAAAGTAGAAGGGAATCTCATCTCACCGAAGACATCCTTGTTGGGAAAGCGAAGCGTAATTGAATCTCCAAAAAGAACGAGAATGCAGAGAGACCACTTGGGTCTGATCGAAATTGAAGAATGTGAATGAATTTGAGAAGAGAATGAAAGCGACAGTTACTTTATAAAGAGGACGGAAGAGAAAACCAAGGGATTTGGTTTTTTTGTTCCCACGGGGCGCACTCGTCTCTGACGCGGGACAATCCGTTTCCTTTCATTTCTTTTCCTTGCTCCCATTTTAGGAAAATTCAGAAGTGTAACAGAGTACAGAACGAAACGGTACGTTTTAGTATCAGAAAGTGACAAACAATGCCAACCAGATACATACAAGGGACAGAGTTTATGATTTAATATAAAGTTTGAAAATGGATTTACCAAATCAAATGTGGCTGAGACAGCACATAAATTAGATAACCTTTTTTATTACTTTACTTACAGATTTTCATGCAAAAAAAAAAAAAAAAAAAAAAATCTCTACTAACAGTTCATAATGAACTAATCTAATCAACTCAAAATTTGAATAAAGTTTTCTAAACTCACCCGTGATCCTGAAATTGACAAATTTGAGGTTGCATGATTGTCATTGAAAAAATATATATTGGTGTATAGATGTTTATTGAGATTTAATAATTCTTAGGTTTTACGAGTTTTATGTCTTTTCTTGTTCTAGGTTGTGAGTTTTCAAACCTCGTGCTAAGCAATAATATATATAAATATATATATATAGATATATATATATATATATATATATATATATATTTATTGAAACGAAAAGACAAAAAAAACATGACAGAAGTTAAAACGAGAATAGCAAGATTTGCAACCAAAAGGATCATAAGAATATCAGAATTGAACACAATTCCCCCATTTGATTTTTCAATATAAAAAGGATGTTGACAGCTACTATACATGAATCATGATGTAGATACAAGCGCATTAGTAAAACTCTTCTACTCTTAGCATTAGACAATATTGATCAACCATTTGAACTGCCTAGGTGACAGATTTTCCTGAAACTTCGTTGGTTCATGATATTAATTTATCAAACAGATAGTAATCAACCATATCTTAATCTGATAATCTTGAAGAGTACCGCCACAAAATACCTCCAACCAGATTGTTCACTGCATGAGATACCATAGGCACGATAAGATTAGAGGATGCAATTGTTGCATAACCATACACAAGCCCGACAAAAGTTGCCCTGAAACACATCAAGTGAAAGTAAAAGGCAATTTATTGTGTGCAAATAAACTCAACAAAATGATTTCCGAGGGATTAGAAATTTAGAACAAAAGTAAGATAAGAAAACTGCAGCCAGTCAAGAGGATTATTTACCAGACTGCAAAGGAATACTTCCGACCACTGCCCAAGTGGAGAACACCAAAAATTATGGCCACAACCGAGATACTCTTCCAGTTGAAGCCAAAAAGTGGCAATAGGGCACCACGAAAAAGAAGTTCCTTGAGACCCACAAGTTACCAATCAGTCAATCTTGAATGGACATAGAAAATATGTGATGAACCAAAAAAACAAAGGTTCTATCTTTCACCTCACTAATCCCAGGCAAAAATGCAACAACCATGTAATCCAAAGGTTCGAGTGAAGTAAGAATCTGCATGGGAAAGAAAATTGTCATCAGAGTTCAATAGAGCAGCTAGGTACCAGAATCAACTTGAAAAATTATCTTTCTTCTACTCAAAACTACCATCTACTTCAACATAACTAGTGGTTATAGATATGATTAACTATTAATAAACAACCAAACTTGTAAATTCATTACAGACCCAGAACAAAAGAAAAAGGTTACCTGCTGATTTGCTGCTTGACTAGACTTGGCGAAGTCGGTCCATGTTTTTAGTAGCAAAAACCGACAGGATGATATCAACACAACCAATCCAATAATCAACTCTAGATGCCACACCTCAAAACCAACTTCATACAAGTGAAAGAGAAACAAATACTCATTAAAGTAAGGATATAGCTTCCTCCAACATTGTAATTAAAATATATTCTAGAGAATTTTCAAAAAAAATGACATGGTTTCTCCTGTCTCCAGAAGCATTTTGAGAACATAAAGAAATAATCCATATATGTTTAGAAATATCAAAAATTCAAATTCATGGTTAAGATTTCATTCATTAGAAAATGACATAAGATGACTTAATTCATTGTGGTCCACCATTAAAGTGTTAGCTAAGGAATTAAGTAGGCCAATGCATGATCGAGTCATTATCTAACATTAACATATGGGCGGCATTCTTGCCAGCTGATCATATGACAACTAAGTCTTAGCCCAAATGCACCGAACATTATCATCCCCAACATTCAGTAATCTGCCTATTCTACCTCTAAAATAAAACCACTCATCAGCCATCTAATAGTTACAGGTGATAAGATATAGGATACCACCACATATTATGTAGGAACAATCATTTTATGTAGTTACCTTCTCTCAACTATCAATTAAACTTTTTTAGATGCTTGGATCTAGTATCTCTTTTATCAAAGACGTGTCATGCCCCTTCTCATCAAAGCATATAATCAGATACTTGAACTTACAAAATTGGAACAAGAAGCAAACATGAGAATGTAATACATGATAGTTCTGCAGAGCAATCCAGAATCGGCAATCCTTCCACCGCTGCAACATGAGATACCTGCCAGTTGCAAAGAATCACATTGGAGATTTAGATAATACACCAAACTATGCAAAACACCAATTGGTAAGTTTCTCCAATACAATTATGTTAAGAACTTGAGAACTTCAGAGATTTAGTCAAAACTGGAGTCCAGATTCTGGAACTAAGATCTCAGCAATCATGGCTTTAAACCAGTAAACCACCAATATATCAAGGGTGATGTTCGTAAAATACTACCATATTTATGACAATAGAACTATCATTACATGAGCCAACCAAGGAATAATCATATATTAGTCACACAAAAACAACGAGTACAAGTAACTAATAATACCATGAATCATGAACCAAAATGTTTAATTTACTTCAGAGTTTTGAAAAGGTTGCCTCAAAATACTCTTCTCTTCTTTCAAATAGTTGATACAAGTCATTCTAGGACATCAAAAATGAAAAACAAGAGCAGGACATAATCTTCCTATGGGGTAAATTAGGAGAAAGTCACCAAGCCAAAAAATGCACAAAAGAAAGTCCACCTGTCGAATTACTAAAGCCAAAGCAGCTATTAGACCTGAAGTGACTGTGCATGCCTGAAGGACAGTACTCCTAGAGGGGATAATAATAGAGTTCTTTGCAGCTGAATCAAGAACAGGGTACATCTTGTCATTTTGAACATAATCTTCAGAAGGAGACTTATCCGCCACATCCCCATTTTTTGTGGATTTCTTCACTGATTTCTTTGCAAAGGACCTTGTGTCATATCTAAGACCCTGTAAAAGACAGAATAATTTTATAAGTTGAAATAAAGTCTACTAATGTTTTTTTCCAAGAAAAAAGAAACCAACAATGAAATCTCACACGGGATGTTTCAGCTGGTAAGGCCTTGTGCATATCATAAAGATGAATAAAATTTCCTCCTGGTCACATGATTTAAATTCTTTAGGAAATCAAGAATTAAAGCACAAATAAGTAAATAAAGATGAAACAAGACGGAAGCATGACTAAAAATAAAGCTTTTATCTAGGAAGATGACATGCTGTGAGCCAGAGCTATCTATTTTGTTAGATTCATGAGATATTAGAATGTGGTGGACAAAGTAATGATAAAAGATCACAATAAGATGTAAGCATGTCGGTTCAATCTTCCAATAAAGAATACAAAAGATAAAGCAAAATAATTTGAAGGTAAAGCAAATAAAAAGAAGAAAGAAATTTAAGGGACAGAGAGAGAGAGAAAACAACCATCTGCAAAATTCGGTAAGATATTGTATGAATTTTGTTTCAAAGAAAATAGTTTCTATGAAAATTTTTGTCAGCATATCTCATTTCCAGCGTTGGTGCAAAAAATTTCTTTGCAAGAGGCGTATATTGACATCCCCATCTCAAAAACGAAAATTCCTTTCCGAATAAACATATACATCTACCACTTATTTAAAATTATCAACCCCTGAAATGGCAGCAGGATTTCAACTTTAAGCCACCACTTGTTGGTTGTTGCTGCTTGCCCTACATTGAGCTGAATTAAGCACATGACTCATTTCTATGGTAAAATAACTTCTTCTCAGTAAAGTGTGGTTTAAATCTCAAGTCATGTAATCTAAATGTGCATGCTTGTTAGTTATGCGATGTAGCACTGAAGGGTTCTATGTAGTGCACGTTGCTAATATTTAGATTGGAAAAAGTTCAAGAATTCGGCAAACAAAATATTGTAATCCAACTCAAGTACTCAGCTTAATCTGGGCAATCTGCTTCGTACAACTACAAAAAGTGCCTTATTGTTACCCATGTTAAGAAAAATGAATTACAATCAAGAAAAGGTATCAGAGTTATGCAACAAGACGTTGACAAAATCATTAGGGAACCCATTATGTCAATGAAAATAACCAAGCTGGAAAAATCTAATTTTATGAATTCTAAACCAAAATGTGAACTTTAAATACTAAAACTGATCTAAAAGAAGAGCGAGCAGACTAACCCATGAAGGTAGAGTATCTGTGGGCTAAGGTGGAAATTGATGTACAAGAATTGCTGATTCTACTGCACCAACAATTTACAGTGAGCGAACCCATAATAACATCCACTACCTCAGTTTCTGTCGAGGAATTTCAGCTTTTGGGCTCGTTGAGAATGACAATTTACACTCTGAAGCTCGGAGAAGCAGTGTAGCTGAGGAGCTTAAACACAACCCACTACGTAAGCCACAAAATCATGCTTTAAGGGGTAGTTTTGGGAAACCACAGTTTTACCTCTGAATTTGTAGAATATCCCCGTTTCCGTTTTGCTGCTTCCTTTTATCCAATTGCCATTTACGGATTTACCCCTCTTTGCGTCAAAATATTTACCCGTTTTTTTTTTTTTTGCCCTATTTGAAACTCTTTTTTTTTGTTTTGCTAAGAGCCATATTTGAAACTTGTTACAAGTTAATTGAGAATGAACAATAGACAAATACAAAAATAAGAAAATAAAATAGAGAATATCTTTATCATTTTGCCGAGGATCAACCTTTTAAAAAAAAAAAAAAAAGATTTGGAAGTACAACTTCTGTCTCTCCTATTCACTAGAAACTCAAGATTAATAGCTAAGATCCATTCTTGACAGATAAATTAATGTCACCTAATCACAATGACCCTCTTTATGAAAAAGAGACTGCATAGGTTTGTTGCAGCGCAAAATTCACTAATTTAACAATTCTACTCAGCTAACTTTAGAAACAATTCATGGTTTTAGTTAAAATGGCCTGAATTATGGGAAATGTCATTCACGAGAAACTCCCAAATAATACACTTGCCCTTGCAAATTGGAGTTGCAGCTGAGACATGACAACACTAAGACACGGCTGAAGATTGGATTTTTTAAGGGTCGAAACAGCTTACCAGTGTTGTAGAGCTCATGACCAGTCCAAATACTACTCATATAAACAATGAAGATCATAGTTGGTCTCAAAAGCTTCACAAGAGTAAAAAATACAAAAAAATGTTAACTTTCAAGTAAAAACAAAATTACAGACCTGTTATACATTAAACTAATATCAATAATCCAATGGGTATTACAAAAAATGTTAAAAATGTGGAACCTCCACAAGCATTGAAGATTAAATTCTCTGCAACCCTAAAATATGATTCCAGAGAATTGACAGTGTGACTATATATGGCCATGGGTATGAACATGGTAGGCACAATTAAGGAGCTAAAATAAAGGAAAAAATGGAGAAAGAAATAGGACTGGTATAATGTACACTTTTGAAGATGCAGAAGAGTGGCAATTGACCATTCCAGAAGGTAAACGATCACAGGCTTACAATATGGTTCCCAATAGCCATACATGCAAGAGGAGACAATAGGCAATCACTCCTAATCTTGCTCTGGGACGACTCATCAGAACCCGACCACCAGATACCCTGCAGAAAGAAAGAGAAATCCAATTCAAAATTAAGTCCACTAACTATCCATTAGACTAGTAGCACGAATTCCCTGTCAGTCCAAGTTCAACTCCCCCTTCCCCAAAAGGCATAATTGTTACTGAAAAAACAAATCCATAAATCCATCTTACAACCAATAACATTTCTTTTTTTGCTTGGGTACATAAATGAACTTATAATCATACTTTTGTCAGAGATTTCTTTACATACTACACCCATGATTTTTTTAATTTTTTGTAGATGTGCACCATGTAACACTTAGTATATTGGTTAAAGAGTACCATTAATTAGGTCTTCTATCTAGCATTTGATATCTTGAAACTTTCTAGATTTGACCTTTGCACTCATATTAGCTACACATGAAAATGCCATAATAGGGAGAACAAAACAAAAGCAATAACAATTCAATTTTTAATTTTCTTCTTTATCTTTCATAGCAAATTTGGTAAGAGATTATAGCAATTTACCATATTCCATCAAATTGGTCTGCAATCAACTTTCCTTGTTTTGGTATGAGTCCAGATGTATTAAGAGATTTGAATAGGTGACCTGCAAAAGAGATTGATATTAGTTCTTCAACAGTCATATTTAATCCTTTCCACTAGTTAGCAAGTCAAGTCATAAATCATACCTTTGTCTTCATCACTATCTAGATTGTTGATTAAACGATCAGATTCCAAATCAATATCGAGTGCAAGGTGGTCACTTGACCCTTTTCGCATATTACGTACATGAGCAGCAGATTGGACGGGAGAAGTTGTTTTCTTTACAAGCGATCCCTGTTAAATAAATAAATAAAAAAATCTAAAAATGCAGCTTCATAATGACTTCTCTATCAAATTATTACATATGAAAAGAATAATATATAATCAACTTTTTCTTAGCATTACTGAACCATCATACCATGTGAAAAACATAGTCCCATTAAGAGCAAGGAGTTGATGCTCCAATAATCACATTAACATGGGGACACAATAGATGAAACATCACAAATATAGACAAATAAGATAGTTAACAAGTAACATTTAACACTGTAAGATAATGAACATAAAAGTAAAGGGAAGGGAAAGAAAGAAAAGCCTATAATTACACCACATAGTTCAGAGTCAGGATCAACTGGAATTCAAGATCCAATAACTGAATTTTGTCCGTTTCCCAAACAGACCAACAATTTAGATAAAAATAGCCAAAAGAACCTACAAGCATAAGGAGATACAATTATATTCATGTGTGAAAGCATGCACTTCTATGTTAAATGCATTCAATGCACCTAACGTCAAGGGCAAATTTATGTGGGGAGGAGGGGCAGCATGATCCTCCCCCACCCCCAAGATTTTGAAAATTTTCTATCTACCTTGTTTTGCCATCTTTTGAAAAGAATTTATTTATTTATTTTTTCCTGCATTTTGGCCCCTCCAAGACTTAACTTCCATATCCCTCCCTGTTATCTTATCTAAAATGTGCACAATCAACAATTTAAACAGAAATAAAGGTTTGATCACAATTTTAAACACATAGCTGGACAAGATTAAAAAGCACATACTGAAGTTCCAAAAATCTGGAGGACTCCGCATTAATATTGAATCAAGGTAGGAAAATACAATTGAGAAAATATGTAATATTTACCACATCTTCAACTTCAGATATCTCAGACCCAGTAGGCAAAGTGGGTGCTTCAAATATGCTCCTTTCCTGGACAATCTCTGGATGAGAATTCCTTTCCTGGAGTGAACCTTCAAGTAATTCTACATGGGTTGTCAATTCATCAACTACCTTTTGACTTCCAAGCAACTTGTTACCAAGTTCCAAGACTTTCGACTTAGAATTTTCATATTCCAGAAACATGGCCATAGCATGCTGTTCCAATATGGGTAGAAGCTCCGTCACACCAGTAGATTTTTGGTCTCCGACCAAATGTCTACCTCCCAAAATATCTAGAATTTTATATAAAGCAAAAGTAAGCTCAGATAATTCATTCTTTACCTTCTCAGAGTCTACCCAATTTCTGTTGGAATTTTCAATTTCCTTCTTAAGATGCTCAATTTCAAGAGCCTGTTTGCCAAGGGTTGACTGCAGCTCTTCTTTGTCATCAGATAAAGAGCTTATTCGATGCTGCAACCCAGTCACACTATCGACAATGTGAAAGATCTTCTTTAAACAGACTGAATTATGGGGCTCCATATCTCCTCCAGATTCTATGGTAGGGATTTCAATCCCATCAATCTTGTCAAAGAGAAGCTTTCATTTCGGACACCGAAAGAAAAGAGTTTTGTGTCTCTGAGAAAAGAGAAAAAAGGAACTAGTTGATAAATAGGTAAAAGTTAAATATAACATTTAGTTAAGTTGAGAAAGACCGAAATGTCCACCTTGTTCTTTTGACAGCATAGTACTGTACAATGATGAAAGATCTGCCTCTCTTTCTTTTAATTTCTCCTCCTTTGCATGATAGCCATCTAGATTAAGCCTAAGCTCACTGCATGAATTTTGTAATACTTGTATCTCTGACTCCAACTGTGAAACTCTATTTTGATTTAGGTCCCTCTCTTCTGCGAACTTTTCAGAAGCTGCTTGAGTTTCTTTTAATTTACCCTGCAAGTCTTCGATTGTCCCGGTCGCCACATCATGTCTTCTTTCAAACACTTTAATTAAAGCTTGAACTTCTTTAGTAGCAGTTATCAACTTTTCAACTGCTCCGTTATATTTGCTCCCATCAAGCCTTTGTTGATGTGCATCAGCACCATATTTCAAATTTTCATGTTCCAGAATGGAGCTTGGTGACAGGTAATATTTCTCATTTCCAACTTCAAACTGTAGTTCTTTAGTAGCGTCAGTACAAGCAGACATTATAACTTTGACATTATTCTCCAACATGGCTATGATATTTTCCAGATCTTGTTTATAGATTTCCGTACACCTCACTTGTTCTTTCAGAGCTTCCATATGCTTGTACATAGTTGCTATGTCATTCTTTGCTGCCATTAACTTTCCCAATATAGCAGAAATATACTCATCAATAAAATAAGAAAAACCATCAAACTTATCTGCAATGGTTTTTCTTCTCAGATGGAACCCTTCCAGATTCTTTCCAAGATATGAAGAAATATCATCTGTATCTGAATCATTTATCTCCACACTGTACACTTCAACATCAAATTTTTCAAGGCCACCTGAGAAATCTTTTTCCCCATACAGATCATCCTGGAAAAGCTAAAACAGAATAATGAGGGGACATCTCTAAAGAAATGGCGCGCACACACGCGCACACACATACATAAGAACTAAGGGAAGGGGGAGAGAGATTTCCAACAAAAATCTAACAAAACCAAAATTTTCAAAAGAATACAATAAATTCTTCAAAAAGGTAAAAGCAATTGTCTAGTGCATAACACGAATGTAGTGTAAGATCACCATTAGTGATATTACTCATATATGTGACAATCAGATCATTTTGCTGCATGCTTTCCCAGGGAAAACTACAAAGAATCAAGCCCAAGCGAAAACTCAAGATGTAGATATATAGCATCCATCAAAGAAAGGAGATCAAAATCCATCTAGCAGAGAAAATAGTGCATTTTTCTACAAGTACGCATGAAGGAAGTTGAAAGGTTAATATGACAGAGAAAGCAATAATATTACCTCCATTAGTACATGAGTTTGAGGATCCTTGGGAATCATATATACAATATGGTCCCTTATGTTCCTAAGAATGAAATCCATATTTCTCAAGCTCTCAAGTTTCTTCTCAAAGCATTCTTTTATTTTGAACAACAGATTGTCATCTTTCATAAGCATTTGAAGATCATCTAGGTGTCCAATGAGCTCTACAGAGTTGCTTTTTAAGCTGTCACTCTTTCCAGATAACTCGTCCATGCATGCACTTAACTTGGAATTAAGCGACAATATCTCCTCGCTAGCACTTCTTTTTTCGCCTTCAAGTACAGAAATATCATCTTGTGCCTTCAACAATGCATCTTCCAGTGATTTTATAGTTGCATATGCATCTACCAGTTTGACAGTCTGCGACACAGCTTCCTCTTGCAGTTTCTTCAACTCATTCTCCATATTGAACTTAACAACTTGGGCACCATTATATTGTTCAGTTAATGATGTAACAGTACCCTCAGTCAGAGATAGTGCATTCTCTAATGATTTTATGGCTCTGCTGGCCTCTGCCAGTTCGCTTGTCTGGGTAGCAGCTTCCTCTTTAACTTTCTCTAGCTTCACCTCTGCAGCAGCTCTACTGACTACAACCTCATCTTTCTCATTGCAGAGAACAGAAATATCTTTTTCTGCCAGTGATAAGGCATCCTCAAGTGACTTTGTTGTCATACAAGCCTCGGCAAACTTAATGGTTAGGGATGAAACTTCTTCTTTCACTCTTTGTAACTCCTGTTCCACATTTTCTTTCCCTAGTTCTAGTTCCTTCTTTGCCTCAACAAGTTCAGAAGTATTATTTTGTGCATCAGCTAACGACTCTTCCAGGTATCTAACAGTTGCTTGGGCTTCTGCTAATTTACTTCCAAGGGTTTCAGCTTCATCCTTTAATTGTGCAAACTCTTGCTCTGCAAGAACTTTAGCATCCTGGCTTTTACTGAAGAACTCAGAAAGCCATCTCACTTTTTCTGCAGGCTTTTCATTAAGTGAATCATCTGGAAGAATAATACCATCAATGGCCTCCGCCAGTTTGCTTGTCTTGGCCTGAGATAGTGCATTCTCTAATGATTTTATGGTTTTACTGGCCTCTGCCAGTTTGCTTGTCTGGGTAGCAGCTTCCTCTTTAACTTTCTCTAGCTCCACCTCTGCAGCAGCTCTACTGATTATAGCCTCTTCTTTCTCATTGGAGAGAACAGAAATATCTTTTTCTGCCAGTGATAATGCATCCTCAAGTGACTTTGTGATCAAACAAGCCTCGGCAAACTTAATGGTTAGCGATGAAACTTCTTCTTTCACTCTTTGTAACTCCTGTTCCACATTTTCTTTCCCTAGTTCTAGTTCCTTCTTTTCTTCAACAAGTTCAGAAATATTAATTTGTGCATCAGCTAACGACTCTTCCAGGGATCTTACAGTTTCTTGGGCTTCAGCTAATTTACTTCCAAGGGTATCAGCTTCATCCTTTAATTGTGCAAACTCTTGATCTGCAAGAATTTTAGCATCCTGGCTTTTACTGAAGAACTCAGAAAGCCATCTCACTTTTTCTGCAGGCTCTTCATTAACTGAATCATCTGGAAGAACAATACCATCAATGGCGTCTGCTAGTTTGGTAGTCTTGGCCTGAGATAGTGCATTCTCTAATGATTTTATGATTTTGCTGGCCTCTGCCAGTTTGCTTGTCTGGGTAGCAGCTTCCTCTTTAACTTTCTCTAGCTCCACCTCTGCAGCAGCTTTACTAACTAGAGCCTCTTCTTTCTCATTGCAGAGAACAGAAATATCTTTTTCTGCCAGTGATAATGCATCCTCAAGTGACCTAGTAACCATACAATTCTTGGCAAACTTAATGGTTAGTGATGAAACTTCTTCTTTCACTCTTTGTAACTCCTGTTCCACATTTTCTTTCCCTAGTTCTAGTTCCTTCTTTGCTTCAATAAGTTCAGAAATATTATTTTGTGCATCTGCTAACGACTCTTCCAGGGATCTTACAGTTGCTTGGGCTTCTGCTAATTTACTTCCAAGGGTTTCAGCTTTCTCCTTCAACCGTCCAAACTCTTGCTCTGCATGCTGGCTTTTACTAAAGAACTCAGCAAGCCATCTCACCTTTTCCCCCGGCTCTTCATTAACTGAATCACCTGGAAGAACAACACCATCAATAGCCTCTATCATCCTCTGTAACATTTTATTGCTCTCCAACAAGAACTGCTCAAACTGGTCCCTTTCACCTTTCAAAGCAACAAGCTTAGCCTCCAACTTTGGGATGCTTTCTACATCAGTAGACAATCTAATGATCTGATCCTTGCATTCAGCAACTGCAGATTCTTGCTTCTGTAAATCAAGCTTCAGTTGCTCAATTTCTGAGTTCTTTTCATTAAGAAGAGCTTTTAAGTTTTCCCGATCTTGCACAAGCCCCTTGCCTTTCTTAACTGCCATGGATAACTTCTCTCGAAGCACGGAAGACTTATCATCTGATCTTTCAAGATCTTTCTGTAAAGAGCCTTTCATCTCCTTCAGTGCAAGAAGTTCCTCATATGCCACTTTTAACTCATTTGACAGTTCATTCACCTGCAATCTAATTGGCTTCTCTTCTTCTAGTATATCCTCACAAAGCTTTAATTCCTGATCCCTAATATACAAAACACTTAGAATTCTTTCAAAGAAATCAGCATCAATATTGAGGGAACCAGAAAGTGGAATGGTCTTTTCTTTTATTGCCTGAAAGCATTTGTTAATGACCATAAAAATGTCAGAGGAGGATAGGTCAAATCCTTGATCTTCCATTTCAAGTCCGGAAAGTTCAAGTAACATTTTCACTATCTGATCTCTCTCCAATGAAATGTGGTGGTTTTTTCCAACAATCTCCTCATATTTCCACTTCAGATCAATTAACTCTGTTTGAAGATAATCTTTTTCCTGTAACTCTACCGAAAGTGAAGCATTCAACCGGTCAATTTCATTATGAGCTGCTTCCCTAGTTGCAGAGGTTTCATGCTGCAGCACAATTAGTTTATCATTGGCTCTACAACAAGATTCTGCTAGCCAATTTATTTGAGATTCCAAGTTGGAAGAAGAGACAGTATCTGGCAGATCTATCAATGCTAGAGCATCTTTCAATTTGTTAAACTCCAGAAAGACACCCTTAAGTACATTTCTGTCTTCCACAAGCCACCTAAATCTCTCTACAGTATCTAATGATTGAAGTTCCTCAGGTAAACTGGTGTGAAACAAGATCTCTTCTACTTCTTCAATAATCATATTACTTTGCGATAATGTTTTCTGCAGTGATGCAACCATACTTTCTGTTTGGAGCAATTCATCCTTTGTAAGCTCAGCAGCCTCTAGAGCACTTGACTTTTCCTGCAACTCAGTTAAACATTTCTCAAGCTCAGTTGTTTTATCAGCCAAAGAATGCTTTAAGAAGTCTCGCTGCTGTACCAATGCCTTCCCTTTTGTCACAGCCATACCAAGTTTTTCTTTTGTATTGACACTTTTAACCTTTTCTTGCTGAAGTTCCATTTTGATTTTTCCAAGTTCGGCATTCAAGGTCTCTAGCATCATACTCTCCTTATCAATCTGTTCCACCAATTTCTGATTTCTGTCTTCTAAGTGGCCTAGTTTTTCAATCAAGTCTACTTCCTTTCTTTTGAGATCCAATAACTGAACACGAGCAGAACCAAATATGGTCATATGGTCTTGCTCTCTGATATCCACACCGACCTCAAATAGAGATTGCCCTAGTTGATTAATTTCAAAGAGAATCTGATTATACTTTTCAATTAACAGAGAAGTCCCTTTTTCGATATGAATTACTTTCCCACTAACAGAAGCATCCACTAGTTGTTCTTGATCAACTAGTGACATAAGAGAAGCTAAAGTTCTGTCTGTTACAGCCTCAATATGCTGAACCTTTTCAAGCTGAGACTCTGGTGATACTTCCACTGACCTTTGAACTGAGTTCACGTAAGATGCAACAACATCATTGGATACTGAAAACTCGGTAACCTTTGAACTGAGGTCTTCTATCTCTTGATCTTTCATAAAAAGAATAGAATGAAGTTCTCTTATAGTGGCCTGGGTCTGTAAATGCTCTTCTGAAGTGGTTTTCAGAAACTGTAAGCACTCATTTATCATCTCCTTCAAGGATATATCAGCCACTTGAATATCTTCCTCCTTGTCTCCAACTTCAGCTTTATGGAGACGATCAATCAAATTTTCGTCATTACCACCAAGCAATGGCTGTTGACCGTTGAGAGCCTTCAACTGACAATGAAGACTAAATACTCCTTTTGCAAGAGTTTCCCTTTCTTCCTGCTTCAAAAAGATAAAAATCAGTAACTGAAAACAGATATGGTAAGCATGAATTGATCTTTATATTAATATTAGACGACCTGGTATTCTTGTGCAATACTTTCTTTCTCCCCAACAGTTTTACCCAACATAGACTGCAGCTGTTCCACCCTGTTTGTGGGATAACCATCTGGTATCCCATTTTCCGTTTCATTGAAACGACTCTGTTGTTGCAGGACATGATTTTCCCCCCAATTCTCTTCAGCTGCCACTGCCTCTTTACTGTCAACATTTCTACCATCAACTGCAATTAACTCATCTGGACAATCTACAAACATATCTTCTCTTCCAGCATCCTCTATAGCTCTTTCTTCATCTGGGTCTCCCTGTTCTCCACCTCGCGATATCCCATTATCCATATCTGCACCACGAGGTTACAATCATTATAATAAATAAATAAATAAATAAGGGGCACCTATTCCATTAACATGTGAAACTGGAACTTCGAAATAGCAGGTTCAATGACTCATGTGCCTTATTAGTTGCTTCACAGAAGTCCCTAGGCAATGTGTAAATCAGAACTTCGTCTCGCGATGTATCAGCAGAAGATTCGAATTGAATTTCGCTAAATTAAGCTAACTCTTAGGGTAGCTCGGTTGCTGTCTTGTACTCCCATTTCAATGCCGTGGGAGAATCCAAAGCCGGTACCAAATGCTCATTTTCAATTCGGTTTCTCTCTACCTCTCGTTGTTCGCTTGTCAAGTCCTGCTCTATGCCATGATTCTCAGACATTTCAATCACTCATAGTCATAATCAAACTGCCTTACAAAAAGATTATGATCGAAAATTCGTGCTTTGACATTATAGAACCGTTAAATTTCGACCCAAAATCCTAATTTCAATCAAAGATAGTAAACCAAATGAAACCCAAAACAGAATCAAACAAAAACCCTAAAATAAAATTAAAATTTTGGAGAAATAATCATATGGGTTTTGATTGACTTGACCTTTGAATGAAATAAGACCTCCTCTCCGTTCAGTCAAATGCGCTTGTTGGTCTGCAAAATTTGATGTTTTGGCTTCGAATTCAATGTAAGAAGATGACCACGCAAATAGAAAATTACAGAGTGAGAGCAAAGCAGACTGACAAAGCCTCGGCGTGTTTCACATTCAATTAGCTGCTTGCTTGCAGACTGACGGTCGTCCTCCGCAAGCTGTGTCGCGTAAACAGAATGGCACTATAACATAAAACGAGGCCTGAATTGTTGCCGTTTTCACATATGTGAACTGTGTCGGTTATGACAAAGATTATAGATCTGTGATAAATAAATAAATAATAATTATTACATTATTCGTTTCTATACTTCATTAATTCATTTTGTTCCTATAATTTTAAAGAATTGTAACTAATGGTTACTTCTCATGTAAATTGATTTAAGTCTAGAGAAGATTTGAATATAACATAATATAATGAAATATTTTTAGCTAAGCTGCAAGTTTGGCAAGTAATTGACATCTTTGGTATGAGCTAAATCCCTTTAATTGGGAATACTTGACATCCAAGTGCTTTTGTTTTGGGTCAATCACTGTAAGGTAGGTCTCGCAATTCAAACCCACAAGTAGAAAAGGAAAAATACCTTCAGCTAGTTACTCCATGAGAAAGAAAAAATTATCAAGACCCCTACAATATTAGGCTATGTACTGGTGTCATCCATCTATTTGTTCCTGAGGTTCCTAAACAGTTAACTTTATATCAACTCCAAGACTTGTGGATATATGCATTTTGGTTTCTTGTCCAACAACTGCAGAAAAGTCACCACCTATGATCTTCTAGAACCAAGGAGGTTCATACATGGAGGGACAAATATAAATGCCTCTTCCACCATTTAGTAAAGAAAGAAAACTATTTTCTTTTTGAGTCTACAAGACATGATGAATTCTAAGTACTTATTTCTTCATATTACGCTTCTCATAATCATTCTGATATCTACATCTGCTCACAACAAGAGCAGGAAGAGCATTACACCACCTGCAACTCCCTCACAACCTGATTATAAAGGCTGCTTCTCACAGTTTTATGCTTTTGGGGATTCTTTTACAAACACTGGAAAAGCTTAACTCTTGGGAGGCCTCAAATCCTTTGTTAAGACAATATTAAACAAGTCTGCTTATAATTTAACTGATAATTTACCTGGTTATAGACTAAGTAATGGTTGTTTGGTCATTGATTTTCTTTGTGAATTTCAGGAAAACAACCTTTGGCACCCCACAAAGACATTTCAATGAACTTCTCAGCTGATGTATAGTTTTCAATAGCTGGATCAACGGCTCTTTTTATCAGTAGCAAAGTTACCCATTCTTTAATGTGGAAAGTAAGTCCTGAAAGCTTCCAAACCCACAGATTGGTTCAACAAGTTTCTTCTAGACAATCAATGCAAAGGCAACAAAAATGCGTGCAAGACTGAGTTGCAGAACACATTGTTCTGGGGGAGATGGAGGCAATGACTATGCTCGTATTTATGGGTCATCTATTGTTGTCCGAATGCTAACAAAACTGGCTGTTGATCATGTATGCAAACTTCTGAGAGTAAGCATGAAAGATACTAAAATTCTTGTATGTCTTATATGTTATTCACTGTTTAGCTTCAATTGCATTGTATTAAAACCTGCTATTGCTTATGACAGATAATGTTAGACAAAGGTGCAAAATACATTGTTGTTCAAGGGTTACCACCAGCAGGGTGCCTGTCGTTGGATTTGACACTATGCAGCCGTTGAATTTGACACCATGTCATCTGGGGATGGATGGGATGTACAGCGAGTGCCAACATAGTTATACAGGCTCACAATGAACTCTTACAGCAGAGGTTGGAAGAAATTCAGAGACAATGCAGCACAGCTATAGTGTGATCTTATATGCAGATTACTAGAATGCATACAAAACCATACTTGCAAATTTCAAAAATAATCATTTTGAAGAACCCTATAAGGCATGTTGTGGAGCTAGGAATGGAACATTTAATTTCGACTTGCGCTGTCTATGTGAGGCAATGGTCCATCCAGCTGCACAGACTCAAGCAAGTACATTGATTGGGATGGTATTCACCTCACAAAAGCAGTGCATAGGCATCTAGCTTATCTTTTCGTCAATCAAGGCTACTGTAAACCGTCATTCCGCGAGCATATTAAGATCAAGAAGGGGACATATATTCCTGATAGCTGCTAGTAGGTTCATTTGCAGGCTCTGGATGGGTGCATTAAGAGGAGCGGAATAAAAACCTTGTCTTAGTTTTGTTCTCGTTTCTTTTGCTACCTCATCTAAAAGCTCAAGCTTGTAGAAAAACATTTAATCAATTTGTATTTCTTCCAATGTATACAGACTGATTTTAGTAATATGGTCAGTTTCTTAGAACAACCTATCTTGAAGATTCTGAGTTTAGACCATGATAGTTAAAACAAAAACTATAATTCCTTCTCTCTTTGGCACGATTGTCTGGATAATAAAAATTAGCAGAAAGAATTGAATGAAAGGAACTCAAGGTCATGAACAAGACACTGATAAAAAAGAAAAAAAACGCACAGTTGTAGAACAATACTGGTTATCAAAGTGACAAATTGGGATTTGATGATTGATTCTGCAGAATGCATAAACATATATTTTCGACATATCATGAGGCCCCACAATATGCCCTTATACTCAATATAGTTCACACAGAAGCAAGAAAAATAGCAAAACATCATATTGAAGCCTTAAGATAAAAATCCAGAAGCCCATTAAGTAAGAATAGATATGCCACAGCAGTCAGATCAGAACACTATCACATGGTTCTGTTTCATCAGGATCAGTTGCAATATCGAATATTTACAGGTTATGTTGTGATAATGAATCCTTTGATTTCAATGTTCTTAAAAGCTAGAAAAATGACGGGATCTCAAACAAGGACATTACATCTTGCACTGTGAAATTACAAAACTGGTTATTCAAAAACTTCCAGAAATTCGTAAAATCAGACCTGTGCTTAAATTGCAGAGATTATTTCATACCAGACGCTATCCACATTTGAGGATTGGCTTTCTCTATCTGTACATCATTCTTCTTATGCAGTAAAAATCACATAAGGTATTCATAGTACATGAAGAAAAGGGCATCCGAGTGATCTTTTGGTAGGCCGTTGATATAGAGGTAGAAACGTAACAAGTCCTCATTAGAAACTGTTTTCGTATCAACAACATCATCATTACATGTGAGCACCCATAAGTCCTGTGAACCAACTCTCCTTAAGCTTCCACGACAAAAAGGACAAGATTCTGACTTTGTGTTCCTGCAAGTTGAAAAGATTGCCATTAGAATGTAACAATGCTTAACTTTGCCATATAATGCATCCATGGGACAGCATCAAAACCTAAGAGACACTATGCGAGATTGGTAGTTACCACTTGCGGTAGCATTTGATGCACATAGCATGACAGCAATTAGGCAACACCATTTTAGTGCAAGGCTCCAAGCAAATACCACATTCATCTTCTCTCTCCAAGTCCACATTGGTGAATTTCCCATCTCCTTCAACCCTCTTTTTTCCAGAACTTTCTATGCTAGAATGCCCTTCATTAGCAAACTCTAACTCCTCCAAGCTACCATGTAGCCGTTGCAGAGATGGCAATATGACAGCTAAGTTCATTTTTATGACAGAAGAGATAGAAGTAATGAGTAAATACATAAAGCAAACGTATTATGCTATATCAAAATCAATGTCTGCAGTTTTACACACCATAGAAGTCCCGGATAGTTGCCTTCCTTCCATGAGCAGATATCTTTGATCTCCCATCTTTTTGTACCTTTTTTTGTGAAAAGCAAGATCAGCCAATGAAAACGTGCACAAAAATGTATCAAAACAAAATCAATTTTCTTCGATCAACAGCAAACAACATATGGACCTCCATTTAGTAGCCAACCTTGTATATAAGTATGTGAAATAGGTCCAGATATCTGTGGAGAAAACATGTGCAAGAACAATCTATCCACTGTCGCAAGAAGAAGAAGAGAGGAGCCAAGCGATCAGAAGCCAATTTCATTTGAAGAATTGTCCCACCCTTGGCTCTAGGAATTGCAGCAGCCCTACACACCCAATATTAAAATTTAGGACCTTTAAAGAGAAAAGAAAAGCTTTTTAGCCACCCTAAAGACGAACAACTAAATTGATTAAGACCAACTGATTCTATTAATGTGTATCTTGGTAGTTGCTACTATTACATTTGATAGTCAAGAAGAAACTAAGTGAGAAGAATGGAAGACCCAATTAACTCCGGACAGTGTTGTCCAAAAACCCAAGTGGGTATTCCCAGAGGACAGAATTAAAGAGAACCAATAGTATCCTATCCATACCCAAGAGGGTTTTGCTTCCACTTTCCCCTTTCTTTTCTCTTACGACAAGCCAGTTAACATTGAAGCCAAAAAATTTCGACCCAAAAGACCAAAACAGCAGTAAGATAACGAAAACAACTAAATTCGAATGCTCTTCAGAAAAAACACAAGTCGAATTGAAAGCGGAAAAGGAATTAGAAGGGAAAGTTTTAAACTTACAGAGAATTTGCATGCTGTATATCAGCCTCCAGAACTTTCAAGGAATCCTCGTAAGACGACCTAGCAAGCTGGTAATACATCATCTCCATCTCAATATCTCTATTTTTGTTCAGGAAAACACAGAAAACAAGGTGACAGAACAAGAATTTATCCAAGTCAAGTAAGAGAAGGAGCAACTCGGTGAGGGGTATAAATTTCAGGCTCTAATTAGTGATTACCACCAAGAAAGAAAAGACAACGCAAAAGCAAGGAAGAGTGAAAGATGTTCCTTTTCTACAACTTTCTTCTTCTTGTATTTCCTGCCAATGGCTGTCTTCTTTCTGGGTACGAGTCTAGAAGTGTTGGCTTTGCTTGGCTTTTGTGGTGAGGGAAGGAATACCGTACAAGAGAGAACATGTGTCTGTTTCTAATGCTAATGCTGTCATTTAAATTTTTGTCCTTGTCGTAGTCTTTACTTTAATGGTGGGTTTCCATTATTAAATAATTTCCAAAAGTTTTATATTTGATAAAATTAATCTCTATCGCCTTTTCTAATTTTATATAGGATATGTTTGCCTAAAAATGATTTATTGGATATCTTCATAAAAAAAAATAAAAAATTTATCCACAATTTTCATAAAGGGTGTCCCCGGGAAGTAGGAACACCTGTTCATTATTGATGTATAATGAATGGCAAAACAATAATATTATTGATACATATTTATAAGTAATAATAGTATACGATCTGTAAGTGTCTATTATATTGATCAATGGGATAGTGACATGAATTTTTTGTCATTTCACTATAGCTGTAAAATTGATGTAAATTTTATTTCTCACATCATTTTCAAACTAAGGTTTAGAATTCACAAAATCAAAAAAATAAATCATATTTCTTCATTGAGTTTTATACTTTTTCTTTTTTCAAGGACACAATATTTGACCCATAAGTTAAATATATATAAATATAATATAATCTGATTTTTGACCTCTTCTAGGAAAACAGAATGTGGGTATATATGATCCACTTATTGAAGAGTTGGAACAAACTGGTGCTAGCTAGTATTATATGATGCATACAATATAGGTGATGGCAGATTGGCAGTTAGGTTTATGATACATAACAAAATCCCACTAAATTAGGTTCAAAGTATATCTATGGCTAGCTTCCAAACAAACACCTGCTATCATAAATTATTTGGTTCCTTCTACTTGAAGTTAATGCAAATTCAACGGATGAAATTTTATGTTATCATCATTGACTTTCTGTTCAAAAGGAAAAAGTAAGTGAGCAATGGCCCCGCATAGCACCCAACAAATATTCGGTTTCATTCCTTGTCACAAAGGTTTTGCAGGTGATACTCTTGGTTTAGGATAAGCTAATGGAATAGGATTAACCACTATAGTTCGTAATAGTAAATAAACTCATTGACGGAGTACCTCACGATTTATTGTTTAGGGTAAATTGGTTAAGTAATTAGTGATTTATGAGTAAAGATACAATTCCATTTAAATAAGCAAAGTAGCTGAAGATTTATGAGTAATCTACAATTGAAGATAAATTGATTGACTATTTAACACTTCATTACAAAAAAAATACAGTATCAAAGATAAGAAAATATTGTCTCTGATAATGAACATCAAATATATTGGGATTTAAACATCAGAGACAGTAAAAATGATGTCTTTGGGATTGAACAAAAAATAATTATTTTCCTATCACTGATAGGATAAATCTTGTCTCTGATACAAACAAAGTTTTCACACTAAAATGTGAAAAACTATTTGCAACAACAATTTTCTTATTGGAGACAATGACTCATTTGTCTAATGCTATTTTATTTTTAAGGCTAAATTATATTTTCAGTCTACTTGAGCGAAAAGTCACTTTAGTCCCTAAACTTTAAAACCGGACAATGTCATCCCTTAATTTCAAAATCATGCAATATGGTCCTCCTTGCCAGCTTCTGTCAATGATAAAGCTAACGTGGATGGATGGCTACCTATTTGGGATGGCCATGAAGATTAATGGTGAGGAATCATACCTGTTAAAGGGTTGTGTGCTGGTCATGTGCGTGGACAAATAAACACCCAAATGCATTTTCTCTTCCCTTTCTATTATCATACCTCGCGATTATCAGCCCCAACTCCTAAATCTCTACCATTATTAAGGTTTTAGACCACTGCAATCTTTGAAATTGAGAACCAAGATTCAAATCAAATGGGTGGATGTTTGACAAATTCTTCTGCCATTTCAGATGTGAATACTAATGTTAAAAAGCTCCCACAATTTTGTGATTTTGGTGAGCCTACGAAACTTGTTATAGCTTAGGACCACAATGCTGGTAGGCATTATTGGGTTTGTCTAAATTTTTATGTATGTTAGTTATTTTTTATTTTATTTTTATGTTCTGAACATCTGTAATTTTGTCTCATTGATTGTGTGATTGTGTAGGATGGATTTTCTTACAATTACTTTGCCTAGATTGATGATGAAATGTACAGGTGGAGGACATGTTATATTACAACAGAGGAAAAAGATTACTTACCTTTGGAAGGTTGAACATTTTGAAGAAAATGTTGAATGGTGGAGGAATGCAACATATGTGGCATGCATTCTTGGTTTGTTAGCTTGGTTCCAATGCTTGTTGCTTAGTTCCTGAGGAAATTATATGCTGTTTGTAATAAAAGATAGCCCTATAGTTAGGTTGTGTTATTTTCATTTGGTTTTAGCTTCTGATGTATAAATGTTAGGCTCTGTTGTTTTTTGTTTCTTGCAGTTTAATACCACCACTTGTTTCTTGTTATGTTAAGCTTTGTAAGGGATAGGTAATGAAAAATGAAATTGAAATGTTTTTTTTTTAATCAAGTTGGTTTCTTGTAATGACTATGTAATAAATGTCAAAACACACACTTAATCTAGTCAACTGAGCACTAAATAAAAATATGTCAATCAACCAAATAACATCAAAAAGTATCACTTATTATTTCCAATGATAACAAAGTATTCATTACATTGTTTATGATAAATGATAAACAAACAAAATATTAACATCTTTATCAACTAAACAAAATCAAAAAATAGTTTGGAACAATATCATGATAATTACATCCATGGCAACAAAAAAATAGTGACTTCAACCAGCAAATGTTTGCATTTTTTTTTATGTCAATGAAGCCACCTAACAAATCCCCTGCTCTGCCTGTACTTCCTCTACTCACACCACTACTTCCAGCTTGTGATTGTCCACCTCTGCCTGCACCTCCTCTACTCACACCACTAACTCCCACATTTGTACCTCTTCCTATATCTCCTCTACCCACACCACTGCTTTTAGTTTGTGAACCCATGCCTGATTATCCCTTCCATACAACTCCTATGCCCCCTATATTGCTTCCAGTTTGTGCAGCCCTTCCTACTTGTCCACCTCTTATGTCAACAGCTTCAGGTCCAGTATTGAGTCTTATTTCTCTTCCTAATGTACCACCTTCACTGTCTTCAATAAACAGACTCACAAGAGTTATGCAAGTCTTTCTATTATGTCCATATTGTATGCATATCCCACACCTCAAGCTTGTATTTATTCTTTTCCATATGTTTTTTTCTTTCTTTCTTTGCATCCTTTTGAGTTTCATTTAAAGCTTTTCATCTTTCTTTTTAGGCTTACCAAGTGCGTTGAGCTATTATAGTGGTCTAATTATGTCTCATTGAGCTTTAAGCCACATAAGCTCCTCACTAATAAGCTCAATGATAGGTTCATAACATTTATAATAAGCTTATCTCCTATATTAACCACTGACATAAGATTTTGCCTCCTTCTACATTGAAATATATGTAGCTTATGGCATGGCTACATGGCAATCCAGTCAATTCCTAAAACTTGTCAATTGAAAACAATTAGTAACATACATATAACTTATATACAACAATGCATTAATAACATATATAGACATTACCTACAGCTTTATGTATAAGCATCCAGATCCACTATGAACTTCTCTATTAGGAATGAAGTTAAAAACTTTCCATTAACTACCCACTTAGGTCTCCACATCTCACATGATCAATCTCTTTGTTCAATCTTCTCTTTACCCTAGACATTATGTCACCCTCAAATCTAAGTAGTTTCTTCCTTAGAGTTGTGAATCTTTTCATGAGGTAGTCTCTGATCCATTCAAACATACTTATAATAGGCTTGTCTCTTGCATCAAGAATTACCTTATAGAATGACCCTGTTATGTTGTTCATAAGCATGTGACACCTTGTAAAAATTGACTGCATGTCTGCACCAACACCTTTTTGGAGTCTCTAGCAACCAGTTATATGCATTAGAGTTTATCTTTTTTAGTTCCTCCATGTGCATCACCCATATACCAAATGGTGTTTTAGCAGTAGCATGCATAAAGTCTTTCAATTATGTGGCGCCACTAAGTTTCAACTTAGATTTGACTGTTTGCAGCATGGGAGCGGATTACCCAAAAAATCCCTGGGAACAATGAAAAAAAAAGATATCTCGGTAACGAAAACTATAGGGGGCTGTATTAGCGAGATTTAACGATGAACAGCTGCCCAAAAGAAAAATCGCTTGAAGTTGGCATATAGGTGTTTCAAGTAAAACCTATGCTCAACCCCTTATAATAGATCTTCAAGAGCTAAGACAAGTCCCTATACAAACTTAATTTATTACTACATAACCATCAACAAAATTAAAAAAAGAAGAAGAGAAATTCAAATATAAATAATGTACTTACTTTATGTTGATATGAAATAAACACCCATTTATGTTCTCTAATGTCAGCTATGTCATGGAACAACCTTCCAATGAACCATATCCAACTACCTTTAGTCTCCTACTCAACCACTACAACTGATAGTGGAAAATATTTATTATTTGGATTAACACCACAACTACTAGCAATTGACCCTTATACTCACCCTTCAAATGGTATCCATTTATGCCAATAATTGGTTCGCAGGCAATAAAAACCCTCTCTAGCATACCTCAAAATAGATATAGAACCTCTGGAATAAAGGTGTTACATGAATTTGATGTCTTCATAATTTAATATGGAGTCCCTGAACTAGCCCTTTTTAACTTTGTATAGACTTAAAAGTATTGCTCCTTGAATGTGCTTTCTATAATATTGGCTGCATTTTTCCTGATGAATATGCTATTGTTGTTGATATTTTCACAATATATTTTTCCCTTAAAACATCAATCACATCATCCAACTTTATTTTGTAATTAACTTTGACCCTAACCATTATAACCTTAGACATTTTCTTGATTCTATAAAAGTGGTTTTCAAATGACCTGTGAGAGGGCTTATAGTATTAACTCTAAAAACCCCTTAACTACCTACCTTATTGCATAACATCCACCAACCACAACTAGTCTTACACTCAGCTCAACACCTCATATCATTACTTTTTACAAATTTGGTCCTTCTTCTCTTTAGCAGTGAAAACTCAATTATAGCTTCTTTGAACTCACCCAAATTAGTAAATTCCATTCCTGTCTTCCATTGAAAGTCTTTATGCATGTCTCTTATTCTATATCTTCATTAGATCCCAAAGGATTGTCAAGGTCATCAATATCATAACAATCTTCAATGTTATGTATAACACTTGATGGAATAACTAGTATAGAAGTTGAAGGCGCTTTTTTTCCTTAGACACCAACTTTCTCTTTACATTTTGATTTCATTTTGTGTTTTGTAGAAGCATTCCTAATAGTTTCATTGGCACTTTCATCATTGTTGTTATCACTTTCAACAACATACATATCAAAATGATCATCATCCATGTCCTCATCACTATTTTAAGTCACAACTCTTGACACTTTCATCATCAGTGTCAACATTGTTTACTTCAATTATCCTTTGACTATCATCTCTCTCATCACAAACTCTTCTGTCTAAATCTATCTCAATATCATCATACCTTTTTCTTCATGATGTAAGTCATCTTGAGTGTTTACTTCAAATGTCATCTGATTATCATCTCTTTCATTATAAACTCTCATATCTACATCTATCTCAACATCATGCATTCCTCCAACTTCATGTTGTAAGTCCTCTTGAATGTCTACTTCTAGTTAAGGTACAAAGGATGTCAATGCTAAATTAACCAAATCAAGATTTTCTATAGTGTGTTATATACATATAACAATTTTTCTTTCAGAATCGCTACAAGCAGAGTTCGTAATTTCTCCGACATCTTTGTCAGTAGAAAATTCCTCAAATACAACACTATAAGGTGACCAAAAGGTCTCTGAAACAATTTGGTACAGTTAAAATACTCTATCTCCTCCTCATCCATATCATGGAAGTAATTCCAATAGTTTAGTAAAATATTGAAAATTTCTACCTTTCAATCTTTGTAACTTAATCTCTATTCTTATCATCCACTAAAGTGCCCCTATGAAATAAAGTGTGTCTTAATGGGTGAAAAAGTATCCATCTACAAAATAACAAAACAAAAGACAAAAGAAGTAAACATCAACACAAAGCACAAGAACCCTTAAAGACCCCACAACAGAACAAAACTAAAAATATTTAAGGTATAAAAGTATCCACATTCTAAATAATATGGTCATACCACTAGGACACATTTACTCCAAAAGCACATAACAATCATTTAAATGTCCCAAATAAGTTACACGATAAGGATTTCAAAATAAAAGTAGGTAACAAATGAAAACTAATGGGAATGGTTCGATATCAAACATATACCTAAACAAAATGTAAATTGGCTTTAAAAGCATTCACAAATTTGCTTCGTACATAGAAGCCCCAACAGAAAAAACAATTAGAAACATTCTCAATTTCCAATTGCATTCAATTTCAGTATCTACAAACCTGAGATTTTATCGTTAAAGCAAAGTTGGGATTAAGGGGGAAAAACACGAGCTAATGGGTAGAAAGAAGAGGGGGCTGGCCACGTGACCAGCACATAACCCTTAACAGGTCTAGCTCCTCACCATTAATCCACATGACCATGCCAAATAAGCATTCATTCATCCATGTTAACTTCCATTTTGTTTTAACTAATGGGAGTAGGTAGGGAGGGCCAAATTACATGATTTTGAAAACTAAAGAGATAACATACTCCAATTTTAAAGTTTGAGGATTAAAATGACTTTTTGTACAACTATAGGAACTAAAAGTATAATTTAACCTATTTTTAATTTTTAGTTTTTTTATTTCTATATCCACGACAATTTCTTTTAGTTATTAGAGATAACATTTACTATTGGTAATAATTTTCTTATGTTTTAAAACTAAATTATCTTTCTTTTTAATTCATTTAGGTTTGCGTTTTGTTTACATTTCAACAAATGAATTCAAAGGTGAACTCTCTTTGTTATTTGTGATGGTGGATATGTAGTCTCGTATATGTTGTTCCTATAAACTATCCCTAAATCATATCTCTTTTACATCTCTCTCATTCTTTGATGCTCTCTTTGCAAAATGTATCATCACCCTGTGAGTTCATCTCTTCTTCCCAAACTGATTAGATCTCTAATTCGTTATCTTTTATACTAGTATACTTCATAATATGTTAGGAGTGAAAGCAAGATCCAAAAGGAAAGAGCTTTGTACTCGAGGGTGAGAAACTAATTATGAAGCATTGATACTGCAAAGTGGGGGTTGTATTCATTTTTTGAACCTCCTAGGGATTTTGAAGGGATCTTTGGTCTCGTTGAAGTTGAACTACTGAAGCATCTAGTTTAGGTTCACTTGTCTCATAATGTTTATGATTTCTGAAGTTATCTTCCAAGGTTTAGGTAAGTCACTCAGACTTCTTTCTCTCGTCCCTTCTCTGATATATGACTCGTTGGCTTGTTATTTTCTCCTACAACTGTGACTCTATCTTCTTTTTTCCTCTTGTAATTGTGACTATCTTTTAGACTTTTTTTTAAATATTTTATGTTCTGGCTGTTGGAGGGTCTGCTTGCTTGATATATATATCTGTTTTATGGTAGTTTCTTTTTTTTTTCTTGATGACTTGTTATTATTTTGTAAATTTGAATAAACTGAGATAGTCATTTTGCATATATCTGTGAGAAATGGAAATATATAAGATGGATTTAAGCATTTTTTTTAATTAATTTCTATTTCTTTATTATGCAGTTATTGATAAGGCTTTTGGTTCTAGTGCACCTACACCTACTAGTAAATTTAAAAACACTAAAACTTAAAGCACTGATTTGAAATATCTTTTGTAGGCTTATGTTACTATAACTAAAAAGGTTGCAAAGGGGGGAAACAAATGTTGGATTTGCAATTATTGTAATAAGACATTTACATGATCATATACTAGGGTTAAGGCACACTTATTACAAACTAGTTTTTATGGAACTAAGGTATGCTCTAAGATAAAATTAGAGTATAGGGTTGAAATGTAAAAGAGGGTAGAAGAGGTAGAGAATATAAATAAGCCTAAGCATGTCCCTTACCTAATTCTAGTTCTTCTTTCACGCATCCATATATAGCTTCAACACCTATATTTGAGCAATGAAAAAGAAAATATGTTTGTGGGAGTGCTTTGGGACAATCTTTTGGAATTCAAGCTAAGAATCACTTTAATGATCTCATTGTTAGGATGTTTTATTTAGCTGGCTTTCCATTTCACTTTGGTAGAAATCCTTACTATGTTTTATATGCTGCCAATAACTCAATTTCTAGTTATGTGCATCCTGGTTACAATTCTTTGAGATGTAACTTGTTAGTAAAAGAAAAAGTTCATATTGAGAGATTGTTGGAACCACTCAAGGGCTTATGGAGGGAGAAAGGGCTTAGTATAGTTACGAATTGGGATGCACAAAAAAGGCCCTTGATCAATTTCATATCGGCCTCTGAAGAAGGCACTATCTTTTTGAGTGCTATTGATGGCTCCAGGGAGTATAAGGATAAGCATTACATTACTAGTTTGATCACAAATGTAATTAAGGATGTTGGACCAAAAAATATAGTCAAAGTGATAACTGATAATGCCCTGGTTTGTAAGGCAGCTAGAATGCTTGTTTAAGCCGACTATCCTCATATTTTTTGGACTCCCTGTGTTATGCACACACTAGGCTTTGCATTGAAAAATATATGTGCAGACAAGAATACTGGTAGAAATAAAATTGTCTATAATGAATGTTGGTGTATTACTATGGTTAATGATAATCCCAAAATTATCAAAGACTTCATAATGAATCATGGTATGAGATTGTCTATCTTTAATGAATTTGTTCATTTAAAATTACTTGTTGCTGAAACAAGGTTTCCATTAACCATTGTGATGTTAAAGAGGTTCAAAATCAGAAAGCATGGTCTTCAAAGCATGCTCAGTAGTGATCAATGGAATGGTTATAGGGAGGACAATATAGGAACATCCCAAACTATGAAACAAATTATCTTGAATGATTTATGGTGGGATAAAGTGGCTTACATCTTTTATTTTACTGGCCCAATCTATGACATGATTCGATTGTGTGATACTGATAAACTTACCATTCATTTAGTGTATGACATGTGAAATTATATGATAAAGCAAGTGAGGGCAGTGATATTTAGGCAAGAAAAGAAGGAAGAAGATGAAGTATCGGCCTTTTACAATGTAGTGTATGCCGTACTTATTCATCGGTAAACAAAAAGTTACACATCACTTCATTATTTAGTTCATTCTTTGAATCTGAGACATATTTAAGATTATGTTTCATTTGTCTTTCAATTTTTTTCTTATACTGTTAAACTTTGTTGTCTACTTGTCTTACAAAATATATTATAGCAAATAATGGCTTGAGGGGCTTCCAAATAGGGTCCCCCCACATAAGGTTGTGAAAATTTTTGTTGAAAGAACAAGTGTTTTGTTAAATACTTTCCTTTTGCCGATGAGAGGAGGCTTGTTAATATTGAGGTTTTTAGATTCTCGGGTTACATGGATGTATTGCTAGCTTTGATTTTTTGCAAGATAGGTAGGATTTGGATCCTAAAATTTGGTGGCTAGTGCATGGATCTTTGTTATCTTTACTTCAAAATACAACTTTGAAGCTTCTTAGACAACCTTGTTCTTCATCTTGTTGTGAGAGGAATTGGAGAGTACTTATTCCTTTATTCATTCAGTGAATAGAACAAAAATAACTCCTCAAAGAGCGGAAGGTTTAGTTTAAGTGCATACAAATCTTTGGTTCTTATTAAGGAATGATGAAAGCTACAACAAATGAGAGACAAAGATGTGGGATATGTAAAGCATCAAGATCACAATGGCTTAACTATAACATCAAATCAAGAGATATTAAGCATTGAATCACTAATCAAAATAGAGCCATTGGAAAATAATCTTAATGAATGTTGTAGCATGATTTATGGAGTCAAACCAAATAATTGATGTGAAGAGACTTGTTGACATTTCAAAATTAAGTATGTTATCGTTGGATTACTTGTATATATATATATATGTACACAATCTCATACTCAAAATTGGGAAAAAAATATAATTCATTCATTTATCTTTAGTCTTCTTTTGTTAAAATTCATAGTATCAAAGCAAAATTCTTCAAATGCCTTGCCTTTTGAAGAACCCAAACTCTCAATTCAGTCATTTTACCAATGCTCTAGCTTAGTTTCAATCAAATTATCCATCACAAATTTCCTCCTTTAGAAATCTTAAATCCTACCATTGATTTAAAGCCTTAGCCTTGTACATCATATCACAAGCTCTCAAAAACTAGATGATGAAGTCACCAATTTAGCTGGAACCAAAACCAAATATCGAAATACTGAGCAATGGATGTTGAATGATAGATTACTTACCTCATGACTTATTGGAAATATGAAATAAGAAACTCATAGCATGATATTATATGGAGGGGATACAACCTATTCAATTTGGAGTGCACTTCATGACTAATTGTTGCCTAACACGAAGATAGTAAGGCTCAACTGTAAAACAACCTCTATTGTTTATCTAAAGGGACTCTATCATTGGATGAATACATCAGAAAATTCAAAAAAAATTTGTGATAAACTTGTAGCCATTGGCAAACCATTGTCAAATGTGGATGAAGTATTCCAAATTGCAAAAGGACTTGGAATTAAGTATAAGAATTTCGAATTGCAGTTTTATCAAAATCTCCATATCCTTTTTAATCAATTTATCATGTCTTTGCAAAACTTTAAACAAGTTACCTTGTTGAAGTCCTCCATCGATCACAATTTTTTCTTTTCTAACCAACAAAGAAGAGGAAGATATATGAGTGGAGGTAAAGGAAATTTCAAAGAACGTAGCTTAAACAATTTCATTCAAAATTGTTCAAATAGCAACAACTATTCAATTCTCCAACTCTAGAGTACCATCAAATTTCAATAATAATTGGAAAGGACCACTAAAGCATCAAAACAAGGATGCTTGTCAAATTTGTGGAAAAACAAATCATATTGCCATAAAGTGTTATTACAAGTATGAATACAATAGCGGAAATGAAAATATCCAAGAAGTTTTTGTTGGCACTGACATAGTTTTTGGTGGGAATAGGCAAGTTTTATCCATCACCCACACAGGTAAAGCTTTGGTTAGAACCACACAAGGTAAGCTTCACCTAAATAATATATTGGTAATGCCCAATCTTAAAAAGAATTTGTTATCTGTGAGTTAACTTATTAATAATAATGCTGGAACTTTTGAATTTATCTCTAATGGTTTTGTCATTAATATTAGAAACAAAAGACCTTGGCCAAAGGTCATAAACATGGGAACTTGTATGCACTTAAAAGAAATTTGGGGGGGGGGGGGGGGGGAGGGGACAGAGAAATTTGAAGTTGTTGCTTGGATGAAAGACGCATCTTTTGAGATATGGCACGCTCACTTAGGCCATTCAAACTTAAAATTATTGCAAACTTTTGAAAATAAGTTAACAATGTTTCAAATTGGTTAATAAAAAGTAATTTATGTTCTAGTTTCCAACTTGGAAAAGGTTACAAACTTTCTTTTAATAAATTTGATTCCATTTCAAGTTTTCCTTTAGAAAAAATTCATAGTGATTTATGGTGATCGACTCCTACACTTTCCTCTAAAAAATTTCAATATTATGGGATCTTTATTGATGACTTTACTTGTTACACATGGTTGTATCATTTAAAATATAAATCTAAATGTTCTACACATTTTCTTAAATTTCAAGCATTTATTGAGAAATATTTTGACAGGAAGATTACAATTTTCAAAGTGATGGTGGTGGTGAATTCATCTTGAATGAATTTACGAATCCATAGTGGTGTTTATCAACAACTCTTATGTCCTCACATATCAAAACAAAATGGATTTGCTAAGCATAAACATTAACACATTTTTGAACATGATTGACTTTACTTTTTCATGCTAATATTCCCTTAAAATTTTAGGTTGATACTTTCTTAACTGTTTTACCTTATCAATTGATTACCTCTCTCATCCATTGGTAAGGAAAATCCATATTTTAAAATTTTTGGTACTGCTATATGAATTTTTGGTTCTCAATGCTTTCCTTATTTTGAAAATAACTGACTATAGAAGTTTTCTAGAAAAACCATTTCTTATGTCTTTTTAGGATATTGATGCTTAGATACACGCACTCACCATATATATATATATTTCAAGTCATGTAGTATTTAATGAAAATTATTTTCCTTACGTACCTTAGAAAAATTCTATAACCACACAATCTTATGATTCATCTATTACTACTTTTCCTACCTTTGATGAATGGTTATCAAGAATACCTCACCACCTGAAGAGTCATCAAATATCTCTTCTAAATCATTATTCTTGGATTCACCTGATCTACCTGTACCTGAGGGAATCTCTCAACCCTCAATGACCAACAATCAAACTCTCATTACCTCTAATTATGAAGCGACTCCCATTTCACCATCCTCTTCTTCCTCTCCATCAATGTTTAATCTACCCTCAATTGACATTGTTCCTTCTTTACCCAATAATCATGTTAACACTTCCTCTTTGACTACTCGACCCATTTGAGACAAATGCCCTCTATCCTACCTAAAATACTATGTCTGCTCACATATTTACAATCCCTCACAATCGCATGATGCCTTTCTCATCTCCATTGAAGAGCCCAAAACTTATAAAAACGTTCTTAAATACATAAATTGGATTGAAGCCATGCAAGATGAAATTGATACCTTTCATTGTAATCATACTTGGTTACTTGTTCCAAGCCTACCTAATACTAATGATGCGGGTTCTAAATGGATCTTTTGGCCTAAAGTTAAATAATATGGAAACATAGACAGTTTTAAAGCTCACTTGGTAGCTAGAGGATATACACAAATTCCTAGTCTTGACTTTGGAGAAATTTTTCAGCCCCGTTATTAAGTCTCTAACCATTCAAATTATCATCTCTCTAATCGTGCATTTCAAGTGGCTTCTTAAACTAATTAGACATTGTATGGAATACTCAATGAATGTGTTTACATGGAATAACCACCAGGCTTTGTGCATCCAAAATTTCCATATCACATTTGCCTCTTCCACAAATCTCTTTATGGTCTCAAACAAGCACCTCATGCATGGTTTACTTGCCTCTTTTCTATAGGATTTACATGTAGTAAAGCATATTCATCCCTCTTTATTTATCGTCACGACATTAACTTTACTCTTCTCTTTAACTATGTAGATGATGTCATCCAAACAACTTTTGTGTTTCGTTTGGCAACTTTTATATTAGGTATTTGCTTTGTGCTTTTTGGATAATTTTATGTAATGAATTTGTTTGTTAGATAATTTTTTTGTTATAAATTGTGCTTGTAAGATAACTTTATGTTACAAATTATATATATATATAATTCAAAAGTATTTAAATAAACGTATCCCTAACGTTTCCTATCTTTGTTTTTTAGAAATTAGTGAATCCCCAGTGTCAGATACGTATCATATCATATATTTGTATTCTTATCGATGCTTCATAAAAACCAATGAAATAGGTTGTCCCTAAAGCAGAAATTAAACAAAGAAATGTGGTCAAAAGATCATGTGCAAGAGCAGCTATCTTTGTGTATACATCTAAGAAATCCTTACTTCTTATCTTATTTAATTAAATTTTTGGCCTGAGTTTGATGGTTGTAAATAGACTAATAAACTGAGTGCCTCATAATTTATTATAAAATTTATAATTCAAGGTAAACCTACTAAGTATTTAATTATTTATGAGTAAAGATATAATTCAATTGAAATAAGAAGAGTAATTGACTAGTTATGAGTAATTTACAATTTAAGGCAAATCAATTGATTATTAAATGTTGTATGAGTACATTTATAATTCAAGATAGATTGAGTACATGGCATGAGTAAATATATAGTTCAAGATAAATTAACAAAGTACATGATGATTATTATTAACTAATATATAGCTCACAATAAACTAGTTTGGTATGCGGGAATGACCATTTCATTCTATGTATGATTTTATGGAATGGACATTCTTCCGCTTGATATATTTTTAGCCTCATAATACTCATTCCATTCCAGTCATTTTATTCCATAGAAATGAGAATCCTCAAACCCAACTAGGAGGTGAGATTGCTTATTCCTACTTCTATGGAATGATTCAGTTCAAATAAATGACAAAAAAACCATTCTATCACATAAAATAAATAATTACATAAAAAGTTGCATATTAATACTATTATAAATAAATAAATTAAATAATAAATATATTTAATTTAGTCAAACAAAAAAATACCCTTCAATCACATTTAATAATATAAAATCACATAAAATATATAAAAAAAAAAATTTGTATATTAAAATTATGATAAATCAATTTATTTTAGTCAAATAACAAAAATACCCATCATATCATAGTAAATAATATAATTATGAATAAATATTTAATATTAAATAAATAAATTAGTTAAGTAATTTTAAACTAAAATATTAATATTAATAATTAATAAATATTGAATTAATATATAAGAAATAAATAAAATACTTTTTTTTAAAATTAATGTATGTATATATATATATATGATAAATTATGTTACATTTTTATTACTTTAACTATTGAAGAATATTTTTTTCATTTTAGCATAATTTTTATATTATTTTATGTCTAAAAACTGTATAGAAAATAAATAAATAGAATGAATATTTCATTATATTCCACAGCATTCCATTCTCATTCCAATTCAGCAAAAATCATTCATGCATACCAAGATAGCCCTAAGTTGGTTGAGAACCTCACGGTGCATTATTAATTATATAATCTGAGGTAAATTGGTTGATACATTAATAAGTATTAACTAGTATGCAGTTCATACTAAATTGACTACGTGCATATTGATTTAATAGTAGATTTTATACTTCAAAGAAAATTGGCTAAATACTTGACAATCACTACAAGAAAATCGACATTTTCCCATAAACAAAAGTTTGTTGGCATTAACTATATTACCCACAAGCCCAACCACAAACTGACCAAATTTTGTTACCATCAATTTACTGACCAATATTTTGTCGGTATTATGGTGGCAATTAAATGTTTATTCCCACAAATTTTACCCACAAACTTTTGTTTGTCGGTAAGTTTTTTTCTTGTAACCCACAAACACTTGTTCGTAGGAAATGAATACTAACCACTTTGTTATGTATTACCTACAGACTATTTTTTGTAGGTAATTTTTTATTTTATTTTTTGCCTTCAAACTTTGGTTTGTCAATAATTTTTTTTTATTACCCACAAACTATATTTGTGGGAAATAAAAATACACTATTTTGTTGTGTATTACCTTATGTGAGTTTTAAATGCCTAAAACCAAAACCTTTTCTTCTTTTCCTTTCTCTTTTACAAATTTAGAATTAAGCGCTATTTGTTTCTATCAAACCCAACTAGATTTTTGTACTCAGCTTCTCATTCCTCACTTCTATCTTTCTAGGGTTTCACATCTCTCTTTTCTTTTTACTTCTAGTCTGCAGGAATATACTTGGCCCTGCCATGAACTGAAGGTGTTTGGGGATGAGTTTTCATTGGTGAGTTCTTTGTCTTTTTAATGGACACAGTAAGCATATATATTAGAAAGGTGAAGGAGCCAGTTAGAACCACTATTCACTTAATTATTCCCACTTCCTCTTTCCTTTTTCTAAACAACAATTCACTCACTCTGTTCCAGCTGAAAAACCTCCAACTTCTTTCTCTCATAAAGCTATATCGGCTTCAACCAAGAAAGGACTTCAATCTTCCCTCCTTCAACTCTATCAGGTACTCCAATTATCTTTTTTTATCTTCATAAATTTCTCTAGGATCTTTTTTATGGTGTGATTTTGGTCATTAGTTTTACTGTCAACCTGATTAGCTTTGCTACCTACCCGGGCTTCCATATTCTTCTTAGGTTTTCACTTTTTTTCTTTTAAGCCAGAGTGTAAATATAGATTTTACACTTACTTATTTGTTATTTCTATTTCATGCAATACGTATTTGTTATGCAAATTGACATGTACACCAAGGTGTATGTGGTGATAATTCCTACATAAGCTATTTTCTTGATTAATATACCCTTTGTTAAAGCAAGGTCATTGCTTGAATTTAGATACATAGAGAATAATTGCATTTTCAAAGTTTGCAATCTTGTTGGGGTTATTATTCTACTACATTATTCATCATTAAGAAAAATGGAGCTTTCATAGTACTGTTTGTGCTATATATGAAATTTTTCTGGGCATTTCCAAATCTTTACATTATAAATATTTTATGTATTTAAAACTTAAAAATGTCTTGCTTGACTTACCTGCTGTTCATACAATCAAGGACTCAAGGTACTTTATTTAATTTGATCTATCTATTATATAAGTTATAACTCATGCTGTATAAAAGATCTATTTTTGTAAGTAAAAACTAGAGTTCAATAATCTATATTTAGAACATATATGTGTAACAGAAAACACTTAGACTAAGTATGCCTGAGAAATAGGAGAAGAAGAAGCTCTGAAGATTTGACTTGGAAAATTATGGAGAAAATGTGGCTAGTTAAATTAGGTGGGCCTATTAATTTTGGATAGAAAGGTCAAGTTTAAACATAGACCACAAAATACACTCACTGCCTCTAGTTTGTTGCAAATATATCTTAAAGTATGCTAGACTTTGTTTGATGTCTAGTCTTTTATGATGTCTTGTTTTCCTTTATTCTATCTCTATTGGTTTCTTTTTAATTCAGCATGCTTGAAGGTCACATTGTTTGTGCTCTCACATGAGACCAAATATTTAGAAGTGAGTTCAAAAAAATTAGTTGACTTGTATCATTAGAGCACTGCTATCTGGTTAAGGAGTATAAGAAGTCTATGAAAAGTTCGTACAAAATATTAGATGTAAATATGCCATTATGTGCTTGTTTTTAGTATTGGAAAGCAAAGTATGCAAAACATCAGAGTTAGTTGATGGGTTGATCTTTCTGATCATTTCATATAGTTAAGTTTAGTTTACGGATATGTGCTGAACATACACCATGAATCTAAAACTATATCTTATTTAAAATATAAGTAATCAAGAAATATTAATTTTTACTTGTAAATACTATTTGGTAATAGTTACCTTGATAAAAGTTATTGTTATGCTAATTTTTTATATTTTCTTTTTTAATTTCGTTTTATTGGGACTGATATGCTGAGTCTAATTTACAAGATAAATAAACAATATTATATAGGTAATGGATGATTCATGTACATTCATACAATATAAACATTTTGCTTTGTATGAGAGAATTCAGGTAATATATAATGAGTTATGTAGTTTGGAGTTTGATTTCTGAACCCATATTACTTTAATAGTCAATTATGTTGCCAATATCTGATTCTTGAGTCAATTTAAGACTCATTCTTATTGACACTTGAAGTAGAAACATATAACAGGAGTCCTACCAATTATTGCATTTTAAACACTTGAAGTCAATTTAAGCAGTCATTCCTCATATTTTTATTAGTCAAATTAATGTTGTTTTCACATAATTAATTAACAATTATCGCTTATTAATCTTTTCTATCTTAGCCATCTCCTAGGCATTTGCTCTGGATTTGACATTCTTTCTCAGTGTTGAACTTCTCATTAGTCTTTGATTTTCATATGTAGGAGCTATAGGTCTAACAGAAGATATACCAGCTGGATCTTTAGTAAGAAAAGCACTTCCCAGTATCTTAAGCTCCTGTCACTTTTAGTTTTTCATTGAAGCTTCACTTGGTAGTTATATACCATGTTACTTAGCAATAATTCTATCCACAAATTTTTCTAAGAAACTTGTAAAAGCAAAACTTTTATGTTACCAAAACTTGGATGCCTAGTTGTGTTTTCATCTTTACTGCTTATGCTCTTAGTCCTAGAAGATTTAGAGTCTTGTCTTATCTTTCTCATTAATTTTGTTCTCTTTGACATATACAAGATGTACATGTAAATTAAGCTTTGATTTTAAGGGTTAAATAAATTCTTTTGTTAATGTCAATGGGAACTATTCTCTAATAGTTCCCCATATCATTATCTGTTCTTTGTGAAAGGTAGGAAACTATAGCTACCCATTTGCTAAAAAGCTAAACAATTAATGTGTGTGTGTGTATATATATATATTATTTTTTTTAAATTGATCGAAGAGGAAACAAAGAAAATAGAATTTCTTTTAAGCAAAAAGAGTGAAGGAGGATTAAGGACTTTGAAGATTATTACTTGTTACCTAATAGAGTTTGTAAGTGAACTATCATCCCTTGTTCATGAGGAGTAAAGCTCCCTTTCTTGGTCAGAGGTAGTTAGTCCATCTAAGCCTCCAGCGTTTGCTGCACCTTAGCAACCCTTTTGGTATCAACAAAGAAATTAAATTAAAGGTTGAAGAAGCAATTAAGACTAAACTCATGTAAGATATATATCAATATATCAATGATTATGGAAATTTTGGACATAAGGGTCCAAGTTTGGCAATTTATAGATTATATGGTAGATTTTTTACTTTAATAGCTAAAAAGGGGTAAATCTTGACACCAGATTTTGAAAATTCGTTTTTTGATCCAACTCACTATGCCATGTCACCCTTACGGGCTCATCAGTGCACACCCCACGGGCCCACAACTGTCCAAAAGTACACTGGGAACAGGGAGCACTGAAACCAGGGCTTTAAAATCTAGTTTCAGTACAGGTCTTGTCCCCTCACTAGCCCCACCTCACTGGCCCTTTGGGCGTGGTTGACAAGAGCTGAAACCAGATTTTGAAAATCCGGTTTCAGCCTTGTCGTTTTGCAAGGCCTTCACACATCTTCACCCCCTACCCCCAATTCCCCTACCCCTGCAACCCTCCCTCTCTTTTTCCTTTTTTCTCTTCACCCGTGACTTAACTTCTCCCTCTCTTTTTTCCTTTTCTTGTTCACCTTGTAAGTTTTTATATTCTTCTTCTTTCTCCCTTCCTCTCCCTCATGCAAAGGTTCTTCAATTTCTTTGTTTCTCTGCCTTTGCAATTTCTTTATTTCTCTGCCTCTTCAATCTTTGTTCATTAATAGCCATCGGTCTTCACAAGTATTCTTCAATTACTTGGTAAGTTTTTAAATTTTCAGTTTGATAAAACTAAAATTATTGTTATTTATTAAGTTGAAATTAATTTTTTAATTGTTAAAATTCTATTTTATGATATATTATGATATGAATTTTTAGTAATTCTATTAGTTTTAATAATTTTTATTTTAATGTATAATCATTAATGTATTATAATTTATATTATATATTATAATTAGTAATGTTTAATCATTAATTATTAGTTAGATTATGTATACCATTTAAAATAAAAACAAAATTGATTTTAAAATTAAAATTACTTAAACCACTTAATAATAAATTTGATATATATATATATATATATATATAATTATTATTCTTAGTGAGTTTATTTATGTATTTTTTTAGGGTTGTTGCTTATATCTCTTTTCCAATGTGAAGACCTCTTGTTGTTTATCTGGTAAGTTATAAATAATTCACATCTTGTTTTTTAGGATTTATTTGTATTTGTCGTATTTTTTATTATAATCGTTGAAATAATAATTGTTATGATATGTTATAATTAGTAATTTGAAATTCTAATTTTTATGTTAATTGCAATAATTAGTATATTTATGATATATTAGTAATTTTTTAGGTTTAAATAAGCTAATAATTTAATCATATATATTACTGTTTAAAGAAGAGTAATTGGTATAATTAAAATTCGTAGTTAATTTAAAGTTGAAATAATAATATTTTAGTATAATTAATTTGTAGATAGTATTTGTATTAGGAAATTTGTAGTAATATATTTATTAGGAAATTAAAATTCATAATAATTACGTTAAGTAATATTTTTATGATAAATTATGATTTTATTATTTAAATATAATTATTTTATATTAAATATATAAATAGTATTTTTTTTGTATGTGTATGTTTTAATGTAATTAATTTATAGATAGTATTTTTATGTTTTAATGTTTAATCATATATATTGTTGTTTAAAGTAGAGTAATTGGTATCATTAAAATTCTTAGTTAATTTAAAGTTGAAATAATAATATTTTAGTATAATTAATTTAAATTATATATTACAATTAATTTTGTGATGTTTAAATTAATTAGTAATTTTGGTAGTTTTAAATTAATTAACATTTTAAAATAATTTTATAATATTTATGATAATATGGTAACTTATGATAATTAGTGATTTCATTGACACGATAGATTTGATTATATATAGTAATTTTAAACTTAGTGATTAATTTATAGATAGTATTTGTATTAGGAAATTTATAGTAATATATTTATTACGAAATTAAAATTTCATAATAATTATGGTAAGTAATATATTTATGATAAATTATGATTTTATTATTTAACTATAATTATTTTATATTAAATATTATAAATAGTATTTTTTGTATGTGTATCTTTTAATGCAATTAATTTAAAGATAGTATTTTTATGTTTTAATGTTTAATCATATATATTGTTTAAAGTAGAGTAATTGGTATCATTAAAATTCTTAGTTAATTTAAAGTTGAAATAATAATATTTTAGTATAATTAATTTAAATTATATATTATAATTAATTTTGTGACCTTTAAATTAATTAGTAATTTCGGTAGTTTTAAATTAATTAGCATTTTTAAGTAATTTTATAATATTTATGATAATATTATAACTAGTGATTTCATTGACATGATAGATTTGATTATATACAGTAATTTTAAACTTAGTGATTAATTTATAGATAGTATTTGTATTAGGAAATTTATAGTAATATATTTATTAGGAAATTAAATTTTTATAATAATTACGGTAAGTAACATATTTATGATAAATTATGATTTTATTATTAAAAAACGCAAGTTCAATAAATATTTCAATAAGTTTGTCCACATAGACTTTGAGTATATGGCATGAATTGGTAGAATTCCGTTGAAGCAGTGGGCATTGGCACATGACAGAGGTCATCGCTTTGACTTCATGACCACGAACTTGGAGGAGTGCATGAACAATGTCTTGAAGGGAGTGTAGCAAGTCTCAATCACTGCACTGGTTCAATTGAAATTTTACCGGCGTGTTAAATATTTCGTGGAACATCGGTAGAAGATTAATGCTCAGCTGAATGCTGGCAATCAATACACAACTGACACTATGGAGAAAATCTAAAATTGAGCAAAGAGAGCAAGTGGACAGGAGTTGAGACAATTTCATACCGGTTTGGGGATAATTGAAATAAAGACGAAATTTCGTGGGTGGCAAGCCCAAAAGGGCGACAACCAGCACACTGTGTTTAAATGAAAGAACGTGCACATGCAATAAACCCTAGCAATACATAATCCCATGCTCGCATATTATAGCAATTTGTGCAAGTGTGCATCTGAACTATAACGAATTTATTGAGGAGTGGTATAAACTGAGAAATCAAGAGCTTGTATACACTCCACAATTCAACCCAGTAATGCACGATGACTATTGGTTAGAATTCCAGTTCTCCCACGTGCTTCCTGACATGTCTAAATTGCGAAAGAAGGGTAGGCCAAAAACAAAGCGCTTTCCTAATAAGATGGACATTACAAAGTCCACGAGGCAACATAGGTGTGGTTTATGTAGGCAGGAGGGACGCAATCGTAAAAATTGTCTTAAAAATACACAATGTTAAACCACATCTTCCATAATCGCATTCTTTACTTTAATGTAAATGGAAGAGTTTTTCCTATTTCTGTATTTCTTTCTAGTTTTTCTTATGTAGGGATTAGGCATTATGTCCCTCACATGTCATGTAAAATTATTTTGAAATTAATAAACAAGTCCCGTAAGCCAAACCCCCACCACTTGAAGGTGGAAATTTTCAAATATTCAAAATTATCTAAGTCTTTCCCCTATTACATTAAATCATAACATTATTGTCGTGTATGCATATTAACATTGTAGTCGATTTGTCTTTCGTTATGCAGATTCATGGATCCTGTAGCCCTAGTAGACCGTTCAGTCCTCATACTACATGATAGGCATCGATCCGTTAGAGTTTTCACGGATCCTGAGGTATGTAAATAACAAATCGGTTTACCTTAAATTTGTCAATTTCATTTTATTATAGGAAATGTTCTTACTAATATTTTTTAAAAAATTTTAAAGCGAGGCCTATATCCTGAAATGCCATCAGAGGGAGGCGGTGTTCAACCGGGAGGTTCTTAATAATATTAATCATCGTGTATTGGAGTATATGACTCAAGCAAGTTTTGGTGGTGTGATCAAGGTGGGATTTATTTCGTTTGATTGGCACTTTGTGATAGCTTTAGTCAAGCGATGGAGGCTGGAGACTCACACATTTCATCTACCTCACGGCGAGGCCACCATCACACTACAGGATGTTAGTATCCTCTTGGGTTTATCGGTGGACGGTGAGCCTAGTGCCGGCGTTACAACTGAGTGCGTGCGACTATTGGGAGTTGTGCCCCTTACTACAGTCATTAAGGGTAACACATTGAATATGAGCTGGTTAGGAATGACATTTTAGAATTTTTCAGCCGACGATGATGACATTACAGCACAGAGATATGCACATGCTTATATATTATAGTTGATGGGTGGATTGTTATTCACCAGTAAGACGAGTACCCATGTGCACATATGTTTCTTATCTCTGTTGGAAAACCCAGATGTTGCAAGACAGTACAGCTAGGGCAGTGCCTTGTTGGCATGGTTGTACAGGGAGATGTGTCATGCCACTCACCCTGATGTTACTGAAATTGCTGGACCTTTGATATTACTGCATGTATGGGCATAAGAGAGACTATCCTTTCTCGCACTGAAGAGGGAGACATAAATTCAGTGGGATAATCTTTGTCCTTTAGGCGCGAGGTAAGTAAATTTATTGGTTTCATGTATTTGCTTATAATGTAAAAGCATTGATGACTTGTAATTGATATTTTTAAGTACTTGCAGGTGGACAGTGAAGTTCAAGGTAACACGAATCGGCCAAAATATGGTGTCTTAGTATAAGGAGATGCTGGACAAGATGTCAGCAAAGCAGGTAATTAGAAGTTTATGTTATATCTATGTACCATTTAACATATTCATGTAACAATTTTTTATTTATTAAAACATTGACATTGTTTTTGAGTTACAGTTCATATCATTACCACACATTACTAATGAGCCGAGGCACTTGATACCAAATTATTATTATCGAGACCAGCATCTTTGGGGTGCTAAAGTACCCTTAATATGTTTTCATATTGTTGAGTATCATAAAGTGGATAGAATCATGCATCAGTTCGGCTATCAGCAACCAATACCAGAAAACCCTGCTAACATAAAGGCCGATCAAAAATTGCACAAATGTAATCTTCGGGGACGAGGCATCACAAACTACCGTTGGCTACATGATAACCACTTAGCCATTTTAAGGGAGGTTCCATATAAGGTTGCACATGGTCATGCTGCTCATAAGCAAGAGTACAAAGAGTGGTATATACGTATTAGTAAGAGATATCTTACACCAGTTAGTCTTATCCATACTGCTTCAGCTCCTTCCTGTTCTACTCATTCGACAGCATCATCTATGTCATCACAACGTCGTAGACGCACTAGGACTGATGTCCCTGGACCGTCAGCATCTTATGGACGTGTTGATGCTGATGTCCGACCATCAGATGTGTATATTCTATCACCACCACATAGGTTTCCACCTCAATATGTGGCTAGTACTTCAGCTATGTATCAGCAGCTTATGCCGGATGTTGCACAACAATCAATTGAGGTTTTTAACTCTCCCATACCGCAGGTGCTATACTTTCAGTATGGTAGTACACCGGCATCATATGACTCGGGTATGGGTTCAGGTATGTAAGTGGACAAAGGATTTAGTGGTTCTGATGACATACCTCAGTTAGAAGATCCTGGTGACATAGCTAATGTACCACATAGGCGAAACCCAGCAAGGAGGAGGAGACCGCGTCCATGTGGTACAAGGGGTCATTTTCTGTAGACCAGGATAGCCCGAAGTCCTTATTTAAGTTTTATTTTATTTTATTTAGTGTTACTTGTAATGGGAAGAGTCCTTCTGGTTTATGTTTTAATTTAGTTGTACTTGTAAATTGGAATTTACTTTTTTAATAAACAGGTAAGGATTTGCCAAACCCCCCACCACTTCAAGGTGGAATTTTTCAATGTCCAATAATAATAATTATCTTAAATACTAAAATTATTACATAAATATTCAAGTATTGTTTTAATAAACAGACATGCTAGCATCACTTTATAATGAAGCACATAATCTTTACAATAAAAGACGTAATCTTTTCATGAAGTGACTACTCGTTCACATATTTTCACTTATAAAGCATTTAAACAGTAAATGAACAGGCTGACATTACTTTACGTCTTAACAGACATGCTGACATTACTTTACACTCATGCATTAAATCTTTGACTACTTCAGTATATATTCAAGTGACATTATTTTGACGATAACAAAAAATATTTACTTATATAAACAGTTTCTAAACCCATCAGAGTTGAAAACATCAAACAACCATGTTGTACTAGAAACTCACACTCGATAATAAGAAAATATGCTAAGATAACCCTGCTCACATTGTTGCTGTCATGGACGTTGTGGTGGTGACAGATCATCAACTAGAACCAGACTTGAGCCATCAACACAAAGACAATGTCTTCATAGTGTATACAAGTATACTGATTCGAATGAGTTCACATGGTATGGATCGAAAAGAGAGTTTAAATGCGTCCTTATATATTCTACCAATAGTCGAAATATTACCGATCATATAATGGTCGGACTAGTTACTAATGTTTCACAAGAAAATTGAGTAGTTTGGGCAAGAGAACCTGAGTACATTAAATGGTGGGAGATAAGGTACGAGATGGAATCATATTGTAGATTACATAAGTTGTCAGTCCCAAAAGCGATCTCGACAACTTTATCCTCATTTAACACAAGGTGAAATAGTTCAGGTCATTGAAAGACTAAAGTCTGAAATTGACCAGATGAATCTAAGATTAGATAAGTACCATGCCTGGCTTGAGGCAGCTGCTCGCCAAGATGAGTTAAGAGCTCCAACCATGATGGAAATTAAAATTGATGATAATATGAGAGCGATGATAACCTGTTTGACTATCTTGACAGTGATGGTAATGATTTCATTCATTCATAATTTTTTCCCATTGTCTTTGCCAGCATGTTGTTAAACAATGACACACATATTTATTTCATTATCGCCAGTGTGTGGCAAGTTTTTTAAAATAAATTATAGTATTCATAATATGTACTCAATTAATATAAGTGTGTTCCATTAATTATTAAAATTATTTAATGTTTTTTCTTTTTACTAAACCATTTCAAATAAGTTTAAAAATTATACACTTTAAATTTAAAAAATATGGAAAATTTTAAAAATTTACGATATCATACATTATAAATATAAAATTCATTATACATTTTAAAATTAAAAAAATATCTTACGTTATAAGTTAAACTATCATAAAATCTAAATATAAAAAATATCAAACACCCTACATATACTTTAAATTTATAAAATATCATAAACTATAAATTTAAAAATTTATCATATATTTTAAAATTTAATAATTATGATACACTTTAAAAATTTATCATACATTTTAAAATTTAAATATATCATAACTATAAATATATAAATTAACATACACTTTATATTTAAAAAATATCATGAATTTTAAAGATTTTAAAATATCCTAAACTATAATAAAAAAATAATTATGATACACTATAAAATTAAAAAATTATAATACATATTTCAATTTTAAAAATACCGTACACCCAAAATTAAAAAAGTATAAAAAATTATAAATTCTAAAAATAACAAATTTTAAAAATTATCATAACTGTAAATTTATAAAATATATCATACACTAAAAAATTTAAAAATTACTATATATTTAAAATTTTAAAAATATCATACACTAAAAATTTATAAATTATCATATATTTCAAAAAATCATTTAAAAATTATCATATATTTGAAATTGTGAAAATTATCATACACCATAATTATCAAAAGAAAATTTAAAAAATTTGCAACCCATCAGAAAGAAAAAAAAGAAAAAAAAGAGAGGAGGTAGATGTGTGAAGGAGGTACAAAATGATAAGGCTGAAATCGGATTTTGAAAGCCCAGCTTTAGTACTCCCTGTTCCTGGTGTACTTTTGAATAGTTGTGGGCCCGTGAGGTGTTTGCTGGTGGGCCCGTGGGGTGACATGGAATGGTGAGTTGGATTTGAAAATAGATTTTCAAAATTCAATGTCCTGATTTATCCCATTTTGACTATTAAAGTAAAAAATCTACCATATAGTCCAAAAATTGTCAAACTTGGACCCTTCTGTCCAAAAGCCCATGATTATGCTCTCAAATTTAAAAGGTTGTCCAAAATAGCAAAAACAAAAGAATTGAAGAATCTAGTTGGATGGATCTAAGTTTGCTAAAAATACCAATGTTGGTAGGCACTGATCTCCAATTTCCAAGACCATGTTCTTGGATGTAAGAGACTAAGACGATGTCCTCCTCAAGAGTCCATGGACCCTTCTTGATTCCAACTTTGTCGCAGCAAAGAGGTCTTCCAATGGCTTATTTCACCCTTGAGTTTCTGTCTTCTGTTAAGGGTCACTCTCTATTCTTTTTTGTTTTCTCCTGGTTTCTACTACCTATTCTTTTTATTGTTTGGGCTTTCCTGTTAAGCTTTCAAATACTGATGTGTACATGTGACTGTTTATAGACATATTAGGTGACTTCAGGAAAAAAAAAAAAAAAAAAAAACATTATTTTAAGCCACCACTAGGCACATCGGACTTAATCCATTTACGTGTTATTTTATTATTTTTGAAGCCTCGTGAGTGAATTCAGTCATTCATTTTCACAAAGATATTCATTTATAGCATATGAAATTATGAATCAATTTACCTTGTGAACATTTTGGCTTGCCACTTGTACAAATTTAGAATTTTTTTTTTTTTTTTAATGTTTTTGTTGATGACTATCTGGTTTTATATTATTATTTGTTAATTGATCATTAAGATTTTTGTATCTAAGTTGAAAACACTTATTTTCTTTTCCTTTCTAATACATTGTGGAAATGAGCTAGGAAGGGGATGAAATTAGTAGTTTCAATGTGGTATGCTCTTATGAATGGACGGTTTTCCCTTTTAGCTGATTGTTGACAGAGCTGTATCATTTGATTCTTCTTGTTCTTCCTCTTTTCTAGGTAAGTTTTGTTGTCCAACATGAACCTTTATGATGTTTACTTATAGAGAAGTTTTTCTTTTTACGTAATGCTCTTGAATTATAGGTGTAAATTCATTTGATTGAGTTTAAACATTAAAGCCTATATGAGTTGATTCTTATGGTTTTTAAAAAAACACTTGTACCTATTTGAACTAATTAGAATATTACTTGAAAAATTATAAATGATTGTACTTTTTCATTCCTCCCATTAGTTTGAATTAACTAGTTAGAATGTTACTCTAAAAATTATAAATGACATCATATCATTATGCAGTTTCGAATCAACTTGGCAAATTTGTTGGAATTATTAATTGCTTTTTGCTAGTAGGATCTCACTTCTTGAACTTATTACTCAACTTTTTTTTTTTTTTTTTTTTTTTCTGCTAATAAGGTATGCTCTTAATTCTCATTCTATATTAATGATGATACCTATATTGATGTTACAATAGTTTGAGAACATGAAAACTATATTCTATTAAATGTTTTACCCAACTTCGAGTTCATGATAAATTCTAATAAAGCTTAATGTGGTATAACTACCCACAATCTTATGTCTGTGGCAATTACCCACAAACTTTCAAGTGGGTAATAGATTATAGTTTACGGACAAACCAATTTAATTTGTGGGTAATACCCACAGGCAATAATCACAAATATTGTTTGCAGGTCTTACTCACAAACCAAGAGATTTGTGGGAATTGAAATTAAATGTGACTGACAAATCATTCATCAACCATGTTCCACAAAACTCGCTGACAAACGTTTATGGGAATTATCCACGAGTAATTACCCATGGATTGTTTGTCAATACGCATTTTTCCACAAACCTTGGACCCTTTTCCCACTAACTTGGTCTATGGGAAAAAGGTCATTTTTCTTGTAGTGAATTACCAGCTAATATATAATTCATAATAAACCTGCTCAATATCAAATGCATTTCGAGTAAACAGTTCATAGGAAATAAGTTGAGTATTTCATAATTTATAAGTAAATATATATTTATATATATAGTTTAAGATGAATTGGTGGAATATTAGTAGATCTATAATTCATTGTAAAATGAATATGATGAGTACAAGATGATTTTATGAGTAAATCACTAGAATATTTGTCAAGATAAGATATAGTTCAACTTAAATTGGCAGAGATCCTGGCGTGTTTTGACTAATAAACAGTTTAAGATAAATAGGCTTACTCTTAAACGGGTTATGAGTAAAGTAAATTGGTTGAGTAACCTACATGAGTAACAATATAATTAAAGATAAATTAACTTAATATATGGCAATTTCTGAGTAAATATATAATTTAAAATAAATTGGCTAAGTACTTGTTGATTTAATAGTAAATTTAAAATTGATTGACACGTTGACAATTATTAACTAGTATGTAGTTCATATTAAATTGGTTGAATATTAACTAATATATAGTTCATAGTAAACCAACTCAATATCATATTAGATGATTTACAGGCAAATTTATAGTTTGAGGTAAATTTAGTTCTTAGTAAACAAGTTGAGTAATACATAGTTCAAGATAAATCGACAGAGTTTGTCGATTTATGAGTAAATATATATATATATATATATATATAGTCTTAAAGGAAGAATATTTTAATTTTCTTAAATATCCTTGTAAAATTTTAATATTATATATTTATTTTTAGTTTTTTTTTTACTATAAATAAACTATTTTATTTTTATTTTATTTCTTCTAATTATTCTCCATTTTAATATCAATTAGTTTGTAATTGTTGACTATTGATATTAAATTTATCTATTTATTTATGAATATAAAAGTGATTTAGTGAAAGATTTTTTATGTTTTTTTAAATACCTATGAGTTTTTACTATTACATAAATAATTTTTAATAGATTTTACTTCAAATAGGCTAATTTTTTTAATTCCTCCCTAATTCTTTTTCATTTCAGTATTAATAGAATAATATTTGTTTTATGACTATTGATATTTTTTTTCCTAATGCTTTTCAATATTAATAAATTTATAATTTGTCAATATATCAATAATAATTAAAATTAAATTTCTCAATTTTTATTTATTTAATAAGTAACAAAAAATATATATAAATTATTTTTAAAAATTTTATTTATTAAAAAAATATTAAGAGTATAGTTTTTATAAATATAATATTGTTGTGTTAATTACTTTTTCATTTTTAAAATTTTAAAAAAATTGATATGTTTATATTATGAATTAAATTTTTTTATTGACTTTATCTATTTGTTGATATAATTAACATGAAGTATTATTTCTTATTAAATATATTTTCTTGATTTGTATATCAATTGTTGATGAACATATACTTATATATCATAAAAACACGGTTCACGTATAATATATGTGCAATGAAAGCTTATATATATATATTAAGATTAATTAATATGATGAATACATGACGATTTTCTAAAATAAATTTATAGTATATGGTAAGTTGTCTAGGTATTATAGGCGAATAATAGTTCCTGGTAAATTGGTTGGGTAATTCACAATTTTTTAGTAAATGTATAATTCAAAGTGAATCGGCCCAGTACATGGCAATTGATGAGCCCAAATATAATTCAAGGTTAATGGGGCTAAGTACTAGTTAATTTATGAGTAAATCTATTTGGCTGTAACCAAAAAACAAAAAAAATAAAAATCTACTTGGCTGAATATCTGTGAGTAAATATGTAGTACTAGATAAGTTGGCCAATGCTCTCCTAACACCAAACAAATAAATATCACCCTTACCAGTATAAAGAATACCAACTATTTGAATAAAGTAACTATCACACTGTTTTTTCTTTTTTGGATTTCTGAAATTTGAAACTTTTTCTCATTGCCTGATTACCCATATGCTAATTTTATTGTTTGATTGTTGGGATTGGCATCTAGCTATCTTAGGGATGTGTTGGTACCCCTTAGGCCATGGAACTGCTTGATGATACTCTTGGCTGCATTGACCCTGAACTCTCAATGAATGTTTATGTATCCCATTCTGTGAAATTTGAACCCAAATGCAATCCTTTGCCATTAAAAAGGTGAAAAAACCAAATCAAAATGAACTTTTTCTGTTAGTACATGAAATGCAGACAAGAAGATTACAAATTCCACATGAGATTACGAATGAAGCTATATTCTTGTCAGTGTTACCAAAGATTGAAACATACTGTACAGAAGCAAAATTCTTACATCAAGTCATCAACACTAGTAGTATTGAAAAACCACTCTCATGTTGCAGTGATATGAAGTCTTGTATGGAGTTTAAATAATTATCTTGCAGATGGGAGGCAGCCATTTGATAAGTCAGGGCTCTCGATTTCGAGAAAGCTTGTGAGTAAGGTTTTCCGTGAAGATTGTGCTTTTGAGCTACCTGAAGAAATTTTTAGGTTGCCTGCAGTTCCTTTTTCAATCTTCACAGCATCTTGTATAGCCAAGATAATTTCCTGCATCCTTGGCCTGGAGACACTATGTTGTTCAACACATTGAATAGCAATTTCAGCAACCCTCCATATGGACTCAGTTTTTGCATTTCCCGATAGAAAAGGATCTACAATGCTTATCACGTCTCCTTTACGAATCAAGGATCTTGCCTGCAATGCAATGATTATCATCATGTAATGTTTTGCTCCACATTAATTCTAGAATGACTTTATGAAGTGCAGTTTTATACTGCTGTTTGAAATATGTTCCTTGAAAAGTCCTCTACCATTAGTCTACCATCAGATTCTTTTCTTGTCTGTTTTATTTATAAAGAAAATTTCTTGAAATATTTTTGCATAATATTGCTTCATTTCTAATTCAATGGAAATAGACATACATACATACCCAGTGAACTATGTTCATCTCAGGACCATAATCTTCTGTTGACACAGGCTTTCTTCCAGTGATCAATTCCAGAAGAACAACTCCAAAACTGTAAACATCACTCTTCTCTGTCAATTGCTGATTTGCATAGTATCTGTTCAAAGAAAGACATAGTGAGTCTAAGCATTTGCACTTGCAGGAGGAAAGATATGGTTAATTCTGCAGACATGAGATTTACTCTGGATCCAGGTAGCCTACAGTTCCTCGTGCAACACTTGATATGTGGGTTAAATCTTCTTCAGCTTGCCTGGAGAGTCCAAAATCTGACACTTTTGCCCTCATATTGATATCTAGGAGAATATTGCTTGTCTTTACATCTCGATGAATGATACTGGGATTGCATCCAGTGTGTAAGTACTCAAGACCTACAGTAATCTAAACCCATGTTTTAACTGTTTAACTTGGAAACAAAACAATGTGTAAGCCAGAAAGGTTGTCAGTAATGAACCTTTAGCTGCATCTTCTGCAATACGAAGACGAGCTAGCCAGTCTAAGTGCTTCTGGTTGGCAGAACCTGTCAAAAAGATTGGATTGTTATTTCATAACAGATGCTACAGCCACTGGCAGAGATGAAATCAAAATTTTTGATTCAGGGCAGGCATAACCATGAATGTGATCCCGCAAGGTTCCGTTGTGCATGTATTCATAGACCAGAATATGCTGATATTCTTCTTCACAGTATCCAATCAAGGGAACCAAATTTCTATGATGAATTCTTGATAAGAGAGCTACCTGCAGGTATGGGCCTGTAGTTAGTGAACTGGATTTTATATATGATAAATGTTGGGAAAGGATTGATTGTGTACTAGTAGTAAATATTCTAATTCATTGAGTTATTCAAGCCATTTGTGTTGTAGGTTAGGTCCGCTGAGTACTCCTGATCCAGTGTGACTCAGAGTTGGAGGTCTTCAAGAATCCTAAGTCTCAAATCTTAGAATTAAGAAGGTTCAAATTTGGTCCAAACAAGACAAACTCCATTTCTGGTACAGCTATGATTGTGAGTGGTTCACTATGGAGTTAATGGAATCCCAGGTATTCAATTCTTCAATTGAAGATCCCCCTTTTCCTGATTGTGTTTATAATGCAATCAATTTACTGAGTGAATTCTGTCAAATAATGTGCATAAGAATCTTAAGAATTTAGAACCAAGTTACTGCAGATTTTTTTTAACTTTCATGCATTTTACAGAGATGTGTATTAAAGAGCTGAATATGACACTACCTCTGTCACAAATTGATGGTTTCCATGGGTTGACGAATCAGTCATAATCTTAACGGCCACCTCTTTTCCATCTTTCATTTTTCCATAGTAGACAGATCCAAAACTTCCCATGCCAATTTTCCTTGAAAAATTATTTGTAGCTTCTTTCAGCGCAGGGAGTGTGATATAGCAAGCTATACCTTCATCCATTAAATGTCCATCCCTGACCATCGAGTATGCAGTTGATGGTTTTGTGCTGCTATGTCGAGAATCACCTGATGCACACAACTATACTGAGTTGGAAAATCCAGTGCACATTCAGGAAAAATTGAAAAGGAAGTACTATATATGTAACTTGGTCATATACATTTGTCGTCACCTTTTTGTTGAGATTTCTTTCTTCGAAGATTATGGAATAGCACCAAACTTCCTAAGAATAAAACTGATAGAATTGCAAGAACCCCAATCGAGGTTCCTAGTATTAACTGAAAATGCACCTTGTCCTTTGTCCCTCTATGCAGACTAGGATTACCTTCATAGCTAGAACAAAAAATAATAGAAATCATTACTTTTTTGGTTCTGGACTAGCTCAAATCATTCTTGTTCTGCTATATTTGTACTATACTCTATCAATGTGATTGCCATGCATGAAAGTTTGGGATAACTTACTTGAAAATGATTTTCCCATTTAATAATCCTGAAGGTATTTCCCCACTAAAAGAGTTATTCTGAATAAACCTGTCACATTTAATTCAGTATCCTGATCAGTTAACAAATATTTCAAGAAGAACATGCTTATATTGGAATGGAAAAAGTTAATGCCAATAAGCAAATGTTTCAATTTTTTTCAGTAATTTGCAGCCGAACTAAAATTGCTACATACAATGCTTGCAGGCTAGGCAAACTACCCAGGTAAGATGGCAGTGGACCAGTCAATTTGTTATCCTCTAGATGCCTGCAAGTTGACACTCAAAATAAACCTTATGAAAGGTAGTAAACATTAACAAAGGGAGGATGTTCTCCCAGTTTACAACTTATAAATTTGAATCGTGTAAAGAAATCCCACCCACCCCACCCCGCCACAAAAAAGAAAAAAGAAAAAGAAAAATTGTGTGAACTGATGAACTTACACAATCTTTAGATTAATAAGACTGCTCATGTCAGGGAGAAGTCCAGTAAGGGAGTTACCATCTAACCACCTAAGAAAGGGAAAGCATGAATTGATTGCAAACACACATTAAAGTTAACGAAGAAAACAAAATATTTTTTCGGAAGAATGCAGCACTTACAACTCTGTCAATCCTTCCATTCCTTTGATCTCAGGTGGTATTTCACCCTTCAAGTTCCTTCTTGACAGGTCACTGATACAGGTCAAATGTTTAGCTTTAACATTTGGCTTCCAGTAACCAATATATACTATGGTGAAATATTTTCAAGAACTTTAAAAGTGTAGATTACTTTCCATCTTAGCAAACTATAAACAAGCAGTTTTCTCAGACACATAAAGTTGTGACTAATATCTCCCTTTTGTGTGTTTTGACATAAAGTGAATGGGTGAACCTGGTGGCCTGATGCCAAGCAATTCTGTCGGTGAGATTCACCTTTTTTGTCACCACCTAAGAGTGAAGGTAACATTAATTTGGATTGGTGTTGGATATTAGCAACACTGTTTCATGTGTGTTTCTAGTTCTTTCAATTGTCTGCTATAGCATTGTCTCTTTAAAGCATAGATCTCACTCTGAAAATCCTAATCAAAACTTGCTTTCATTCAAGTCATCTTCTTATATGTTCAAAAACTCTACCATTTTGATGCCTCAATCCTCATACATGTAATCACAGTGCACTCATTGACATGAAATAAAAATGTCAGAAAGTATAGAGATGTACATTTTTGTAATTCTTGGAGGTGTGGTAGAGCTACAGTTCAACCATTCCCAGTTAGTTGGAACACAAGGATCTCCTTCGTTCATCTGAGAACTTTCAGCAGACATCAAGCAAAGTGCATTTGCAACAGCCACTACCAATTGAAATCATGAATAACAATTAGCATTGCTGGGGACATATTAGATAATTGAATATCACTTTTGTTAAGAGTAGCAATATTTCTTTATTTGCTACTGTCTATTAAATAACCAGTATACAGGTATTTCAAAAAAGCTCATTGCAAAAAAGATACAGCGAGCTCAAGGACTTACCGTCTTGCCCGTCAGTCTTGGAAGCAATCTCTAAGTATTTGCTTATTTCCATTGCATTTAGAAGTGGTCCTCGAGTAGAATCCCGGGTTTTCACAAAAGAGAATGACAGAACAAAATCGAGAGTCACATTCATGTAACTAGGCTCATAAAGAGTGTAGCTCCCGTTGGCATTCTCAGCTATATTTACCACTGCATTACTATAGTCAGGAAAGAAAGGTTGCTCGAGTTTGAATTTCCTAGTCTCATTCTTACCCAAATCTTCAATCTCTGCAAAATATGCATAAGCTCGAGCATTTGCAGGGAAGTCTTCTAGATTTAGTCTGTAGCTGAGTGTTCCTTTTGTACCAACAACTGCAGTTTGCATGACTTTAACAGGTGGGTATTCTCTTGTCCTTGTGTCTATGTTCTTAGATGTGTTAATTCTTTCTGTGCCAGGAGCAACTCCAACAAGATAATTTTGTCTTCTTATAAGATCAGAATCCCAAATCCTATCATATGGATCATCTGGGTACCTGAGAACAGAAGAATTTATAGTATCAACTGATGCTAAATGGTTAGTCCGGGTATGGTATAGTTTTCTTTTCCTTTATGTTTATCTTCCTAATTGTCAGTTTTAGCAGGTATGTGATTTTTTATTACCTGATGGCATCTTCACTTGGGGCACCAAAGTTTATTCTAGCAGCCACTTCTAAGAAGAAATTATCCTCATAATCAGTTGCATACATAGAAAGATTCAAGGGCCTCAGCTCAAGAGTGGATATGAAAGGAGAACCAGTTGTTGCACAACATATGCACACATCAACAAAATCCGAGGGTGCCCGGATGATTATTTCCTTTACATATATCCTTGAAGCATCCAATATTGATACAGTCGACCACTTGGTTGCATCCAAATACAACTGAAACTGAGGGTATGTGTCTCCATTTGCCAAGCTGCCATACTGAAATGTTGCACGGACTAGGTATCTCCTTCTCTCTTCTGTTCTCAAAGTGTAGCAGTACTTCTTGCTGTCTATGGGAAAGTCTCTCTTTCTTTGATACTGAACCTTGTTTCCATTTGGATTTTCTACTCCCACTGATTTGCCTTGTTTCATGAACACGGTGTCTGAAATCCATGCTAGTCCAGTGCTTCTGTCAGTGTAATTATTTGTGCCTCCACAGTCTATGCTGATGAATTCTGCATATAAATTAGATACAGAATGATTTCTAAATTTTAAATTTTTACTGCAAGAAATTGAATTGAAAACTTCTGGAATTCCAGAATTGTAGCCCAAAGAAACATACCTTGAACTTGGCACAGAACAGATGATTTTAATAGAAAAAATATGACCAAGAAATGAGAAAGCAAACCCATTGAAGAGATTAAGAAGACAAACCAATACGTTGGTCTTTAAGAATATGAGTGAGTGACTGTTCGTTTTAGTTCAGCATCTTGCCCTGCTTTCTTCCACTTGACTTTTAAGCCTTTAACTTTTTTGATTGACGATGAGTTTGTTTATTGTTCATTCACATTTGTATCTTTACTTTTGATTTTGGAATCCTCTTTTCCCTAGAAAAGATTTCAGGTTCCCTTTTCCTTTTTCTTTGTGTAAATATAAAAGAGTGACACACAAGCTCAACTTCAAGCAAAAAGGTGGAAGAAATAAACTTTTGAAGCTATTCATTTGTTTTTATTATAAGGAACTCCCAAAAACAAAGATCTATGTCACTGTCTGTAATAGCAATTTGCGATGGTGCTGTGGGACAACATGAACAGAGATATGGTAGTGATTGCTAGTAGCTAGGCCACCACATAGACTCCAATGTATCAAAAAATTGATGGAAGATTTTTTCCTATTTTTTTCTATATTTTTTAACCATTAATTCACATTTTTATATACAATTTTTACTACGTTAAGTATATCTAAATCTCAATAAGAAGTTTTATTTTTTTTATTTTTTTGTTCTCTTTAACAAATGTAACCTGAATTTTATATTTTCTCATCATGTGTGATTTTATATTTTATTTTATTATCTATTCCAACATGTACGCGAGACTCACTAGTAATATGTCAATGTAACTACAATTGTGTATTGTTGATATAATAAATTTGAAAAAAAAATTTGTATAAATACAAAAATATAATATATGAATGGGGTGATAATTATATCAAGTCTTTTGCTTTAATTTCCTTTTGCTTTTTCAAGCCACAATATCTCATGATTCATGAACTTTAACTTTGGAGTAAAACTGTCTTCAGCTTTTTAAAGTTTGAAAAAGTATGCAGATGACGCCCCTTGGAATGGCGGTCCCCTATTAAATGCAAATGGTATTCGCTTGTGCAACTACAAGATTATTATTATTTAAAAAAAAAAAAAACTTTAATCAGAAAGAAATGTATCTGGCATGAAATTCACTCACATCTTTATATATAAATTATTGTGTACAAAAAAAAAAAAAAATTCTGTATGGGTATGCCTACAACTTGACAAATTTCTGATTTTAGAGGAGGAATAATTTGAACAGTCAATTTATCATTTGGTCTAAATGTACTTATTTGAGCAAAAGTTCTGCATATAAAAATTCAATTAATGAAATATTTGCAGCAACATCATAAAAAAATCAAATATTATAAGAAAGAATTTGTGTCAAAGAATATGCACATATAATATAGCAGAAGAAAGAATATTCTAAAAAAATAATATTCAAAGAAAGAATTAGAACTATTATTTATATGTATGTCCCATAGAAGAAAGAAAAGAAATATTATATATGCTTCACCTTAGAAAAATTATTTATATGATGTAATTTCATTGTTAATTGTAGCTATTACATGGCCTATTAGTGTACCTAGATGACAACCCAACAACAGATAAGCTTGGCTGGGCCCTGAAAGTATGTTATCTAATTCATCAGCCTAAGATAAAAGTCCAATAAATTTCTAATTTTTACTTAGGCACCTAATTCAGAAATTCAATAATTTTGGGACCTACACACTTTCTTTTGTCTTGGAAAGGACATACACACCTTTATATTACAAAGTAGGTTCCCTTCCTAAAGGCCCCACAAGGAAAATGCACAACTCTCAACAAATCACATCCATCATGCAATCCTCCAGCACTAATTAATGGATTCATGAATTGCAGAAATCTTCTACTCTAGTTGGGGACCAATTTTTTGTTCTTTTGCTTGGATTTGGGGACCAACTTATTGTTGTCAATAATGTATTGCCTAAGTTGAAGCTAAAAAATAATGTATTGCTGAAGCCAGCTCTAGTTGACCACTAAAATCTAAACATGAGGGGTTTTTAATATTTATTATAGGGCTAACAATTGGGAGATATATCTTTTGGGACATTCAATCAAGAAGAATTTAGTTTATCCCATAGGCCTAAAATATGGGCTAGTTTTTGTAAGTCTAACCACTATCGCTATGCTGTTAGTTGTTAGTTGTTAGTTGTTGGGTGAGGTTACATAAATATGTTTTTGGGTGAAACATTTATGATCTCTTACTAGTTCTGTAGGGAAGATTTCATTGAATTTCTAAGTAGAAAAATATATAAATAATTATTATTATTAGTTCAAATATAATATCATGTCAAAAAATAAAAAAAATAAAAATACATAAGCTATTAAAAATAATTGATATCTTACACCAACCTTTTGGTACTTGTATATGTGTTAGACACTCCAAATTCACATGTTATTGACCAAATAGAATATAAGAATGTTTATAAAAATATGGTCAAATATAATCGATGATTTACTTGATGAACAAATCGAATATAACATTAGACATTTGATGTTAGGCTGAATAAAAGCATAAGAAACAGTCACTTGATGAACCGTGTTAAAGTACCAAAGCCAAATGCAGCTAAGCATAATAGTGAAGGCCAATTAAAGATTATTTCTACTTGGGGATAGATAAGATTTAGACTTTTTTATGATTTTAGTTTTGAGAAAATTAATTACAATTATTCAATAAAAAAATTGAGTTTTGCAGTTATCTAGAAACAATTATTGTTTTAGAACTCAAATAATTGTATTGAAAACCGTCACTAGTATATATACTTGGCCGCTAATACATTTGTAGAGGTTCTTGACCAAATCATTAACTTTTTACTTCATTTATCTCTGCTTATGTACTTTTCATACACTTTTTAGATGCTTTTCTTAAAAATTGTTAATTTATTCTCATATTTAAATACTTATAATTCTGTATTAAAATTTAAATCAATAACTTATAATATTCACAACCGTTAGATTATCAAAATTTACAACATAAGTTTCTAGCACGAGGCACATTATGTCCATCAACAATACCCGCAGGGTTTCATCCCTCCATTATTTCTCCCAATGTTCTACCAAAAAAAAAAAAAGGCATGCTGTTATATTTGGTGCTTATGCACCTTTAATGTTTTTTTACTCACAATAATTTTGCTTGACGGAGAGGGGACAAACTTCTTCCAGGGGCAAGTGGCAACACTAATTTTCTTTAGAAAAATAAAACAAAATGGAAAAGACAGTAACAGTTAATTCTAGTACTCTAGAGGATAGAAATAGTATTGGGCCGAAAGTAGAAAGTCAGCAATCAAGATTGAAAATTATGCTTAACCCCAACCCAAACTGGATTTGAGAGAACAATGAATGATGCTTTAGAAAGATACATGAGAGCGAGAAGGCATCCCTTTCTTTCTGTGTGAAAAGTTTGAACATTAAGCAAGCTGCTCTTTTTCCTTTTCTCTCGTCCTCTTCCTTTGGTTCATCATCCTCTTCTCCTTTTAAAATATATCCATCTAAATTTCTTCTCCAAATTCCCTTGGTACCTCCAGAAAGGTCAGAACTTTCTGTGATTCTTTCTCTATTGCTTCTTTTTGTTCTGTGAAAATAATGTGGCAAAAACAGCCCACTGAATCTTCCTATAAAGCATCTGTCAAAGCTCTTGAAGCTGATATTCAACATGCCAATACTCTGTAAGTTATGAATAAAAGCTCTTGTAGTACATAATTGATTGGTGAAGAATTGGTAGTGCTTCCCATTTTCCTCTTCTGGGTTTCTTGGGAAAGGCATTCTGTCAAATTAATTTACCCAAAAACAAAGAAATAATCTGTGTTTGTCATAAAATAAGTTGGGTAAAGTTGTTTACTTGGGTGAATTAGATATAGAATTTGGCGTCTTAGGTGTGAATATGCTGTGCTATTATGTTTTTATTCTTTCATAAAGATGCGACCTTGAGGGTTTTGCTTTCTTTTACTGAGAAAGGCATTTAGTTTCTCGAACCATGCCATGAGGCCCATGACTATTGCCTGTTTGTGTTTTGATTTCCCATTTGATGTTTTTCACTGGATGAAACCATCTGGAGCTCACTATCCCTCCTCCTAGTGCATTGATTTCTACATTTAGTTTCACTAACCATGCCATGACTATTGCCGATAATTGACATTGTATTTATGAGAAAACTCATTGGGGTTCTGACATCAAACTATGCAGGACAGCAGCGCTTCCTAGAGATTATGGTGGGGAGTACATTCAGATGAGATTATCTTACAGCCCTTTAGCCCCTTTTCTCTTGTATTTGATGGAATGGATGGATTTTAGTTGTAAGGATACTTTTCCCAGTTATTTAGGTCTACTCCACATACTTATATACAAGGTTGGTTGTCATCAGTTTCTTCTCAGTTCTTTCACTCCAACTTTTTTTAAGACATTTTAGGAAACAATTTTTGCTTTTTCCTTTTCCTTTATAAAATTTTTAGCCATTTCCTTTCCTATTAATCCTAGTTCCTACCATTTTGCGTTTACATAGAAATGAAAATGAACCTCTCATTTGGTAATCAGGTGTATGTTGATGGAATGCCTTCTATGTCCTCAAAGGAAAGGAAAGCTACACTAAAGGAATTCTACGGTCCATCTTCCTCTGCAAGCCCCCATGTCTTCTTGTTAATGTAATTACCTTATTTCATTTATATGTGATATCCAAATGAATCTAACGGAAGTACTTTTGCAGCTGTAATATATCCTTCCCTTAAGCAACTTGAAGACGAGTTTGTAGCATCACAATATAATGATCAGAGACGACAGTTCGTAGAAGTTTTGAGCAGCAAGAAGCTCGAAAAGCTCCCTGATACCAATCATGATAAAGATGATGAATGTGGTATATGCATGGAAAACAATGCAAAGATGGTACTTCCCAACTGTGGCCATTCCTTGTGCATCAGCTGCTTCCATGACTGGTACAGACATTTGCCTCTTTTTCTTTAAATTTCACATCAGAATTTAAACTAACTGTGTTAACTGAATAAATTTAATTTCATTGTAATGAACAAAATACAGGAATGAACGATCTCGATCCTGTCCTTTTTGCCGTGGCAGCCTCAGGAGAGTCACTTCTAGAGACTTATGGATTGTTATTGGCAACAATGATGTCATTGACACAGTTACTCTTGCAAAGGAGAATCTGAGACGTTTCTACCTGTATGTGGAAACCCTGCCACTTATTATGCATGACACACACATAATTGTATGTGATTACATGCTGTGAACTCTTTCTTTGAAGGTTGAAGAGCTATATTGCAGCTGTATATAATTTAAATAAACTGCTGATAGTGAAAACCAGTTTCTTCAACCAAGTCAGGAGATATGCAAGTGGCTCTAAACATTGGTGACACTTGATGCTCCTCAATGAGCAGCCGCGCAGAAAGGGAAAAGGAGTTATGCAATGGAAATAGAACTCTTAACAAATGTAAAATTAGCTAGCAAGGTATGCTTGGCATTCAACTCAGTCTTTTTGAACCTGAGTGCTTGTTGTCAGAATCATGTTAAGAAAGTTGCCTATGTTAGGGCTTCTTTGCACCGCCTATTACTGACTTACTGTATATGATAATGATCATGTATGACATGAAAAGTATTCAAAGTGTACTTCCACCTGATTTCCTATTAAGGGATTTTGCTACTGTAACAAGGCCTGCATATAGTGTGACATAATTGTTATTCTTACTTGGTGTTGCATTATCATTTTGCCTCCAGTTTTTCTGCTCACGTAACAAAAAATTTGAAGCTCGCGTAAGACTAATTAGATTCTGGCCTCTGAGTAACAAATGACTTATTCATAATTACCAAAAATTGTAGAGACTTAAAGAGTGTTGCTTGGTTAAGATACTATGAATTGCCTTATGAAGTATTCTTGTTACAATCCCATGTATTGAATGCAACAGATTATGCTTGTGTTGATCTGTCTGTTGTTTAATTAACTTAAACATTAGTGTAGTAATTTACGTTCTGCAAGTTTATGAGGATCGAACATGTGATCTCTACCGACCCTCACCCCCACCCTCTTTTACCTTCATTGTAACTCCAAGAAACCTGAAGGAACAACTTTTGAAAGGCATGTTGTTTGATATGAGTTTTTGAAAAGGATATAATTATTGTTGGCATGAATTTGACATCTTAAATAGTGAATGAGGGAAAATTATTTAGGTAGATGATTTTAATTAGTTTGAGAATTAAGACTTTAGTTGAGTAGTTCTTTTTTTCTTTTTTTCTACAAAACTTAGTTGAGTGGAGTTAGATGATTGTTATGATGAATTAGCCAACCACTACAAAATCCACCCAAACATGTGCCCACTCCAGCACTGAGGAATTGGGCCTGGATCAGTCATGTTTCCTGAACAGCCCAGACCAGTACTTCTATCTGGGCTTAGATTAAAAGAAAATAGTAAAATGATGTAAATATTTTCTTTCTTCCATCAAGTCTCTTTTGATTTTCTTGTCTTGGTTATTTGATTAGAACACAGCACAAAAAGGGAGCAAAACACTTTTTTTAACTACGAATTTCAGTAATTTTTTTATTAAAATTAGAATCCAAAACTTACCCATCATCAAAAACAGGTACATGAGTGTTAAGCACTAAGAATTATTAAGCATATTAAGGAACAGAGACTGAACAAAGACTCTCTGTCTGTACTGTAATACCTTTTTCACAAAGGGCCTGAAAACTTGTGGAGGAAAGTGGTTATCACAAATAATTAGGCTCAGGCATATTCCCAGAACAAGTAGCTCATTGCATTATTCAGCATCTTTTCATCCCAGTTACAAGAATAGTGTAGAAAAGAAACAAAAAATGAAATTGGAAAGTTAGGAAAAAGGAATAAATATGTAAAGAACAACAGGTGAAGCATCATAGGAGAGAATAAGGCAGACCCATTTTCTTAACTTTTGATTATACTATATAAAAGCTATACACCACTTAATTGAAGTTGCATGGAGTTCATCCTTCCAATATGTTAGTCACCAATCATGCTCACCCTCTCATTTAGTAGATAATTCACTTCAAAATAAAGAAATTCTTAGTGGGAATTTCCTTTTAGAGTCATTTTGTTTTATTATACATATTTCCCATTCCCAAAACCTCTCCTAACCCCACAATCTAAAAACTATACCTTTAAATCCCTATAGCCAAAAGTTGGGAAACTTGAAGCTCAGATATCAACTCCCAAAGTCATCCTAACAAATATCATAACAACCTCTCTCCCTCTTCAGAAAATGAATGATTCACTAATGAAGTTGACAACATACTTAAGTTTAGACCACCAAACGTGTAATTTGAGGCCTTTTTTTGTTCAATGAAAATCTATTAGTCCTTGAGCTACACAACATATAGCTAAAAGTTTCAAATTTTAACCACTGAAATATCTGTTTGACAACTATTAAAATAAAGAATTAAAAGAGAAAAAAATGGGCTTAAATCACATCGATTTGTAAGCACGAAAAACTTAATTAACTTACTGTCGTTGTCCTTAATCTTAATTAAGTGATGATTGGTTTAAAGAAATCATTTATTTGAGAGTTAAAGGAGATGCCAACTTTTCTGCTCTAATGTGCAGCAAGGCGGCCTTAAAATCTTTATTAGACCTATGGGGATCGTGGCCTTTATGAATGCATATGATTAGCTGTTCTTGCATTGTGTAATTACTTATAAGTTGTGACTCTTATTTTATTCATTTCATAAAGTTTTCAATTAAAGTTAATTGGGTACTTACTTTAATAATTAAGATAACGATCAAGATTGAATTTTTTAAATTTTTTTATTTATAAAACATGAGAATTCTTTCAATAAAAAAAGATGAGTAAGTCCCAAAAAACAATTCCCTTCATTCATAGTTCAACCTTTTTACTTAGTTGTGGGAACTTTCTTCATCTATCGTGCTTCTTCTTCTTCATTTTTCCAATTTTTATTTTTTTATTTTTTTCTCATAGGGCTAATAATATATCACTTCTTCATTTAGAGATAGTCTGCAAAGAAAAGGTTAATTGGAATTTCAATAAAAAACTTCATTCTCATGTATGAAAAGGATTGTTCTAAAGCGTGGAAAACACGCACTAATAATAAGGATACAGCACAATTTGAGCGACAAATTTGACCTGACAAGGATGTTTTGTCCCTCTAGAATTGGATTTCCTACAACAAGCTTTTGATATGTGTCCATCACATGTTGGTGAGGAAAGTTGATGAGCCCACTAATTCCAAAAGCTAGATTTTGGGCCATACCATTAATAATAAAATATTCAACGAGTTTTACTCCAACACTCCATGTTTTTAAGTACAAAAAGTTTCTTCAAAATTCAAACTTTAGGAATTATTTGGGCATCATATTAATGAGGGATTTTTCTAAACGTGTATCTTAAAAATATTTGTTAATTTATTAAAATAATTATTTTTTAAAATAATAAATTATAAATTAAATAATACTAAAAATTAATGATGCAAAATTTCTATTTATAAAACTTTATCACAACAATTGTTAAATAAATCCATTTCAATTATTTTAATGATTCTTGATTGATTAGCATAATTAGTGACGAGTCTCAATCCAAGGAGTTTTGGGTGCATGCCCTACATGTATTGGTTAAAAAATACGTATGTTTTATAGAAAAGAATGAAGTTGTCTCTTTAGTTAGTGTACAAAACGTATTAATGAGAACATACTTTCATAAATTTTTTAACTAATTAAAAGTACTTATAAAATAAAATATACCTCATTAATCAATTAATCACCAAGTGAACTAATGATAAATTAAGTTATTTCTTTTAGAGGTGTGTCTAGGCCAATTTACGAATACCCTAACTAGTCATATTTTCGATTCTATTACTGATAACTCATTCACGCCAAAACTAGAAATTGAGGATAAAGACAATGTTTTAAAGAACAACTTCAGTAATTGAAATAGAGTTATAAGAATATAAAGAAATGATATAAGTCACATGTGAAACATATTTATCTCTCTTTGATAAAACATCAAGACTCTTATGTTCAACCACATAATCAAACTTAATATTTATATTACAAAAAATTAATCGAGATATACTAAATTGATTCAGATATATCTTATCACTAAATTAAAATATATTAGATTATATTATTAATTGGACATGTCCACCATTTCTCTTCTTGAAACAATTTTTCAATCATGTCTCTCAATTGCGTTCCACGTGCCTTTCCACCAAAGCAGTGTCATTTATGTGAAACTTAAATTATTTAACTTCCTTTCCAATGTTGTTTTAAGACTTAATTATCTTGCAAAAGTAGAAGATGATAGCTAGCTCTTCAGTTTTTTGCCCTTTTCATTTTTAATTCCAAAACAAGACCATTTGCTAGTTTATTTCTATATACTAATATTTCTGCTAGTAAACTATTAATGCTTTTCTCTCTGTTTTCCATGTACCCAAATAGTTAATTTTGAATCTTTTAGTTGATTATTATTAGTGCAATGTGAATATTACAATTATGTCCACAAAATAAACATTTACACTAACATATATGCTATTATGAAATGAAACTTCATTTTTTTGATTCATCAAATATCATAGGAACACTTATTTTAATCAAAAAATTATTTATTTCTAAAATACACTTGTTTTAATACTATTTACTAAAACTCCTTGTTACAAATATGAACTTCTCCTTTCAATTGGATAATTATGTACTTTCTTTTTTAATGTGAAAATTATTTAAGACTGTAGATAATGAATTACCAAACACTAATAGGACATCTAATTTTTATTATGTATCCATAAATGCATTCATTCTAGTGAATTCTATATGGCTAGAAGCTGTGTAATCATGTTATTAACTATTAATTATAATTTTAATTATGTATCAAGACTGATAACTTATTTTTGTGAGTGATTTAATAAGTTCAAAATTAATAACCTCTTTAACTTATTAATTATGAATTTTGATTTTGTTATACAATTTTAGGAATAATATAGGTTGAGAAATTTTTTTATGTTTCTCAGAAAATTGGATATTTTAATTTGTTACAGATATAAACAAGTTAAAATTGAGCTGGATTTTGGCAAAATACAATTCGTTCGTTAGTTTTTAGGTGGGCCAAGCTAAGTTCGTGTTCGTGTTCGTCTAAAACTCATAAACCTAAATTCAAGCTCAGTCTCATTAAATAAATTGTTCCCTAAAATGGTTAAAGAGATTTGAACATTTAACAATTTGAAAACAAAAGGAAAAAAAAAAAAAAAAGAAGACAAACGATCACCAATGCCAAAACACTTCTTACTTTCTGATCTCTTGCATATAAATAATTTTTATAAAATATTATGATATGTGTCAAAATAAAACTCACGAACAATTTTATTTATTTGCATCCCTACTCATTGTAGCTCATGTAACGTGTGTTATATTCAGTCAACATAGATGAAAGCTATCTAATTTCAATTTTATCCAGATCACAATGTGATTTTGTACATATGTTAAATTATGTATGTGTTTTTTAGTAATAATTGAAATAGCATAGGCTAAATTATAATTTACATATTTTGAGCTTGCAATTTTCTAAAGTTCTACCCGCTTTTACTCTATTCCCAGTATTTTTCGGCAGTGATTACTAAAGGAGCTCAACTTCCTTCTTTTTTTTATTTTTACCCGCAGTTAAATTCAAACCGACTCCTACTCTTTTGCTGCGAAAAGATAAAGAACAAAAACCGAAAGCGGTAAATTCTAACGTGCGCCCCCACAGGACCGTTAGTTATCCAGCGCCAATATTCGTTGGTGCTCTCTCTCTCTTCTTTCGTCACTACTCACTCCCTTAAAACCCAAAGAAGCCCACTTTTTAAAACTCACAGACACTCGTCCCTTGGAGCCTCTTCTTCCTCATTCTCTCTGCACTTGATTTGGGGATCGTTAGCTACTTGACATGGACAATGGTTACTCTTCTCCTCGACACGACACTTTTCCGGCGGGTCTACGAGTTCTCGTCGTTGATGACGACCCAACATGGCTGAAAATCCTTGAAAAGATGCTCAAGAAGTGCTCCTATGAAGGTTTTTTCTTTTTTCTTTTTTCTTTTTTCTTTTCTCTTTTTCCTTTTTCCTTTTTCCTTTTCCTTTTCTCTGCTTCTCATACTTTTTGAGCTTCTGTTATGGTGCTGATGATAAATGTGTTCCTTAATTTGAGGATTTAGTACTTTGTTGAGCTCTAGTTGGAAAGATTCAATTTTTTCTCCTACTGTCAGATGGGTACCCAAGTCCCAAATTTTGGTTTAATATTTAAATTTTGAATTCTGATGTACTGAGCTAATGTTAAGTTGAAGATATGAACCTAACAACGTCCCCTTTTTTTTTGCTAAACAATCTAACTCTGCTGTTTTTCTCTTCTTGTGAAGTTAGTTAAGAAAATAATCATATGGGTTTCTTGAAGTTGGAGAGCTGCCCCATTTATGAAAATTTGTTAGATTGATCAGGTTAATCAATTTCTCTTATGTAAAGACGGGGCTTTTTCATTGCCTTGTAAGTAACTTACTGGGTCGGTCGAATAGCTAGTAAATAAAGAAAAGAAGGAAAAGTTTCCCTTATATTTAGTTGAATTTGATTTCTGCTGGTATTTATAATATACTATCTTCAGATCTTTTAGGGGTTATAGTGTTAGGTTGGTTTTCCTTATTGGAACCCTTTCTGTAATCTCACAGCCTGGAGAGAGAAGGAATGTTTTGTTAGTAGACTTACATATGTAGAGGTACTGCTGAAGCTGTAGATGAGAAACGGTATTGCTTTTGCTTGGTGAACTTGCACAGGCAACTGAAACTAGTAGTTTTTCAAGGAAAGCAACTTATTTATGATGCGTCAAGTTTAAGAGGAATGCCATCCTTGCGGTTGGTTAGAGTAATTGTACAAATAAAATATCTTGAACCGTGGCTTGGAGACTGTGGTTCAACTAATGATTTGTTTCTAGTCAACTGAGTTGAGCTTCAATGCATACCAATGCTTACTCCAAAGAAAGTTGAGAGTCTGAATTTGGAAACAAGGCTTCCTTTCGTCTCAGTTACTGCTGGACTATATATCTAGATGAAAAGAATCCTATTTACATAAAACTAGTGAATGCCATGATTTTGAAACACAAACAGATTGAATGGTTATTATACTCTTTTCAGTTTTCACTCCACATTCATCTCTTTGACCCACTCTACTATGACTCCACCACATCTCTGTGGTAACACTGACGTTCTGTTTTCCTTCCATCATGTTTTCTCAGTTACAACATGTTGTTTAGCAATAGATGCTCTCAACTTGCTTCGTGAAAGGAAAGATGGATGTGATATTGTAATCAGCGATGTCAACATGCCTGACATGGATGGTTTTAAACTTCTGGAGCATGTTGGACTTGAAATGGATCTTCCTGTTATAAGTAAGTTCTCTGCCCTTAATATATCCAACTTTCTGTTAAATGATAATGTTGCAATTTTCTTTTTTCACATTGACTGGAGTCCTTCACTGACATCATGCACACTTGCACAGTGATGTCTGTTGATGGAGAAACAAGCAGGGTGATGAAAGGTGTTCAGCATGGAGCATGTGATTATCTTCTTAAGCCTATAAGGATGAAAGAACTGCGAAATATCTGGCAACATGTTTTTAGGAAAAAGATACATGAGGTAAGAGAAATTGAGAACCAAGAAGGCTTTTTTGAAGGCATTCACATAATGAGAAATGCATCAGATCTTTCTGATGATGGCCACTCTTTTAGTGGAGATGATCTGGTTTCGATGAGGAAAAGAAAAGATGTAGATAACAGGCATGATGACAAGGACTTTGGAGAACATTCATCTTCAAAGAAAGCTAGAGTAGTTTGGTCTGTGGATCTTCATCAGAAATTTGTTAAAGCTGTGAATCAGATTGGATTTGACAGTAAGTTATTGTATGAACTTCACTGAAAAATATGGTTTTAGATCATCATTTGGATTTGACGTTTGCATTGCACATTATTTTTATTATTATATAAATGTATTTCGTTTATGTTTTTCTTGAGAGTGTAATGAGATTTATTTCATGCATAAGAAGGGCCATAACTTATCTTCTCTGTTTCGCAGAGGTTGGTCCCAAGAAAATACTTGATTTGATGAATGTTCCATGGTTGACAAGAGAAAATGTCGCTAGTCACTTGCAGGTATCTTGTTATCAACTTGGGCCTTGTGAAACACATGGAATTTTACGTTATCTGGCATAAATAAATTACCTTTATCCTTTCAATGTCCTGGTAATATAAATTATTTGAGAATATGTCTAGAGATATTGTAGTGTCTCTCTTTCAGATGAATATCTGAGTTTTTGTTATTTATTTATTGTATTCTAATTAAATCTGCTGTTTTCTTGAGTGATATCATTTTATCTCCAATAAAATTAAAATCTTAGGGGAGCTTTACTTTTGATCTCTTGAATATAAAGTATATACCTCAGTCCCACCATTAGCCTTTACAATTGCATGAAGCATTATTATTAATTTGTATTATATAGAATTGCATATCCTTTCTGCATATGAACATTCTTAAAGAGGAGAGAAAAATGAGTGATGACCAAATATTGTCAATGTTGAACATCGTTCCATTCTCATCCAGAAAATTTCCATCTTTGCAGAAGTATAGGCTCTACTTGAGTAGGTTGCAGAAGGAAAATGATCAGAAAACTTCTTTAGGTGGGATGAAACATTCAGATTTACTTCCAAAGGATGCTGCAGCTAGTTTTGGCCTTCAGAACTCCTTAAACATGCAACAAAATGATGTTGCAATTGACACCTCCAGATACTCTGGCAGTAAGTTGCAACATCAGAATGTGGATACCAAAAGCCACAAAGGTGATCTCAAGGAGATTGTTTCAGAACCCAAATCAGAAACAAAAAGAACTTCGGCTTGCAACATTCCTGATCCCCGGACAAGGAAGAGTTCTCAGATGGACTTCAATCATCCTTTTGCAGCACTGGAATCAAAAGGAAACTATGCAGCACTTGATTGCACCATCCCAACACCATACTGGAGTGAACCTCCAGGAATACAGCTCAAAGAAGAAAATAAGCCACTTCTTGAATCAAAGAATAGCTTCAGCCAGCTGCCAATGCACGGTGCTCTGCATCAAATTCATGTTGATCAACTACAATTAGTTCCATCAATTAGCTCCAAACCTTCTATAACAGAGAGAGAGAATGGTGGTTCCATTGACATTAAGCCTTTGTATGCTAATTACAAGAATGATTGCACCAGTCGAATGAGTCCAATAGGAGCTGGAGTTGACACCCTTTCAGTTCAATCCAAGAGTGATACGGTAAATCCTCAATCTTTAGATCCCATTTCCACAACTACTTTGGGCATGAAAACACAGGGCTTCAATGTGGATTGCATTTCTGACTTAGAATATTGGCAAAGAAACCTACATTTTGGAAGTGAGGCAACTTCTATGCCTTTGGACAAGGACTTGCAAGTTTGTTGGGTTCAAGGTGATTGTTATAATATGAACTTTGGGTTCCAGAATATAGAGTTGCCAGAGTATTGTGATCCAGGGATCATTGCTGATGTTCCAATCCACTTATATGATGCGCTGAGATTTGACTATGAGTTTCCTCATGATCCAGCAGATTATTCTGTAATTGAAGAAGGCCTATTTATAGCATAATCTGCTCTATCCTATGCATCATCGTGAAAACTCTCTCAAATGAAACGATGATTTGCTATGTGATGTAGGTAACCAATCTACTATTGAAGAATTTCATCTTTCTGGGTTGGTGTATCTTTTCTGCAATCCGCAAGGACTTGCCGCATGTTTAAAAGGCGTGGTGACAAACATTAAGCTTAATAAGCTGGCTTGTTCAAGCTATCTGACTATGCAAATTTTGGCTTTAACCAAAAAAAGAAAAAAGAAAAAAGAAAAAAGTAGTTACATATTCAATATTTGCTTCCGAAATGCAAATTTAGAAAATAAACTTTTCTTGCTACATCAAATGGGAAGACTTTGCTATTTAATAAACTGATTTGCCTTCTAGTCTTGACATTTTTCTGTTTCACGAATTAACCCTCAAACATACAAAATTTCATGGTTTAAAATATGGCATGAAGCCAGACTCATAACGATATGCACTTAAAAGGATTTAACAAAGGATTTAGCCTTATATGGCCTTCAAATTAAATACAAAATATGGTAGATTAATTTTGATGCAAAGAAATGCATTTATACATGACAAAAACTCATGAACTTTACATTCCAGCCAAACTACGCAAAAGGTCACTAACTATGCACAAATCCTATCTCCTAAATCCGCCATGGCTAAAACCCCCTGGACCCATATGTACATATGAAAATACAAGTTCATTGTTGGGGGAGGAAGGGAGCACTGCACTACAAAATTTCCTTCTAAATGTTTAAAGCCTCAGAACTAGAACTCCTTAAGACTACCTTTTTCATTTGCATCCCGCAACAAGCCCAAAGAAGACGATCTTTCTCCTCAATCAAAGTAATCAGGAAAAGAGCTCAGCCAAGAAGGTCACGAGCCGGGTCGATCCATTCTTTTCTATCTCCACACATGCTTTCTCAGCACTCTTCTCTGATGATGCATTGACTGAATGACTTGTGGATTGATTAATATTTTTTTGTAGTTAGCCGAAACTATTTACTGACCGGAGGCATCAAAGAACGATGAGAGCTTGTATTTATTTGGGCTGTACTGGGAGTTGGTTTTCTTCCAACTTTTGGTTATTGAAGCCTTCTTAATGACATCTGTAAGAAATAATGTATTATTTAAATGGTTTACACTTGTAACTTTAAGGAACAACTATAATTTTGAGGCAGGGATGGAGCTTATTAACTTTTCAAATATTGATATCCAGCACAGGGAAGAATGCATTGTAATTGCACTGATATTTTACATTGTCACACTGGACATCATGCTGGAATACATTTGTTTGCAATCTCTAGGAACCCTTTAAAAAAATCATAGCAGCACTTCTGAAAAGAAAAACAATAAAAAGGCATTTTGTGGCACTTTTCATATATTCTTCTGTCCCTGATGTTATATCAGCATCATATAAGCTGTACGGATATTTGTCATCATATAAGCTGTATGAATATTTACAAATATTCATACACTTTCACTGTTATTGTTTCTTCTGTTATTGTTTCGAGAAACCACCAATGCCAGCTACATCTTCTTCTCAGATCGTTGCTGAGTACGCCAAGTCGAACAGGTCTACTTGCACGAAATGCTCGGCAACAATTGCCTCAAATTCTTTGAGGCTGGGGTTGGTGACCAGAGACCCACGAGGGTTCAATAAGACAAAATGGCATCATCTTGATTGCTTCCCTATTGGCTCGGAGACGATTGTTTCGGCTCAGGCAATTAAAGGGTTTTCGTCGTTGAAGGTTTGGTAGTTTTCCTTGAAATTAAATTGTGAAATTAGGGTTTAGGGTTTTACTTTGTTTGGCTGCTGAGAAAGTGAAGGTAATTGACTTTAAAAAAAAAAAATTTCTCCTGCCAAATTTGAAGTTTTGGGGGTTTTCAAAGATTTAAAGTCAGTATTTTGATAACAAAAAAAAAACCTTTTCTTTTGAAGCAATAACAACAGCCGCTATCTAATCCCATCAAAATTAAGCTTGTGTTTGTTTTCTTTTGGCAGTTTTCAGAGTGAAGTGCAAAACGTCAAATTTGATTCAATTTCTTATTTATTTCGTTATTTGCCTCTGTCAGCAAACTGGAACATTTTGTTTTTAGGACTTACGAGTAAACAATAACTTTGCAAGAAGCTGTAACACAGCACATAGCCTTCAGTAGTTTCAAGATGTGTGTGATTTAACTTGAAGGAACGTTTGGTTTTGCGTTTGACTATTCAGAGTAGCGATCAGGAATCTCTTGAGAAATTGGTGGATGGGGATGACAAGACTCAAAAGAAGGTATCAGTCTGATTTCCTTTGACCCTAACATAAAAACCACGTAGGCGAATTTGATTTCATAGATAGGGAGTAGACTTGGTATTTCAGCGGACATGAGATTATTTGTTTGCATCATACCCTTCCAGGAGTCAGATGAATATAAGAGCTTGAACGAAGGAAGCGATGTAAATTCTGAATATGTAGCTTAAACAAAGATCTGATTTTCAGGGAAAAAAAAGAAAGTTCTATCATAAGGACTCATTTTTGCTTAGTAGCATGGGGTTTTACTGACCGAGTCTCTGTGGTCATATAAAATTATTGATAGATCCGTATAGTAGATGAAGATGCAGAGTATAAACAAGACGAAAGGGATTCAAAGGAAAGAAAGGTAGGGTGATGCTCTTTTCTTGCTACAATTAGTTATTGAATAACAATGTTTGATAATACAGTCTATCTTGGTCTGAATTTTCCTTTTGGTTGCTGATGGAATCAAATACGGCATGGCATGACTGATATCTTTAGCTCGAAATTACAATGGCTATAATATCCTTATTCAAGTGCTCTTTCATGAGTGAAATTATTTAATGACCCTTATTCAAGTGCACTTTCATGAATGTATAGAGTATATTTATTTGTTTGCATCATACCCTTCCAGGAGTCAGATATACCTCTTAAGTGTGATTATTTGGAGATTGTAATTCATGACTCATATCCTCATTTACAAGCCATTGCTCTGCCTCGGCCTGCAGTTTTCATGATGACAGTCTTCTTTGTTTCTTTCGATAAGTATGATCCTGGTCTGCTTTCCCCTGCACGAAAGTGAAATAAGACATGGATTTACCAGTCAACTACAGGAGTACATGAATCCCCTTTGTAGATCAGACAATGACACCCCATGGTATGTGATCATCACCGTGAAACAGAGGATGAACACAATGTGTTATATCACGTGAGACCAGGTTAAGTGATTTATGCAACTTAAAGTAATTTCACATAAGCCACTAACAGGTTTCTTTTCAACTCATTCAAGCAGAAACAACCAAGTTATCATATCAAAGAAATGTACGACTATAAAAATATTTACCTTGGATCTTGTTTGCAGCTACAATTTTTCAGCCTCGCCTCTGGTATAAGCCTAGATCGTGAGATTGCACACAAGTGAAGGAACATAAGAAGGATCCTTACCTCTCTGTGTTTTTCTGCTCTTTCTTCACTAGTGAATCTAAAAGGGGAACATACGATAGGATTTTTCTTTGCTTCCAGCTGCATTTGAAGATTTGAAGCAGCTGTACTCAAACAGTTCATGAATATAATTAGTTGTCCTTATGGAAGCCTCTTTAAACATGTTTAGGTGTATTGAAGCAAGTTAAATTTAGATATCAAGTAAATATAAAAAATGAAATCCAGTCTGCAAAAAAATTGAACCAATTTAACTACTTGAAGGAGTATCACACTCAATGGTAAGGGAGGAAGCTTTTGCGTCTGCAGTAACTCCTCCATAGACTAATTTATTAAGTAGCACTTTAGTTCTGTAAATATATAATGCGCATTTGGAATATAAGCCCAACTAAATGACCCATAACAACACTCCAGGATCCTTGTCTTCAAGGATCAAATTGATGAAACTGTTCCTTCAGAGAACTGTGATCCAATCTTTCCCTCCCTCCATATGACCATTGTATCAGTACCTGTGCCACAACCTTGTTACCCCTGTTGATAGTCCTCCTCTCTTGAATAGCTATAGGTTCTAGCAACAAATGACCCTCATCATTAAAGGTAGACAACTGATTATATACAGTATGTTGGCCATGGTGCCTCTTAAGCAATGAGACATGAAACATGTTATGGATTCTATAACCTACATGCAGAGCCAAGGCATAAGCCACCCTTCCCACAGTAGCAATGATCTCTTAGGGCCCATAGTACCTTGCTACCAGTTTGTGATGACCAGTGGCACTAGCAGTAGCTTGTTTATAAGGCTTGAGTTTCAAATATACTTGATCACCTACTTCAAAGACTCTTTCAGACCTCTGTTTATTTGCTTGAATTTTCATCTTCTCTTGAGCTCTAGCCAAATGGTATTTTTTAAGCCTCGATACTACTTCTTCCCTTGCAGCCAAGGACCTGTCAACTAAGTCATTATTGGAGTCCTTCCTCCTATGTGGCACATACAGTGGGGGCTCTTGACAGAACATAGCTTGATAAGGGGTCATGTTGATTGCAGAATGATGGGAGGTGTTATACCAAAATTGAGCTAGATACAACCACTTAACCCATTGTTTAGAAGAATCCCCAGTAAATCACCTCAAGTATGTTTCTAAGGACTTGTTTACTACCTCAGTTTGCCCATTGGTTTAAGGATGATAGGCAGTAGAATGTAGGAGTTGTACCCTTTGTAACTTGAATAATTCCTTCCAAAAAATGGATAAGAATATAGTGTCCCTATCAGAGATTATTTCTTTAGTAATTCGTGGATGCAGTACACCGTCTCCATGAATGCCTTGGCCATTGACAAGGCAGTATAAGGATGCTACAGTCTTATAAGATGAGTAAACTTAGACAACCTGTTCACAATGAATAAAATCATAGTCTTTCCTTCTGAGTTGGGTAAGCCATCAATAAAGTCCATTGAAATGGAAGTCCACACCTTATTGGGTATTGGTAATGGTTGAAGTAACCTAGGATTTGCCACTATTTCCCCTTTAAACCTTTGACATACCATACAACTACTTATATAATTTCAACCTTTTTGCATGGCTTTCCAGTAGAAATTGTTGCCAAGTCTCTTTAAGGTGGCATGCATCCCTGAGTGGCTACCGTAAGAGCTGGAATGAAACAATTGTAGTAACTCTTGTATGAGGTTTTCATTACTGTTCATCACTAGCCTGCCTTTCCTCCTCAACTGGTCTCCCACTATCTCATAATGCTTTTGATCCCCTTTTCCTTGTTTCACCTCTGCCATAAGACCCAACAGCCTGTCATCTAATTGATAACTAGCCACAATTCTCTCTAATAGGTTTATAGTCACTGTAAACACAACAATGCAAGTAGTAACTTCAGTTTCCTCATGATGCACCCTGGATAGGGCATCTGCCATAATGTTTTCCTTACCTTTCTTTTCCTAGACCTTATAATCTAGACCTATTAACTTAGGCAGCCATTTTTGCAGCCCTACATTACATTCCTTCTGCTCTATCATGTGTTTCAAATCCTTGTCGTCAGTCTTAATCACAAAATGCCTACCTGTTAAGTATTGCTTTTACTTGTTTACATCATAGATAATTGCAATAAACTCTTTTTCATAAGTGGATAGAGCTAAGTGCTTAGGACCTAGAGCTTTGCTTATGAAAGCTATGGGATGCCCTTTTTGTAACAACACTACTCCAATACTAGCTCCAGAAGCATCTATTTCCGCAGTGAAGACATCACCATAATTAGGCAATGACAAAATAGGTGCTTGACTCATAAGTTGTTCCAATTTCTAGAAAGCTTCTTCAGCTACTTGGTTCTACTAGAATCCATTTATCTTGAGCAGCATAGTTAACCCCCTGCTAACCTTCCCACAGTCTCTTATAAACCCCCTGTAATAGCCAGTCATTCCTATAAACCCTCTTAGCTCCTTTACTCTTTTAGGTCTAGGCCACTAACTCAGTCCTACAATCTTTTGGGGTCTGTAACCATACATTCCTCACTGATAACAAAAGCCCTGAGATACTGCTCCAGGAACCTATTTAAGACCTCAGTTTGTCCATCAGACTGTGGATGATATGCAGTGCTTCTATGTAGTAAGGTGCCGCTGGCCAAGAATAAGGTATCTCAAAAATGACTCATAAAGATAGAATCCCTATTAGAAACAATAGTCTTGGTAAGGCCATACAACTTCACTATCACGTCAATAAATAAAGTGCCCACCTTGGCAGTAGTGAATTTCGAAGGTAGGACACCCAAATGGGCATATTTGGAAAGTTTATCCACCACAACTAATATGATACACATACCGTGGGAAGTAGGTAAACTAGTGATAAAGTCAATTGATATATCTTCCAAACTGCAATAAGAATTGGAAAGGGTTGTAGTAACCCAGGAGGGCCTTGGTGGAGTATTGAGTAGTTTAACTAGTAAGGCAACACTCAACATAATTTTGAACATCCTTGGCCACCAAAAATTCTCAAACCGTCTGATAAAGGTTTTTTAAACACCTTCATGCCCTCCAAAAAGTGTACTATGAAATTCATGTAGAAGCATCTCTTTAAGTAGGGATGATAAAGCAAGTCTAATTTTGTTGTTGTAATATAAAATGCCTTTAATACAAGAGTAAATAGCTGAAGAAAGCTCACTAGCATTGAACTTTTGATGTAGTAACCACAACTCAGGATTGAGAAGGTTTTCAGCTTTAATGTCAGAGATGATATCTAGTTGAGGATGAGAGAAAATTAAACATAAGTATCCATGTTGTTCAACAGTGTTGGTTACTTGGATTTGAGATAATGCATCTGCCACCACATTTTCTTTGCCTGACTTATAGAGTATAGTGTCATTAAACCTCAGCAACTTATTCAAGTATTCCTACTGTTATGAAGTTTGATTAGTAATAATGGAGAACCCCCTGCCTAAAAGATATTGTCTCCACTAATGCACAACCTAAGTAATAAGAGTGACAAAGATTATTTATGATATTAATGGAGAGGAGCTCCTTGGTTATATTGTTTTTGTTATTACATGGTTGAATGTAACCAGGAATCTATATGATTATATTTTGGTCATGTTTCACATTGCAGGGAACTTTTACCCAAATTTTTAATAAATTGTCATGTCTTTCAGTAGTTAAACATTTCTAGTTAATTAAGTTTTCTAAATTTTCCTTTTACTCTTTGGTTTGGTCAAGAGTCATGTTTGGTTTTTTATTTTGGAGTCAAGGTTACAGAGCGTTGGTTACTGATAGAAAGTGTATAAACACAAGTGCACGTATCGTCCTCAAGTAACATAGTAATAAGTAGAGATCGTTCCCACAATGAATAATTACTTTTTATGCTAATTACCAACCATTATGATGCAATAAAATCATATGAACAACCTAAACATAAGTTATTTCACCTAAGGCAAATCCCAAAACTGACTCTTCCAAGTTAAATTAGGAATTCCTAATCAATCTAACTAGTGATTAAGCAATTAGAAGCATTAAGAACAAGATAATATAAATACTAAAACTAACGCATGAATTAAATTAAAACTAAAGCCACATTGGCTATATGTGAGTTCAATCCTTACCCCTAGAATACGACTACTCCATACTAATTATAGAAAACATAAAAACTAAAGACATAGCCATTACAATCAAATAGAAAATAAAAAGAAGAAGAAATAGAAACTAGAAGTTGTCACTCTTCTAGTTTAGCGCCAAACCTTCGCATATTTTATGAAAATCTTTTTTAGTTTAGTGTTGTGGCTTCATGTTCATCACGCTACGGCTTCAGTCTTCAAGAGCCACAGCTTCATGCTCTCTGACTTATTCAAATTTAATGCTTTTTAATGCGCCATAGCTGAAGCCTTTCTGTCTGATCTATCTATTTCTCTCTTTTGTGGCATCGTAGCCTCATGTTATTCAGCACTGCAATGCCAGTTGAGTTGCTTTCCTTCTCTAATCCGAACTAGGACAATGCGAAGACACCTAAAACAAATTAAATACCAAAATTCGTAAAACTACTTCTAATTAAGATAAAAACTTTACAAAACTCTTAAAACCACTACAACACTATATTGGACTAATATTCTAACTTAAAATATCAGGATTAACATCAAATATGAATTAAAATCATAGTGAAATAACTCTATTATTTTAGAGTTATCACACCCCCAAACCTAATATTTTTCTAGTCCCTAATAAAAAGAAAGAAAACAAGATAACACACAAGTATAATTTTCAATTTGTCATGTTCAGGCTAACCTCATGTTTGTGTGTGTAAGACATTGTCACTAGAGTTAGATGGCTTCAAAAATATTCTTACGATAACTCAAAAACTAATTTTCACTCCTAAAACTTCGTATTTCCTTCCTATCTCCATTAATGTAGGCTAATACTTAGTCAAAAATAAATAGATCTTTTATTCAGCTTGTAATGTCAGGCTAGGGTAAAGGTTTGATGAAATAAAATTTTTCGTTCAAATACCCTAAGCACAATTTCTTTGCATTAGTTCATCTTTCTTTTTCCATCTTCTCTTTTCTTAAATTTAGTTCCCACATACTCGGGCTTCAACTATTTTATCTCCATTTTTTCCTTCTTTTGTTATTTCTACCAAACCTTTGGTTTGTAGGAATCATCAAGAAATTTTTACATATCCCCAACTTAATTTTTATCAAGTGGGGATGATTGAATAATATCTTTTTCCTTTTTCTTCCTTACAATGCACTCTTTCTCATAGACTTGGTTTAAGCTCATTCTCCTTGTTTTTTGAACTCAATGAGATTGTATATTGAATGTGCTTAACGTAATAGGGTGCAAATAGTTCTTGCAAACAAAGGATTGATTAGAATATGCATGTGTTAGAAAGAAAAATAGGCATTAGGTTTAAAAGTGGGCAACTAAAGAAATATAAAATCATTGGTGAATATACAAAGACTCTATCCATCCAAAAATGACCTAAATCATATTCTCAACTAAGCTTCGCCTAGGATTTTGCCTCAAAAGGAATTCTTACTCATTAAAGAAGTAAAAAAGAGTCTAGGTTTTATAAAGAAAAAATCATTAAAACCATTAACCCTAGGCGACAATAGCCTTGTCAAGTATATATATATATATATGAAGTATATGCCCTAATTATAACAAATTCAAAAAATATAGTCACACGTTATCAAAATCAAAATCAATGCATAAATAATATTATCATGGGAATAAGGGAATATTAGAGCATCATTAACAACTTAACTTGCAATATTCTTAACATATACCGAAAACAGAAACACAATACAACCTAATTAGACTATCTAAACAATTATACATAATTGGAGGTTAACCAAGGAAAAAAAAAAATGCAGAGAATTATTACAAAACTTTAAGTTACCCCCCCAAACCTATACTAAACATTGTCTCAATGTTTAAAGGAAAGCAAGAAAATAACACAAAGAAAGACAAAAGATAAAGCAAACTCCCATCAGTCATCGAAATTAATATCGATGTCCTCCTCGGGATGTGGGAATAGGGTTGTTGGCACGAGACAAGAGGGGAAAGTGGCAGGGTCCCATTATCCTTATCAATTGGTTGTTTTGGTGGTTGATAGCATGGTTATGCTGCCAATGTTCTACACACTACACTTCCAAAAGCGAGATGCGTTGAGCCAAAGTCAACTTCTGTGTTCTAATGGGTTGAGCTAGAGTTGCTGGATCTCCTTATCCCGCTTTAGCATTCCAGGAGTTGAAACTTATTCATGAGCTTGTTATCAATGGTACCTTTTGGCAAGATCAATGGTTCTGTGTCCTCCCAAAGTACGCCAACCTCACGATATAGTTCAGTGATGAAGGAGGGGAACCATATTCCTAAATATCCACTGTTCGAAGCCTGCAATATAGTACTATGAATAATCCTACCAACATCAATAGAAAAATCTTGAATAATGGCATAAACCATAATATCTCTCACCTTAATCACGTCACTGTCATGTCCACTAGAGAGGATGTCGGCAAGCACAAAGTAATGCCATGCCCTTGCAGAGGCTAGTAGCTAACTAGCCCTAAAGTGAACCAGTTCTCCTTTGGTCAACTTCCAAATGGATCCTTAATAGCACAATGCATTGATGACCTATCATTAATCTACTATCCCACTTGCATAGGTTACATACTCATCAATCTTGAGAATATCTGGAATGTCACAATAGGCATTGATTGCGATACTTGTGAATGATACCATTTTTCCTCAAACCATTACTCTGCTGTCAGTGTGTTCCACCAAATTAGAATAAAATTCTCGAGCCACTACCATGACTCCAACTGGGGTGGTTCATAGCCCAATATCTATTTTCAATTAGATTGGCCATCCCTGGGAAGTAATTAAGGCTGAGGTGGAGACCTCGGTATGCCGCAATCTTTTTCCTTGCAAGCCTGTCATGGAATCTCTTCTCTGCAGTAGCAGAGATGAACCAACTATTATTAACGCTTGGTCCAGAGGATCGAGAACGCTTGGTAGCCTTAATCTGTAGTCCCATTAGCTTGAAAAAATAAAAACAATATAATCTTGAATCCCAAAATACCCAGCAACAATGTCAACTATAGCCTATTAAGCAACAAAAAAGGGTCTCAGACCCACACAACATTTAATAAGATTCTTAGGCATGTTATCATATCATCCATGCATTACCTATCATTATGTATCATTCCCTCCCTTCCCCAAAACCTATTTCACTATCATCAACTTATCAAGAACATTCAAGAATTATAGGGGTAGGGGTCATAATGAGATGATATAGATTCATAATTTCATAATTGCATTCAAAAAAACCCAAGAACTCAAAATTAAGATTGAAAATGTAACACCCACGCCACTAGAAATCCAAATTCAGAAACTAACTACAATCCCTAAAATATAAGTTTTAACCCACTATCTAATAAGCAAGTAAGTATATAATCATAAGCAAAGCATCTTTCCTATCAAAAGATTAAAAGATTCAAAGTGAAAGTGGAGAAACTTACTTGAGTTGAAGCAAGGTGTAGTGGCATGTAAATCATAGCAAAAGAAAGGGGAATCATGTAAGAGTGAATGAATTAGCAAGAAAATGGTTTGGAATGAGGAATTGTAGCCTGAATCCTCTGGTTTTTCAAATTTGGGTGTTAGGGTTCAAGGTTGGGCGGTTATAGTGACACCTTAATGCTCTGATACTATAATTGTAACACCCTCTTTCTTTAATCCTATACTTAATCTACTTAATAAACTCTTAAGCCAATTTAATCGGTAATTAATCTCTTAAGCCAATTTAATTGGTAATACTTTTGTTACTTGTCCTTTGTAGCATTTTTTTATTTTCTTCCTACGATGATACTTGTATAATTTTTCTTAGACATTCCTCTTATTTCTCTTTACACCATATGGTCATTTTTAGTAATCTTGTATTCCTCCTAAATTTTATCATTTCTTCCAATTAACTTTAAGTCTATGTTACTTTATTTATTAACCAAGATTTACCTAATAAATGTAACTTGTGAATAGTGAATTAATATTCCTTGAAACACAATTTGCAAACCACTTTTCGTTACACTAAGTAATTTATACAAGAGCCAATTTTAGTCATACTAGGCTTCCTTCTAAAATTACCACCATTACGAAGTAAACTTGTTAAGAACACATTACAACTTTATACAAAAGCAACCCCATACTACATAATCATATTTCAACACAAATACTTCTATGTTTTCCAAACAAGATCTACTTGCTATCTTTTCACATTATATAGACCATGCATTTCTCCAAGGAAAACAATACACATCCATGGTACTAATTAATCTGTACATCAAGATGAAGAAAAGTGAGTCGAACCTCAACAAGCATTCATACATGACAACGAAGGATTCTTGATGACAGTTTTAGATATATAGGAATATGCAATGCAAATGAGCCTTTTTCCTCATTTCCTCAAAGTTTTCTAGAAGGGATTCATCTTTCTTATTTTCCATTTCATATGCATGAAGGATATAATAGTAGCATGAAGAATATAAGAGTAACAAGGAAGTATCTTTTAAAGCAAAGATAAAATAAAAGAATACATGAATACTTGCCTATTACCTTTAATGTTTCTTTTGCTTTCTTTATTTCCCTTTATGCTTTCTTTTCCCTTTTTCCTCTCGGTTTCTCCTACGATTTTACCCTTTCTTTCATCCTAGTTCATAGTTTTGCTTGTTCTTTAATTTCTTACTATTTCTCTCACTTTCTTTATTTCTTCACTTGTTCTCTCACTTTCTCTCACTTTCTCTCACTTTAGTGTACACTTTGCTTATGTATTTTGGTCACCACCCCCCTCCTATTTATAGTCCATGGCCAAGGCTTAGAAAGTTTCGGTTTCTATTTTACCTTTTTAGTTCTCTAAAATTATAACCTCCTACTTGTCCTTCTCTATATTAACATATGTATTTTCTTCCTAACACTTGTCTTCCTCCTATTTCCTAGTTTAGATTCTTTAATTATTAGTAAGCCACCTAGTTACCTTAAATCTCTATAGATGTCTTGTTAATCATTCCATGTACACCTTGTTTCCTTAATTCATTACACATGTCCTACTTAATCATTTCATGGCCACCTAGTAACCTTAATTCTCTACACATGTAGTACTTAATCATTTCATAGGCACCTTGTTTCCTTAATTCTCTACACATGTCCTACTTAATTATTTCATGGACGCTTTGTTTCTTTAATTCTCTACACATGTCCTACTTAATTATTTCATGGACACCTAGTATTTTTCTTGCCTTTTACTTGTCTAGCAATCTTTCTATGTTAATTATTACTTGCCACCTTATGTCCTAACTTTCTTCCACATGCCCCCTTAATTATTACAACTTTTCCACCCTTTTTCTCTTTCTTATACCTAAGTCCCTTCATTAATTGTAAATTGCCATACTTATTCTCCTTCTTACACCTAGGTCCTTTCATTAATTGCAAATTTCCACACTTAATCTTCTTCTTACACCTAATTCATCACATTTCCTTTTATAGCAAGAAACCTATATTTTATCATTGTCTTTTCTTCTTCCAACACTACCATGTATCATTTTTCCATCTTTGTTCCAACACCTACACCTACACTTGTCCATGTTTTTTATAAGTATATACATGTATAAATACGTTATGCGTACACGTATTTTTATATGTATATACTATTCTTATACTAATACGTATCATATACATATTTTTATACGTACATGTACTATTCCTATACATGAAATAATATGTAATTAAATTTTAATCCTATTTAACTCATAAGAAAATTACTTATCCTACAATTAATTTAGGTATTAATTTTGGGAGATGTTACAGTTATGAGGTTTGAAATTTTGTTTTAAAAACATAGTTTGCGATTTAATGCTGCGGTGTCACCAAGTAGGAGCCACGGCGCTGAGCCCTAGACTTTGAAATTTTCATAATACATGGGTTGATGCCACGGCCTGAGTAATAGAGTGCCACGGCGCAACACACTCTACCTAAAACCTTTTTTTTTTTCTTGAAATAATAGTGTCGCGGCTTTTGTAAAGTGGTGTCGTGGCTTAATGTAATATGTGTAAAACATTTTGGGTAAGTGGCGCTGTGGTGCCAAAGAGTTGAAACTGCAGCATAGGTATTTCTGGCTAAAATGCAATTTTCTGTTAGATTTAAGAGCCACGACATGGGTATTTGTGAAGCTGCGACTCAAAGCAATATGAGAACTTACCTGGGCTTTCTTTTCCATTGCCACACAGCTTGAACTTTAGAGTGCTACAGCAGTGTGCTCTCTGTTTGATTTTGTAATTTCCAAATCATGAGGCATGATAGCGTTAGGTATTGTTGTTAATGCTTTTCCATGGCGTCAATGCTTTTTGTTGAGGGGCTTAGTCTTTGTAACTTGAGAAAAGATGATATGAAGGTTGACTATAGAGTATAAATTAAAATATTACTAAGCTAACTAAAAACAAAATAAAGAAAAAAAAGGTTTTAGAAACTTAGATTGCCTCCTAAGAAGCACTTGGTTTAAAGTCTTTGGCTTGATTTAGTGTTACTCAAGTAGCTTCACCAAGTTTAATGGAGGTATGATCATTATCAATCTTTCCTTCCCAGTAGCTTTTCAATTGTTGGGCATGCACTTTAAGTGTTCTGTAGGGATTAGTGGCTATTAAAACCATAACACCATATGGAAACACTTTGGCAATGGTGAACGGTTTAGACCATCTTGACTTAAGTTTTCCTGGAAAAAGCTTTAATAGAGTAGCACTTGACTTGGGTCAAAGCGGTGCTCAACAATCTGTTAATCATGTAGCCTCTCAGTCTTCTTCTTGTAGAGTTTGGTATTCTCATAAGCATTGAGCCTAAACTCATTCATCTCGTTCAATTGAAGAAGTCTCCTTTTACCAATAGCTTAATAGTCAAAATTTAACTTCTTTATTGTCCAATAGGCATTATGCTTCAACTCAATTGGTAAATGGTAAGCCTTGCCATAAACCGCCAAAAGGGAGACATGCCTAAAGGGGACTGTTAGGCAACTTGGTATGCCCATAATGCATCGTCTAATGTCTTGGACCAGTCTCTTCGTGATGGACATACAGTCTTCTCTAGAATCCTGTTGATCTCTTAATTGGAGACCTTATCTTGTCCACTTATTTGCGGATGATATGCTAGTGAAACCATGTCAATCACTCCATATTTAGCGAGGAGAGCTCCCACTTATATGTTGCAAAAGTGAGACCCTCCATCATTGATGATTACTCAGGCATACTAAAGCGTGTAAAGATGTTCTTTTTCAAGAAGTTGGTCATAACTTTAGATTCATTGGTTGGCATAGAATTGGCTTTAACCCATTTAAAGACATAATCCACCGCAACAAGAATGTATTGATTGGTGTATGAGGAGATGAACTAACTCATGAAGTTCATCCCCTATACATCAAGCAATTCCACTTTAAGTATGTTACTGAGTGGCATCTCATTCTTCCTCGATATGTTACCCATCCTTTAGCACCTATCATATTTGGAAACAAATTCATTAGCATCCTTAAATAAAGAAGACCAATAAAAAGCTGATTGGAGCACTTTCACAGCTATTTAGCTCTTTCCAAAGTGACATCTATACATCGAAGCATGGCAGTGGTGAAGTATACTCTCAATCTCTTCCTCCATAACACACATTCTTAATATCTAATCAGCATAATGCTTAAACAAGAAAGGGTTATCCAAACAAAGAATTTTATATCATGTAAATTTTTTTTATTTTGTTGAGAAGTTAGGTTAGGAGGAAAGACCTTGCCATAGTTGACAAAGTCAGCATACCAGGGCAATGGTTTATTAACAACTTGGAAGAGTTGTTCATCTGAAAGGTTTCATTTATATGAGTGGGTTGAACCACTTGATGATGTCCTTCTTGCCTTGATAAATGATAAGCAACTTGATTTTCGTAGCCTTTTCGGTTTCTTATTTCCAACTCAAATTCTTGTAGTAACTGGATCCACCTTATCAACCTAGACTTTGCATCTTTCTTTTCAATTAAATATTTAATAGCAGAGTGGTTAGTAAAAACAATTATAGAAGTTCCAATTAAATAAGATCAAAATTTGTCAAAAGCAAACACTACTGCTAAAAGTTCTTTTTCAGTTGTGGTATAGTTCAATTGAGCATCAATTAAAGTTTTGGTAGCATAAAATATAGAGTGAAAAATATTTTATTTTATTTTCTTTTCTTTGTCCTAACATTGCCCCTATCGCATAGTCACTAGCATCACACATCAATTCATAGGATAGGTTCCAATTTAGGGTTACCATAATTAGGGCAGTTATTAATCTATTTTTCAACTCTAAAAATGCAGAAAGACATGCATCATCAAATATGAATGGGGTGTCTTTTCTAGGAGATTACAAAGTGATTTTGAAATTTTTGAAAAGTTTTTTATAAATCTCCTGTAGAAATTGGCATGGCCTAGAAAGCTTATTATTCTTTTTATTGAACTAGGGGAGGTAATTTTTCTATAATTTCTATCTTAGCTAGATCTACCTCAATTCCCTTGACCTTATGGCCTAGAACTATACCTTCTTGTACTATGAAATGACACTTTTCCCAATTTAAGACCAAGTTGGCCTCTTCACATCTTTTAAGCACTAAAGTTAAATTATGGAGACATTCATCATATGAATTACCTAAAACAGAAAAATCATCCATAAAATTTTTTCAAGCCCTTGTTCCACCATATCGGTGAAAATTGTTATCATGCATATTTGAAAGATGGCTGGGACATTGTATAAACCAAATGGCATCCTTCTAAAAGTAAAGGTGTCATAAGTGCAAGTAAATGTAGTTTTTTCTTGGTCTTCCGGGGCAATAACAATTTGATTATACCCCTGATAACCATCTAGAAATCAATAGTATTCCTTACCTGCCAGCCAATCTAGCATTTGGTCAATGGATGTAAGGGAAAAATGATCATTTCTTGTAGCTTTGTTCAGCTTTTGGTAGTCCATACACACCCTTTAACCAGTAATAGTTCTTGTAGGAATGAGTTCATTGTTTACATTTGTAATAGGATTTATCCAATGACTATCCAAAATTCGATAGATATTTCCAGCATCTAGCCTTATTTCCTTTTTCACCACCTCTTTCATTATAGGATTAAGCCTCCTTTGATGCTCAATTGTTGGTTTATGGTTAGCTCTAAGGTAAGAGATTCTTCAATTGATTGCCTTGATCTTGATAGAGTGGATGGTGGTAAATCCAGATTTTTAAATCTTGAATTTGGTTTCGGCATATGTGGTGATGCATCCAATAATTTCATAGACTCCTTAAAATCATCATCTTCTCTTGTAGTTCGTGAAATTATTGATGCTTCAAGAGGGTCACTTGGATGTTCTTCTAAGAACATCTCTTGAACAAGGTTACTCACCATGTTAATTGCAAAACATTCTCCATGGTCTTGAGGGAATTTCATAGATTGAAATACATTGAATTTAATCTCTTGATCATTTATCCTCATGACGAGTTATCCTTTTTAGACACCAATTAGTGTCCTACTAGTAGCTAGAAAAAGTTTTCCTAATGTAATAGGTACCACCCTATCCTCTTCCATGTCTAAAACTATGAAATCAACAGGGAAGATCAATGTGTCCACCTTAATTAGAACATCCTCTACAATTTCTCTAGGGTGTGTAAGTGATCTATTAGCTAATTGTAGAGTTACTGATATTGGTTTTACTTCACCTATTCCATCTTTTGATAAAATTGATAAAGGCATTAAATTTATACTATATCCTAACTTATAAAGTGCCCTACCAAAATGTTATGTGCCTATGGTGCAAGGAATAGTAAAACTACATGGATTTTTCAACTTGGGTGGTAGCTTTTTTTGAAGTATGGCACTGCACTCTTTAGTAAGTACAATAGTTTCTTGATCACCAAGCTTCCTATTCTTGGATAAGATGTCTTTTATGAATTTTGCATAGCTTGGCATTTGTTCAAGAGCTTCCGCAAAAGGAATGTTTATGTGGAGTTTCTTGAACACGTCATGAAATTTTTGGAATTGCTTGTCAAGGTTTTACTTGTGGAACCTTTTGGAGAATGGAAGAGGAGGGTTTGCCTTTTTAAGTTAAGCAACTATCTTCTTTTCCTTCTCCTTTATAAATTTAGTAGACAAATCTTCTTTAGTAAGAGATATAGGGATCTCATCATCTTGTATTTTCTTTTTCTGCCCATCTAACTCTTTTCTACTCATAAGAGTGATTTCCTTACATTGTTCCTTACCCTCATTCCTTGGGTTTCCTTCGGTATCACTAAGAAGAGCACCATAAGGTCTACTAATAAAAGCATTTGCTAGCTGCCCAATTTGTGTCTCTAATGTTCTCAAGGAGGTAACTTAGTTTTGAATAACAGAATCAGTCCGAGACATGTATTAGAAAAGCATGTCTTCCAAGGATGGTTTCTTTTCAGAAGCTACTTGCCTTTGTGGAGCTTGAAATCCAAGAGATACATTAGGCTTTGCAGCTTGTGATCCTTGATTATTCCAACCAAAATTTGGGTAGTTTCTTCACCCTACATTATATGTATTGGAATAAAGGTTGTTTTGACAGTTGAAATTTTGAACATATTGAACCGTTTCAATATTTGGGCATTGGTCCATGGTATGACCTTCGCCACAAGCTTCAAGAGGGATATCATAATCCTTCAAAGCCTTGTTTTCATGAATTTCTTAATCATCACCATAGCACGATATTATTTTGGGATTTGGATCTTTCTCAACTTTATAAGCATTCATTCGATGTCAATAGTACATGAAATCAAGAATAAAAACTTGAATTAAAATCAATTAAGCTTATAATGATATTAACAGAATAAAATAAATTACTCCACGGCAACGATGCCAAAAACTTGATAGGAATTGTACAAACGTAAGCAAAAGTATCGTCCTCAGGTAATATAGTAATAAGTAAAGATCGTTCCCACGAGGAATAATTATTTTTTTAAGCTAATTACCACTATGATGTTGCCTAACTCTAATCAAGCCAATGCAAATTCAGAGATTATAAATTTGATTTATAAAAATTTTAAAACTAAGTCTAGGTTCACGATATCCTTCACACCACACCTTAATAACTTTAATTCAAATCAATTCATGCAATAGCTAATATTAACCCATATTTCTTAATCAATTAGTAGCATACTCCTATGTCTAGCAATTATATATTTCCCGTAGTCTAATTCTTTATATTCCTATGCGAATTATTCTAAAGCAAACTCATTACAAACCAATCCCTGGTTACTTATGGTAAAAAAACATATCCCTATCTCTTAAAGAAATCAGATTACCAAAATCATATGAACAACCCAAACATATGTTATTTCACCGAAGGCTAATCCCAAAATTGACTCTTCCAAGTTAAATTCGAAATTCCTAATCAATCTAACTGGTGATCAAGTAATTAGAAGCATTAAGAACAAGATAATATAAATACTAAAACTAAAGCATGAATTAAATTAAAACTAAAGCCACATTGGCTATATGTGAGTTCAATCCTTACCCCTATAATACAACTACTCCATACTAACTATAGAAAACATAAAAACTAAAGACATAACCATTACAAACAAATAGAAATTATAAGAAGAAGAAATATAAACTAGAAGTTGTCACTCTTTAAGTCTCATTCTGTTCCTTAGCATTCTCTATCACGAGCTCTGGTGTATCTAAAATTTAGTATTCCTCCCCTATTTATAAGCATTTTCTCCTATTTTAATTAAAATAAAAGTCCACAAAATCTATGCAAGTGCTGCGGCATGTGCATCTATAGTGTTGCGGCGTTACAAGTTCTGTTTAATCCCAATAGGACTTATCTTGTACCCCGCCGCAGCTTATCATAGTTGGGCGCTGCGACGCTAAACCTTCGCATATTTTATGAAAGTCGTCTTTAGTTTAGTGCTGTGGCTTCATGCTCATCGCGTTATGGCTTCAGTCTTCAAGAGCTGCAGCTTTGTGCTCTCTTCTTATTCAAGTTTAATGCTTTTTAACGAGCTGAGGCTTAGCCATATCAGTGTCATGGTTTAAGCTTTTTTGTCTGATCGTGTTTTTCAGTGTTGTGGTACTAGCTGAGTTGCTCCTTCTCTAATCCGAACTAGGACACTACAAATATACCTAAAATAAATTAAATACCTAAATTCATAAAACTACTTATAATTAAGATAAAAAGTCTACAAAACTCTTAAAATAACTACAACACTATATTTGACTTGTAACTCAAAATATCAGGATTAACATCAAATATGAATTAAAATAATAGTGAAATAACTCTATTATTTTAGAGTTTTCAGTTACCTAATCTTCTGGCTAGTCATGCCTCCGTGAAGGGTGTGACATTTGTTTCCTGCTCAATCCTCATTAGAAAAGGCAGTGAGAGTATTGGATTGAGTTCATTTTATGGAAATACCAACATGTAGAGTCCATTTGAGATATCGAAGTACTCGTTTGAGGGCTACCATATGACATTTAGATGGGGTAGTGCATAAATTGAAATAGTTATTTATCAAGAATGTAATGTTAGGCCAAGTCATTGGGAGATATTGCAGTGAGCCAATTATTTTTCTATACTTAGTGGCATCAATGGAAGGAGAATGATCATATAGAGAAAAGGAACATGTGGAAGACATGGGAGTAGGGAACTCATGAGCACCATACATCTTGGTTTGTTGAAGTAGGTCTTGAAGATACTGTTATTGGGATAGTAAAATGCTTATGGGTGTATGAATCACCTCAATGCTAAAAAATAATGTAAGTTGTCAATATCCTTGGGAGAAAATTATTGTGACAAAGTTTGAACAAATCTTTAGAGTAAAAGAGAGTTGCTCCTTATTAAAATGAGATCACTGACATAGACAATAAAATAAGCAATTACTCCATCACGAGAATAAATGAATAGAGATGTATCAACCTTGGATTGAATAAATCCATATTGAGTAAAAGGAATTGAGGGCTTGATATCATGCTCTAGGGGCTTACTTGAGTTCATAAATCATCTTTTTCAACTTACATACATAAGTTGGGAAATTGGAATCTTTAAAGCCAGGAGGTTGGATCATGTATACTTCCTTTTTCAAATTACTATTCAAAAAGGAATTATTAAGATCAAGTTGTTAAAGAGGCCACTATTTAGAATAGGGATGGGAATAAGCCGGGTCTAATGATGGGCCTAGACTGGGCTTGCCCTATTAGGCCTATAAAATGTCCATTTAAATTATCTAATGGGCATATAATTTAGGCATGGATAGATTATATCATTACCCTATGGGTCTGGGTAAGCCTGTAAAAACCTATCTACTTGAAGACTTACAATTCTTTCTCTACGTCTCTGCCTCTTTGCGTTCATCCCTCCTTAGTCGTTCATTCCAGACACTGTGTCTTTTCTTCTAGAGGTTCAATTTGAGTCTCATAACGTGAAGTGCTTACTTACATGGGTGTTTTTCTTTCCTTTATGGGTTTTCACTAAGCAACTGGACTATGGGTTTATGGCTTTCTTCTTTGTCAAGTTAGATCAAGTATGTTTCACCAACTATTATGGGTTATGCATCTAGCTTTCTTTACTATTTTACGGTACTACCTTTTTATTTCATGGATATAAAAATTGCATTTTTGTGTCATTATAACATGTGGTGATGTTAAACTTTGCGTATATAGGTTGTGGTGATTTTTTTTTTCTATTGGGTTTTAGGAACAATTTGAAGTTTTTTAGCCTTGAGGTGGCTCTTGATAGAATTAATTCCATTTAAATAAAGAAAGGATTGGGGAGGGAGTTTGGGTTTTGGAACTTTCTATAGTTGTGAAGTAAATAAGATTGATAGAACCTTGAATTGAAACAACTTTGGAACTTAGAAAAATTGTTTCACTGAAGCAAACAGAATATTTGTTATGTATTGCTGCCAAACTCGAGGCTCTTTCTTTCTTTACTAACTTGTCTGTAATTTATTCATGATAAATAGAACAATCTGGGATTTTCTGATTGTGAAAATTATTTTCTCTTGAACCAAAGAAAAAGAAAGAAGAAGAAGCTCAGTAAGGAAACTACACGTTATTGACATAGTATTAGTGACTAGATTGATTTGGAAGTTTAGCTAGTGCCAGTAACACCAAGGACCTGATTGTTCTCATCCTTATACCAAACACAAGATCACCGTTGCTAGCAGCATCAGGAACCTTGTCCTTACTCTTATTTATTGGAATACCACCCTGATCCTATTGAGAATCTGTGTCTGTCTTTATCATATTCTCTCCCCCTACCATTAACTCTTAGTTTGTAGTTGTCTTTGACTCCTTTAGTTGAGCTCCTTATGCCGCTGACATCTTAAATTTTTCTGATCTTCTTTCTTTCTCTACTTTGCCTGCTCAAATATCACCAATCTTTATCAATTTGCCACCTTCTTAGCTTAATTCTCTCAATATATAAAGTTAGGCAATGAGAAAACATGATAAAACTGAATTCTACAATCTTACCCATTTGAGGCTATGTAAAGGTTCCTTATGTCCAACTTATCAAGTTGATGACATATGTCATTAATGACCCACGTGGCATCTATTTGCTCATCCTCCCTACTATGTGTTATTGTAACAAAAAGCTAGATGGAAGATGTTATTTCATTTGGATGGATAATATTGCGAGGCTTATTTTTTGCTTTATCAATTATCATGCCATGCCCTGCCAAATACAAAAAATCCAAGAAAGAATGAAAATTTATTGCCATTCCTTTTGGCATCTATGTTATATTGGGACTTCATATGCTATGTTCTATACTTTAGGAATGTAATAGTGTAGAAACCAGTGTTGTCACGGGCGTCGGAGGTGCCCGCCTAGGCGTTCAGGCGAGGCGAGGAGTAGACACGCCGCCTGAAGACCTTCAGGCGAGTTGGAAAAGCAGAGGCATGCGCCTTTGCCGCCTTAGAAGCCGCCTGAGTCAAGCTAAGAAGCGGCCGAGGCGACCGCCTGCGGATATGAAAATATGGCAGTGCCGGAATCATCAGCTGAGAAGGCCTGCTGTGTCTCTGGAGAAGACGACGAGACAGAGTGGAGAAGAAGAAGAGATAGAGTGGAGAAGAAGACGTTTTTTAACCCGAATCAGATGACTCTAAGCCTTCTTTGGTATCAGATGACTCTAAGGCTAGCAAAAGTTGCAGGAATCAGATGACTCAAGTTGAAGAAGACGAGACAGAGGGGAGAAGATGCGCTTTTTAACTTTTCTTTACTTTTTTTTTTATAATTGTAATTCACACTTTTACTTTTCTTTTTCTTTTTTATTAATGTAATTCACACTTTTTACTTTCCTTTTTCTTTTTGATTTTTTTTCTTTTTTATTAATGTAATTCACACTTTCCAATTTCTGGCAAATAAATAATAAAAAAAATATTTGGTTGATAAATTGACCAAAAAGTCTCATTGTCTAAATTAATTAAAAAGAGGATAATTATCACTTTTTCATAAAATAAAGAATCCCTAATTTGTTTTTTTAGCCTATTTAAGTTTGCCTCTTGTAGTAGAGTATAATACAACTCTTTATTGCAAAAATCAGTAAATAATATAAATCTTTTCTTGCAAGAGCAATTAGAATTCTTTTCTCATTCAATATGGTTTGGAACTACGTTTTTGGTTTTAAAATTTAACTACATATGAGGATTTTGATAGATTGGAATGATGTGTATTTCTTTAATTTTAAATTATTAATATTTATGATGTTGAGTTGAATTATTAATTCAAATATTGATCATTTTATTTATTTAAAATTTATATAATCACTTGCTATGTTTTATAATTTATTATTTTTTAGTTTAGTATTCATACTGGTATGTCTAGTAGAAGTTTGATAGAGTTTTGATAATTATCACTTCGCTTCATTCAGGCTGTCGCCTTTTTAACGCCTCTTGCCTCAGGCTATGTTGGAATTTATCGCCTTAGAGGTGCCTTTCGCCCGTGACAACACTGGTAGAAACATAAATGTGATAGAGGTTAAATTTTATATGAAATTTGTAAGAAGGCCTTTGATTCCTTGTGTATTCATCAAATACTAACTGCGAATTAGAGTCCACCATAGTTTGTCAAGGACTTTAACAAGGTAGAAACATAAAGTGAAAAATAGAAGGATTAAAAAACTTTCCAGGATACCCATTTTGATCGTTACAAAAACAACATTAATAGGTCTAGCTGAATTATCAAAGATACTAGATTGATCTAGGGATTTTTATTTTTTCTAATTAATTATTTATTGATTGTTTTTTGCCTAATTTGTCGTTATGCATATGTAATTGTGAGTTGTTAAGTTAGACTTGTGAAGTGAGGTATACTTTTCTTACTTTTTTTGTTTTCACAGGTTATCTGCAAGTTGATATCAAAGGAAAGGCCTACATGTTTATACTGGGTTGCAAGTCTTCCAAGGCTTTACCAATTATAGTGGCCCAAATGGATCCCAACTGAGTGATATCTTGAACAAGATAATGTACTAATGTGAAAATTAACAAACTGCCAATCTTCACATTGGCTTTATGTATAAAGTATAAACTACAGTTAGTAGATATAATGGTTAGTTGTTATTCATGTATAGAGAAAGCTATTGAAATGTATTACAATTGGAAGCTAATGAATTATTAGGAGGTTTATATATGTGCATATTCATTCTATATATTTATCAATTAAAAAGTGTATAATTGATTCTACTATTCAAATTGCGATTAATATTTGCAGGAAATGTTGTCTTATGCTGAAGTTTCTCATGGTACTTCTAAGGGGTCTTCACCTGTTATAAGTCATCAACCAAATACAATAGACGCTATTAATGATCATATTGGTGTAGATGAAAATGAAATTGACTATACTCTTCCTTCATAAAAAAGAAAGAAAACAAGTGCTGCTTGGAACATTTTCAAAAAAAGAAAATTGATGGAGTATTATTATGCAATTTGCAACTATTGTTAGAAAAAACTGTCTAGAAAATCAACAAATGGAACTAACCACTTGCTTAGGCATTTTAATAGTTGTTTAGAAAGGAAGAAAGCAAATGATAAACCAAATAAGATAGAAAAACAAACAGAGATCCCATTTGACCGAGAAAGGTCAAGAATGGATCTAGCAAAGATGATCATTGTCTATGGCTATCCTCTTTCAATGGTAGACCATGTTGGATTTAGGAAATTTATCCATAGTCCTCAACTAGCATTTAAAATGGTATCGTGAAATACAGTGAAAGCCAACATTATGAAGATTTATAATTGTGAGAAAGATAATACAATGAAGTTGATAAAGAGTAACCAAAGAAAAGTTGCTTTTACATGTGATATGTGGACTACAAGCAATCAAAGGAAAGGCTTCATGGCAATCACAGCCCATTTTATAGATCTTTCATGGTCTTTGCAGAGCTGATTATTGAAGTATTACTATTAGTTAGTGTTTTTTTCTTTTGGATTATCGTAAAACATTACTTGAATATAAAATTGATTTATTTCTTATAATTTGTTCTAGGTTTTTTTATGTGCCATGTCCACATACAAATGAAGTTCTTTGTGATGTATTAGTTAATTGCATTATATATTGGAACATGAATAAGAATATCTCAACTATTACCTTGGATAATTGCTCAACTAATGATGCCATGATTGATACTCTAAATAGTAATTTGGAGTTCCCTTCTTTTATTTTGAATGGTGATTTGTTACATATATTAAATTTAATTGTTAAATATGGGTTAGAATTTATCAACGATAGTATAGAAAAGATTCATGAAAGTGTAGTGTATTGGACAACAAAGCCAAAAAGAGAGGAAAAGTTTGAAGAGGTTGCTCATCAATGTCGTGTTTCTTATTCAAAAAAGTTAGGACTTGATTGTCCAACTCTATGGAACTTGACATATTTAATGCTTCAGATAGCTTTAGTCTTTAAGAATGTCTTTTCACAATTAAAACAATATGAAACCCAATATAATAGATCGAAGAAGAAAAATGAGATTTTGCGAAAGATATTTGTAGGAAATTGAAGATAATTTGTAATATCACTAAGTTGTTCTCAGGAACCAAATATCCTATCTTAAATTTTTTTCTCCATAATGTATGTAACATTAAGTTGGTATTAAAAGAGTGGCCAACAAGTACAAATACTAAAATCAAAGAAATGACAACAAAAATGATTTTCAATTTTGATAAGTATTGGTTTGAGATATGTAATCTGATGACCATTGCTTCTGTTTAGGATCCCAGATATAAGATGAATTTTTTTTTTTTGGAAAAAAACTAATTATTCTTATGAGGTTGAGAGAATTTACAAAGTATATTGTAAGTTGGTTGCTGAGTATCAAGTTAGTTCGCATGATCTGTTTAGTCAACATAGTAGATCTTCATCTCAGGATATGATTAATGTTGATTGCCAAGATATGTTTGGCTATGATATGTTTATATTGAATGAAAAGAAATCCAAGAAGTTGAAACTTCAATATGAGTTGGATAATTACTTGGACGAGAATGTTATACCAAGAATAAAAGATTTCTATGTATTGCTTCGGTGGAAATTAAATGGAATCAACTATTAGACTCTGCAAACAATTTCTCGTAATCTCGTAGCAATTCCTGTGCTTACTGTTAAGTCAGAGTCTACACAGCATTAGTGGGAGATTGATCAGTTCATTTCATAGTAGACTCCATTCAGAAACTGTGGAAGCACTGATGTGCCTTTAAAATTGATTATGGGCTACTGAAGGTAATATATTATTTATTATTCAATTAATTTTGATGGTATTTTAACTTCCTTATTTATATTACACTTTTCTTTGTATACTATTATTATTATTTAATTACTTATAGGATGTGATGTGACAACAAATGGTTATGCAGATGTCTATCATGCTTTCATCGTGGACAACTTAAGCAATATTTAAAGTAATATTTTATTTTACTTTTGATTCATTTATTTTATTTTGTTAAATATCTATTCGTTAGAATTAGATTTTTGATATGTTAGTGGAATTTGATAGAAGAATGTGAGTTTGAGTTCGATGGTTTTACTTTTGGGTGTTGTTAGGCCATCAAAGTGCCACTTGCTCCCCTATAATCACCTTTAGTATAAGATAGATAATATTTGATCCTCCACTTTATAGGTGTATGGATGGTCAAGGACATTGCTCGAAGAATAGCCAAGGATAAAGTAAGAGTTACAGCTCTGCTGCCAGCCAAGTTCCTCAAGATTTGAAGTTTGACCTCAGAAGCTTATCTAGTTCATGACAAGTTAATTGCAATAATCACCTTGAAGGTTTTGAGGAATTGATCACAATTTATTTGACCACTTATTTTGTTAGGGTACTGTAATACGTTTAGCTTTTCTGAATTTGTTAATCATTTAACATGCATGTTGAGAACTTTTTTCCTTTTGCAATGTATTTATCACTCTTGTTTCTATGTGGTGGTCGGTTTTAATGAATGTGGAGATGGATTTGTTACAAGTTGCTTGTTAATTTGATGTTCATATCTTCATTTACAAATTAGTTTTGAGTTCTTCATTTTGATTTTTCAGTGATAATCTTGCTATATGGTCCCCGTCCTTTATTAAAGCAATATGCAAATGTAATAGAAAGCATAGTTGAAGAACTGATCTTTCATTTTTGATATTTAATATGCAGTTGCTGACCCTTCTTGTCTAGTATAAAGCCTTAAAACTAGGCATATGTTTGGTGACGATTGTACAATTATTTTTTGTTCTATCATTCTATGGTACATCAGCTAGAAAGGGTTGACAATTAGTTATATAACATTTAGTAGGATGTGCATTTATGTGATGGTGTTATCAGAAGTAGGCTTAGTGAGGCATGATGTTTTTGGATTCTCTGTTTACTTCTTTGACCAAAGATTGTCTGTTTTCTTGTACTAAAAAAATTTGTATATTTTCTTATGTATTACAAAGTTTTTTATAACTTAAAATAAACACAATTGAAACAATGTGACATTAACCCATATTTACACTCACAATTGAAACAATTGCATATAGGTTAGTTAGAGAAAATATTATTTACAAAAAATTAGAAAATTGATCTGGGCCCAATAGTTCAGGTATGGGCATGGGTATGCCCACATATAAAATAAGTCTTTAATGGGTATGGGCAAACTTCAGGCCGGGCAGCCCAACTTATTCTCATTCCTAGTTTAGAAGCAGCAAGGGAAAAATTAACTATTCTTACTGTGGAGGCTTAACAACCGGACTGAAAGTGTCCTTGTAATCAGAATCGGGACGTTCGTGAAAATCCTTGGCTACTAATCTGGCTTTGTATGGAGAGATACTCTCATGTGATTTTCGTTTGAAGCGAAATACCCACTTGCAGCCTATGATATGTTGGGAGGAATGAGAATGAACTAATTCCCACGTGCCATTTTTAAGAAAAGCAGTGAATTCAGTGGACATTGAGCGGGGTCAAAGAGGGTCTTGAATGGCCTGCGAAACACATGTTGGAAAAGAAGGAAATTTGGACTCATCAAATATGACATGTCTAAAGATATAAATTTTATGTGCAACATGATCATAGAACTTCTTTGCACTTTGGTGAAAAGAATAACCAATAAATATACAAGATTTTGATCAAGGCTCAAGTTTATTTTTTGTGTACGGCTTAAGCCAAGGAATAGATAGACAACCAAAGACCTTTAACTTTAATAAATGATAACTAGGAGTAATAGAAAATAGTGACCATATGGAGATTGGTGATTGAGAAGAGGAGTTAGCAAACGATTAATTAAGTTGCTGTCAAAAAGGCATAAGACCAAAGTGATTAAGGAAGTGAGGCTTGATGATGCAATGTGAGACTAGTTTTAACTAAATGGGGATGACGACACTCAGCTGAGCCATTATACTGTGGCGTATGTGGTGGTGTCTATAAATGAGAGATACCATGAAGAACAAAAACTTTTTAAGTCTTTCATATTCACTGCCACCATCAGAGTAAACAAAGATAATGGATGTTTGGAAATTTTTTTCAACCAAGTTTTTGAAAGTGGGAAAAGTAGAAAAAAGACCAAATTTGTTCCTATTTGGATAAAACTGTGTATACTTCGGAAAGTGAGCCACAAAAATTACATAATAGTGGAAACCATCAATTGATTTTGTTGGCGATGGACCTCAAACATCAGAATACACTAATTCAAGAGGCCGTGACCTGGACAAACTACATTTCCCAAAAGTTAAACGATGACTTTATGACTCTAACAAGAAACACACATAGACTCTGAAACATTACAACAAGGTAAACATTAAGCTTGAATGAGATGTTGCTGGATAGAGTGAATGGTTGGCCAAGACGTCGATGCCAATTGTCGGAAATTTTAGTACCAACGAAAGCAATAGGATGAGTGAATGAGACAAAGACAGGATCAGGCATCACATAAATATCATCTTTATTATGGCCTCGTGTGAGAATCACTTGTGTTTACTGGTACTTGACCAGGAAACAATCATCAAAAAACTCAATGGAAACATTGTTAAACTTACATAACATAGAGACATAAATTAAATTTGTATTAGTTGAAGGAACACATAGTATGTCATAAAGACAATATTTTTTTAGAAGAAGAGTTAAGAACATGGGAGCCAACATTTGTAGTTTCCAAACATGACCCATCGCCAATTAAGAACTCATCAAGATCATCGTATTTAGTTCTAAGAGAAATTTTTTTAAGTTAGTTATCATGTGATAAAAGGCACCAGAATCAACAACCCAATTTTGATTAATGGAAGTGGTTGGAAAGCTAGCCTGTGGTTGCGACAACAGTACATGATTGGCACGATAACATTGTATGGCATTATGTCTAGGCTTATCACAAATATGACATTGCATCTTCGGTTTTGAAGAATGATAAGGTCCTTTAGAACCATGTGACTGACAATTAGATGTATTTGTATTTGTCCCCTGACCTTGATTGGTATGTGAAAGAACCTTGAAGGGTTAATGAACCCTTGATATTATAAGAATTGAGTACATAAGCATAAAAGGGTAATTTGTTACGTACATGTCAAGAAAAAGGCCTAGTGAGAATCCTAATTGGATTTGGGCCACTAGGAGTTTAAAAGGGCCATTAGTAGGCCTAATATGATTAAGGATCACTATAGAAGTTTTAAGCCTTGGGCTTTAAGCTTTACGCTTAATTGGAATCCAACATATTGAATCCAATTTAACTAAACCCTAGTTGCTACCTATATAAGCATTGCTAAAGGAGCAATTCGACCATGCTAACAAGTGACAATCATTTAACACACCCCCCCCCCCCCCCCCCCCTCCAATTTCTTCTTCAAGTACAAAATCTAATAGTGCAACTGAATCATTCAACCATTTCAAAAAGGTATATTTTCTTAAAGATTTTTGAATCAGTCAATTGTGTGAACTATATCATTAGAGATTATCCGATTGAATAGCTTGCTAATCATTGATTGTTTTATGTGTTTTAATGCAAGTATCGTTTTGACAATTCATGAAAGAACTCCAAGCATCCTTGCTAAATAATCAAATTAGCTTCATCGTGAAAGCTTCAAAATGTTAGTTTTAATCTTTAGCTTTCCTATTATATAATTATGTGAATAACAGTGGCCTCCCAGTTCTCTATAAGAACAAATGCATTGGTGTTCCCCTTGTGCTTAGAGCTCTTGCAGTTAACATTGGTGATGTTCTACGACAAAGAAGATTAAAGAACAGTTATATTTATATTTTGATAGATATAATGACTATTGTACTAGATATCCTACAATTTGTAGGACATAATACTTGTTGACTATTGATTTTATATTTACTTTTTTGTAAATTTTAATTTGAAAATCGCACAAGTATTAATTTTTTTTTCCAATGAACTTTTACTGACCAACCGGTTGGTCAATAATACTAATTTGATATATATTTATTTTAGATACAAGCTTTTACCAACTAACCATGGGTTGGATGGTAATTACCTACTAACTAGTGGTTGGTCGATAATTCGTGACCAACTTTAATTATTTATCCAAATAAATATATTGACCAATATCACTGACAAGTGTTGGTGGGTAATACCCACAAACCTTGAGGTTTCGAGCATTTTGTAGACAAATTGTTGGTCATAGAGTCTTTACCGACTAAAATTTGATTTTTTACCGACCAACTGTAAACATCTAATTTCTTGTAATGATATGATTGTTTATTGATCGAGTCAATTTAGTGAATTTGTTATCTAACAAAGCATCTACATATTTGTTCTAATGTCAACTACACAAGTGATCATGAGATTGATCACTTTCAACATTTGAACAAACATAACTTATACTAATATAGTTGGATCATTAATTCCTACAATTAGGAATATTTAAGAATAAAGTTTAAACAAATACATCTCATAAGTACATGATCATATCATGGTTCTTATTTCTGTTACTTTTATTTTATGGGATTTATCATATTTATTAAAGAGAACTATTTAGCAACTAAATACAAGATAAATGAGAATACCATATAATTATTAAATGACTCCACTTTATTATTAATTGATAAGACTATAGACATCCAATGCAATTGGCTTAAGGGAATATTACTAACACTGATTTCTTTGGAAAAATTGAGTCCGAGGGTAGCTGATTTTCTAAGTTAGAAAAATCAAGGGCTTCTGGTACATGTGAACCCCTATAAAAAGATTGTGTGGTTTAGCAGTAATGACTAGAAGTTTCTATTCTGTAAGATTAGTCAATTATAAGATATTTTGAGAAGAATCAATTTAACAACGGTAATATAATGTGTTCCACAAAAAATCATTTAATTGGCTTTATTTATTATGGTTGAAAATTTAGTGATACATCTCTCCTGTATGCACGGAACACTGTCTCTCTATATCTGCTGGCCAATTCCAATATTGCCTCATCAAACGAGGGTAGAAGAATAAGAAACAAATCATGCACAACAGCGTGGCCACCATCTTCCATCTTATCAACACCACCAGGCACCTCTATGAATTATTCCGCATCCTCATACGCCGCTTCAAACGCACCGGGCAACGCCAAGTCTCTTGGTAAGTTGGCTACATCTAGCCATATGTAGCTCCAGGGATATGCATATGTGGCTACGATCATGTCTTGCGGCTGTGATAAACAAAATCTGTTTATAGGTTCTGCTGGAGATAGTTTTTATTTCAACTACTCTGCATTTCATTATATATTTAGCAATCGTATCTCTTTGTATCATATTAATTTAGATATGCATCACTATGGTTTACGCTGATGTCTAATGATCAATTATGTTCTTGAAAATCAATATATTAGTTATACTAAAATTTTTAAAAAAATGGCGAGTCTGAAGCACTAAATAACTAGAACTTTCATATGTGATCTTAAAATAGGAGAATTATATAATACCAGTTCTGTTTTATATACCATTGATTCTATTTGATTGTATCACAGCTATCCATTTCTTTTAATCTGTTAACTGAACTATTGAAAAATAGAGTAATTACATTTCGGCCTCAAAATTGATACAAAATTTTCATCTGCAAGTCTGCAACTACAAATGGGATGATCAGTTCTAAATGAGATATGAACACAGGCATTTTAACCACCAAAATCATTTATAGGCATTGCTGAGACTACATGGACCAAGATCTAGATCTATATAATGGGCAAGTTCAACCCACGTTTCTCTGCCATGTGAAAAAGATGCAAAAGCTTGGATTCAAAGAACCCATCAACGTCAATGCTATTCAAAATCGAAAACAGATTACCTTAAGGAGTATTGATTTTTTTTCATTTTGTGGAATCTGTGGAATAAATTATGAACTGGGTTGGGAATTTTGCAAAATCCTTTTAGGTTTCGGAAGCTGAAAAAGGAGTAAAAAGGGTCAATATGATGACTGATGATCGTTATTTATACTGAGTTCAGTTTCCTATTTCTGGGACGATGTTATTTGCAAAGAATTTTGGATTTTCGAAGAGCTTCATGTTGAAAGGTCATGTTGGATATTTCATTCTAGTGCTCACTTCTTTGTACTCAATTTTTCAAGATAGAAAGAGTACCGAAGGGAATGATGAAATCAACCACTATAGAGATTGTATACTTAGCTAGATCTCTGTAGAAACAAAAATTTAGGCATTTTTGTCTAATAAAATAATTGGCCAATCTGAGGGTCAATTAGTTAAATTATAAATTAGTAAATTAGAAACTAATTAGTTAAAATATAAATTGACAAATTAGACACTAATTGGTCCGACAAACAAATTAGCAATCAACACTTATCACAACCAAATCACCTCAAATCAACTTCAATCACAATCAAATCATTTTCAATTACCCAACATTCCATTCAATCACTTCCAATTACATTGAAATTGGACAAATTCTTCAATCACCACAATTACCTCAAATTCTACAACTTTTTTACCCTAGCCTTCTCCTATAAATAGGTTCACATAGGCAATGGAAGGGAGGCAGAAACTCAAGGCACAAAAGCTTTTGGAACTCTTTTGCTTTTCTCTCTCAAACAACAGAGATTAAGCAAGCCCAAATCCCTATGATCAAGCTCAGTGCCCACAGAGATCACAAGATATTTCTCAACGATCATCCACAACGTTGTTTTGAAAAAGGTTCATCAATTTATCTGGGATCAAGCTACATAGCCCTCGGATCAAGCAAAATTTTCAAGGAGATCGAATAAGAAGATTTTATTTTTTTCTTGTAAAGAATATTAATTCAGAGATTGTACCATTTTTTTTTTTACAAATTATAATACAATTGTTATTTTTGTACACGCTTTCTTGTCAATTACTTTCAGGCACAAATTTATTGTTCACAAATTTCTGGCACACCCAGTGGATAACTCTGCCTCATCTTTTTCTCCTTCAAAATCCTCTATATCAACACAACTGGATCTCATGTCTACCATGAAAAAGCAAAGCAAAAAAGATATTAGTGTCTCTGCTAAAGTTGTCATCTCCTTTGTCGTTGATGATGCTTCCACCAACAAGATCACATGTGATGGACGAATCACACAAAAGATACCAAAATCCATCAATCAATAACTTTTTCAAGTGGTGAATCAAGTCAAGGTCCAACCTTTTTCCATTTAGGATCTCATCACCATGGGAAAAGCATACAATTTTACCTACAAGGAAGATTCATCTTTTTCGAAGCATTCTAAATTTGGGGGCAACAATCCATGCTCTAAATTGCATTCTCATGTTTCTACCATCTTTGAAATGTTGCCTACAAATTTGAATGGCGAGTTGATGCATTCCACAACGGATATGATCCCATGTATTGATGTCATGCCAGTCACGGTGATTGAAGCTTCAATTTTGGAAGATAAGGTACTTGAATTAAATGAAGATCTTGCTCCTTTCCAAAACAGTTGAAGACAAAGATTTGGAGATTTCTAATCTCATGAACAAGTTGGACATGCAGAATAATGTTAAGCCAAGTCAACAACCTACTTTTATTCTTGGTTCGACTTCAAACATGGTCTTCGTGCACAAAGGAAAAAAGAAAGAAGAACTTGGCATTTCTCAACAACTTTATGCTTCTATTGCAATGCTTTCAATACAGAAATTGTAGGACATGATCACTAAAACCATCCAAACACAACATGGAAGATATTCGCAAAAGTGACTTTAGTATTCAAAGCCATACATGAAACGGATTGAAAACATGAAAATGCCTATCGGATATCAACCTCCACAGTTCAACTAGTTTGATGGAAAAGGCAGCCTAGAACAACACGTTGCTCATTTCATTGTGAAATGCTGGGACTGAGGGAGATCTTTTGGTCAAGCAATTAGTTCGATCTTTTAGAGGAACTGCATTTGATTGGTACACTGTGTTGGAAGCTAAATCAATCGACAGTTGGGGACAACTCAAAAAAGATTTTCTCAATCGGTTCTATAGTACTCAGTATACAGTCACCTTGATAGAGCTCACCAACACCAGACAATGGAAAAATGAGCCTATCATTGACTATATCAATCGGTGGAGAGCATTAAGCCTAGATTGCAAAGAGAGAGTATATGAAATCTCTACAGTTGAAATGAGCACACAAGGCATGCATTGGGAGCTTCTATACATCCTTAATGAAATCAAGCCTAGAACATTTGAAGAGCTTGCAACCTAAGCACATGACATGAAGTTAAGTATAGCAAGCCATGGAAATTACAAACCTTTCATACTCGATCTACGAAAAAAGTGGAAGGTTGTAGAGAAAACGGAAGTAAATGAAAGGGGTAATGAAATAAATTTATTGTATCACATAACTTGAATAATCCTTTACTCAAAGATGATCAAAACTCCTAAATACAAGTTTAAATTGTCAATGGTTCCAAAAAAAAAAATGAAAAAACTCCTTGATACCAGTCTAAACTATCAATGGTTCCCAAAAAAAGGAACACTCATACATCTTGATACGAACTTAAACTATCAAAGGTTCAAAAAAAGAAAAACCTATACTCATTGATATGAGTTTAAAATATCAATGGTACAAAAAAAAAAAAAAAAAAAAAAAAAAAAAAAAAGAATACCAATACTCCTTAATACAATTTTAAACTGCATGAAATTTCCAAAGTTTCAAAATTTCTCAACATGAAGTGAAACTGCTCCAAAATTTCAAGATTCTTTAACACAAATAGAAACCGCTTCAAATCTTCAAGGTTCCTCAACACGAAATGAAACTGCTTTAAATTTCCTCGGCATGAAGTAAAGCTGCTCCAAAATTTCAAGATTCCTCAACATGAACAGAAACTGTTCCAAATCTTCAAATTTTCTCAGCACGAATTGAAATTGCTCTAAAATTTCAAAATTCCTCAGCACAAATAGAAACTACCCTAATTCTTAAAGCTTCCTCAGCTTGAAATGAAACATTTCCAAAGCTTCAAGGTTCCCTGGTATGAAGTGAAACTGCTCCAAAATTTCAAGATTCCTCAACACAAACAGAAATTGCTCCAAATCTTCAAGGTTCCTTAGTACAAGGTGAAATTGCATTTCAAGGTTTGTCATCATGACATCAAACTACCTTAAATTCTCAAATGTTTCCTTGACATGAACTAAAATTGCTTAAAAAAAAAAAATTCAAGTTACAAAAGGCAAGAAGATTTTAAGTCATAAAGTACAAAATACTTCAAGCCTTAACAATTATTGCATGATGAGCATGCATACACAGTTAAGCCTTGAAGTGGGGCCATTTGTAGACACCAAAATTTGGCATTTTTGTCTATTAAAATAATTGGTCAATTTAAGGGTCAATTGTAGTATAAAAGTGTAGAAACAATAAACACCTTTGAAATGCCTGAGTAGAGTTAGAAGTTCTTTTTCCTTAAGACTATATTTGCATCCTACTTGCAACGGGTTATAACAAATAAGCCTCCTAAGATAAAACAGGCCATTTTATATCTGAGCTTGCTATTAGATATAAACAAAAATTATAATTTGAAAAGAAAAAGAAAGATAAGAAGAAAGATATAAAAAATGTGGTTAAGCATGTTACTTTTATATGCTTTTCATGAAAGGACATTTCTATTCATATAGAAGTTAATATGCAAAAAGAAATATCTTTTCATTTAATCAAAAGTAATGACTTTTTGATTAAGTCACATAGCCATAAAAGTTCTTATTGGGTTCTTAATGAAAAGACATTCTTGTTCACAAAAAGTTCTTAAATGAAACCAAGTATCTTTTCACTTAAGCAAAAAGTAATAACTTTTTGATTAAGTCACAGTATCCAAACTTTCTCTTTTTTCAATACTTTAATAACTGTTCATTTTGAAATTATTTTATGAAAGGAAATAACTTTTCATTTGAACAAAATTAATGACTTTGATTAAGTCAAATTACTTTAAAAACTTATGAAAGTTCCTAACAATTTTTCCCAATTTTTAATGTATTGAAACCACTTTTAAGTGTCTCTTTCTCTTTACACCATTGGTTGGTTGTATAAGGTGTTCTAGACTTTAACCTTTTTTATAGTAATTATAAAATGTCAAAATCCAAAGTGTCCTACTACTTGAACTTTGTAATCTTTAAATGACATCACATATACTACTCATCCATACAACTTTCCAATTATAATTTATACTTCCCGCACATTAAAAGTCATGTGCTATATATTAGGAATTCATATATGTCTTTGAGATAAGCTTTCTAATCTCGCAGAAGTGGCCACACTTACCACTTATACATATGTGAATCTATAAATGCACTGTATGATTTATATTTTCCCCTTAGGACATAGATTCATTAAAGGTTAAACTTATTATCTGTTTTTCTCCATACTAGTATGCACTTACTTTGAGATAACATAAAGGTTCTTTAACCTTTATACTTGTAAAATGCATAAACTGGTTTTAATTACGTGTTTGTTTCTATTTGAAATTAGAAGATTAGGATTTTTCCTAACGGTTTAATTATTTTTCCACATAAGTAACCTCTCATTTTGAAAGCTTTAATCCTATCTCATTGGATGTCTTCCATATCATATCCCTTTCCAGGCCTTTAGTAAAGGGATCTCTGCCAAATTAATTTTTGACCTTACATAACTAACAGTCATAACTCCTTTATTAGGTTGTTCTCTTGCATAGTTATGTCTTAAATTGATATGTCTTAACTTTCCATTGTATACTTTACTATAAGCTCATGATAATGCTGCTTCATTAACATAAAATATTGATATAGAAGATATTGGTTTAAGCCATTCTGCTTCCTTTATTGTGATTATTAATGTAATAAATTCTGACTCCATAGTAGAATTAAAATGTGAAATCAAGGTTTATTTTGTGGATCCCTAAGAAATACCTCCTCCACCCATGGTAAAAATCCAACCACTTGTAGATCTAAATTCAATGGAATCTGTTGTCCAACTTGTATTGGTGTAACCTTCTAATATTGCAGAAAAATTATCATAACTTAATGCATAAATCATTGTGCCTTTAAGGTATTTTAATATCTTAGAAATGGCATTCCAATAATCTTTTCCAGGTTTATGAGTAAACCCACTCAAAACACCTACCGCATAAGCTATATCTGGTCTAGTACAATGTGTTAGATACATTAAGCATCCTATCACACTTGAGTATTCTAATTGTGAAATACACATTTCTTCATTCTGTATTAATTTTACAGAATGATCATATGGAGTACTAACTAATTTGCAATTCTCATGATTAAATTTTTTTGACACTTTCTTAATGTAATGAGATTGACATAAAGAAATTTTATTACTAGATCTTGTAATTTTAATTCACAAAATTACATTTGCTTCCCCCGTATCCTTCATATCAAAATTTGTTGATAGAAATTTCTTAATTTCTAATACCATGCTTAAATCAGTACCAAAGATTTAGCATATCATCTACATATAAACAAATTATAACACATTGGCTATTCTTAAACTTTGAATAAACGCATTTATCCAATTCGTTCATTCTAAAACCATGTGAAAGTATGACTTTGTCAAACTTTTCATGCCATTGTTTAGAAGATTGTTTCAAGTCATATAAACTTTATTTTCTTGGCCTTTATGGAAAAACCCTTCGGGTTGATCCATGTAAACCTTCTCCTCTAATATACCATTTAAGAAAGTGATTTTAACATCCATTTGGTGTATAACTAGTTTATAAATAGAAGCTAATGATATTAATAGTCTTATTGTACTAATTCTAGCAATTAGAGCATATGTATCAAAATAATATATTCTTTCCTTTTGTTTAAACTCTTTTGCTACTAACCTGGCTTTATATTTATCTATAAAGCCATCCATTTTAAGCTTTCACTTAAAAATCCATTTGCAGTCTATTAGTTTAAAACCTGGTGGTAAATCAATCAAAAACCAAGTTTGATTAGTCATAATTGACTGCATTCATCATTTATAACTTCTTGCCATAATGCAGAATCTCTTGAAGTCATAGCTTCTTTATATGTTAAAGGATCATGCTCCATGTTATATACAAAACTATAAATATTTTCTTCTAGCATGTATTGTTAGAAATCTGGACCACAGATTTTTTTCTTTTCTTTCTTATTTACTTTTTCTAGGCTTAATTTCTCCTTTAATTTCTAGATTTGATTGAAAATCATATCATTGAATATCCAAATTTGTATAGCTATCTTGATCCTCTTGATTTATATAATCTTTTTTCCATTTTCTAAAGAATGAATTCTCAAAGAATTCTGTATTTATAGATTTTATAATTATATTTTGATTTACGAAATCAGTTGCTTTAATAATAAGAAATTCGTATACCTTACTATTGTGAGCATAACCAAGAAAATTACACTCAATCGCTTTTTACCCCAGTTTGGGTCTTTTAAGATTAGTTAACCTTACTAATACTTTACATTCCCAAACTTTTAAATGGCCAAGAGAATGTTTTCTCTTCTTCCATAATTCATAAGAAGAAATATTAATTTTCTTGTGGTGTATACGGTTAAGTATGTAACAAGAAGTTATGAGTGCTTTCCCCCACAAATTCTTAGGTAACCCTGAAGTAAGTAACAAAGTATTTATTATATTTATTAAGGTCCTATTTTTTCTTTCTACAACACCATTTTGTTAAGGACTATAAGGTATAGTGACTTGATAAATTATTCCATTCTCTTCACAAAAATCATTGAAAGACAGATATTCACCACCCTTATAAGATCGTAGGATTTTAATCTTTCTTTCAAATTGATTTTCTACCTCAGCTTTGTAAACTTTAAATTTATCAAAAGCCTTATCCTTTTTCCTTAACAAATATACATAAGCATACCTAGAACAGTCATCTATAAATGTTATGAAATACCTTTTACCACCTCTAGTTAGAATACCTTCTAATTCACATATGCCAGAATGTATTAGATCTAAAAGTTGTGTACTTCTTTCTACCTTTTTAAAAGACTTTCTAAGTATCTTAGACTTTATGCAAGTCTCACATTTTTCCAAGTCATTGGATCACTCAACAAAAATTACTCCTAATTTAATCATACTTCTAATACTATTACAGTTTACATAACCTAAACGGGCATGCCATAAATAAAAAAAAAGAATGAGTAGAAGTAGAAGAATGAGATGAAGAAGAAGCAAAGTAAGTAGAATTTATAACTTTATTATTAATAGTAATCTTATACATCCCATCGGTTACATATTCTTTTTCAACATAATTCCCACCCATAGACAAAATTACATAATCTGATTCAAACAGAATCTTAAAACCATACTTATTAAGTAGGCTTACAAAAAATAGATTTTTTCTAATCTCGGGAACATGTAAAACTTCATTTAGAATCAACTTTTTACCAAGCGATAGATTTAGGATAACAGTTCCTTTTCCTATGACTTTTGCAATAGAAGCATTTTCCATAAAAAGGCTTTGTTCATCCTCTAATGGCTCATAATTCTTGAATAGATTCTTGTCATTTACAATATGTTTGGTAGCACCAGAATCCAACCATCATTCTTCATCTTGTCCAACCAAGTTTATTTTAGAAACCATAGCAATGAATTCATCATTGACTACCATGTTGGCTTGGTCTTTTTTCTGATTAAGATAAACTCGACATTGTTTTTTAAAGTGTCTAGGTTTCCCATACTTCCAACACTCAATCTTTTTTTTTTTCTTTTTATATGAATTCCTTCCTTGACCAGGATACTTTCTTTTCTTGTCATGTGAAGTAGATGTACTTTTTAAGACTAAAGCCTTTTGAGACTTGTTATCTAATTCAAATTTATCCAGTTTTTGAGAATTTTCTTCAACTCGAATATATTTGAATAGATCTTGTATAGTCATAACATCTTTCTTTTGTCTTAACTCTTTACAAAAATCTTTCCAAGTCAAAGGTAATTTTCAAATTATGGTATAGACTTAGAATGATTCATCAAGAGAATGGCCCTCAAAAACTATAGAATTCATGAGAATTTGTAACTTATGAACTTGAGATGAAATATATTTTTCATTGGTCATTTTAAAATCAAAAAGTTTACTAACTAGGAATTTCTTATTGCCAGCATCTTCAACTTGATACTTGTGATCCAAATCTTCCTACAATTCCTTAGCAGTTTTCCTAGCAAATTTGGAGTCATAAATGTCAAAAAGTGAATTGGACAAACCAGTAAGTATGTATCCCTTACACATGAAGTCGTCTTGATTCCATTTTAGAATTCTTCATTCTTCATACTCGGTTATCCATTCATCTAAATTGTTTTCCTTTGTAATAGTTAGAGAAGGCTTTTCTTCATTCTACACACAAGCAATCTTCAATGTTGTCAAGAAAAAGAACATCTTGCTCCTCTAATGTTTGAAACAAGAACCATCAAACTTGTCTAGTTTGACAACATCAATTACAGCAGACATTTTGGACTTGTGTCTTCCATTGTTACACAAAATAGTCTTCAAATTATAGTTTAAAAGTTGTAGAAACAATAAACATCTTTGAAATGCCTGAGTCAAGTTAGAATATCTCTTTCTTTAATACTATATTTGCACCATACTTGCAACGGGTTATAGCAAATAAGCCTCCCAAGATAAAATAGGCTCTTTTATATCTAAAGTTGCTATTAGATATAAACAGAAATTATAACTTGAAATGAGAAAGAAAGAGAAGAAGAGATATGAAAAATGTGGTTAAGCATGTTACTTTTATAGGCTTTCCATGAAAAGATATTTCTACTCATATGGAAGTTATTATGCAAAAAGAAATATCTTTTTTATTTAATAAAAAATAATGACTTTTTGATTAAGTCACATAGTCATAAAAGTTATTATTGTGTTTTTAATGAAAAGACATTCTTGTTCATAAATAAGTTATTTTTATGAAACCAAGTGTCTTTTTACTTAAGTAAAAAGTAATAAATTTTTGATTAAGTCACAATAACTAAACTTTCTCTTTTTTCAATACTTTAATAACTCTTCATATAGAAGTTATTTTATGAAATGAAATAACTTTTCATTTGAACAAAAGTAATGACTTTTGATTAAGTCAAATTACTTTAAAAACTTATGAAATTTCCTAACATCAATTAGTTAAATTATAAATTGGTAAATTAGAAACTAATTAGTCAAAATATAAATTGACAAATTAGACTTGATAAAATAGACACAAATTGGCAATCAAAACCTATCACAACCAAATCACCTCAAATAAACCTCAATCACAATCTAATCATTTTCAATTACCCAACATTCGATTCAATCACCTCCAATTACATTTAAATTGGACAAATTCTTCAATTACTACAATTACCTCAAATTCTACAACTTTTCCACCCTAGCCTTCCTATAAATAGGTTCACATAGGCAATGGAAGAGAGGCAGAAAACTCAAGGCACAAAGCTCTTGAAAATCACTTGCTTTTCTCTCTCAAACAACAGAAATCAAGCAAGCCACAAATCCCTATGATTAAGTTAAGTGCGATCATAAGACCTTTCTCAATGATCATCCACAATGTTGTTTTGAAAGAGGTTCATCAATTCATCCGGGACCAAGCGATATAGCGCTCGGATCAAACAAAGTTTTCAAGGAGATAGAATCAGAGGATTTATTCTTTTCTTGTAAAGAATATTAATTCAGAGGTTGTACCATCTTTTTACAAATTATAATACAATTGTTATTTTTGTACACCCTATCTTGTCGTTACTTTTATACACAAATTTGTTGTTTACAATCTTCTCGTGTGTTTACTTTGATGTCTATGAGCTTGTCCAAGCTATTCATTTGGCGATCGCGCATGTTTAAGGAAAGTGACATTACCGAGAGCCAACAACCGATTTTAAGGGAAGAGGTAGAAGACTGACGTTGATAAGAAAGCTGATGATTTCATCTCTAGGTTCAAGAACGAATTGAAGTTGCAGAAGCTAGATTTATATGTTCTTCATAATAAATATCAAGATCTAAATGTTAACCAAGGCCAATTGACTCTGATCTGATGGTCCATGTCATAGTTTCCTTTTGGCTACTTACTTTCTTTTCCTTAACATAGGAACTGACTGTAGGATGAACCTGCAAATGATTCTTGCTGATAATTCTTCCTATCTAGGGAATCTTGGAGAAAGTCTTCTTTGTACAAATGGAAGATACAAAGAATATATCAAAGAAGGGATTAACTACCCCACATCATCCACTGTATCTGATCTCCCAATTAATTAACCAGAGCTGACCAAGCAGACAATGGCAATCCCTATAATTTTTGAGACATTGAACAATCAAATATAAGTTATTATTATTATGATTAATTAATCAAAGAGTTGTAAAGATAAATTTAAAATATACAAGTTGCTGGAAATTTAGAGTTAGAAGCAACTAGCCAACATAGTGGGTGTTCTGTTCTAGCAACTGACTCTTCTGGTTTGCCAGGATAATTGTCTCGTTTTCTTACCAAAATAAAAAGAGAAAGAGAATGAACAAAGGATAAAATTGAAAACATTTAATAAGATTGTGGGTGAAAAGTATAAATACATAAATTTATTTGCAAGTTTCTCTAGCAGGTCAAAAAAAATTCCGCAGTCAGGTAACATGCTAGTTGTCATTACCTCTGTTCACCACTTGTCAATTTATGTAGGGTATCAAATACCCAATAATCAGAATTGGGTATTATATAGTCCACCAATCTTAATGAATTGACTTATCTGGGGGTTAAAATAGTATGTTTCCCTTTTCTTTTCATTTTTTTTTTTTGGATTTAAATTATTTTGAAATATCATGGAGAACAAAATTTATATTAATCTACTAGTTAGTTTTAGTACGAATGACATATTAATGATCAAATAAGAGATACAAACTAATTGAAGTGAATATTATAAAATTGACCAGATGACCCCTAAATAATAAAGCAAAAAATAAAATAAAACTCTCATATGTGAAGGAAAGGAAAGACAACCTAAAGATACCGATTTGATCTTTTTATAACATGTGTGTATCCTAAATATAAAAAGGCAGAAAAAAATATAAGTTCCAGATTTTCAATTCTAATTGTTTTTCTTTAATTCCAGACAAAGGGATGAGTATCATCATGCCTTTCTAACTAATGCAAGTGATATTTATATTGAAGCTGTAGTAAATTTGGGCAGTTTGATAAAATCATCATCAGTTGCTGCTTGAAACTTTTTGATGCTGCTTTAGAAAAATTGCTTTCGAAAGTTACTTCTGCCTTTATATTCACATTTATTTTTTAGCATACACATTCTTTGTCATTTTTAATTGTTCCACATATATATGTCCTAAGTGAAATATAATTCATTTCATTATTTAATATTTTTGTCATCTTTTTTTATTTCCATTTGCACACTCTATGTACATAGACAAACCATATTCTTTGATATAATATGCTTTTTTCCAGTTTTTATAGAGTAAATAATTTAACTAAGCCTTTGTTTGATAAAGTATTTCAAATCCAAAGATTTGACATTAAATTCATTTTAAATCCATCATTTGAAATATGTTGACTTTAATTTTTTTTAATTTTAATTTTTATGGAATATGAAAGTATTTGAAATTCAATCATTTCAAATTTAATGTCTGGAAGCAAAAAATAAAAAATAACGATTTACATTTTTAATTTAATTTTACTCAAATTCTAAAATCTTAATTATTTGTTTTTAGTTCTTAAAAAATTATATGGACATAGACAAATAGCTTTATTATTCTAAAATAAAAGCAAAATTAAAAAATTAAACACTAAGAAAACACCATACTCTGCCACTACATAAATATATAATTATTAAATAATAAAATTCATAATATTTTTCACTGCATTAAAGACTTCAAACAAATATTTTTAATTGTGTCATCTAATCAATTACAAAACTTGCGAAGCTACGTGATTGTTGACTTATCAATTTCATTTAAGAGATTAAGGGTTCGAATCTCAATATCTCAATATTGTGTTAGTCGTAAATCGAAATTTCTATTACCAAATCCACCCATTCAAACAAAACTACAACCCAATTTTATTTATGAATTTTTCTATTTTATGCCGACTAGTCACATAATAATGAATATTTAATAAGTATTTAATACTCTTATTTTCTTTAATTTTTATAGGATTGTGTCCCTGTTTATTAGTCTTGGAGTCTCCATTTTATAATAGGACACTAATACCGCTAAAGTAAATTCAATATTTTATTTAAGTAATTATTTCTAATATAGTTTTAACTACGGTTAGGATTAGGATGATTTAATTTAATATATTTATTTATTTATTTTGATTTTAAGAATTAAAATTATATTAGAAATAATTACTTAAATAAAATATTATATTTAGTTTCGAGATATTAATGTCGTAGTTTAAATGGTGACTCCAAGACTAATAAATAGGAATGCATTCTTATAAAAGTTGAGAAATATAGGCATTGGTTTGGTAATGCTGTGACTTTTTAAGAGGTATTGTACTATCATGGCTCTCTTAGAGCTGCTTTTAAAAAGTTAGAGCAGTAGTGTTTGGTAAAATAATGCTAGCTATTCTCAATAAGTAGAAGCCACGAATTAATATTTGGTAAATTCATTATAAAACTGCTCTAAATATTGAAATTAATTATAATAAATATTGATAATAAAAAAAGAGATAATTAACATAATACATTAATTAATAAAATGATAAATACTAATATTCATTAAAAGTTGAAATTATATTAGTTCTTTTAAATTTTTGAAAGTAGAAACCAGTTTTTAAAAATATCCATTGAGGTGCTTTGACGTTTAAAAGCTCAAAGTAGAAAACACTATATATATATTTTTTTTTATTACCAAACATAAAAAAAATTGAATTATACTTTTATAAGTATAAGCATCCTTCAAAATAGTATTACAAAATCAAGTCTAAAGGTATTAAATACTTTTTAATTATTCCTTATCATTTGTCAAGTAAATATAAAATAAAAGGACACTTTGTATATTCACGATTTATTAATTGGTATCCTTATTGTTACCATCAAAATATTAAGGGTACAGCCTCATTAATGAGCAAATTATTTAATAACAAACTGCCCTTATGAGTTAATGAAAGAAATGAATATTTTCTTCTGCGTCTTTTAATTACTTGTGGACCCATTACTTTCTCTTCTTTATCACACTAATACAAAATTATCAGCTTGGGTCCTCCTCCATTGATTTATCGTCGTCATTGCAACATCTCTTCCTCTCTGTTTAAAATTGAAATTCCCCTGTAAATCATATTATGCCCTCAATGAATAACCGGGACAGACAACTCCATTAATTTCTCCTCTCCTTTCTCCTTTAATCTCAGGCTCAGATGGCACCATGTATTTCACCCACGACAAAGCTGCTTGTACGAGCGAGACCCTGTTCTCTGGCTTCTCATTGTTAGAAATTTGCTTAAATAAGTGAAAAAATTTCATGGGTCCAGCCCATTTCTTGTCAAAAATATAGATTTTTAAATCCTTTGATCCTTTTGAACTCATTGTAAATCCAAAAAAGCTCAAAATCCAGACAAATGCACCAATTATCGAAAACCCAGTTGACAAATTTTGATTTGAGAGTTTAAAGTGTCAAAAACAGCATCTCAGCTGACTATACGTACATATCGAACACCTTTAGCTTCAATGCATTTAAGGAATATACTCTAACAAATCAATTTCAGTTGACTACAACAAGTCTTCGGATATTACTTGGCTTTAAAGGTCCATACGAATTCAAAAATAAACTGACAAATTAATTTGTTTGGTGTTGTTCCATAAAAATAAGAAGATAAAAAATGGAAATGAAAGAGGACTGTTATTACTATAGCAAATGGAGAGAGACAGTTTTAGAAGTTTCAAAGAATAAGAGTATGAATGCCATCAGATCCTTTTCTGTTTGAATGTACAAGCCATTGGTTAGAAAGCTTCAGAAGCTCCCAACCACTGTAATAAAGATCAGACTAAGAAAAATGTCTAGGGCCTATAAAGTCATGGGCAGATTGTCAGAATATGACATTGGTAACTCAATGGAAACCGGGACCTAGAACATGTATAATTAGGAAAGTGTATAAGAATAGTTCTATTAATCTCAATAATCCTAAATTGAGGACGCACTAAATTGAATTTCAGAAAATTCAAAAGTAAAATAAGAAAAATTTGCCAAAGGATCCTCATTATGTCTTTTGAAGCAAATCAAAAATTGATTTCACTAATCAATTTAATATTATTCCCAATCTTATGATTTTAATAATTACAAAATATATTACATTCATAAGAAAACAAATCTTAATGTCACAACCCAAAACTCAAGTCATGACCGGCGCAATCCAGACAGACCGAGGCTCACCTTGGATCAAGCTAGCCTGAAATTAATATTAAAGTACAAGAAACAGAAAACTCAACAGTTAATAAACAAAAAATAGATAACAACTTCTCTAGAATCTAATGTAACTGCAGAGCATTACATCTAAAGAATTAAAAAATTACCAAGTTTCAACGGAATCAAGTGTTGGCACTCCTAAGATTCCAATTAATGATACATTCGAATCAAGTATTTACAAAACTAGAAAAGAGAGTGGAATAAGCTTTAACAAGCTCAGTGAATTGGCAAGTACAAAATATGTTCGAGAATAAACAGACAACAAAATTTTTTTTGTTTTAAAACATGATATGCACATTTAACAAATGCTCAATTCAACAAAACCTTTCATATTAGATCCAAAGTTTATATAAGAATATAATAATAATCTCGAGTGTGGTGCTAAGTACAAAAACCTCAAATAACTCAAAGAAGGATGTCACCCAACATACCAAGCTCTTAAAAGAAGACTTTAAACACCACTTCAAACAACTTATCATCAAGATCACAACTCGAGCCTTATGAGACTAGTGGAATACTAAAATATCTAACTTTGACCTGAAATTACAAAAACATGAAAATCAAATGACCAACCTGAATGAAAATTACCAAACTCAAAAGATTAGAAATTGAAACCTAATTAAGAGTTTCTAAGCTATCTTGGAAAAGAAGCCTTCACGAACATCCAAAAATTCTAGTATGTCTACATACTAACCACCTATCATTCTACAGAAACTCAAAAAAAAAAAAAATATATATATATATATAATTCATCTATTTAGCTTATAACATCAAGAATAAGACATTTCTCAAACAATTTTATCTAAATTCTACCCTTATGACCAACATACCTAAAATGACAGCTTCTGAAGACATCGATGAACCCTAACAAATATAAACCTTAAAATTCAACCTAACCCCCTAGCCAAGACCAACACAAACTGAACTCCAATTCCAACTTAATTATCTGGAATTTGGATCATAAAACTAAACTTACACCCTTATCAACTAGAATTACCCAAGAAATCAAGAACTCTCTAAAATTATAATAGCATCAATCCATTTATACATTCCAAAGGTTCACAAAATAACTCAACTTCTAACCATAATCTTTAATCATAACTACTACTAAACACATTCAACAACAGACATAATTCTTACAAGAAACATAAGGAAAAAATCAACAAAATCCATCTAAAAATAATTCATGCCCAATGGATTGTTTAATCATGAAACATCACATTTTCTCATACAAGGAAAAACCAAACCAAAAGTAGTTTTCATGCACAACCATAATAGCTGTCAAGCTAAACATCGAAAGGTACTCCAACACCTCACCGTTCTCTTTTTATAAGTTAAATTTACAGTTTTTCAACAAAAGTCACTTTTCTCATTATTCTCAAATTCATAATACTTTTTTACCTACAAATAAAACCATCAATGGATATTCCAACGAAATAACACTCGCTCATAATATCTACCCTAAAAAATTAGATTACTTTGAAAAAAAAAATATATGTTCAAACGAAATGCATTTTACACTTCTTGTAATGAGCAAATAATATATCATAAATTGAAATAATAAATTGAATAAACTAAGTTAAAAACCTTCAAATACAGAACTGATTTACAACACCTAACATAATGATATAACAAAGTTTCGAGTATAGAAATAATTTTTATAATGATTATGAAGGAAATAGGAAACTAAAGACATAATTAAAACATATTACTTGAATAAATCAACTTGATATTAAGAGTACTTTATAAAAATTTGAAAGCTAATATACTTTGTTAGAGTTGGAGGACTCTAAGATAGAATGGCACATAACGAACCAATGAGTACAATATCCAAAGGTCAGCATTAGCCCTCTTAACTAGGCATCTAAATTTGCATCAATTCAAATGCACTCAATGAATCCAATCCACATGCTTAGCCTAGAACCGGACTAGCATCACCCCTGCTGGCTTGGGTCAAACCAAGGTACACCAAGTCTAACAACACCACTTTTAGCTACAATATTCTAACAAGGTTTCATCCAAAAACAAATTCTATCAAAATAAAATTACATCTTCGCATCATTTTACAAAAACCAAAACTCAATCATTCTCAAACCACTATTTTTCCACTACTCCGAATCAAACACCTTTAAACATAATATCAACCAATATATATATTCAAAAGTATATATATTCGTCTTTAGATCTCAACAATTAATCTCGAAAAAAAAAAACAAAAAACTACAAAACTACAAAACAAAAAAACAAAAAAGCAAAAAAAAAATTGTAACAAGTCATTTCACAAGTTTTCCTTAATGAACCCTTATTAAACCTCACACTAGTGAATTGGAGTGCCAAAGATAACCATATTTCTCAAATACAATATAAAAATAAAATTTATAGTATGTCATACTCAAACTAATTATAAATAAAACTCTTGCACCAAGTGCTCATCAAAAACTAATTCACAAAAAATCGTGAAATGTAAAATTCTTAAATAGCCATCCATTCATATCAGTATCCGACATCAATAGCATGTATCAAATTAACATAGTTAAGTCATAGTTATATTTGAAATTTAAAATCAATTCAACATCATAGATGTTTGTTCCTAAATCCTAAGTTCTAATGCAAGAAAAAAAATATTCAAGTTCTTGTCTTCATAAATATCTATTCCAAAATATAATTAGAAAACCAAAAAAAAAAAAAAAATTAAAAATGGAATGACACTTATAACACTTCAAGAAATTTATAAATTATGCAGGAAGTTTAAAGATGTGCCACATGTTGTAAATACCACTCGCCTAGACCAAAGAAAATTTCAAAAGCTAAACAAGAGAGTCATCCGATACATAATCAAACAGCTGGTTTTCTCAATGTTCTGGTACAAAGTAACAGTATAGAAGGAATATAACCAACAATAACAAATAGGATCAAACTACAAGAGAAAGGAAATCTTGATCAAAGATAGTATAGCCAAAACTATTTCCAAAAGAACAAAAAAATTAATTAACTCATGTCAGAAATTCAACTTTGAAGAAAATATGACTTAAATCTTTCTTTCTTTTTTTCCTTTTTTTTTTCTTTGGAATTGTCAACATTCAAATAACTTTTAAAGATCAAAATTAACAAACTTATGAATATACATAAACCTATAACAATAATATATATTCACTACTAGACTAAAATCATAAATTTATTAACAATATCTTAGTCAATCAAAATAGTAATTCCTTTAAATATGTAGTTTTAAATACAAAAATGACAATGTTCAATTTAAAAGCTAAAATCTCAAAAAGTTTTTCTTATCAATGAGAACCCAAAAGCTAAGGAACCAAACTATGTTCAAATAACTTCTCTTTTTTTTCTTATAGAAACTACTAGTACTAGAGAAATTGAATAAATTTCTAACATTGAATAAATTTCTAACAAAGTCTAAAAATCCCAAATATATATTCATGAAACCTAATATTTAACTATAAAAAAGAAATTAATCGGTCCAAATCTTACTTATAATTGCATTCCGTAGCTTAAAGATCCAATCAATTTCTCATCCAGTTCTTCCAAAATATATTACTCAAAACTTTGGCCGAATATCTCATCAAAAATCACCTTAATATATCTAGATGTTGATCAAAAAGGTGAAATGATGTTGCCTAAGCTTACCCACAACAAAGGCACATGGAGAGAGAGAATATAAGCTTGTATTAGTGAGAATCAAAGAGAGAGAAAGTGTAGAAAAAAAAAAATTTGATTTGTCACCTATGCTCTAACAACCATTGCTGACTACGCCCACGTCGGTCTAACCATGTAGGGAGGAGAGAGTGGATGAGGTGAGAGGTGGCTAAGTTGCAGTAGAGAGGTAAAGAGAGAGATTCTTACAGAGGAGAAAGAGTGTGTGCATGTGAATGGGAGAAAGGAGGGGAAAAAATAAAGGAGAAAAAGAAAGGAAAAACAATAGCACAATTTAAGATTCCTTTTTTTTTTCCTTAAATAAATAGGATCCTAAAAAAAGAACAATTAAAAATTCAAATTGTGCATGTAAATAATGATATTAACTTTGATTATTTAAAATTTCAAGCTCACTAAAAAATTAACAAAACTTTTTATAACCCGAATCTTTGAACGTTCAAGAAATCAACTTCTAAATTAATAATTTAATTAAAAGATAATCATACACTAATTTAATATAAATTATCGACAGTTAAACTATGAGGTGTTACACCTAATATATGTCTTTCTTATGCATGTATTGAAATTCAAATACTAAATGCAAGGAATCTAATTGAGGTGAAAAAAATAACATCGGCTTATAACATTCAGTTTAAAGTTACTAAGCTACAAGAAAAGCATGAAGTGCTGAAAGAATCTTTCCACCAAAGCTCATCAATTTAAGGAGCTAGCTGTTGAAGTACATATGCTGAAGATTTTTTGCTGAAAAGAATGTTAGTATTGGTGTCCAAGATTCAATAAATGATTGGTTATAACAACACTTTCTTATGTCTTTAATGCATGTAATAATATTAATTAGGCATTCTATTATTGTGTTTAAATGAGATTTAGAATAACCATGTTTAAAGTCCTTAGAATAAAAACTGTGTATGCATAATTATAATGTTGATCATTATTATAAGCTATGACATACATACACGCCCTATTTGATTAAATTGTGTGTAAAATCGCTCTGTGTAAAAATACTTTTCAAGTAGAGTTATTTAATAAGTATTGTATAAAAAGCTGAAAAAGTGTTTGGATCAGTTAACGTAAAAGCGGTGCAAGATAAAAAAAAATTATTTGATTTTATTTAAAAAAAATTATATTAAGTATTTAAATTATTAAAAAAGACCAGTTTAATAGATATTATGTTATATTTGTATAAATAAAATAATTATTAAAATTTATTTGAGCTTCCCTTATTTTCTATTTGAAAAAGTTTCTTTTTCTAGCTTCAGCTTTTAGGACTTTAAAAGCCCAAAAATATTTTTCCATAAAGCTTAAAAAATAAAACATCATTTACCAAACAGCTTTATAAAAAAAACTTAAACTCAAAAGCTATTTTAAAAGCTAAACCAAACAGAGGCACAGTATTATTCTAAAAGTATTCATAGTTAATGAATCATCAAGAATATGGATATTGATATATAATTCTAAGTCTAGAATAAGTTGTATCATTCTCTTATAAAGAGAGTAGTGGTCTCATAACTACAAGTATGGTGATGCTGAGTCAAACATATAGATACTTGTTAGTTGAACAAGTATACTGAATTAACCTAACACGAGAAACCATTTGGAGGCTTTATTCATGTGTTAATGGAAGCTCTCAAAGTGTTGGTGGTTTAAATGATCATTTGACTTGAAATCATCTTATTTCCTTATATGTGAATCTACTTATTTTGATGTCATTCCCTTTATCATATAGCAATGATAATACATGGTGATTATTGGACATGTAGTGAAGCATATGTAGGTAGATGAATGGTAGACAAAGAATTCATCATCCTCAGTAAAGAGAACGAATATCTCATAGTCTCTTTTGACAAGTATGTCTTGTTCTGAGAATCTTTGCACAATAAAAAGGTTAAGAAAAGTGTTTTCTTGAATCTCTTTGAGAAACAAAATCTAAACTTGGTTTCGAGTACTAATGGATTTAGTCAAAGATATGATTGATCCTAGAATCCATGCCCTATGTCTAACTAGAGATATGATTGATGAAAGGATTGAATTACACAATAACCAAGCACTAAAAAGCTTGATCAATGATCTTAGCTTCACTTGTACTTGAGTGTTCATAATACATTGCTAGATGTTAATCTTGATCTATAAATGTAAATTGATTGGCTTCGCCAAACCAAAGATAAATTAAAAGTGTTTTAATTTAACTATACTTCTTAGAAAATATCCAGTTGTATTTATTGCCAATGTATGATGGGACCTAATGACTTAGACAAATTAATTGACTTAGGTTAATAACATAGAAGGATTAACAGAGTCTTCAAATTAATAGTTAAATTCCAAGCACATAAGGGTAAAAAAGTAATTTGTTACATACATACATTTATGGCAAGCCTTGTTTTCTTGAAAGTCAAGAAAAAGCCTAGTAGGAATCCTTATTTTGCTAGATTGCACAATATGTTGATGTTAACTCCTTGAAGCATACCAAGGTGAATATAGTGAATATCCTGAAACTTACTAAGATGGATAAAATAAATACCTTGAGGTTTATCAAGATGATTTACTAAGATAGATAAAACAAATACCTTGAAATTTATCAAAATAGATAAAGCGAATACCTTAAGATTTTCCAATTACTTGTAATTCCACGAGTAAAAGATTCAGCCCTTCGTTACATTTACATGCCTATATCATTATTTATAGCTCTTCTAGGCTTTCTAGCGCTACTTTGTTTACCTGCCTTTCTTTCTTTCTTCAACTTTGACTTCTTTGTCCATTCTCCGAAGTATCCGAAGGTTCTTTCTTTTTTTGTACCTTCTTTAGTCGATAATCCTCTTGCCAAACAAAAATGCATTCTTGATAATAAACTGACCAACAATTGGTCGATAATGTATAAAATTTATGTTTTGGTCAGTTAGTCAGTAAGTTGGTCGGTATTTCTTCTTTTTACTAACCCATTCTTCTTTTTACTAACCCATTACTATTGGTCGATAAAAATTAATCAATAGAAAACAATTTTCTTGTAGCAAGGAAACTTTTATTCCAAACTTATTATACATGATTTGTGATAATTAGAAAAACATAATACATTAAAATTCCATGTTTGTATAATATATGGTCTGATACTCAAAGTATCAGTAAGTAAGAACATATATCCAATCCAATATCTACAATATTCCAAAAAAAAAGAAGGATAAAATCCATCACATAATTTCTAATTATTCAATGCTTTAATTATAAGTTGACAATTCATTGTTCTTTTGAGGAGCAATGCATGGACTTCTTGATAGTCTCCTTTAAGTGCACCTTCTATAGTTGAAACAATTATAGAATTCATAGCTTGCAACCGTGCCTTTACCAAAACCAAAACTCTTTGCTCTTCCTTGTCCAACTATATGCCCATACCAGAAACAAAATCCCTTCCTCCTTAACAGCACTTGCAGAGACTTCATCCACCACAAACCTTGTCACATTTGCATTAGAAAAATCTCTTCTCACTACATGCTTTTTTCTTGTAACCTGCATAAATTAACAAAGATTTTAACTAAATAATATATGTTACGACTAAGATAAAATGAATACTATTATGATAACCTACATAACTAAATAAAATAAAATAGCTATCTGTAAAGTTTGTATGGTTGGATTTAAAGTCCTCAATATGGAATTTTCAAGCATAGGTACCTACAATATTGAATAATTATTGCAATTTTCTCCACGTATTATAAATTAATAATAGTTTAAAATAAAGGCTGAAGTGACACTAACATTAAACGAGGCATTGGTGCAAGTCTAACGACAGTACCTTCTGTATACTCAATAGGTGGCTTCCCAAGCAGTTTGCCGGCCCCCACAATGCAGCTAAATAATAACATCTATAAAAATAAAATAAAATAATATTTATGCACAATATTCATGAAAAGAAAAAGAGTTAGATTTTTGTAAATTTTCATGATTATAAAATGCATCAACTGCTGTTTAAAAAAAAAAACTAATAAATGCATCAACTTCAGGGCCACCAACCTATGAAAGCAATCTATGTCAAAAAAACAAAACAAAAATCAGATGTTCAATGTCATTATAACTCTAATTGAATAAGAAAATTTTGATGTTATAGAAAAAAGAAATATATTTTAGTGGAAAACATCAAATATATCAAATTAAGAAAATATAACTAATAACATGGCAATAATTAAACAATTCATAAATTACAACATCTCTGTTCATATATAAAGCTTGTTAGTGTCATTTTAGTTTAGAAGCTAGAAGACTTGCATATCAACCAAGCTATTTATATATAGATCACACCATTATATTATATTTAAGATAATGAAAGTATGACAATAACTTTCAATAAGATAAATTGAAAAAAAATTCTCAATTAAACAAAGGATATCTAACTGGCTATAGACAAATAATAACAAACAAGTACAAATTCACAAGATCAAAGCAAATAAAGTTTAATTATTAAATAGAAAAAAAAGTGAATAAAAACAAGGGTAATTGCTTATGTTAATTTGTAACAAATTGATAAAAATAAAAAATAAAATAAAATAATAATAATAATCACTTACATATATTAAAACTTCAAAAATTAACTAATTTTAAAAGAATCGTCAAAAAATAGCCTTCTCCAAAAATAATCTTGTGTTTGTAATAAATAACACATTCGTAAATGCTAAAAATAAACATACCTGAAATGCATGAGACGTCCTTCCTTCTCCCATCATAGGTTTTGAAGAACTCATCAAATATGATTTTTGTACTTTTGTGGGAGGAAATTTCATAGTTCAGTACTATTATTGGAGGAAATTTTGTAGATTTCCATCGATATATTGATAGGAGGAAATTTTGTAGATTTCAGTCAATTTATTCATAGGATTAGAAAACCAACGGTGTTGAATTGATAGGCTTAGAGAAACCAACTGTGTTGAATCGAGTTTTCTTATTCTTCAAGCGTCCGTACTTTTTTTCTCTTCAAGGTATAAGTAAGACTCCATTATTATATGCAGAGAAACTAAAAAGAGTTATAAAGTTAAAACAAGGGTAATAGTCTTTTTAATTCACAAAAATATTAGGTTAGGTTAGAAGTAACATGATGTATACATATTATTTGAGCGGCTATTTTGAATAGTTGGATTATTAGCTAAATGCTACTCAAAAAATTATTTACCAAATTTTCTAATTTTTAAGAATTATTAGATAGTGTTTAGTAGTTCATGAAACAAACCGTCATTGACCCCTTTTTGTTGTTTTTTTTTCTTAGAAAAATGAAAATTTTGAAATTCTAACCGAATAAAGAATGAAAGAGGCAGACAAATCAATCCAAATATAAATAGTCTCCAAAAGGCCTTTGTCGGTTGCATTTGACGTTCCTCACATTACAGTCTTCAACTCTTCATCCTTTGAAATTACAATATGCAAATCTCATTGAACAGCAATGTCCAAGATTTTCCCATGGCTGCTGGCCTTAGGAATGGTTATATACAAAACCCCATCTTTCACCTCGGCCTTGATCTTCTCAAATTGAACATTCTCAGGCAATGCAATCCTACTGCTATACCTACCATAGCTCTTAGCAGACCAGTCTTCCTCTTCTCCTTCTTCTTGTTGTACCTTTTTTCCATTCTCTTTCCGATTATCATTTTTCTTGGGTGCTTTCTCAGCCTTGACAACCAGCAATTTCTCTTCTACCCATACCTTCACATCGTCTTTGTTCATCCCAGGCATGTCAAATCTCATCTTGTACTCACCCTCTCCTTCTTTAATCTCCCATGGTGTCCTTCCCCTCCTATACCCACCTTCCTCGCTTGGCATCTGTGATGAAGACCACCCACCACTGCTGTAGGCAAAAGGGTCCTCCACCATCCTCTCCATTGTCTCCATCATCTGCTGCACTGTCCTTGCCGTTGGGAACCGATCCCATAACCCTGCGCATAATTCAGTATTCTTAGTACTAATTGCATCAAAAGAAAACATTTTTAAGACATACAACATCCAATTCTCAGAAAATAGCTGAAAGAAGGAAAATTTTGATAGTGGTTTCCTCTTTGAATGAATAATTGTATGAGAAAATATAACTTCTTGAAAATAAACTGTAATTCTCATAGCAAATAGCTGAAAGATGGAAACTTTTTCAAGTGGGTTTTTGTTATTCTGATAAATTACCTATGGGAGCGACGGGAGCAGTCCTCTTTTTGGGAGGGGATTGGTGTTTGGTGACCCTCTGCAAGTGATCAAGATTATCTCTGTTATCCCCTGCCATGGCTTTGATACCATTACAGTGTAAAGCTCTATTACCAGTTGGCATGAAGAAGAAGAAAGGGGTCAATCCAGATGAACAGAAATTCCGGGATGAACAGGTGCCTTGTGACAATGAAATAGTATGACTCAGATTAGAGCACAAAGCCTGAGACATCTTTCTCTGTTTTCTGTGTTGCTAAGCAAACGGCTTAGTTAGCTTACTAATAGGAACCTGCGATTTGTGATGGATGGCAAGAAAAAGAGTATTACAATTTGTGAGGCATGGGAAAGGGTCCGTTGCAGATTGCAATATAAAAAAAGAACCGACTGTTCTGGAAAGCACGACATGAATCGGACTTCAGTTCGAACAGACAAGATGGGGACCATGGGATTTTTAACTTTCTAGATTTCTCCGGAAGACCATTTTCATAAGCAGATAAGGCCTTTTTTTGCTGTATAAAAAAAACTAACTGCCAACTAGAACTTTCTGAAAAGGAAATTTAGATGATATTAGGAGTATTTGGTTGGTTAATCTCATGTGGATACATAAATTCATGTGGTTTAACTTATTCCTAAATATGTATTTTCTTTTATTAAAATTATCTCTTTGTAGAAAAAAGTGTTATTTGACAGAATATATTAAATTTATCATGATTTTAAATTTTTTTATTTTCCTTCCCAATTCAACCTGTATTTTTCTCTATCCTATATGTGAAATACTAAAAGGAGGAGCTATACATCTTGATGTAGCTCCTAAAGATAGAAATCGGGATTTTGATATTTCGAAGCTTATGCTCAATTTTGTAAGGACCTTGTTGACAAATGTCCTACTGACAATTTGCTTCTTGTAACACACGGTTAAATGTCAATTGGAATAATATATGTTTCTTTGCACCCAAGTTCAATTCTTTTTCTAGGGTAGTCATGTTTTTCATCCTACATTGACAATTATGATATTATCAAAATGATGTCATTAACAGATCTTGTAAAGCTCGAAGTGTTTAGTAATTATGAAACAAACTTTTTTCAACAAGAGTTTATTCTAAGCAATATTCTTAGATTGACACCTATACACATAATCTTTTCTCTCGAGTTTCACAACCACATACAAACTTATCATTCTCAACATATAGCTAAAACTTTTTGGCTACAATAAATGACACAAATTTTATCAATGTCTTCGGATTTCTAGATGCTTCTAAACTTGGAATTGAAGCTCAATTTTCTATTGGCCACTCATTTTTTGAAGTTTGAATTAATAGGAAGTTGCAGAAATGTGAAAAGGGTGAAAACTGAGAATTAGGAGAGAGAGAGAAATGCAAGTTGAATTGGGAAAAAAAAAATCATAAATTGTAGAATTATGGTTAAATTTAACATATTTCACTTTCTGTCAAAACACTAAGAGATGATTTTGAACAAAATAAAATATATGTATGTTTTTAAAAATAAGCTAAACCACTCTAATCTTATTTCTTTTGACATTATATTATTTTGATTGGTTGAAATTTGATGATTTTAAAATGAAATGAATTAATAACTAAATCAGTTGAGTCAACGGTGATTTTCAAAGCAATGTAAAAGTAAATCAGCTGAGCTTATTAATAAAACAGCATTCATGCGGATTCCAGAGATCAACCAGGGAATTGCTTGCGGTCCGTATGTAATAAAATGTTGTCATGGTGATTGGATCCATGACTTGAACATGAATGTTGGAACAGGACATGTTTGTTGCTAGAACTGACACTGCGCCAGCAACAATGGAATAGAAGATGGCAGAGCTCGCGAGACAGCCCATGGTGATGAAGAAAGCACATAAAAAGTTGATGTTAAGGATCTAGATTTTAGGTTTCTAGTTTCTATCATTTTGGTTGGGAATTGCCAGAAGGAAAGCACATTGATGAGATATTTGGGCTCTGCCACGAGAAAGAAAGCTGCTCGTTCCACTCCCACAGGCAATATGGACTTCAAATACAAGAAGATTAATGCTAAGAATATCGAAGTGAGTTCTTCGGCTCCACAGTAAGTTTTCACAACTTTTTTGCAGTAATGTTCCCAACACAAATACTTTTTCTTGGGGGGGGGGGGGGGGGGGGGGGGTTAAGTTCAAGCCGTCAACCAATGATCTTGTGTCTCAGATCAGAATGAGATATATATTATACAGAAGGATCAGCATACAGGTTGGCATATCTTACAGAACATTTATGTGGATGGAAATAGATCTATGGACAAAATTGGGAGAGTAAAAATCATTGTGTACAGCACCTTGCTGTGTGCCACTGTGTATATCACTTGAAGCTTTCTGATTTCACAGAATCAATGGCCATTGTAAACACGTCAAGCAAATGGCCGCCTACTTCCCCTTCAGCCTTTAACCCTGGTTATTGAAACAAAAATCATTTAAGCTTTACTGCTTTGTTTGGGACTTACAGAAAATGGGAGAAAAGAAACAGAGATGAAGGAAAATCAAAGTGCATACGTGTTTTCTCTTGTTTGAGAATCAAGAGGAAAATAAGAGAAAATATTTTGGAGATAAAGTTTAGGTTGGGACCAACAAAAAATCCCCCTCCCATTTGGAGAGAAAATGGAGAAATAATTGAATTACTAGTTGTGGAGATCTCTTCAATTACTTATTTACACTCACTATTTTTTATTTGGGAGGTATGGATGAGAGTATTAGGCAATTTTACTCATAACAACTTTCTTTCTTTTCATTTGTACTTTTTCCATTCCCAAACAAGAGGGAAGAAAATATATTATCTTCTTCCATTTTACTTTTCTCCACTTTCTTTCATCATTCAATTAGTTCCCAGACAAAGGCTAAAGGAGCTAATAATTTAGATGGGCTCTATGAATCTACGATGTGGAATTACGTAGTTAGAATATGTGGATTTTAAGTAACATTTTGTCCAACAAACCAGCAGGAGGAAAAGAAATAGAAAAGAAAAAGGAGTAAAATTTAGCGAGTTCTTAACATGTATAACTCACTTGACTTTCTCTTCTGAGTTTTCCTCAGACTCCTCAGTTGTGGTTGAATTCAATGCTGTTAGCTTTCCAAAAGATTCTTTTGCATCACCAAAAAAGTCCTTCACTTTATCAAGCACAGTTTTTAGCTCACCTTTTGTTGGAAGCTGAAAATTGGATATACAGGCAGTAAGAAACATTAGAGGGGATGTTATATGCTGTAGAGTGTAGACTACCCAGCTGACTAAAACTTGTCACAAGATACTCTAAAATACAAGTCCAATATGTTAATGAAAGAATATAAGTAAAATATCTACTGCTTAAGCTTACCTCAATAACATTCGTGGTAGAAATTGCGGATCTTATGTTGCCATTTTCCTGCAAATTCATCACATTGAGGACTTAGATAAGGAACAAGCCGAATATTTTGTTATACATCTTTGATGGTAGAAATGTGGAAATTTACACAAATTATTTGTTTTGAGTTATAGAAGAAGCCAAAAGCTATAAGAACATTACAACAAGCTTATAGCCATATCTGAACTCAGTAGCTGACTTCAATACACGATGCTGCTTAAAAGCCGTTTTCTGTATTTCCTTCTCATCCTGTTCGAATTAAAAGGAAGCTGTCAGTAACATATGGAGCATTGAACATATAGAAAGTAGTAGGAAATGACAGGAAAATGCTAATCATTATACATTTTATGACATATTTCAAATTAATACGTAAACTGAAGCAGTAAAGGGTCCACCAAGTTCATGACAACTTTAAGACCACAGGCCTTGGCTTAGGTGGTGACTGGTGAGATATGGGAGTGAAACTTGAGAAGACCTTAGGACTGGGATCCACAATACAGATCTTAGAAAGGTGGATACGGATTTAGGAATAAGGAATAAGGAGTAATTTTCACAAATAAACAATAGTCCAAGACCCAATCAGAATAAAAGAAAGTCTTTTCTGATAGTGACGAGATATAATATGTATTTGCATGGATGCATTTTCTGTTCTGTAGACTTTTGACTCAAGAGATAAGAAAATTTGACAAAAACTCACTCGGTAAATAACTGCTGCAAGATTTCTGGCAAGTGTATCTTTGTAGATATATTTCCCAAGGAAATTATCTTTTGCTGCAACCATGATTTTGGCAGTGGTACCACCAGCTATTATACTAAGAGGGTACCAAAGATAAACCTGTACAAGAGGCAAGAAAATAAATTAAACTAGTAATTATTTCTTCCATGTCCAAGTCTAACTATATTCTGTACATACTTAGCATGTCACCAATGACTAGATAACAAAGAATATCAGAAAGAAATCAGCAGATGTAAACAATGACCCTTGACTACCATAAGAATGACCATCCACAAGATAAATGACCTAGATATGCATCAGTTTGCAGTTAAACTGTAATGCCTTGTCGACATGTACTATGAAGAATGATGATGAACTTCTTCAATTGATTCATGAGCAAGTGCCTACTTCAAAATGGTGGAACTCAAACTCAAAATGCTCAACAGTGAGTTCTATTGTGACTTTTGGCTTTTGTCAAGTAATGAAAGTCAATGGTATCTACTCACATAAGATTATCCCAAGGAGTTCTGCAGCTCTAGCTTTAGGGAACACCGCCCACTTGTAGATTTTAAGAAAAATTAGTAGGATGCAAGGAATTTCCAGGATGAATATGAACTCCTGATAATTCATCTATGTGAAGAGAAGAGACAAAAAAGGATTATATCACGAGGAGGATCAAGTCTATGGTAAGGCATTCCTCTAAGACTACCGGCTGATAAGAAGCATGTTAAATTTAACTAACTCCATGTTTGTGAGGTATAATCATATTAGCTGTAGGGAACTTCTTCAATTTATTCTGGAACATATATAATAGTTCCAAATGCATGCACATTGTATTGGCTTTGGTTTCAGACATTATGCAGTACCTGCAGATTCTATTTTTCCTTATTCTATTGTATTGTTAATGATTATTATCCATGTGTTAAAACAAGCAAATTTCTTTATTTTTAAATAAAGAAGCTGAAGCTTGCATATATCAGAGCCTACGAAAGAAGAAATATATACCAAACAACACGAATGCAATAGCTATCACAAGGATTGAGAGCAGGAGCATTAAAAACGTGTAACTTTGGAAAACTTGAATGTACCATTCTAAATAGGAAGTTAATAATTTGGTTGAGTTCTTCAGAAGCCATTGCAATCAATTAGAAGACCTACTATGCTGAAGCTTGCGAGAATCCAGGGAGGCCAAGGCTTTTACAAATAAGAGAAAGATATGCATTTACATTCATTTTCAGCAAGGTACATAGCACGCAAAACCCATTTGAAGGAACAAAATAGTGTGAACAAAATTAATAAAGTATCTGATCAAAACAAACCAAAGACCAAAAATATGCAGACCCTGCAGCCAAAATATGTACCATGAATTCGAACTCAACTACAATTAGTTTCACACATCAAGCTGAAATAAGGCCACTGCTTGGTTAAAGTGGGAAACCTTCGAATTACTCAACTATTAAGCAATCAAAACCTTATGGCAATAAAGGGATTGGGGCATATTAAGAGAACGAACATTGGCCATACGAATGAAGACAACGAATCTGGGGTTGCCATCGTCTTCAATCTTTGGCAAGGAAGGTGGAGGTCGCTGAAATTGACGAGCTTGCATTCCTTTCTTGCCCTTTGCTTGAACCACCAACAATTGCCGCTGACCCTGCTGAGACTTCACGTACGTCCTACTGGAAAACAGTGAATGCTTGACCATAGCATCTTCATGGGTCCTCGAGTTCGATAAAGGAAGCCGAGTAAGTGCATTCAAGGACATACCCACCTTCATTTTTGTTCTCAAATTTGGAAATCACTCTTCAGTATTCACTGGGTTCTGTGTTTTCCCTCTGTATTGCTAGGCGTATAGGGGGACAAGTCATCATGAAGGAAATGTGAGGCTTTCTTATCCTCAATCTAGAAGCCTAGGACTTCCACAATGGGACAGAGGGGGAGAAACCAGCCATACACGTGGCATTATACAAGAATTTAGATCATACTGATCCCAACAACGAAGAAATTATTGCTCGGGATATAATCCTTTTGGGCTCTGAAGGCCCATCATGCTTTTGTTCCTACCTTAAAACATAACTTGGCAGTGAAGCCCAGCTACCTTTTCTTTTTTACTATTTTTCTACAAATATTTTTCCATATTGTAGTAATTATAGATGGAATAACCCTCTAGACATTCACTGTACAATAATCCATTTCTGTTGGGTTGAAATTATTTAATTTAAATTTTGATATTTTTATCAATTGACAGCTAATCAGCTGTTATTTTCATTTTAATTACCTTTTGACATATCCATATGGGTTTATATAGCTTTTGCAGATCAAGTACTAACTCCTCTGAGCTAAAACATGAGTTACATAAAGTAACCTGTAACATATTCTGCAAACATATGAATAATAAGAGGAAAAAAAAAAAACTGGGCTTGATATTTGAAAGAAAAAAGTGAGTTTTATTTTATTATTTTAAGCAACATTCTTCCTTTAGCTTAAGTACTTGTACAAGCAATGATACTTGGATTCACAGAGGCAAATTGAAGAAGCTCCTCATTCTTTTCCACCAAGGCCATTTCCTCTTCACTTAATGTTAATAAAGCTTCTATTCCTTCACCATCACTTGCATCCATCAAAATTACAGCATTCTTCACTCTCAACATAGAAAAAGTCACCCATTTTGGTCTCCCCCACCCAAAATTTGCATCATAAAATCCAAACTTACACAAACTAGTGCAAGCAAAGAGATCTACTCCATAATTGTTTAGATGATTCTCAACTTTCTGAAAAGCCTCACAAATGGCATTAAAAGCATGACCTTGTTGAAGTTTTTTCACATCAACATTGGAATATTCATCTAAACCTTTCCTTAATTGAACAACCAAGCATTGCAATCCTATTTCTCTACCGTCCTCCTGCACTGCAAAGATCCCTAACAGGTTACCAATAGAGTTTTCAGGCAATGGCGGATTTAGCCTCTTGCGTATATTGACAAGCTGGGATAACACCGTGGGTCTATTACTTCCAAATTTTGCTCTTGCTGCCATTGTTGCAGATTTCCAAAGCAGGGCCAGCACGGCTTCAACGCGGGTTGGCCTCTCAACAAATGTACTTGCAGCTTGAGCCTTTAGCTCTGCTATCTTTGAGGCACTAAAAACATACCTTGTTGTAATACATTTTCCTTTTCTTAACTCACAAGACGGTAATGTGATGGGGAAATCTAGTGATGGATAGATATCACCAAGAACATAGGATGGATGCGTAGCCTCCTCATAAGTGCACCCGTTAGCAATCATTGACCATCCCTTGATGAAAGTACTAATTGTGGATCCATCAGCAATTTTGTGTGAAATTGAAATCCCAATTGCCAATCCCCCACACTTGAAGAAATTAGCTTGAATAAGTAATAAAGGGCTCAAACCTGCTTTAGGGGACTCCACCTCTATTGGAAGAAACAGATTCATTGAATACTCATCGGGTTGTTTAAGAATGTCTGAAAGAAAGCAATTTACTTTAGCTTCAAGAAACTCGGCTCCTTCATCGTTACATTCGATTACTGAATTGTCTTTAACTCTGCCTGCAAGTGGATAGAATTGAGTTAGAGTTTCAGACAAAGACATCTTGAGCCTTTGGGTTTTATCTGCAACAAGTTTGGAATGGTTTTGAACATCTTGATCACCACGATATGTTGAGTAGAAAAGAAGTGTAGGAGTGTAAATTGCTGGAGCAAATTGGTCCAAGAATGAAAGCTTGTAAAGTCTTTGGTTTTCTGGTGTTGGGCTTGATGGTTTTATGACATCTCTGGAAACAATTTCTACCTTCATTGCCATTTGTTTCTTCAAAATAGGAATACTTTAAGAATGTTTAGGATCAATTGCTCTGTCTTAGAAACCAAACAAGTTATGAAGGAACAGCTTGTGATTTCAAAATTTATAGATTTTCTTAGAGATTTACCATAACTTAAATTTTCACTAAATTTGAGGTGTTACACTATTAATAGCCCACCATTAATTAAATTTCGGGTACCTTTACGATCATGAGTATTTTACAAACAACTAATTAAGCTACGATAAGTTTTTTTTTAGATAATTACCTTCCCTACACATATTTGATAATTATGTGTATCGTATTCCTTATTCTAATCAGAATTAGTTCAAAAAATGACAATGTCCCATAAAAAAAAAAATTACAAACCTTTCCAAAAACAAGACTTAATATCACCATATCTAGTGTTGAGTTCGAGCACTTTTAATGCACTAGAAAGAAAAAAAAAAGGCCTAATAAATATAGTAGAACAGGGGACATACCTTTGAGCTGTAAGGGGAAAGGGTTGTGATGGATGATATCTGATAACCACTTAGAGGTTAAACCTCGATAGACAATAAGTTGACAAGTTTCATTTCATTGTCCACATTATCATTGACTACTGATCTAATAGCTATCACTGTCAATGAGGTATCAAAGCAAATAAAATATTAAAATGTATTGATGATTTATAATAAAACTATAAAAGCAAATCAAACGCCAAATAGTTTGATACTTTACTTAAAAAATCAACAAATCTAGCAAATTGGCAAAGTCATTGACTTGCTACCCAAAAAACTATCAATCAAAATAAATAAAATGTCAGAGTTTGACGATTTAATTTTGAAAATAACAAAATTCATAAACTAGAAAAGAATACGCCGGTCTAAATTAAAAATTATCAAATAAATCAAATGTCAAATTGTTTAACGATTTACTCTATATCATAAATAAAGTACATTTATAAAGTACATTGTCAATCAGTTCAAAACTAACAAATTAATTGACAATGTACTTTATAAATGTAACTAGGGAACACTCGTGCCGCGATAGATGAAGCGGAAGTTATAAGGTCTTTTTGAAGGTTTATGGCTAGAGTAAATAGAAATTTGTCGTATTTTTAAAGGTTCATGGTTACAGGATTTTTATTTTTTTTATTTTTTTGACTAAGCAACTAAGCATTTTGAATCAAAGGAAATTTGTTTGTATAAAGTTGAGTCATCATTAATTTCTAAATGTATTGTTTGAGAGAAAATTGTTTCTTCAATGTAAATAATTAGAATTACCGGTGTTGGTTTTGTAAAGAAGCAAAGTTTTGTTATCTTTCTTTTTTTTTTCTTCTTCTTAACTCTTTCATTCTATGTTTCTTAGTTATTTATTTATTATTATTATTTTTTTCAGTTGATCGTGAGGGGATTAATTAAGCAAGCAAAGAGTAGAGATGCTGGTAGGTCCTAAAATTTCTCCAACCCAGCCACACCGTTGCCAAGATAATTTAGCTTCACAGGAGTTGAGCCTGTATGGGGCTTATTTGTTCTTTGAGTAGGGGAAGGGGAATAAAGAAGAGACCCGCGCTATATGGTGCTTACCAACTCTGACTTAAGCTACTTCATATATATAAGAAGTAACTTTGTGATTCTGATGGACAAAGAAAAATTCATACTAATAACCAATTTAATAGACTATATATATATATATATTTATATTATATAGGCAAAATGTCATAACATAATGTAAAAAATACTGTCAAAAGAAGCTTGTTTGGTCATTAAAAGTTTGATGACTTTTTTTAATGCAAAGCAGGTGATAAATGTAACTAAAAGAGGCATACATGACAATGAAGTTTAACCCCCAAAGCAAAATCAAAAAAGACAATACATCTTAACTTGATCCAAGCTTGCCAAGTTCAAGAAACAAATAGTTGTAACAGAAAATAGTTACTTCTCAGCTATAATTTGAACATCAAGGAGAGAGAAAATATTGAAACAATCCACTGCTTCATTTTGTATTTCAAGCTGGTACTTTTTTAAACATATGAGGAAGTAGTGTTGTTTTTGAAGCAAGTCAACATTAATCAAGTTACATGTTTTCTCCTACAGCATGATCCAGAAAAATTTTATTTGTTAGATCATGATATATAAAACTATATTATAGTCAATTATGTAATGAATAAATGTTTCAGTATGCATAATCATGAAAATTTCAGTTGTACAAGTGTACAACAAAGAAAAAGATGTCTGATGTTGATTAAGAAGGAGAGCTAAGTTCCCCCAGCAGAGATGGAGTTCAGTTTTTAGTGTCTGCACACTTTCTTACCTTGAAGATTTAGTAGTCTATAACTTAATTAGTTTTTAGTTTTGAATCTTTAGTTTAATAGTTACTCGGTTACTTGTCGCGAATAAATTTGTGGTTTTAGAAAAATTATGTATGATATGTTTTAAGTCCTTATATTAAATCTTTTAGATGTTATTGTTTTTTTCTTTCCTTCCTATTTGAGTACTATCCTTGTAATACCCTTACACAAGTCTTGCCTAATTGGCATGCTTCCAATAAGTTGATATAGAGTCTAGTGTTTTTCTGGATATATAGTCTTTGAATTTTATCTAAACAGGGAATTCTTAGGGCCATTTGTTAATTGTGTTCACGTATTTTATCTTGTACAAGTCATGATCTTACTATAACTAGTTGGTGATCACTGGGTCAATGAATTCTACTGACTTTATAGAAAACAAATTTAAGTTCTGCTGAGATTTATTTTTTCTAAGCATATAATGACAATGAGGAATTTTGTCATTTTGTTGATAGAATAACCTGACTTGTCTCCCAAATTACCACATTTATCTAATATGTTTGGTGAGATTTACTTATAATTCCTAAGTTATCTTTTCAGAAATACATTATCCATTTGTTATGTATATTCAATAATAGAGCTAGACATTTATTCTTAGAAGAGTCAATTAAAATTTTATATAAACGTATTCCACTATAGTAATATCAAATATATATATATATGAAACTCAATAATAAAAATTTATAAACTACAAATGAATAACATAAAATATAACCCTTTAGTCTTGGGTTTAAGTATTAATTGATTAGAAAAAAAAAGTAAAAATGTTATTTAGTTTTTACTTTTAGAGAGGTCACAATATTAAATAAGAGAAGAAAAAATAGTAAGAATTAATTTATAATTATAATATTAATATTTTTAAAAAACTTGAGACGGAGCCATGGCCACCTCCAGTCCCTTAAAAAGCTCCTCCCTTGTGTATATCACCAACTAGTTGGGTCCATAGAAAACATGCTTGATATTTATTGAGTAAATTTGACTTACAAAGCTAGATTATCAAGAAAACATTTTATCAACAAGAGGCTGGAACCCCCAAGTCACTTTCATTCATATATCTACATAGTGACACATATTTACAGATTATGTACAATGAGATTCTAACATTTCTAGCTCAGGAAATTCACAAAAAAAAATAAATAATTACATCAAACTTATTATGTTCACTTGTACACAAATTCAGAGTTTCATAATTACAAACAAAAATTCTTAGTAGTCCAAGTACATCTTGGCTACTCTTTCTTTGCATTCTGTAGCTCTGCATCCTCATAACACTCCCCAGAAACTTGTCAGTATTCACAAATATGCAGGAAACCAGACTGACAACCCATATAGCAAGCCTATGAAGCATAGTATGACAAAAACACTTGGAGCCATTATGAAACAATTGAGATAGAAATCTTAATATATGTTGCAAGCTAAATTTAGGAAAACAGTAGTGACGTCTAGCTTTCTCAAAATACAGGAAATGCAGTAAAATCCTTATGCAAGCACACTGTACAGACACTGACAACCTAGTATAAATAGAGAATTCCTTAACCATCCTTTTATGAAATTTTTGTAGCCAGGGAGATTCCCCTCTAACATTTGGGTCCAAACATTAGGATATTTAGGCACTTCTTGGAGCCGAGCCTGACACTTCTTAGGACCAACACAGGTTAAACTCTACATAGTGTACTAAAAACATAGGTACATTTTATTTTTCCAGTTATTCATAATCCAGATTTTACAAAAACTCAAGCATTTTCATAGAAGTTTTTGTAGAATCAAAAGAGACAAATTTGATATACTCATAGAAAATAGGCATTTTTTGAGACATGTAAACATATATCTATTCCTAAGCAACTAGCAACAAGTCCACAATGTAAAATGTGCAAATTCCTAATTTCCTTCTTAAATACCCTCTGAATTCCCTCCTCGTGGTCCTCCTTTAAGCTTCTATATCCTACAGCAACCCCGTAGAATTCTCACACTTCACACACTGCCCAAAAATTCTTTCTGGTACAAGCAATCAAGTCCCCAAGTTATGCTGACTCGAAATATGCTTTCAAACTTTCACTTAGGGTTGATTAACCCCTACATGCAGAGTGTTTCTCTCACTAGCTTCTCTCAATTTATCTCTGTCTATACAATCAAAAGTTGCAAGTATGGAGAAGATGAAGCTTATGTTTAAATGTATACATTAGCACTTACTTGGTCAGTTTTAGCCCTCCACTAATTTCTCTATATTAGTGGTACTATTAGGGCTATTTAGTACTTAAATAGGAAATGTCCAAACACTATGTCCCCCACTAAATAATCCCTATACCCGAGTACCACTAATCTACCAAACAAGCCTTTTAATCCTCCATTACTCTCACTTTAGATTCTTTCAATTAGGCACCCTAGTACATAAATTCACCTAAATATTTTGATCTATTTTATTTTCGTTAACATCTTTAGTTTACTTAGGCTAGCTGGCTATAGTTAGTTATGCACAGCTTTTATCCTAAACAGATTATGCCTCGCTTTACTTTGTCTATTCTTAATATGTCATACTAATCATCAAAATCTGTCCTTTTTGTTCTTAAATCTCATTGTAATCTCTTCCTTTCTACCTTAATTGTTATACAAGTAACGTCCTTTCAATCTTTCATTTGACTAATTTAAGTGTTTACCAATTAATTGAATTGTGTGTGTCATAGTGTTTATACAAATTTATAATTGCTAAAACAAGTCAGGTACTGCATCTAGACAACCATTTAAAGAATGTGCTCATGTAGTCAGTAATGTATAATGCAACATGCCAAGTTATATCAATCATGCTTCTAAATATATAGTTAATTTTTATACAGCCCTATCTAGCTATGTGTCTGGGCGCTTAGTGGCAGGTTGGTGGGGTGTTACAATCCTAGTAGGAAAAGAAGTTCTCTATAGTACATAAAAAAGAGTTATTGCACCAATAAAATAGAGAGAGTTGTGAAATGAAATTATGAAGTGTTTTAGTTCAAGGCAAGCAGTTTTTGTGTGTTTATACTGCTCACATTCCTAGAACAACCTCTAAATGTCTTTTTTTATTTCTTCATGTTTTTAACTCTAAAACTATACTCTAAGTAACTCTAAGTGCCTTATTGTTATTTTGCATCAACATTTCAATAGTACAATTCCAGATTCTTTTAGCATGTTCTCCGATCAGATCACAGTTACTTTCAATGATCCAAAGTCATAAGTAAGATTGACATCTACCCTCAGCCTAAAATTTTTTGGATTAAAAATATATGAAGTGCATTTGCAATGATCCAGAATCAATGAAGAGAAGGTTTTATAACAATGATTATAGTTTCTACCTTGGTTGAGCTATTGAATCTTCTTTGTTAAAAAAAAAAAAAAAAAAAAAAAAAAAAAAAAAAAAAATCAACTGACTACTTGACTGAATTCTGCACCTATATTTTTATGGCAGTTGGAGCATGCCATGTACCAGAATTATTGATTTAAATTTATGAATTGCACCTTTGCTTTTGCCCAATAAAGGGGAAGTTGCAATTAACATCTTAAAAGTTAGGTTTTTTAATTGTGAGTGAAGTAATTGGCAAGGGAAGTAAATAACCTTTTCTATTAATTGATTTATGAGAGCAATTGGTAAAGCTATTTGTGCATATGGCTCATTAGATGATGATACTATGGACAAACCAACTTGATCGATGGCCAAAGTTTTTGAGCTACCTTTGTTTTCAATTAACCTGCATATAGAAAGTGCCTCATTCTATGTTATATACATTGGTAGCTAATAATGTTTTTAACTTGATGGACATTGAAAGCTCACCAATTTGCTAGTTCTGCAACTTTTGTGTAGTTAGGATTTATAGCAAAGAAGGATGACGCTTTAGCTGTCAATGAGATGCATGTGTCATATAGGGTTATAAGCATATGTACTAGTATGAATCTTAACAATTATTTCTTTCTTCAAATAGTTAACATGTAACTATGTAACTTGTAGTATTTACCTTTATATGAGACAACCTTTAACTGGAGTACTGGTATGAATCTTTACAATTATTTCTTTCTTCAAACAGTTAACATGTAACTATGTAAGTTGTAGTATTTACCTTTATATAAGACAACCTTTAGCCGGGCACCAATAATAATGGGATAGGAATCCAACTTATTCACTATCACTGAAGCTTTATTCTTCATAAATTGATCCCACATGGTGAGCACCAGTGGAGTCAAGCTATAAGTTGAATTAGATAAGTGAAGAATTTTGTAAGTATATGTATTGTGTGTAATGAATTTGCTTTATAGTGATAATCTATACAATGAGATAATAAGCAAACACCTTGTATCAATAATAATGAGTTCTTGGACTTCAGATGCACCTGCTCTAGTTTGTTGCATTCTTGGAAGCCTAACATAAACCACGATTGCAACAATATTTGTACCAGTTTGATATATAAACATAGTCATGCTATTTAAAAGTAAACAACACCTTTTTTTTTAGTATTTTCAGCATATAAGTTTTGTTTTTGTCTGTTTTGATTTATGGTGAGCTTACTTATTTTAGATGTTGAGTCAATATGCCTTCCAAGATAATCAAAAGGATTGAAGTTGTATATATTTGGTGTAGGGAATTCCTTATCACTTGGCATCTCCTCAACATAGGTGCGAGAACTCAGTTTCCACTGAAATTGGTTTTGCACAAAATGATATTGAGGTTCAATTATGCTCACTATGGCTCTTAAAATATTGTAATATCTCAAGTGCCACAAAGTTGTTCCAAATAACTCAATCTCTGCACCAAAAATAGAACACTGGGCTCTGTTTCATTAATCAAGTGGAAGGAAAAAAGAAAAATAGTTAGATTTAAGCATGGCATATTCTAAAGTGATGTATCATCTTATGTTTAGGCAATGAAAAGATATATTGAGACCTCTTTATTCATAAAGATAATCCTTTGATATTTGCTAGGGCTACTTGTAGAAGTACGAGGCATTAGTTTCTTAATTGCTCGCACTGTCCAATTTCTGGTGTACGATGTGATTTATTGATAGGAGTATTAGTCTTACCATTTTTTGTACAAATATATATAAAAGATGGTTAGTTGTATAAAAAAATGAATACCTTTTAGGCTGTTGAGGAGAAGGAACTCAGCTTTGGAAGGCAGAGGATTGCTATTGAGGTCAAATTGAAGATTTGTTCATGGAAGAAGAGAAACTAAGCTACTTTATACAGGCCTGAACCTGTACATATAATAGTACTGAGTTTAAGTATGGCCTATGATTTTTCACTTTAGTAAGTGTGGGTTTTGGGAAGCCTTTTACTTTTAAACTTCAACAGTGATTATGAGGTTATGGAAAAAAGCAATATCTAATAGTCATGGAGTAGTTGATGAAATATGATATGCAGAATGTATAGTCGATAAGATCGTTCTTCAAGTCTGCTGATTTTCTGAAGTTGTTTGATGATCAACTTTCATCTTTTTTTGGTGAAAAGGCGAAACTAATTAATTAACACAAAGTAAAAGATCCATTACAGTGCAGACTATTAAAATCAAAAGCAAGAGTAGGAAAAATAAAGATTGAGGGGTGTTGTAGTCCAAATAATTTAGAGCCTATTAAAATTGTCACGTGGCACCTACAAGGCATCTAAACCAAAAATTACAAAATGCCATGCATAAAACCGAAGTTTTAATGTGCAATAATGATGACCAATGAGAACATAACATGTGTCATTGAATGAACAAATCACAACATGCCACGTGTTTAAAATAATTTACATGTCAATTACATGTAGATAATTATTGGCCAACAAAATTTAGCACATGTCAGTTATGACAAAGAGAAAATAAATATTCTCAAATAAAAGCATGACATTTCTTATCCATTAAGATTTTGCCTAGCAAGCTCTCCTCAAAACATTATAAATAAAGGGCTTGCCCACCATTTGGAGGAGGGAAAACAAGAGGAAAAAAAAAAAAATAATAACGAGAAGCATCAGAGCTCTACAGAACTCAAGTCCTAAGACCTTACGGAACCTCTAGCCTTCAACAATAAGAGTTTTCCCTAATCATTGAATATTTGTGCATTCAACCGTTTATCAAAGGTTCATCTCTAAGCAAGCACAGAGCCTGGAGATTTAAATTCCATTTATGATCAAAATTAATTTGTTCGAGATCAAGTTCTATGAGCCCTTGTCTAAGAAATCAACTTCATGACCAAGCTCTAAGCTCATGAAGCCCCTACAATTTACCTCAAATAAGCTAGTGATTTCATAAGAACAACAAGTCAAAGACTGTTTTTTGTACAATCGGATCAGGCCTCAAGCATTTAACTCTCGCAATCAAGCCAAATGCCCTTAAGAATCCGTCAACTACATCCTCAGTTGTGAATAATCAACATCATTTCTCGAATTAGAGAAATTGTTCTTTCTATTGTAAACAATATAAATACAGAGATTTACCACATTCACTGATGTAAATTAATACAAACTTTATTTTGTACACGTTTCTCGTTACTTATTTTACAGGCTCGAAATCTGTGTTTACAAATTTGGCATGCCCTGTTGGATAACTCTGCCTCTCATCTCTTTCTCCTTCCAAGAAATCCTCTACATCAACGTCACAAGATCTCATGGCCATGACAGATCAAGTCGATAACACTATTGGCACTACCGCCAAATTAGTTATATCCTTTGCATTTGATGTTGATATCACAAACGAGATCTTATAGAATGGATCGATCATAGAAAAGAGATCAAAGTCCATCAATCAACAACTTTTTCAATTGGTAAATCAAGGTATGGCTCGACCTTTCATCATCTCTGATACCCACGCCATTGGAAAAGAAAACCACACTGTCAATGATATTGGAGATTCATCTTTCTTAGAGAATTTCAAATTATATGGAAGCAACACTCCATGCTCTAAGGCGGAGTCTCATCCTTCTACCATCTTTGAAATGTTGCCTACAAGTTTGAATGGCAAGTTGATTTCTTCTGCAATGGATATATCTCCTGTACTTATAACATGCTAGTCATGGAGATTAATGATTCAATTATGGAAGATAAGGTACTCGAATTAGAGAAGAAGATCTTCCTTCTCACCAAAACTATTAAAGATAAAGATTTAGAGATTGCTAATCTCATAAACAAGTTGGAGATGCAAAATAGTGTTGAGTCAAGTCAACTAACTAACTTTCATTCATAGTTTCACTTCAAATATCGTCATCATGAAGAAAAGGGGAAAAAAATAAAATAACTTGACGTTTCTCAACAACTTTTTGCTTCCATTGCGACTTTCTCGATATAGCAGTTGTAGAACATGATCAGCAACACAGTCCAAGCATAATACAGAGGATGTTCACAAATTTTCTTTTGTATTCAAAGCCATATACGAAGCAGATTGATAACATGAAAATGCCTCTCGGGTATCAACCTCCAAAATTCAACCAATTTATTGGAAATGGAAGCCCTAAACAACACGTTGCACATTTCGTTGAGAATTTGAAAATGTTGTGACTTGGAGAGATTTTCTTATCAAACAATTTGTTCAATCCCTTAGAGCAATTGCGTTTGATTAGTATACTGAGTTGGCGCCTGAGTCAATCAATAGTTGGGAGCAACTTGAAAGAGATTTTCTCAATCGATTATAAAGTACTCAATGTACGATCACATTAATGGAGCTCACCAACACTAAACAATGGATAAATGAGCTTGTAGTGGACTATATCAACCGATGGAGAACCTTGAACTTAGATTGCAAAGAGCGAGTATCAGAAATCTCTGCCAGTGAAATATGCATTCAAGGCATGCATTGGGAGCTTCTTTACATCCTTAAGGGAATCAAGCCTCGACCATTAGAAGAGCTTGCAACCCAAGCACTTGACATGGAGCTAAGCATAGCGAGCCATGGAAATGATAAACCTCCCATGCCTGATCAACGAAACAAATGAAAAATTATAGGGAGTACGGAAGTACATGAAGGGGCAATGAAACAAGTTAGTTTGTTTCTCTTAACTTAAAATACGATTGACTCTAAGATGGACAACACTTCTAGATACGAGTCTAAATTATCAACGATTTCCAAAATGGAACACCTAGATAAAACTGACTCGGCACGAGTTTAAATTGCCTCTGAAATAAAGATTCCTCATCATGAGATTAAACTATCTCAAAGCTACAAAATTCCTCAGCACGAGATGAAACTGCTTCAAAACATGAATATTTCTCAGCAAGAAATAAAACTACTCCAAAACTTCAAAATTCCTCAACAAGAACTGAAAGTGCTTCAAAACTTCAAGTTTCCTTACCATGACCAGAAATTGCTCCAAGTTTTCAAACTTCCTCAGCACGAACTAAAATTGCTCCAAAATTTTAAAGTTCCTCAGAATGAACGAAAGTTGCTTCAAAACTTCAAGTTTCTTCAGCATGAACAAAAATTGCTCCAATCTTCAAACTTCTTGAGCACGAACTAAAACTACACCAAAAATTCAAAATTTCTCAATACGAACTGAAACTGCTTCAAAACTTCAGGTTTCCTTAGCATTAACGAAAACTGCTACAAATTTTCAAATGTCCTTAGCCCAAAATGAAATTGCTCTTAAACTTCAAGTTTTTTCAGCACAAACTAAAACTATTCCAAAACTTCAAGTTTCCTCAACATGAATAGAAACTGTTCTAAATCTTCAAACTTTCTCAGTTCGAAATGAAACTGCTCTAAAATTTCAAGTCTCCTCAACGTGAATTAAAACTGCTCCAAAACTTTAAGTTTCCTTAACTTGAATTGAAATTACTCCAAAACTTTAAGTTTCCTAAGCAAGAAATGAAACTAGTCCAAATCTTCAAACTTCCTCAGCACAAAATGAAACTGCCCCAAATCATCAAACTTCTTCAACAAGAAATGAATTAAGCCCCAATAATTCATATCAAATCAGCTAATGAATTCACAAGAACAAGAAATACAAGGCCGTTCTTTGTATAATCGGATCTGGCCTCAAGCATTTGACTTTCGAGATCAAGCTAGAAATTCTTGAGAATTTGTTAATCATATCCTTCATGACAATCCAAATCATCAGTTTTGAAGAATCAACATCATTTCATTCAGGATAAATCTTTCAAGCCCTCGAATCAAATTAAATTTCAAGGAGATTGAATCAGAGGAATTGTCCTTTCTATTGTAAACAATATCAATACAAAAATTGTATCATATTCACTGATATAAATTAATATAAATTTTATTAATTTTATTTTGTACACTTAGTTATTTATTTTACAAGCTCGAAATCCATGTTTATAGGCATTCATGGAACGCAACCCCGATTACATCAAAACATCCTCTATTAGCCAAGAGGTCAGCTACTTTATTACAATCCCCAGAAGCATGTTGGAGGTTACACGAAGGATCCTTTCTATTGCATTCCTGCACTGATGAATAAAAACTTCCAACGTGATATTCTGATGGTCATTGTTGTTAACCATAGTGACTATATTAGATGCATTTGATTTAACAATATGATTTTGAATTCCCAAACAGAGAGCCAGATCCATAACTAGACCATCACTTGGAGCTCAAAACTTTGCAGTGTGAAACTTATTGCATGACCGATTCCTTTATGAAAACTAGCCACACCCACTTCCTATGATGATCCCAAATTATCCTACCCCCATCAACCTTACTAGGATTGCCTTTGGAGGCACCGTCAATATTGAGCTTTAGGCAACCTTCTTGAGGTAGTTCCCAGGATTTATTATGGGTGGTTGAAGGGGAATTGGCTTTGTTATTAAAGAAAATAGTAGTGTATTTTCAGGCACTCTGAATAGGACTAAGCTCAAAAGATGAAGGTGGCTCTGGGTTTTGGGTAGGGGTGGGTTGTTATGTACAATTTGATTTCTGAGATGCCATAAGGACCATAGAATTATGGGCAAAATGATGCTCCAGGGAATAAATGTATTAAAATGGGTAGAAAAAGATTTGCAATTCGTAGAAACCCAATTAAGAAAGGAGTCACTAAAGGAATTTTTGGTCTCTAAGGGAATCTTGAGGCCAATCCAGAAAAGTTGGGAAAAGGAGTTATCCCTAAAGAGGTGGAAAAAGGTTTCCTTAGAATTGTGGCAGAAAATACACAGGCCAGGGCAAGTTATCTCTCTGTGATTTAGGATTATGCCTATAAGGAGCCATAAGAAGGTTTTTACTCGAGGTGTGCCATTTGCCTTCCAAATCCAGTTCCAATTGGTTGTATAAGTAGTTGGGGTGTTGGAAGAATTCAAAGCAAGTTTATATGCCGAAGAAATGGTGAATTGACCATTTGCTAAGAGACCCCAAGCAATTACTAGGAATAGCACAAACTTTGCTTCTCAAATCATCATGAAACTCATGGACAATATAAGAACTCTACAAACCAGTTTCATTTGATTAAAGGGTATAGGTCCTATGAATTGTTCACAATAAGGTTTATTACCTACCCAACTATCCTCTTAAAATCTAGTCTTATGGCCATTATGAATGATCCATCTGACCCCTTGTTCAAAAATCTCCTAATCCCCTTTCGAGGCTTTCTAATTATCAGTGTTTTGAGTACCGAAGACTGTGTGAAAGTTGATTCTAGCATGGGTTAAGTGTTTTCTTGTTAGGACCTTGGTTTAGAAAGCATCCTTATTTTGGATAGAATGCCAAACCGATTTGGATAAGAGAGCCTTATTCCTAGGCTCGGTGGCTTGAATACCTAAACCTCCTACCTTTTTGGGTTGGACAATCTTGGCCTAGCTGACAAGATGCATAAGTTTCTTGGATTGCATAGAACCCCAGATAAAGTTATGGTTCAGGGAATTAATTCTATTGGTAGCCTGTTTTGGGATGTGTAGGTCCTGCATGTAGTAGGAAAGGATAAAGCAGGTCAGAGACTTAACCCAGGTTTAACAACCCGCCAGGGAAAGAAGGGAATATTTCCAACCTTTTAACTTATTCTAGACTTTCTCAAGAATGAATTTGAACTTGTTCTTGTTGTTGACAGGGGTAAGGGGAAAACCAAGATAAAGACCAAGGTCATGGGTACGGTGGAATCCTATAATGTTAGCCTCACTGGTGCAATATTGATTAGAGAGGTTGGGTAAAAAAAGAATCCTAGATTTGTGTAGATTGACCTTTTGGCCCGACAAACTAAAAAAGGTGTCCAAAACATCCTTGATATCCTTATAATTTTTCTCATTTGCATGGGCGAAAAGGTTAAGGTTGTTTATAAAAGATAGGTGGGACACAGACAAGCCTCTCCTATAGGCCTTGAGGGGTTTTCACTCTTTTCTTTCCTCTGCATTATGGATAAGTAATCCCAAATACTCACTGCAGAGGATGAATATAAGGGGATAGAGGATCGCCTTGTCTAATGCCCCTAGTATCTTCTAGTTTACCACCATTGAAGAGGATAAAAGAGAAGAAGTTGTGATGCAACTCATGATCAATTTCACCTAATGAAGTCCCATTCAAGGCATTTATAAGCCTTTTGAAGATTGATTTTAATGACCATAATGCCTCCACGGCCTCTCTTTCTCTTAAGGGTGTAAATCATTTTTTTTGCTATAATGACGTTGTCCAAAGCAAATCTTGTAGGAACGAAAGCGTTCTGAAAGGGGGAGATGAGATTGGATAAGAGAGGCCTAACTTTGACAACTACGATTTATGTCACAATCTTATAACTGGTGTTACAAAGGCTGATGGGTCTAAAAGAGTTGAAACTCACAGGGTTGTCAGATTTAGGAATAAGTGCAATAAGAGTTTCCCTCATATAGTGAGGCATGAGATTTGAGAATAAGTGCAATAAAAGTTTCGTTCATGTAGTGAGGCCTGGAGCTGGTGCTGAATATTTTGGTCACTTCAGTATAAATTTTCTCGCTCACAGAAAACCAACAATGTTCGAAAAACCCAGGATAGAGCCTGCTAGGTCCGGGGGCCTTAAAAGGTTTCATGGCCCAAAGACCATTTCTAATCTCAATGTGATCAGGTATGATGGAAAAACTCTCTTGGTCTTGGGTGTCAATGGTAGAGGTCCCGTGCGAAGCAAAATTTGAGTGGACTGTAGATGAGACTTTTTCAGTAGTGAAATGTCTCATAATGTTATCCTGGACAAGAGACTCTAAATCCTCTATATCATAAAGCCAACTATCCAAATTGTCAGCAATGATTTTGTTCCTACGTCTACGAATAATAGCGGAAACATGGTAGAATTTGGTATTCCTATACTCCTTAACAAACCAATTAACCTGAGACTTTATTGCCCAGAAATCCTCTTCGTTTTTAAGAATATTCTCGTATTCAAACCAAAATGACTTCTAAAGATTAACTAAGAAATTATTAGGGTTTCATTTTCATGAAAATGTTACCAAAGGTACTAGTATTCCAAATTTTGACTTCGTCCACAAAAGTTTCAATAGAATCTTTGAGATTTGAATTTGTGCTATGCCAAGTGTCAGAAACAAGATGCTTAAAAGAAGGATAGGAAAGCCACATAGGTTTGAAATGAAAAGGTCGAGTGTGCTTGTTGGCAAGAGTGGGATAACAGTCCAACAGAATAAGGCAATTATCAGAATTTATCCAGGTTAAATGACTCACAGAGGCATTCTGGTACAGTTACATCCAGTTGGAGTTGGCAAGGGCTCTATCAATCTGTTGAAGTCCCTCATATTAGACCACGTGAATCGTGGCCAGTAAAGCAGAGGTCAGTTATGTAACAAGTATCAAGGCAATTTTGGAATCTCTTTGTTCTGCCTCTATTGATTGATTTTCCTCCCTGCTTGTCCTCGTTCAAAATAACTTTGTTAAAACCTCCCATCATGAGCCAGAGTTAAAAAATAATAATTAGCAACAACAGAAAATTATCCCAAAGGATTAGCCTTTCGACTTCCCTTATGCTAGCATAAATAACATAAAGTAACCAATTATTATTTTTATATTTTACCTGAACCATAGCATGTATTTCTTGCTTTGTGTGAGCAAGAATGTCTAGGTCGACATAGCAGGTTCGCCAAAGGATCCAAAGAACCCTTACGTAGCCAATAGTTTCACAGCAATGAAAATCATCATAGGGAAGTTCCTTACATATGTTCTCAGCCTGAGTTCCTAACATGCGAGTTTCAGTGAAGATTAAAATATGGGACTGAATGTTTTCCATTAAATCTCTTTTTGTTCTTCGGAACAATGCTTTCGCCGCTTCTCTATAGTTCCACATTAAGATTTTTGACACAAGGAAATTTGGGTTAAAGGGGCCACTGTTTTGGCTAATGACTTGTATTTCGTTCAATTGAATCAGATTCCAATTGTCGATTTCCATTTAGCGGTCTGGGGGATGACGAAGATATTCTTCCAGGTCCTTATGAGTCTTTGATCTACCAGCCCCAAATGTTGGTTGGACCTACTCTGATATTCTGCTTGATTCAAATATTTATCTTCATGATTCTGTCTCCTTATACAATTCCATAATCCTCTTCCAGTTGAATAGGTAGTGGGATGGTTAGGGTTATCCTTCTCTGGTTCATGATTTACATCATTTGGGATGCATTCAGGTCCTTTTTTCGTAGAAGATCATAGGAATGGCGGAGGTCGTGGAGCCATGACTCTGGTTTGGCATAACTGAGTTAGGTTTATTTGAGTTTGTGTTATATAATTGTGGTATGATATCTTAGGGTTAGGTTGAGGATGTGCTGCTTTGATCCATAGACCCTGCTTCTCCTTTGGGTAAGCTTCCCTATTTTAATTTTTTTTTTCGGAAGTGGTTCCTCCAAATTAATCTAGATGTAAAGTCTCGCAAATAGACCTCGAAGGCTTTCGGCTATATTTTCATCTATCCGAAGCACCACTCCAATATCTCCAACTATCTCCTTGAGAATATCATAGCACTCAATTGGAAGCTCAGGGAGCCTAATCCAAGTGGCCACAGAAGAGAAGGTGGCAGTGGAAGCTTTGAAGTTGGGGGTCCACGCCCTTATCGTCATGAAATGGGCATTGATAAACCTGGGTCCCTCTTTGAGGACTTTCTGCATGTCTTCTAGTTTGTAGAATCTATTGAGGAAGAAATCATAGCCCATGCCAATGCATTCCATTTTATCCTCAAGTTGCCACATGTTTCGAATTCTTGCATTTAGGTATCGAAAGCCCACTGTTTTCTCATAAACATTAATGATCAACGACTATCTCCATCGAGCTCTGATTTTCTTTTTGGTGACCTGGGGAAGGCTAATTTTTATGTAGTCCCCTGGTTCTTCTTCCTTAAGCATGTCTTCATCTGAATGATAGTCATCCTCTTCATTTCCAAATGAATGGTCAAAAAAAGCTCGCTTATATGCTCCAGGAACCTGCCCTAGGAGTTTGGCCTTGTAGTTTACCGAATTTCTTTCGTTCACAACTCCTTCTCTAGTGTAATTCTCAATTGCAAGACCTTCCTAGTGGGACTTCTTAATCTTTTTAGTACTTCTTTTGATGTTGTCTACCTCCTCCAGAGATTTCTCTAGAATCTCCGATGAAGTTGCCATTTCAAATGTTTGACCTTTACTTTGTAGTGAAACATGCAGTATGCAAGTGTTAAAGGAGTTATATATATAAGAAGAACTGAAGAAGTAAGACCACAAAATTATTAAGTCTTGTGGTGACTGTTTTAGTCTACCATAATGGCTCTGATTATCAACGTTCTAGGGCTGGTAGTATATGGCGAAAGTAGAATAAGTAGGTAAACTGATAAGATATTTTATAAAATAATAGGTATGGCTCAATTGTACTAAATTAATATATTAAAAATATAATAAGTGATATAAGCAGAGAAAGTGTGTGAGAATAGATATGTGTAAATTCAGTAAAGTAATATATTTGTAGGATATGGTAGTACAACTACAAAATAGAAGGATAATCTATCTCCTAAATGAAATCAACTAAAGTTGATGCAGTGGATACATCTAAAATTAAAGGCAAAGGACAACATAGTCATTATTCCACCATGAGTTTCAAGAATATAAACTATAGTCTTATCTAAAAAACTACATTGTTGGGAGTCAAATGTAACTATGCTGTACATGCAACTCAAGTTTGCACCTTAAGGAAATGCAATTCATAGCTCCAAAACCGTATCAAATGGCCTTACATTTCACTTTTCTCTCAACCTAGTAATTGATTGCAATTGTTATAAAATCTTCTCTCAAGTAAAATTATTCAAAAAATGAGGATTCCTTTTCTTTCTTTCGAAACATTTATCTATCAAAACGTAATTCATAACTGAATATTTCATTTGAGGAAAAATCTTATGCACACATGCTTAACTATTTGAAAGAAAAAAGAAGTTCCATATGATCCAAGTGGATGTTCCATTCATGATAGGGGTACAAACCTTCATAACGAATGATACAAAAAATTGTGCTTTGTGAAATACATTTAGTTCAAAGTCTAAAAGATCTCCAACCTGAAAGTGAAATGCAAATAGTGTAGGTAAATTGAAGAAAATAGCATTAATTAATCAACCATTGATATAAAAACCAGTCATGAAAAGCATTGAAATTTAAGCTACATTTTATTTGTTTCTTGTCCTTTAATCTCATTGTCTCTGCATCCGCATTATTAACACAGAAAATAGTTAGAAAATGCAAAATTGGAATTATGCAATGCTTACACTTGGAAGGGATCCACCGTCATAGCAACCTCAGTAGACATGAGAACTTCAAATTGGGCATGTGCAATTGAAATAGCTCTGCATTGCAACTCAGAATAATATCATCTCATACTTTTAGGGGATCCACCATCATAACAACCCCAATAGTATTTAATGCTATGCTAAGGCTTTTGCTGCTTACTGGTACTGTTGTTGTTGTCATTAATATTTGTTGATGATTTATTTTATGGTCCTCTAATAGTTATGCTTGTTATTGGCAGTTTTAGTTTATGAAATTGAGTGTGCACTTGTATTGTGGTTCAATTGCCTTAGAATGATCTTGTTTTGCTCATCTATTTATTTCCTTTTCAGCTAAATGCAATTTTTAGTTATAACATAATGCTTTTGTTGAATTTATCATCAACTACCAGGGTTCAAAATTATAAATAAGAAATTTTTCTAAAGATTGTCCAGTAATTATAGCTATTTAAGAAAGAAAAAAAAAAGTAATTATTGAGTAATATGTACAAACATAATAAACAATATATTGAAGAAATTGTATCAAAACATATAAACTCGTATTTGTATTTCAATGCAGCAAATTGTAACATTACAAAGTGTGAGAATATAGTAGATCTCTATATTGTGTGATGGTTAGAAACTGCTCCCAAAAAATAATCGAAGTCTGAAACAAAAGTTATGTTACATACCAAGAGTGAAATGGCAGAAGATGTAACAAGTAGCAGACTAGCAGTTCATCTACTGCAGATTGGAAAAAACAATGCAGGAATGAACTATAAATATATAAAACAATAATTTTAAAAGTAATAAAATAAGGAAAAGTCTTGTGAATAAATTATCTACTGCAAACTCTAACTAAGATAGAGTGAAAAATGAGAAGTTAATAGTTTACCTGAAAACGCAAAAGCAACATACATGACTTTGAAAAGGTATTTGCGGTGATTGTGCTAGTAGTTGACAGATAAGATTGCAACTGCTTAGTAGACGGAACAGTCATAACCTTAATAGAAGATCCATTTCTAGCTCTTGAAAGAGCAACATAAAGTTGACCATGCAAAAAAAAAAAAAAAAAAAATTAGTTCTGAGAGATATATACCAACATGATCTAAAGTTCGACCTTAAGCCTTGTTAATAGTCATGGAAAGCAAAACCTAATTGGAAATTTGGTTCACTTAAGTGGCAAGAAAACCTCTCATTTTCAAGAGGCAAGAAAGGTGTTCTGGGGATAAAAAGACGTTCACTGACGTGATGACCAGTTTCTATTTCTGCATCAATAACATTTTGCTAAAACAATTTCCATATCAAGTGCATTCCATTGTAAAGTCCTCTAGCTGGATCAATGTTGGGTAGCAAAATAACAAGACAAATTTGGTCTCAAAATCAACTCATGATGAGGTATACTATTGAAGGTTAAGCTGTGTAAAAAAAATCCTCATACTATGCTTATTAAAATTGATCGAATGTCTCATCAAAGCTATAGTATATTGTGGGAAGTCCTAGAAAGTTATCTACTATAGCATTGTTTACTTTGTCAACATAATTATTTTTGGGGTTAAGATAGTTCGATTAATCATTGTTCCCTTGGAAACGCCATATGACTTGAGATATGAAAAAACAACACCTATGATATCATCAATAGAAGCAGTATCATTAACATAAGGAATAATCATATACATAAGTTTCATGATTTTATGGTTTTCAAGTTTAGATTTAGTTCCGTTCCTAATTCGCAATATATAACCGCTAAAAGCTAGACCTTCTAAGGCACACGTCTTTTTAGTTAATCTAATCTTTTCAAATATGGGCCATAAACTTGAGAAACCAAACTTGCTCTAACATATTCTTTCTTTGTAGCCTTAGGCACAACTAGAAGAACTTGGTGGAAATCTCCACCAAATACAACAAATTTTTTGGCAAATGGTTGGTTTAAGCTACAAACATCTTGTAGCATGTTTTCCATAGTTTCAACAATAGTTTTATGTGACATTGAGGCTTCTTCCTATACAATAAGCTTTGATGCTCGCATTAATTGAGTTATTCCACTTTGTTTCCCAAAATTAGATATCATGCACTCTTCAATGTTGATGGGTATCTTGAAACATGAATGTGTAGTTTGACCTTTTGGGAGAATAGAAGCAGCAACACCAGATATGGTAGTTGCTAGAGTAATAAGACCCTAAGATCTATCAACAACCAAATAATACACGATATAAAAAAGTTTTTTTCATTCCCCCAGGGCCATCAACAAAGAACAATCCAGGTTGCGAATTAAGAACTCTTTCAGTGATATTGTTAAAAACCTATCTCTGTCTTAAATTCAGCTTTTCTATTAATAACAAACCTTCTCTCACAACAGACAACTTCTGCTCATTCTTAATTTCTATTTTAGCATAGCAGTCATCAGTAGCACTGATCTTGAAATTAACTAAATTAAAGGAGTTGACAGTTTTCCCATTAATTCAAGAATATTATTTAAATTTCTTAAAGTTTGTCTGTATACACTACAAATAAAAATAGTTGAGGATCTAGCAAAGTCTTTGCTCATAGAATCTATATGTTTTTCCCACAGACCTCTACCATTGTTTGCAAAACAATACACTAACAAAGTAGCAAAGAGTCGGCGCAGAGAAAATGACATTTCATACTATGAAGCCTCCTCTATGTATTCATCAATATTGCTATTAAGTTGCACTAGACCATGCATCGCAACTGCATCTTGGAAAGAAGAAGAAAAAAAAAACTATTGATTGTTCACAAACTATCAAGTGAGGTAGGACCCTTGACACGATTTAGTAACAATTGAAGGTAGTACCGCTCACTTTCAGTAGGACTTGTTGTCACAATTCTATCAATAACTTTGCCTTGTTTTCGAGGAGACAAAAAATTTCCTTGTTTATTCCAAACAAAGTGTTCAAGAAATTCACTGTATAAGTAACAAAACTGTTTAGAATGTCTCTTGTTTAACTCAAAGAATTTAGTTAGCATAGTTCTCATAAAATAATTAAAAGCCATAACATAACTTAGATCATCATTCAGCCAATATGAAACGGTATGATGGTAAGGTAAGTGTAATTGTAAACCTAAGACAGAAGAACTTACCTCGTTCATGTCAAATCCATAAATTCTCCACATAGCCTCAAAATTGTCTCCAATAATAAAATCATGGTCCTTAATAGTGAAATTATTTGGTGTTAAATAGCGCCAAATTATCAGAGACCGCAGGGATTTTATCAATGATTGTATTTATTGTCTCCGATAATTATTATTATTTTCTAATAATTGTATCTGAGACTGTCCATAATAACGAACGCAAAACAAAAGCCCTATTTCCTCATTTATTTTCAGACAAATCGGCAGTGAGAAAGACCAATCCCTCTCCAAGATAAAATCTAGAGGAAAAGAGATTCGATTAAGCAAGTGAAGTCACCTGAGCCGTCTAGCTGTTGTCCTCTACAGCCCGAAGTCAGCTCCAGCCACCGTGAAGAAGTTCTTGGTGCCGTCCTCGCCACCACGAAGATGTTATGAACACCTCATCGTTCTTGTTTTCTAAGGTTAGTTTTCTGATCTTGTATAGGTTACCACCCTACAGAATACTGACTTATGGAATTTAAGCTAGAATTTATTCATGGGAGAGCTTATCTTTTGAAATTTCTTTATTATCCCTTTGCTTTGTTTAGGTTTTTATATTGTATGGTTCTAGATTACCACTTTTCTCTCTACTTCTTGTGGTTGTGGATAACAAGCATCAATTTTCTAGGAATTTTTTTTTACATAGGGGTGAGCATGTGATTTTTGGAGCTTGGGAGATTCTACCCACGTCAAGGCAGTGCTTATGTTTGCTTATGGCTGAGACTTAGAGTAAGTTAGGAATACCTTAACATAGACACCTCGGGCCGAGATTCGATGTGTTATTCGCTTTTGGTAGGTTGGTTCTACTACTTTAAGCTCGACAATAAGAGTGAAGAAGAAGTTCTAATGGATTGTTGTTGTTTTATAGGATAGGATAAGTTTAGAGCAGTAGGGCGTACTATTCAAATTTGACAGACCAGTAAATCCAAGGGACAGGGAAAGAGAGTAAGGCAGGAATACCTAACCATACAATAAAATTTACAGAGGGGTGAGCTTCTCACCTAACTTGCTTGCTCTGCCAATTATGTTCTGCTATAGATAATTTACAAGTGGTTGTCTTATTTATAGCTCTCAGACAAACCTCAAGTTTGCATTAGAAGGAAGTCTGCTGCTTTTGGTATAGGCGTGTTTGTTGTTGAATGAATGTGGTGTTTTCTTGTGTCTTGCAGGTTTAGAAAGAGATATAATTTTTATTTGAAAATGAGCTTCCTACTGAAAAAGAGGTAGTCTTTTTGAATTTATTGTTTTAATAAAATTGATCTTCAATTTCTTCTACTTGTTTAATTTCTGTCATTTTGTTTTTGTTAGGCATTGGCTCAAATAGGTAATTCATATACTGAATCAAATAAGGAGTACACTTGTCCTAATTCTTTTACTTTCTGTTGGACGTTGGCAATGGTTCTATTGAAGTTTGAACTCTTTTTTGGTAGAGATTTAATGCTGGATCAGGATATTAGTGTTGGTGATTGAGATGCTTGTATGTTTTGACGGTGATATGTTAGCAATGGTGGTTATAATTTGTAATTTTAAGTAGCATTCTTTGTTGTTAGAGCCATAATCTAATTATTTGTAGCATGTATGACTTTAAAAGCAAATGCTGGCCCATTCTTTTCTTGTCAAGAGGTTCACTGGAAATTAATTTTTTGGAGATGCTGTCTAAGAGGTGCTTAGATAAATGAATATAAAAGCAAATTTCTTGAGGGAAAATGATTTTGGTTGAGAAAAAAAGTTGTATTTGCTATTATATTACAAAAATGCCCCTCTTTCTGTTTTCTAGCCATTAAATTCATATAATAGCTTTTTTCCCTTTTATTTTAATTTAATTTTTTACATTTTTGTAAAAGCAACATCAAAATCTTCACCAATTTTTGTTGTTGAATGGACTGTCAGTATCCAATTGATGTTCTCTTATGCAGTAAGTCAATTCTGTCACTAAACTTGAGGGCATGCAATTAAGGGTCAAAAAGCTATATAAAAGCTTATTAGGCAGCCCTTCCCTTAAAAATGTAAGTGAAAGTGAAAGAATGGAGTTTTCCCTTCCATTAAACATATTGATATAAATATATATATATATATCTGAACATGTATATGTGGCTTTTTATGAATTTCATTGTTGGCAACCTGTCATATATATACCATGTAAATGGATATAAGAGAAAGGGTTGTAGTTTGAATGAATCAAATACTACACTCATAGACTTTATTTATAATAAAAGGAAATAAGAAAAGTACCACATACAACCAATGTGGGATTACATAACATAAATTATTCTAACACTCCCCCTCATGCTAGATCATATATATTATATGTTCTAAGCTTGTTACAAATATAATGAAGATGAGCACCCCTAGAGACTTGGTAAACAAATCTGTCAACTGATCTTCAGATTTCACATATGCAGTTTTAATTATATTATCCATAAGTTTTTCTTAAACAAAATGACAGTCAACTTCTATATGCTTTAGTTACTCATGAAAAAACAAGATTAGAAGCTATATGCAATGCAACTTGGTTATCACATGCGAGCTCCATAAGCTGTGAATGTGTGAATCCAAGCTCTTCTAACAAGTTTTTCAACCAAACCAACTCCATAGTAGTTTGAGTCATGACTCTATACTCAGACTCAGCATTAGACCTCGAAACAACAGTCTGTTTTTTACGTTTCCAGGAAACAAGATTTCCTCCCAAAAAGATACAATACCCTATAGTGGATCTCCTGACAAATAGACAACCAGCCTAATCTGCATCACTGTATCCCTTAATCAAAATGAAATCTTGGTTTTGAACCAAAGCATGACCACGGCCATGTCCACGGACCAAAGTATGACCATGATTCTTATATATTAACCCTTTACCAAGTGCAATTTTGAGATGCCTCATAATACAAATAAATGCATTCCAGTGAGAAGTTCGAGGTTGAGCCATAAATTGACTTACCATACTAGCCACAAAAGATATGTAAAGTTGGGTCACTGTCAGATAATTCAACTTTCCTACTAGGCTTCTATATTGTTCATGATTTGATAATAGCTCTCCCTTATCTAGTACAAGTTTAGTGTTGGGATCCATTGGAGTATCAACAAGCTTTGACCCCAGCATACCTATATCACTCAATAAATCAAAACAATATTTTTTTTTAGAATGACAAATACCCTGTCGTGATCTAGCAATCTCTATACCTAAGAAGTATTTTAACTGTCCTAAATCCTTAGTTTGAAATTTGGACTGCAAGAAAGATTTCAAATGTTGAATTCCCTTACTATCATCACCTGTAATGACAATATCATCAACATACAAAATCAATAGTTTTCTACTAGCAGATGAACGACGGTAGAAAACAGAATGATCCATTTTACATCTTTGAAGACCGAAACTCAACACCACTTCACTAAACCTACCAAACCAAGCTTTGGGAGATTGTTTCAAACCATACAAAAATTTCTTCAACCTACAAACCAAGCCAAACTCCCCCAGAGCAACATACCCTGAAGGTTGCTCCATAAAATCCTCTTCATCAAGGTCACCATGCAAAAAGGCATTTTTGATATCTAATTGATGTAGTGGCCAATTAAAGATGGCTGGAAGAGAGATAAAGACTCTAACTGAAGTAATCTTAGCAACAGGAGAAAAAGTTTCAGAGTAATCTACACCATAGACCTGAGTGTAACATTTAGGCACCAAACGAGCTTCAACTGGTCAACAGAGCCATCAAGATGAACCTTCATAGTAAACACCCAATGACAACCAATAACAGACTTACCCAAGGGGAGTTTCACAAGTTCCTAAGTATCATTGTCCTTTAAAGCCCGCATCTCTTCATCTATGGCATTTCTCCACCCAGAATGTTTTAAAGCTTCAGACACAGAGTTAGGAATAGAAACACCAGATAATGAAGTGACAAAAGAATAATACGAAGGAAACAAAAGATCACAGGAAACAAAATTGAAAAGGGATAGACAATAGTAGGACGAGTATAAACAGAAGGACATGTACGTTTACCTTTTAGAATGGCAAGAGGAAGATCAGAGTCTAGAGGAGCTAGATCCAAAGGCAAAGAACCAACTGGAAGAGCACCATAATCTGTGCCTTAATAGGCTCATAATCAGAATGAAGTCTAGCCAAAAAATTGAGAACCATAAGCTATTCACGTTATTCCTTTTGCTTTACTATATCAAATGAAAGAGATTAAATAACATTGAGTTCGTCATAAACTTGCTGTATAGAACCAAAATAGTTAGTAAGAGAACCAAGTTGTTTGTCCTAAAAAAGACAACGAGAGACATCATACAGATGAGTCAAATTACTAGAGTACATTATTTTTTCAAAATCCCATATTTCTTGGACAATACGATGAGAATGCACATCAGCAATCTGAGGTTCTATTGAATTCCATAAATGAGAAATAATTTGGTTATCAATCTTCCTCTAAGCCTTAGCTTCTTTAGTACCTTCCTTAGGAGGTTCAGATGTAAGATGGTCTTCATACCCTTGATTAATCAAAAAACCTCAATAGCTTTAGACCATTGCAAGTAATTACTATTATTCAACTTTCAAATAGTAATTTATGGAGGTAATATATATTTAGAGTCCTTACTTCCATAAAAAAGAAAAACAAAAGAAATAGAGGAGTGCCATAATAAACAACTGTTGAGATATGACATCGAGATAAAATAGTCAAAAGCAAGGATCACAACCCTTAATCAGTTAGATAATACCCATGTAAATTTCAAAGGAGCAAGCCAAGAATCTCCAAAAAATGCATAAAAAACGCATAGAAAACATACCAAATTGAAGAAGAAATTGATATGGGGCTGTTGGAACCAAATTAGAGAAGAAATACCTCAAAAATCACATCACACACACCTATACGCACCAAAATCTCTCTCTAAGAGTGGGCCTCACGTGCTCACACTCGCTCAAGAGCTCCTCTGTGCGTAGATCCCATGCGCACATGCTCCTTCCTGCTGTGATGCACGTGGTCTTCACTCGCTACCCACTGTAATGGCTCGTGGACGTGCGTGGGCTATTGTTTTCTGGCAATTTTTCTGTGGCTTACGGATCGGAGGCTGCCGAGTCTTCCTACAGTGGTGGATGGCTGACGTGTCGCCGAATGGACTTCTAGGCTAAGTAGTGGCGCTTATGATAATTTTCTAATTTTTCGGTCACCAAAAAATTATAGGTGAGACGGTTTTATGTAAACGTTAGGGTTTTGGACTGAATTGCTTTGATACCATGTAAATGGATATAAGAGAAAAAGTTATAGCTTGAATGAATCAAATACTACACTTATAGATTTTATTTATAGTAAAAGGAAATAAGAAAAGCGCCACATACAACCAATGTGGGACTACATAACAACATAAACTATTCTAACATGCTAATTACAGCTTTTAATATACATACATAAAGGTTATCTTTCCTTAATTTAAGGTTGTCTTTTGTACAACCAATTGACAACAAAGGGTAAGCAGTGACACATAACATAACCATGTATAGAATTAGATCAGTTATTAAGGGCTAAACAAAAAGGAAAGCTAACTTTAGGAAGACAATAGAGCTAGTTTCCTTAATGTATGAATTTCATTGTTGGGAACTTGTCTGTTGGTTTCCTTGCTAATAAAACAACAACATTTTTATGGTTGCATGGTTATTCTAAGAGTAAATTTCATATTTGCTTAAAGTATTCAGGATTTCTTTGATATAAGAAAAAAAGAATCTAGAATTATGTATGTAGCATTTTAGATTTGCTTATTGTTCTTATATAACTATACTTCATCCCTTTCTTTGCCTTTTGACCCATTCTTTGTTGGTTGACCATCCATTCTTTACTTCATTATTTTTATTTTTCTTTGTACATGATTTTGACTCTTTGGATGACAACTGTTTTTGTGGCATTTTAACTTTTCTATTTGATAGTGAACTTGAAAGAATTGAGATCGAGGTTATTATTTCTTTCTTGTGATCTATTGTTAACATAAGCTGAATTTTTTTCATTTTGTTCTTAAGTCCCTTGTTTTCTATTTGTACAGAGTCCTTGGGAAGCCTTTTTTACTGAGGCCTCCTTGTTATACATAAGAAAATCCCTCTAAATAAGGTTAATTTTCTAATCTTGTATAGGATAAACAATAATTTTTAGCCAAAAACTCATTTATAAGGTTAGTTTTTCTTGATTTATACATAATAAGGATTTTCTATTATGTATAAGGTTAATTTTCTAATCTTGTATAAGATAAACAATAATTTTAGCAACAACTGATTGGACAAAGTCTTAATAATGGATAAATTGTTGACTAAAAGAATTTGTTATTACGTTTCTTTCTATTTGTTCTGCCAATAAAATCAAGCATTACCATGTTAATTTATTATTGATACTATGTAAAATATATAGAAAGAAAGAAAAAGTAGTAGCTTGGATGATTCTAAGACTACACTAATACCTTATATTTATGATAGAGCAATTATATAAGTCTTGTTTATCTAGTAACGTAGGACTTAACACCCAACATAACTTAATACTAAATATACTCTAACACTCCCCCTCAAGCTAGAGCATATATATGCTCAAGCTTGTACAATATAATCCCAAGTATCAAAACTCTTAACACTCCCCTTTAACAAAAAATTACATAAGTTTCAATTGATTCACTCTATGCCTAAGAGAACGAGAATGACACAAACAACATGTGCCTAAAAGAGAATTACACAAACAACATGTGTCTTATTGGTTCATAACCAGCATAAAATGCCAAATTGGCAACAACTTCCATCAAGAACTTCCTTAGTCGAAAAAAAGATAAGACAACTCTAGAATCGGTGATAACGAGTAGGGAACGTTGAAAACTCTTCAATCTTGAATAAGGTTGTAAAAGACTAAATAGCCTACAAACATAAAGACAAACTTTAGCAAAATCTTCAAAACTTCAAAATTGTTCAGGGTTGCTGCCAAAAAGGAGAGGTGGCACCCCCAAGATTAAACTTTGGACTTAGATTAAACCTGCTTTGATATCATGTAAAATATATAGAAAAAGTAGTAGCTTAGATGATTCCAAGACTACACCAAGACCTTATATTTATAATAGAGCAATTACATCAGTCTTGCTTATCTAAATAATATGGGACTTAACACCCAACATAACTTAATACTAAATATACTCTAACATGATACCATGTAAAATATATAGAAAGAGAGAAAGAATAGTAGCTTCGATGATTCCAAGACTAAACCAAGACCTTATGTTTATAATAGAGAAATTACATAAGTCTTGCTTATCTAAATAATGTGGGACTTAACACCCAAAATAACTTAATACTAAATATACTCTAACAATTATAAGATGTTAGAAATGAACAAGTTTATGGAATAAGTTAGGAATTCTTGAAAAGTTGTAGTTGACTTACATCAGAGTAGAAAATGCTAGTGTTCTTGTTTATATTTCTAAACCTATTGGTGTAAAGATTCTTTAACTTTAGAGTTAGATTGTGATCTACTTGTTTGCTGACATAAACAGAAAGCTGGTGAAAAGTGGAATGAAACTTCTATGTTATCACATACTTTGCCAAACTTGTCTCCTTCTGTGGAGAATTGAAAGTGGATCAATAGCATGATTGAATAATTGTTACCTATATGGATATCAATAATTATTTTTCACCACATTATTGGTTGATTTGGAATTTGAAATTAACTATGTAACTTTTATTGATGAGTGCAATAATTGTATAAATAAAATAAACTAGAAATTATTTATAATATATATGTGTGTATATATATATATACACACACCACTACTATACAACTTTGACTTTGACCATCTTATCTTTTTCTTTTCTTTTCTGTCTTTCTCTTTTCCTCATAACTGACCATAGACTTCCTAGCTTTTTATTTATTTATTTATTTTCTTGTTTCATGATTCTTCTAGCTCCTCTTCCCCTGCTTTTGCTTTTGTGATTTCCTTTTCCAACCGAGCTCCGTAGCTCCTTTTTGGCAACCAGCCTCTTCCTCTCTTTTTCCTTGCTGTCCACTATGCCTTCCAGCTCTTATTCTATAACATCACCCATAAGACAGTATAAGGTTCTTCTTTGCCGTGTGGTGAGTCTAGTTCTTCCCCTTATGCTCTATTTTCCTTCCTTGTCTAGCCATGTATAAGTACTGCCATCTATAAGGCCTTGTATGAGCTGCTATAAGAGTATAAGTATGGGAAATCTTGCACATTTGGGATTTTCTCGTGCCTGATTAGTAAGGTTCACAATTCAGTAATATGAATTAGAGAAAGGGAGAGAAACTAAACTGATAGGATTTTTTACTTGGATCTGGTGTTCATATTCATATTTTAGGAGGTCCTTTCTTTATCAACTTGCTCTGACTCTAGAAGGAGGGAATATATTATAGGATAATTTCAAGAACTATAAGAATTTTGTATATTATTATTTTGTAGTTTATGGATTGTCTAAAGGGTTGTTATTTATTTGGGACAGCTTATGGTGTATAACTATAGTCATAATAGCTAACCTCATGAATTCCAGCTGGTTTAGCGGTCATAGACTTTGCAGACTCTAAAGTCTTGGAAATCCTATAATCTTGGTCTTTGTGATATAAGATTTGCTTTTATATTCATAATTTTTTTTTGATTCATTGTGATAGTGGAGTTGGTTTATGCTTTAGGTAGACTCTTAGAAGTGTACATATATACATTTTCATTCTTGGTTTATGTGGTCGACACAAATTGATGTCCTTTTTCTATATGTCTGCTACCTTATTGGATTGGTTAGCAATATATCATGCAGATGCATTTTTGGATCAACAAATTCTTTCTATTAAAGATTAGACAAATAGAAGGAAATTGAGAGCATTTATATGTCATCTGAGTAAATAAGTAGAATTTTAATATATGATTTAATCTTTGTGTCTTGTTTATGTGAAAGAAAGAATATTAATTGGTTGATATCATCATTTCCTTTAAGTACCTCTAGGTACTTGTTTCAGATGACTAATGCTAGCTTTTATGCTACTAATCATGAATATTCCCTATACAATGGCTTAACTATCAACATTGTCTTCAATTTTAAGACGGCTTATGATTGAAATGCAAGTTTAAGGTTGTTCACAATTAGGGCCACATTATTGATGACTAAAGTTGCGTATAAATTCAAAAAAATTTAGTTAATCAATCATGATAGATTAGATCAATAAATTCTACACATTGGTGTTACATATGCAAAACAGATTAAAGAGAATTTTATAGTTGCAATAAGAGAAAGAAAGAAGTCAAGATTGTGTTCTTCTATTTGTTAATAGTAACTTGGAGAAGCAATAGAAGAAGGAGGGCTGAGAGTGATCACATAAGAGGGTTATACATAGTTATTACTGTGGGGTATCTAATTTTGTGTTGTGTAATAGTTTAGTTATTTGTTGTTGTGATGAGAATTGGAGCAGAACTTCATGTGTATGTTAAGGTTGTGTAAACTAGTTGAATATAATCACAGATTATGTGTTTGTATTTTGGGGCATGTTCCAACTACAGGGAACATTTGCCAAAAGTTTTAACAAATTGTTATATAATTTAGCATATAAACATTTGTAGTTAATTTTGTTTTCTAAACTTTAATTTTTATTCTTTAGCTTGGTCACGAGTCATATTTTTTTCTGTATTTTTAAGTCAGAGTTACGAAGGATTGGTTAACCATTCCTCTGGCCAGTCATCCCTCCGTGTGAGGTATGACACAAAACAGGAAAAAGAAAAGTGAAGAGCAAGGTCAGTTAGGGGATGAAAGAAAAAGAGAATAAAATAGTACGAAAATGATTAATTCTAAGGTCAAATGATTTAATATGTGGTGTAAATTTGTTTCTTGATTGTGTGTGTATATATATATATACATATGTGTGTGTAAATGTTCATTTTTATTTACACATTTGTTTTACCTATCAATGAAAATTATGCAATTAATTGCAAGTTCCAAATCAACCAATAGTGTCGTGAAAATTAAATCTTGCATTACATGTATGTATGCTTATATGTATACAAGTGTTCATTTACTTAAATTTTTACTTTGTGTAAAATTCTATTCACTTAGTCACGACAAATTACGTCCAAACATTATATGGTGCATGTTAAGCTTTTGGGTTATAACAATTAGTGTTTGTAGTTGATAAATAATCCTGTCAAACCTTATTATCAACAAATAATTTCTTGATGTTTGGTTCAAAAAAATATGTATATTACAATTTGATTATTTTACTATTATTTTCCTTATAATTAGAAAAAAAAAAAAAAGAAGCAAAGATTCGATATTTATTTATTTTTTACTTATAATCGAGTTTTATGATAATCATGTTTGACAAGTAAAGTATCATGCTAACCCTACTATTTTTACAAATGACATCCAATACTTAATACAAAACAGTGTTATAAGATTCAGATGAGACTGGCTAATTGAATCTATTGGAATGTCGCGCGCTTGACTCGGTGATATGTAATTTGAAGATCTGACTCGATAAAAAAACAAAAAGAAAATAAAAGATGCTTGTAATAGACTATTTTCCTTTTATCTTTTAGTTTTTATCCATACTTTTTATATTTATTTTTTTCATTTCTTGTTTGACATTAAATTATTACATGTACATAAATATTTATATTTCTATATTAAAAATAAATAAATAAAATAATTTTTTCTTTATTTTAAAATTTTGACTTCACGGGTCAACTCAGCTGTTGAGCTAGTAACTAGGGACCTAAACACTTTTCCTAATCACCGTCAGGTCGAGTTTTGAAACACAATTCCAAGTACATCACCGAAAACTTAACCAACATCAGATTTCTCATATTTCTTTTTCTTTTTTTCTTTTTTCTTCTGTGTTACATTAATATTATCTAATATTGTTATAGAATTAATTTAATATTGCATAATGATTATGTTCTTAAGAGTAATAATATTCAGGATTAACATATAATAATTTATATTATTTTTTTATTTTATGCATATTTTTATTTAAATTGACATAGCTTATTATATGATTGTAATTTAGTTTTAATATTTATACCCAAAAAAAAAAAAACTTCAAATCAAATTAGTTTTTTTTTTATTTTACTTTTTTTTTTCAAAGCAAAATTCATATCAAATCAGATAGGATAGATCTTAATTTTAATATATTTTTAGATAATTTCAAAAGAAAAGAAAAAAACTATTATTTTATCAAATACTAACACAAATTTTAATCAATTATTTCACCGATTGTAAGTAATTCTAACCAAATGTTATACACAACTTATATCATAATTTAAAACTTGTTTATAATATAAAAAGAATAAGTGATAATCAAATTATCAATTATAATCAAATATTTTGAAACAAAAATAATCAGTCTCTTATTTAGAAGGTGTTTGTATTTGATTATGATATAGTTAAACATGATTATAATGAAATAATCTTTTTTTGGGTTTCTTGGGTTTCCCTACAGGCATTGCTGTGAGATTAATTTATCGAGCTCATAATTAAATAATCTGACTATTGAGGGAAAGTTAAAAAAATTTTAGAATATAATCTAATTACTTTTCTAAAACTTTCTGATTATAATCATAAAAAGAAATAAGTAAATATTTGATGCTTATATTCTTCGGCTTATAATCAGGTTTCATAATTATCAAGTATGACTAAATAAAAGACTATAATATCTCTATCATTTTCATAATAACACTTAATACCTTTAAAATCACTTATGTCACACCCTTATCAGAAAGCATGACTGCCCAGAGGATTGGATACACGAACCATCGTAACCCTGACTTTACCACCACCAAACACACGACTCTTGAAATAATTTTATGTAAAACTAAGAAAAACTTTACTTAATTAAATTTAAAACATTGACTTATTATTAAATACATAATATTTACTAAAAATTTTGGTAGAGGTTTCCCGTAAAGTTGACCATGCCCATATAATGTAAACAATATATATTCTTGTTTTGATACAATGATAGCAATAATCATAAAGACAATAACAAGGACAACACAGAACGCCACTTCGTTTCTCATTATAATAATGAATAACTAGAATATTACATAACATAAGACTAGATACCTCATAGCTCTAGTGTGACTACAAACTTTCATCCTTGACTTCCGGTATGAGATTTTGAATTTTTACCTTGCCGTCAAACACTCAGCAAGCCCCATATTAGTAGTTGATATCTTTTGAGATCCTGTTACTAAAACAAATACCAACAAAGAAAGATATCAGCATATTATAAATCACAAGATCACTAAAGTTAAACTTAAGCAGTTACAGCATGACTGAGCAATCAATTCTTTAAAAACTCTCATCAGAAACATAAAATCTTAAAACATTTTAGGTGCACCTGGATTTTGATTTCAAAAATAAAATCATTTTGGAAAACATTTCATTTTGTTGGCCTTTATTAACCACAAACAATTTCAAACAAATATAATTCAAATAACTCACTGAAACACTGCACTTGCTTATTTTTTCTTATAACACATTTATTTAAATACACATACAATTACATATAATAATCTAGCCACCAAAAGGTAACAATTAATCATTTACCGGTTTACAATTCATGTTCGTTACTTCCTCTTGCGCTCACATGTTTCATCAGGTCTACATTAGGATCTAGAGCTAAAATTCATATATCCACATAATACTTAGTTTATAAACGTTATAATTATAATCTTTTAAATACTAAACTTATATATCAACTTATATGCCTTTCTTGAAACTAAGTCCATTAACATAGTTTAATCAATTCCTTGTAGGACATTTGATTCTATCTCTTGTATGTATATTTTATATATATGCACATATCAAGAAATTAATATTGACTCATAATTTGCACATTTTCATTTTCTAGAATCAAATCCAAATTGAGTTTACTCTTTTTAAATTTATCCAAGAGCTTGAATCATGTCATTTCAATGTTAATACCTTTCAATTCTAAAATTTATCATTCCTTAACCACTTTACCACATTTTCTTTATTCTTGCTTTTAAACTATTTATCCAAGTTCACATACTACTTAACTTTCAAGATTTCATTTTACCATGTTTACCTTTTTAGGCATTTCTTAACTTCCTTGAGAATATGCTTGCTTTTAAATTACATATTTAACCAAATTTAATAAAATCAAGTTGAAACATTAATTTTAGGAAATTAACTAACTTTCTTATTTAGAAACTTCTCCTAAAATCAGGTATGAACTCACTTAATTCCTCACATGAACAAAAAAACAAGGCTCTTGTAAAACACATGGTTGTCAATATCGACCACCAAGGTTTATAAAATCTTAATACTAGAGAATTAAAATATGAATCTTTCCATTATAGTTTTTCAAGATGTTAAAAACATTTCATCTTTAACACTCTACTCCTAAATCAACCTTTAAGGCCCCCTAACATTAGTTACTTCAAAATGTGTACAGTCAAGACCCGAAAATCATAGTCCTGAATTCAAATACCTTTAAAATACACACAACATGGAATTAAGACCTGCACCACTCCAAATTTACTCAAGTTAGGAACAACTTTTAACTAAAGGTCCTAACCTAATTCTAACCATAACCCCTTATGAAATCTCCCAGACAGATTGAAGCTCACTAAAAATCCTACAAGGACCTAGCTGCAGTCTAATAGCTCTAATGATAAATATACTTGGAGTCAGGTTACACAAAATTTTCCAATTAATATCTTAAGATCCTAAACTATATTTTCTCTTCAGAAATCTTAATTTAATTTAGACCTGAAACACAAGATTTCACTAACCTACGAAATCTGGCCCTGCACCCCTTCAAGAACCCTTTAACTCTCATATTTCAACACTTTACTCACAACTAACCCTCCCTCGTTATTCCTATTACTCACTTTCATTAACTCCTTAACCCACAACATTAAACAATCACTATCTACTTTGTTTATGAACTTTTTTTCAAATTTTCATTACAACTAACTACCAAGAACTAAATCTACCAAGTTTTACTCATTATACTATAACTAGCTTTCTTGTAGACATACTATCAAACACCTTGAATGCATGATTTCCTTCCATTGGTGTGTGCGTACATATGTATATATACCCCAAGAAAATCAATACAAGTTCTTCAATTCAACATTGCTCATATTCCAGTTATTAAATTAAAGCTAATCCAAACTTAAACTATCCACCTCCCACAAAACTATAACCACAACCAAATTCTCGTGTTTTGTTTTCCAATGATTACTAACCCATATGTTCTTATCCTTGTTTTTTATATGTAATATTTTAACTTAATTTTACTTAAATACTTAACCATAACCATAACGAACAATAGCTTCCTTCTATTTGGAACAAATAAACTAAAAGAATATGAAAATTTAAAATTTGCTCCCTCCTTACCTAGCACCCAAAATTGCTGCCACCTTTCAAATAAAGATTCCACACCATATAGAGACTTTTACGGCTAAGAGGAAAGGGGAACTTGGCTACCACACATTTTGAGCAAGGTGTAGGGGAAGGACGCTAGCTGCCAACAAGTGGAATTGCTGCCATCAACAAGTGCAGCTAGCTCCATCTTTGCAGGTCCAAGAAATACCTCCCATGGCTGAAAAGGAACAAGTGAATGGCTACTTGGAGCTGTTGCAAGGGAGGGACAGTAGAACAAAATATCTCTAAAATGAAATTGCAAACTTGAAGCAAAAGAGGAGAATGAAATATCTTGGTTACTAAGAGGGATTTACACTAGGTTGCAGGGACACTCACACAGCAAGCAAGGCTAAACACACCTGCAAAGAAGAAGCTAACATGAAGTGGTTGCAATTTTCAAGGGGAGGAATTCACAGTCAGCCAAAGAACTTGAGTAAAACAGGGGCTAAACTTCAACATAAGAGAAAAAGGAAGCAAAGCACGGCAAGGAAAAGGGTGGTTCACGACTACCTTTTGAGGAGATACTGTAGTTCTCTAGAACTAATTAAAGCAAGAGACAAATTCATGTGGCAGTGGAGAAAAAAGAACAAAAAATGATCATGAAAATTCAAGAACAAAAATCAGTCATAAGAGGAAAAAGGAGGAAAAAAAAAATCAAGTGTAAGTCAAAGTCAAGGTTTGTAATGTGTGGTGGATATTCCTCCAACAATTTTGTCCATACCTACCTATTTATACATGTATGTATATATATATATATATACACACACATGTTGAATCGTATTGTTTACATATTTAATTTACTTGTGTTGGATATTAAATCTTGATATATACACTTGAATTTACTTGGTCACGATATTATTTACTTAACGATAGAAAATGCACAAAAATTTAAAATGTATACTAAAGTTACATTAAGATATCGAATTATAACATGTTTAACTATGCTGTTATTTAATTAATTTGTTTACTTTATAAGGTAAATTCATACATTGCATTTAAAACTTGATTTTATGTTATTAGGTCATGAGAATTGTAACAACCCACATACCACAACTTAACTCCAATACCCATTTTTTATAATTTTAATAAAAAATAATTAACTAAACAATTATTTTATCAAATACAAATACAATTTTAATTAGTAATTTCATATATTATAAGTAATTTGTTATAACCAGATACTTAACATGCGTTCTCGAATGTTCGTACGAATATTTTCATGACTAGTGACTAAATTTTATCCAAAGTAAAATTTACGTAATTGAAAACTTGTACAAATATAGAAATAATGCAATAATTAATTTTCATTATATAATTGGTTACTTGGAGTTTAAAATTTATTTGGGTAATTTTTATTAAGGTGAAGAACAAGTGTACAAATATTTATATTTATAGGTGTAACAATGTATTTTTTTACCTAGAAAGTATAAATATATATATATATATAACCAAGCAATAGGATTAAATTCACACTACACATTTGAGGGATGGACTTTGACTTTAAATTTTTTTTTATTCTCTTTTTCCTTCTTAAACCTTCAATCCACCGCCTTTGTTTCTTGCCATTTTCTTCTGTCCAACAAACCTGTACATGTCTTGCTATTTTCTTTTTATTTTTTTCGTGAAACTTCCCTTGTATCCAAGAGAAATTTCCCCCTTGGCAGCTCCACTCACGCCTATACCTACCACTTACCGATTTAGAAGTTGATCACATCAACATTCACAGCTATGTCTTCGGCTGGCTTTTTGGCTACGCCTAGATATTGTGTGATCGATAAGAAAGTTGCATCTTTATCTGATAAGTTATCATCATCTACTTCCATTTCTTCACACTCCTTTGGCAGAAGGCAGAACATAGTGCTAAGAAGAACTCAATCTTCCAAAGTTTCTTCCATGGAAAAGAAGTTGCATTTTAATAAGAATGAGGCGGTTATTAAGAAATTGCAGAGTGGTGTGAACAAGTTTGCAGATTTAGTTGGGGTTACACTTGGTCCGTAGGGAACAAGGAAGGTAGTGGATCATAAGAAAAGATGTACTGTAATTGTTCATTAATTGGAAGGTAGCAATTAGGGAAAAATTAGTTTATTATGTTTTTCACCTGCAGGAGACTTTGAGATTCCTTTGCATTTTTAGGATTTTAGTGTTGGTTAAGTGTTATTATTGAGTAGTCTGGCTATAATAAGATTCATAAATCACCCAATTCTATTAATTAGTCTAAATTGAATTCAATGTTTAGAATAAAATTAACATAGAAAGTGAAGGAATTGTGTTGGTTCTTGTAGAGATATATATAAATACACATACATAGGAAGTGAAGTAAGAATGCCTTTAAGTTGTTTGTTAAAATGCCTCAAAGAAACTAGTTGTTTGTTAATAATTTACCTTGAGTAAATTATTATTACTTGTGTTTAGTATGAGGATTAGTGATAGGATTTGGGTAAAGTGTAGATAAAGGTTTGGGAATGAAAGTTTGAAAGTGATAGTAAATGGGAGTTAAGTGGCTATTGAAGGGAAAGCATGGATAGATTTTAAAAGGAATAAAGGTCTGAGTAGACAAACTTTCTTCAAAGAGCACCAATGAAATCTCATATTTCCCTCCTTTACTCCCTAGAAAAAATTAGACAATGAACTCTCAATTTTCAAAAGCACTATCTTTGGCATATTTAAAGTATTCATAAGGTATAAAGGCATAGAATTAAGTTAATTAGATCTAACATGTCCCCTTCAGATAGGAACTTGAGAGACCACAGGGCTTTTCACATCTGAATTTCAGCCACCATGATGGCAAAAAGAGAGCCTTTTTTTCAACCAACATAAAGCAAGCAACCCAAATAAATTACCGAGAGGAACTAATGCCTAAAATTAGTAGCCTTCTTGATAACCTGAATATGTTGATGTGATGCCTTAGTGCTTGTTATAAAGCAACTCTTTTGCCATTTGACCAACTGGCATGAATTACTTCATATGTAGCCAAGAAGTTCATGAGCCCATCACAAAAAAATTTACCACCTTGAGAGAAAGATTATAATACCATCTGCTTAGGGTCTTGATATGATATTTGAAAATTTTCGTAATCTGATTCTAAGTATATTTATCGTTAGAGTTGCTGGACTGCAACTAGGTTAGTGCAGGATTTTAGGCAAGCTTCAATCAGTTTGGAAGACTTCGTTGAGGGTTATGGTTAGAGTTAGCTTAGTACCTCTAAATAAGAATTGTTTCTAACATATTAAGGGACAATTCTTGAGTGGTTCAGATCTTAATTCCTTGTTATGTGTATTTTGGAGGGGTTGGAAGTCATGGTTGTGATTTTCTGGTCCTAGCTGTACCTATTTTGGTGAAACTGATATTAGGGGGTCTTAACGGATGAATTAGGAGTAGAGTGTTGAAGATGAAATTTTCTTAACATCTTGATAAATTAGGCTAGAAATTTTTATAATTTAATTCCTAAGTATGAGAATTTTATAAGCCTTGGAATCCAATGTTGACAACCAGAAATCGTAAGTGCCCTGTTTGAGTTCATATGAGTAATAAAGTGAGTTCAATATTGATTTTAGGAGAAGTTTCTAAATGAGAAAGATAGCTAACTTCCTAAAGATAATTTTTTAACTTGGTTTTGTTGAATTTGGTTAAGTATATAAATCAAACATATCTCCAAGAGGGTTGTGAAAATACCTAAAGAAAAGTTAACTTCAAATAAATATTTGAAACTTAATAACCCTAGATTTTTGGTAAATAGAAGGTTATAACTTAAAAGATGGAAAAATTAAATAATACTTTGTAAATTTAATTGCAGCTTTAAAAAAATGCTATTGAGTTAACGACACACATGAATGGAAGATAAGGTGACGACGAGCAATGTCGATATAAGGTGAGTGGTTTACTGTTAGGAATCAGTGTAAAATATGGCAATCATATGTGCAGCAGAATTTAAAAAATTTGATTCATTTAACCCAAAATCACCTTATGATTATATGAAAGATCCTAATTCTAGTTTAATAATTAAACAAGAAGTTAGCGAATGTGTACCTTTGAGGCTTTCAATTCTTTAGTTGTATTCTTGATTTGGCGTTCACTCATTTGTTGATTCATCAAGAGCACAACAACGACATAGGTGTCCTGTCTCTAAGTGTATCCACAGGAACGAATCCAACTAAGGATCTTTATGCTTGAAGATGAAAGGGGTTACCAAGGGATTCCTTGTGTGTTAGCACAAGTTACTGAATCTCTCTTATAATTTAGAAACTCTCATTGAGCTTAAAATCCATCTGTACAGTACGTACAATTATTTTTCTCATATTTTTTTTTTTAGTTTGTTAATTCTTATACTTATAAAGACTAGCCACCTCCTTATGTATTGGACAATTCTAACACATTAGAGATTATGCTAACATTAAGATTTAATCATAATTAAATCTAATGCCTAACAAACTATAATAATTACATGATTGCCCCAAAACTCTCCTTAGTTGAATATCGTCATTTTGTGTGTGACCCCTAAGGTTCAAACTATTGATGGCAGTAGGCATGTAACTTTTATTTATTTATTACTGGACCCTCTCCAATTAAATTAGAACTCATTCTAATTATTTAAATTAAAAATCTTTTTAATTCACCCTTTAATTAAAATTAATTAATTAATCATCTATAGATAATTAATCAATTACCAGAGTTTCCTACAAGTCAAGATTGGTGCCTAGCAGCACATGATGACTACCCATAATAGTATGAATATGATTGTGAACCTTTTAAACCTTTTTTGTTGTTAGTTACCATGCAATTCAATCCTTCTATCATGCAATGTCCTGATTAAATCTATTTGGGTATAGAAAACATGTCAAACCCTAAATTTAATCATATGTGTCTAATCTTAAGATTATAACTTCATTGGAAAAATTAGAAACTCATATTCTAATATTCACCATGCTATAGCGATAGACTTTAAGTTAAATCTTTTATATACTACATAGGACATTCTCTCTTTTCTACTAAGAGTGATAGATCCTTTATTGCACATTCACATACCTTTATATGCAAGTGATTATACTTAATTACTACTTCTTAGGTGACTCATTAATAGAATCAAAAATAGTATCAAAGTATAATGACATACATACAAGATAACTATGATGTCTCAAATCAAAGGACTATTTGCACAACTGTAACATAAGAACCACCTATTGACATGTAGAGAAACTCCATATAGGTGTTCTCAGTTGAGTCAGTTCAGTGAACTCATTCTCCAATGAGCACCTACATATCTGTCTTAGTGTCTCATACACAAGTGACTATGAGATCAGCCACCCTCAACTCTTTGAGCCAACTAGATATGTACTAATCTATCCGGATTCACTAATGGCTTACTTATTGATCCTATGATTAGGAACATTTAAGAATTAAGCTTAAAGAAAATACATCTCATTAGCATGATCTCATCATGATGCTTATTTCCATTACTTTAATTCTTTGGGCTCATGATGGGTAATTAATAACTCTTATACATGATAAAGTTTGCCACTTATATTTATTAATAATATGAATAAGATTGTACATAAAATAATATGCCACAACATCACATGTCATTAGCTTTAAGGCATACTACTAACATTTACATGCTCTTTGATTGTTAGATTATTATAAGTAATTGTATGTGAATTTGAATAGATGTGTTATATGAAAAAAATAAGCATGTGTAATGTTTCATTAAGTATTTGAAGTATGTTTGATGTTTGAAATTGTTTGTGATTAATAAGGGCCAATAAAGTAAATTTTTCTTGGTGATGACTTTTATTTCTGGAATTGAAACCTAGATGCAATTACGATATTCTAAGATGTTCTAATTTTGAGAAGTGTTTTAAAATATTTGAGTGCTCAAACTCGTTGAGATGGATATGTACGAAGAATATACTTGTGGGCAAAGCAAAAAAATGCCTGGTGGGAGGATATATGGTGTGGGGGTTGGTTTATTTGGTTGGCCCTTTGTATGCTTTAAGTGTTCTGATTGTTTGGTTTGAATCGTGAATTTCGATTATTTCAATTGTTTTGTCTATCTTGTGAATCATATGAATTGTGATTTTATGATGATTACATGTACGTACGAGTATCGTTGAATAAGACATGAATGTGATTACATGAGATTAACTAATCGATATTTATTCTTTATGCTATGATTGATGCTACTACCCTTTAGGTACAATTTGCTAATCACTGAGTCTGTGGGACTCACCACTCATCTGTTGTTGTTGTTTTTTTTTTTTTTTTTTTTTTTTTTTTTGTAACAAGATTTTGGTATATATATATCACCCCTTGGCTCGTGACTTGTTGATGACGCGAGGCAAGGTAATTCTTCGGAATCTCATACTTAAAGTCAATGATGAAAGTTTGCAGTTACACTAGAACTGAACTATGGGGTATCTAATTCTGTGTTGTGTAATAATCTAGTTAATTATTGTTGTGATAAGAATTGGAGCGGAGCTCCATTTGTATCTTAATGTTGTATAAAAGTCAATTTATTACTATTTATGATATTAACAAGGGAGACCTCCTTGGTCATATTATCTTTGTTGTTACTTGGGTGAATGTAACCAATAATTAAACAAGTGTATGTTAGGCATGTTCTGTATTACAGGGAACTTATGCCTAAAATTTTTAGTAAATTGTTATATGTTTCAATAAACAAACTTTTAGAATTAATTTCTGTTTTATAAAATTGATTTTTTATGCCTTGATTTAGTCAATAATCGTATTTGTTTCTTTGTTTTGAAGTTAGGGTTAGAGAGGGTTAGTTACCTAGTTCTCCAGCCAATCATGCTTTCTTTTGGGGTGTGACATAATTATTACCAAACACTTCATACGTTTATTAAATATTTACAACTTAATTATAATCATTAAAAAATTAATAATCTGATTATCAATTATAATCAAATAATTTTAAGTAAAAATAAACAGACTCTTAGAGTTTTTATATTTTATTATAATCACGTTAAACTTAATTATAATTAAATAATTTAGATAATTAATGATTAGTTAGAGAATTTTTTTTTTGAGTAATTAATTAGATTATATCTATATTTTTATAATAATAAAAAATATATAAATAAAGATTTGAATTTAATTTTTTACTAATTATATTATAATAGTCAGTAATCAACTGGGCTCCCTCTTGCATCAATTATAAAAGTAATTCCAAAGACTTTCTGTTTTGTATATAAGCCATGCAAAGCATAGGCCACTTTAAAATTATAATGAACGTTGTTTAACAAAAAAAAAATTGTAACATTTTTGGACTTATTTGGATGGAAAGAAACTGATAATATTTAAATAATTTATTAAAAATTACGCAAGTGTTAGTAAAATAATTGATTGAATAATTATTTTAAATAAAAATTATCAAAAAAGATATTAAAAAAATATGTTCCACGTGATCCGATAAGATTTCTGTATTTACCAAAAGAATATGCTTATTGCCAATTCGTATACAAAATCTTATTCAATCAAAAAGCTTTTAGCTTACGCAACATTAATTTTGAAAGAAGTGAGAGAAAATGGAGAAATATATATATTCCTCCAAATCTCTCCAAATTCTATTTTTTTTAATTCTTTGTAATTATGAGGATTGTACATTATAATTTTTGTAAGTGATAACAAATATATCTCTATCTTTTTTTATTAAATACCTACTAATTTCAAATAGAATATTTTAATAATAAAATTATAAAAATATGTAATAACATATATCATTTCCTTTTAGTAGTATTTTTCTAAAGTATCAAATAGTTTCATTATGTGCATAGGAATGAACTAATATGAACAAAATTAATTTCAAGTAGAACCTACTTACATATATATATATATAACACAGAGTTTACTGAATGTGTAAATTGAATTAAATATTGATATATTTTTTAGGCGTCAATATCCCATAAGATTAAATTTTATTTTTATTAGGAATAAAAAATTTATAAAAATAAGAGTACCGGTTCATGCTATGTAATTTTCAACGGTTTCCCATAAAGCAAACCGTTGAAAATTAAATTTATCGTTCAACATATCTCATTGGCCATATCTTGAAATAAAGAATGTTACCATCACTCAAATGAAATTTTGATATCAAACAATTTTTAAAACTTGTTAAATTTAAGTCAAATCTTTCTTTGCTTAGAAGTAAAATATAACAAATGTCCATGATATGCACTTAATAATTAACTAATCTGTCACCTTGTTTGTAAACTATTAACTATGTTTTTATGAAAAAAAAAATAATTATAACTATTAACTATGTAATATTCTCCTATTTGACTTGATTTGTTTGACAAGCTAACAACAACTTGTAAATTTATGATTTAACTAAGCACAATTTTTTATTATTTTGGCCAAAGTATGTTTTTGTCTCAAAAAAATAAAGAATATGTTTTGTTTCACTCAAATGAAATTGTGACATTAAACAATTTTTAAAATTTGTAAGTAATTGCTTATAAGTAAAATATAACAAATGTCCATGTTATATGCACTTAGTAATTAATTAAACTGTCTACTTGGTTGTAAACTATTAACTATGTAATATTCTCCCATTTGACTTGACTTGGTTACCCAAATTTCTATTTAATTTTTTATTGAAAAATGTAATTAGTTTTTTTTTTTTTTTTTTGGCTAAGAAGGAAAAATGTAATTAGTTAATTGAAACTTGAAGCGATCTGTGTGTCACGCTTGTTATATATTGAGCTCTAAAACTAACATTGCCTTCATATACCAAGCTCAACACGTTTCTTAGCTATCAAAAACAGTTCCAGCAAACATGGAGGTAAAGATCGAGAGAATTAAGAGAGAAACCATTAAACCAGCCACTCCAACCCCTCCTCACTTTAGAAATTACAAGCTCTGCCTCTTTGATCAGATAGTTCCTGCTATGTATGGATCTTTGATTCTCTTTTACCCTAATAACAATGACAGTATTACTACTGCTCAAAAATCCCATTTGCTAAAGAAATCACTATCTGCAACCTTAACTCGCTACTACCCACTTGCTGGTAGAATCAATGACAGCAGCATTGTTGAATGTAATGATCAGGGTGTCGAGTATGTCGAAGCTCGTGCCAGCACCCTGCTATCCACCTTTCTACAACAGCCTGATTGTTTGGTACTCCATCAGTTGCTTCCCATTGACAATGAATATGAAGATTTAATCATGGGGGTTTTACTGCTCGTTCAAGTCACTTTCTTTGCTTGTGGTGGATATGCAATTGGTATCAGCGCTTCCCACAAGTTAATAGATGCAACCAGCAAAACCTCATTCATCAGGAGTTGGACAGGAATCTCTTGTGGCTCCAGGGAAGTTGTCCAACCTGACCTCAATATTGCAGTATCACATTTTCCACCAATTGAATCTTTCCCCGTGCCGCCTCAAGTGGAAACGAAACATCTTAAGTCGGTTTCAAAGAGATATGTCTTTGATGCTTCAAAAATTGAGGAACTCAGAGCTACCGCAGCCAGTTCAACTGTGCCAAGGCCGAACCGCGTTGAAGCTGTGACGGCTTTCCTTTGGAAATGTTCAATGAAAGCTTCAAAGTTATCAAACTCTAACTCTCCACAACGATATGCTTTATTTCAGACTATGAACATCCGCAAAAGGGTTGTGCCACCTTTGTCCCAAAACTCAATTGGAAATCTGATAGCCCCGTTATGTATTGAATGCACTGAGGAGAGTAGAACTGAGTTGAAGGACTTGGTGGCTGAGATGAGGAAGAGAATAGGAGAATTCATTGAACATTTTGCACAAAGACCTAATGGGAGAGATCATGCAATCCAAGTAATTTGCGAGCCTTTCAAGAAGGTTGGTGCAGTGATGCTAGATGATAGCATAAAACCCTACATGTTCTCTAGTTTGTGTAACTTTGGATTGTATGATGCTGATTTCGGGTGGGGAAAGCCAATTTGGGTGAGTATTCCTCCTCCTAAGCATGTCATTGTCACAACGCTTGTTGACATAAGAGGGGTTGGTGGAATAGAGGCGTGGGTATCTTTGACTGAGGAAGACATGACTTTTTTTGAACGTGACCAAGAACTACTGGCATTTGCTACTCCAAATCCAAGTGTCTTGAACATGTCCGGCAGGTCATCCCCTGGACCCGTTATACAGAAGTCCAATCTTTAGATATTACAAATTACTACATATCATCAATGATTGTTGCCTATTTTAAAGTTAGTACATATATAGTCCTGTGCCTGGGATGGTTTATTTGTTAAAAACTAAAAGAGGACAGGTTCAACGTATCAATGTCATGTATCTTTCATTAGTATATAAAAGCATTACATTGAAAGAATCCTTTAATTTCCTACATGTATATTTTTTATTTGTAGATGAAAATAACGTGAACAACTATAGTTTGAAAGTATATATGATATATATTTTAATCAATTTAGTAAATTGTTATAACCCTATAGTTTAACGTACTTGTTAAGATATTATATAAATCATCGTGATTACGTAAGTAATTAATTTCACTTGTTAGGATGTTATATAAATCATCGTGATTACCGTGGGGGCATGAGTTAGGCTTTGTCTCAGCTGGGTGTTGAAAGCAAGTTGCTGCCTTTAGGAATGGATGTTGGCGAGACTAGAGTTCCAGCTGCAATGCTATGTTTTAAGGCAGTAAGTGTAGCATGAATTTTCTCCTTTGGCCGGTTAGAAAGTCCAAGAGGAATGGAGAGTTAGGCTATATAAGGGTTAGCATATATTTCCGCCCTTGAAACCGAGTATGAGAGTTAGTTAGAGGATGATTCTTGGTGTTTAGATTTTCTAGGAAATTAATGGTTAGATGTATGTCAAACTTGGATAGTTAGTAAACTAAGTTAAGGATTAGGTGTATTAAACTTGAGAAGTGAGTAAAGAATAAGCAAAGTAAGAATTGGAAGTAATAATTTTATGAATTGGAAGTAATAATTTTATGAATGAGGAAAATGGAAAATTGGCCAAGTAATTATGAAATTAACAATTGGAAGTTAAGAATTCAAATCTTGGTGAATAAATAATTGAAAGTGAAGTTTATGTTAGGAATTGGGAATTAACAATCTAAGTATGATAATTTAGGGGTTGTAATTTCTTAGTTTAACGAAATTGTTGAGAATTCCTTTTAATTTAATTAAGAAAGTAAAAAGTTAGTAGTGAGATAGGAATCATGGCATTTAATTAGGCTAAGTTGGAATCAAAGAATTAGAATTTTATATGAGTTGAAGTAATTTATTTTATTTTTAAAAAATCTATTATTTAGAATATTCATAAAAGCTCAAGATCAATTGATTCTTAGAAAAATATACCAATAGAAGTTAAATGTAAGAGTTTTATGGAATTAAAATCTTGATTTAGTTAAATCAATTTTATCAATTTAATAATTGTCAGTTTGTTTATAGGAGTTAGTTATAATTCTTTTAAGTCTAATTTGACATTTAAAGTAAATAATGAAGATGATGAAATAGTTATTTCAAGTTCTAATTGAGTTTAAACATAAGAGTATAATTTGAATTTCATAGTAAAACATGAACAAAGTAGAATAGATAATTGATGAAGAATTCCTTAATATAAGTATAGATATATATATACGGGTTCAAGGAACATAAATATATCTTTAATACATGTATGATTAAGAAAGTTTAAATTTAATTATAAAGGGTTACATCAAATAATACATGACTTTATGATTTTCAGTTTTCTATCATATCAAGGATACTTCGATACTACCGCAGTTCAGACAGAATGACTAGTCTCGACCTTTAACCCCATGAGTGAATTACGTGTATTTTAGTTGCCAAATTATTAGGTACAATTGTTTGTATATTGGAATAGATGTGCTATATGAAAAAAATAAAATAAGAAAATGCAGTATTTCAGTGATTTATTTAAATTATGCTTGTTTGACATTGCTTGTGGTTGATAAAGGCCAACAAAGCGAAATTTTCTGAGAAATAATTTTTATTTTTGAAAGTAAAATCTAGGTGCACCTAAGATCTTCTAATGTGAAACTCTGAACTATTTTGATTTTGATAAAGTTTAAAAAGCAGAGTGCTTAGCCCCGATGGGATGGATTATGTATGAAGATTAATCTGTTGTGCGGGCCTGTAAATACCTGGTAAGGGGTGGTATCGTTGTGCAGGGTTGAGTTACTCGTTAGCCATTTGTGTGCTTTGTATGCTTTGATTGCATTGTTTGAAATAGTAAAATGTGGATATTTGAATTTAACTTATGTATTTCGTAGAACATGTGAATCGTGACTTTATTACGATTACTACCTGAGATTAAATAAGGATATGTGTTATGATGTGTTGATTGATGCTGATACCCTCAGGGTACGTAGTTTGGTCACTGAGTCCTTGTGACTTACACCTTTCTCTGTTCTTTTTTTTTTAGTATTAGGAACACACAGTTTGCTGCTTCAGGAATTGCTACCTATCGACATTGTTGCGGCAAGGTATATCCCGGAGTCACATACTTGGAGCTGATAGGGCGACACTTGCAGTCATTTAGATGTCATACATTGTTGTGTATATTGAGTTAACTGTGGTAACTTAATGTGTTGTTAGGAGCAGAGCTCCTTTGAATACTTTGATATTATAGTTTACTTGTGAATGGTACCAGGCTACTGGTGTATGTACTATTGGGCATGTTTTACTGTACGGGAAATCTCTGTTGAATTTTCAATAAATATTAATATTTCATAACCAGTTCATGACTTTATTTTACTTCAGTAAAGTTTTCTTGGTCTTAACTATAATTTGTTTAAGAGTCATTTGTGTTCAGTTATTGTGGATTTAGGGTTACGGAGGTTTGGTTATCCATTCCTCTAGCTAGTCATACCTTTATTTGAGAGTGTGACATAAATTCTAGAAATTTTATATTTTATTCTTATTTTGCTTCAAATAGACTATTTATTTTATTTTATTTCTTTACTTCTTTATTAATTCTTTTTCATTTTAATATTAACTAGATTGTAATTGTTTTATAGCTATTGATTTTTTTATCTTAGTTCTTTTTAATATTAATAAATTTATAATTTATCAATAACTAAGCATCAATAATAATTAAAATTGATTTTTTTATTTTTTTATTTAATAAGTTACAAATAATTATAATATTTTTTAATTCATCCCAATTTTATAAATAAAAATTTTAAGAAAATTATATGAATTCAAAAAATATTAAGTGTATAGTTCTTCTAATTATAATATTGTTGTGTTAATTCCTCTTCCATCTTTAGAATTTAAAAAATAATTCTTTTTTTAATTTTTATTAGATTTATCTTTGTTCAATGTCATTAATATGGAGTATTTTTTTTATTAATTATAATTTCTTGATATATATATTAATTAGGATGAACATATATGTAAATAGGATAAACACAATTCACACGCAAAGCAAAAACTAATATATAATATCTTGTACAAGTTAATTAAATATATATTAATTTCTAAAATATTTGCAATGTTTGACCAAGCATGCATCAAATACTGTCTCAAGCTCTTTTTAGACAAATTTAAGTACATCATGCATTTATTGAGATTATGAAGATTTTACAATGAAACTCGTGTACATTTTTGTAGCAGTTTTGTATGATGCTGACTTTTTAAAACAATAACATAAAAATAATGCCTTAATTAACGTATACAAGCTACAACCAAACCTCGTTGAAAATTGCATAATTAACAACAATTTCAAACACTTCTTGTTTTATATAACTATAAGCCATGCAATAGGATACCTTTTAAAATAATGCCTTAATATATATATAAACTATTACATTCAATTTTTAATTTGTTTGTATTAGTGTTAGTATTAATAATAATCTTGTCTGGTTATAATCAAATAATTGGATATTTAGTGTTTGGTTCAAATAATTATAATAAGAAAAAAAATAAACAAGGATTCAATATTGTATTTTATTTATTTATAATCGAATCTTATAATAAACAAGTTTGACCAAGTAAAGTACATGCTAACCCTACTATTTTCATTAATGACAATTAAATATGTAATCCAAAATAATGTTTTAAGATTTAGAACGGATTGACAAGTCTAACCGATTAGATTGTTGTCCTGGTATATTTCCTGGCTGAATTAGCCTTAACATCTAGAATAACGATTGACACGAATTGATCTGACTGACCAGTTTGACTCGATGATAATTTAAAGACCTGACCCATTAAAATAAAAAGAAAGATTAAAAACTCTTGTGATAAACTATTTTCCTTTTCTCTTTTAGTTTTCATTCATACTTTTTTGTTTATTATTTTTCATTTCTTGTTTGACATTAAATTAGTACATGTACATGTACATAAAATACTTATATTTTTATAATACAAAAAAAAAAATTAAATTTTTTTTTTGAAGTCATAGGTTCAAAGGTGACTCGAAACCCAGACACTTCTTCAGGTCACCCTTCTAGCCGTGTTTTAAAACACAACTCCAAATACATCACTCAAAACTTAACAAGAATATAATTCTCCTCTTTTTTTTTCTTTTTTCTTCTTCTTCTTTGTTATATTTATATTAACTAATATTCTTATATAATTAATGTTTAATATTGCTCAATGATTATGTTTTTAGAACAATATTATTTATGATTATCATATAACAATTTATGTTAGTTTTATATTTTACGCATATTTTTATTTAAATTGGCATAGCTTAAAAAAACTTCAATCAAATTAGTTTTTTATAATTTTTTTTTTTACCAAAACAAAAATTATATCAAATTAGTTAGAACAGATCTTAATTTTAGTATACCTTTTGATAATTTTGAAAGAAAATAATCAATTACACAATTATTTTATCAAATACTAACGTAATTCTACCCAAACATTATCCACAATTTATATCATAATCTAAAACTTGATTATAATATAAAAATAAATAAGTAATAATCTAATTATCAATTATAATGAATAATTTTAAGTAAAAATAAAGAGCCTCTTTGTTTAAAGGGTGTTTGTATATGATTATAGTATATATGGTCAAACCTAATTATAATCAAATAATCTGAATGTTAAGAGTTTGATTAGAAATTATTTTAGATAATAATATTATTACTTTTCAAAAGATTTTTTTATTATAATCAGAAAAAAAAATTAATAAAGATTTGATGCTTATTTTTTTCTACTTAATTTCAGAATAATCAAGTTTGACAAAGCAACACATTATATAATATATCTCCATTATTTCCATAAATAATCCATTTCATTTAACATCACTCACATGCCACAACCTTAACTTCATTTTAGGCAAGTTTTACATTAAGGGCTATTAAAGTGCAAATCATTCTACAAGAATCATCAGTGCAACTTAACTCCTAAATTATGTAAGGTGGACCAAATGACAACATGACTTTGTCTGATCAAGTGGAATAATTCTCTCTCATAATTATGAGCATTATAGGCTCCATTGTATTTAATTCTATTTAAATTATTTCTATTTATCTTAAAATTTTCACTCTGTATAAGTGAGTGTAATTTATTGCAATAGACACACCAAAAGTGAATAAAGAATATGTAGTCTTTAGGCATTGTGTCTGTGGATTAGGTCAACATGGCTAAACTAAGTAAAACTCTTGTCTCTTTCTTCTCCTTCCTCTTCTGATAACTTATTCTCCTTATTTCTCAAATAAAATTAACATGGTATTAGAGCTGGTACGTTCTTGTCTTTTTCATTTTTTCTATTTCCTTGTCGACCATAAAATGATTTGATTTATTTCTTGTTCTGGTACCTTTTTGTCAATTTTTGAATTGGCTAATCTTATTTATGCTTGCTTCTAGTATAACCTGTTACTTGGGTTGTTTATCTCTCCTCAATTCATCTATAATTTCTCTAAATAAATATCTTTTATTGCACTTTTTTTTTATTGTTGACTAACGGTCTCTCTCTTCTCTCCCTTTTATTTAGCATTATTTATTATTTGACCGATGTGAAATTCTAGCATGTCAATCTTCTTCTATAAGATATTTCTCCTCTCTCTTTTTTTTTCTTTCAAATCTTGTTTTCAAGTTGGTCATTCATGATATTCATGCTCCAACTTAAAGGGAAGTATTAAGGAACAAATCATTCTACAAGAATCATGGATGCAAATTAACCTCCTAAACTAATGTAAGGTCGACCAAATGTTAACATATTTCCTCCGATCAAGTGAAGTAATTCTCTCTCATAATTATAAGCATAATTGGCTCCATTGTATTTAATTCTATATAAATTATTTCTATGTATTTTATAATTTTCACTCTAAAATGAGTGTAATTCATTACAATTGACATACCAAAAATGAATAAAGAATATGTAGCATTTGGGCATTGTGTCCATGAATTATGCCAACGTGGCTGAACCACATAAAACTTGTCACACCCCTAAACGGAGGTATGACTGGCTAGAAGAATAGATAACCAAACATTCGTAACCTTGACTTTACCACTACCAAACACACAAGACTCTTGAAACAATTATATTTAAAACCAAGAAAGCATTTACTTAATTAAAGTAAAAACATAGACGTGTTACTGAATACATAATATTTACTGAAAATTTTGATAGAGATTCCATACAATGTGAAATATGCCCATAACATAAACAATACATACTCCTGTTTTTACACAACACAAACAACAACAAAGACAACAAAACCCAGGAACTCTACTCTGTTTCTCATCATAATTACAATCAACTAAACTATTATCCTACATAATACCAGACACCCCATAACTCTAGTGTAACTGCAAACTTTCACTTTTGACTTTAAGATTGAGATTCCAAAAAATTACTTTGTTGTCAAACACTCGATAAAGTTCATTATCTGTAATAGCTAACCTCGAGATTCTGTTACTAAAAAAAATAAACACAGAAGAGGGATGAGTTCTAAGGACTCCGTGAGTGAAAAATTGTATCCAAAGGGTACTAGTATCACCCAACATATGTATAGAATATATAATCAATTAATATCAACTTGTCATATATTTCAAAATTACTAAGATTACACATATACAAATACAGAAATATAAAACTTAGCAAGCACAGTTCAATTAATACACTGTATAATCTAATTAAGGCAATAAGGGAAACCAAAGCAATTAAAGCATACAAAGTAACCAAAGAGTGAACAAAGTAACTCAACCGAGCACATCACTTCCCACTGAGTAGTTTTTCCCCCATACACCAAACAAAATTAGAAAAAAAATTACTGAAATCAGAGTCACTGAATCCTTTCTTCAAATACACCCACCGGGGTTGAGCACTCAATTTTTTCAAAACACTTATCAAAATTAGAAAATCTTAAAACATCCTAGGTGCACCTGGATTTCAGTTTCGGAAATAAAATCTTTTTAGAAAGCATTTCACTTCGTTGGCCTTTATCAATCATAAACAATTTCAAACATCAAACACAATTCAATTAACTCAATGCAACACTATACATACTTATTTTTTCATATAACACATCTATTCAAATACACATAATACACATAATAATCTAGTCACCAAAGAGTAACAATGAACCACTCACCTTTAACTGATTTCATTTATCACTCACACTTACGGTCATACGCGTCATTGATTCAACCATACTTTCCGAAGCTGCAAATACATTTTCCAAGTGTTACTTAGTTTGACAATTCTTAAGTTATAATCTTTTAGTTATGAAAATCCAGAGTTACTTAGTTTCAAGAATTTATTTAAAATTAACTCTTCTTTAGTTATTCTCACAATAATCTTGGAGATATATTTGATTTTTGCTTATATGCTTAACCAAATTTAACAAAACCAAGTTTAAACATTAACTTTAGGAAGTTATCTATATTTCTTATTAGAAAATTTTCCTAAAATCATCCTTGAACTCACTCAATTCCTCACATAAACAAAAACATGGCACTACACAAATTCCTAGTTGCAAACCCCTGAATCCGATGGTTATAGAATTCTCATAATTGGGATTTAAATTACAAAACTTTCCATTCCAGTATTTCAAGATGTTAGAAACATTTCATCTTTAGCACTCTTTTCATAATTCATTCTTTAAGACCTCATAATCTTAATTACTTCAAAACAGGTACAATCAGAACCCGAAAATTACAGCCATGACTTCTAATACCTCCAAAATACACAAAACATAGAATTAAGACTTGCACTACTCCAGATTACTCTTTAATATGTTAGTAACAACTTTTATTCAGAGGTCCTAAGCTAATTCTAACCACAACACCCGACAAAATCCTTCGGATTGACTGAAGCTCACCTAAAATCCTACATAAACCTATATGCAGTCCAACAACTCTAACAATCAATATACTTAGAACCAGGTTACAAAATTTTTCAGATATCATCATAAGACCCTAAGCTACATTTTCTTTTTAGAACTCTTAAATTAATTTAGTTCCAAAAATACTCGAAATACTGAATTTTCTTATTTCTAGTATGATTGCAAACTTTCATCCTTGACTTCCAGTATGAGACTCTAAAGAAATTTACTGCATGCCATTGACAAATCACAAGCTCGGTGATGAAATATATTGAAATCCTGTTACTGAAAAAAACATCAACAAAAGAGTGGTGAGTCCTATGAACTCAATGAGTAGAAAAACATACCAAAAAGGTTCTAACATCACTCAAAATAAGTATTTAATACATAAGATAAGTAATATATATATAAATCAAATAATTTCATAATAACATAAGTTCTACAGTAAATTAATTTCACACATATGTAACTATAAAAATGTAAAACGAATCAAGCATCTTTCATGAAATACATTGCACAACAAAGGAGTCAAGCATTCAAATCACTCAAAGCACACAAAGGGCCCATAAAGTAACTCAACCCTGCACACCAATATTGTCCATCAGATAGTTTTGTGCCCGCACATCAAACAGAATTATAAACAGAATCACTGAAATCTCTATACCTCTTCCAAATCCACCCACCGGGGCTGAGTTACTCAAATATTTTTAATCAATGTTAAATAATCAAATCAAAACATTCTAGGTGCGCCCGAATTCTGTTTCAGAAGTAAAAATTATTTCGGAAAGAAAAATATTTTTATTAGGCCTTATCGAACACAAACAAATTACAAGTCAAACATAATTCAAATAACTCGCTTAAAATGCTACACATTCTTATTTACCTTTATAAAAACACATTTATTCAAATATATATAAACAATTAAACACATAATCTAACAACCAAAGTGCACGTAATCCACTCATCGTTTACCGATTTTACTCGTCACTCACTCTTGCGTTTACGGGCGTCGTTGGCTCAACCACAAGTTCCGATGTTGCAAATAAAATTTTCAAGTGTTACTTAGTTTGTTCATTTTATACGTTATAACATTTTAATTACAAAAATTTAGAGTTACTAAGTTCCAAGTATTTATTTCAAGTTAACCTTTCTTTTAGGCATTGCACAACCACCTTGAAGATATGTTTGATTTTAACTTACATATTTAACCAAATTCAACAAAACCAAGTTCAAAAATTATCTTTAGGAAGTTAAATATCTTTATTATTTAGAAACTTATCCTAAAATTAGTCTTGAACTCACTCAAATCCCCACATGTACACAAACAAGGCACATACAAATTTCTGGTTGCCAGAATAGGATTATAGTGCTTATAAAATTCTCATACATGAAAATTAAATTGTGAAACTTTTCAATATAGTTTATTAAGATGTTTGGAACATTTTATCTTCATAACCCCACTCTTAATTCATCCTTTAAGGCCTTCCAAACCCAGTCACACCAAAATATGTTCAATCAGGAGTTGAAAATCACAACCATGATTTTTAACACCTCCAAAATACAAATATCATAAAATTAAAACCTGATCAAATCCATAATTTTCCCTTGATATGTTAGGAACAATTCTTACTTAGAGGTCCTATGCGAATTCAAACCACAACTCCTGACAAAGTCCCCCGGATTGGTTGAAGCTCACCTAAATATACCCCGAGTTAGGTTACAAACCTTTTCATATATTATCTCAAGACCATAAGATACATTCTCTTTAGAACCCATAATTAATTCAATCCATAAAATACCCGAAATACAAGATTTCTCTAACCCATAAAGTCTAACCCTACATCCTTTCAAAAACCACCTAACTTCCATTTACAACATTTCACCCCACAACTAAACATCCTTTGCTCATTCTCACTACCTACTTTCATCAAATCCTCCACTCACCACATTAACCAACCATTCTTTGCTCTTCTTTATGAACTTTTTATTCAAAGTCCAATAACAATTAACCACCAAAAATTAATCTACCAAGTTTTACTCATAAAGTTATAACTAGTTTTTTGTAGGCATTTTATCAAACATCTTGAATGCATGATTTCTCTCCATTGATATGTGTGTGCGCATGTTTATACATGTCCAAAAAGAGTTAACACAATTATGTTAATCCCCATATTACTTATATTCCAACATTAACCTTGAAATTAGTTTAGTTAATCAAAGGAATCAAAAGCTTGAATTACATATTTTTTCAAACAACACTCTTATCATGTTTTCAAGCTCAATTCAATCTCCTAAGTTTTCTAGATTCAACTTTCAAACAAATACTAGAAAAAATTAACTCTAACTCTATAGAAACTCATTGATTTAATTGAAACAAGGAACTTGAAATTACCTTAACTTGAATCATCCAACACAACAAGAAAAACATATATTTACACATGGCAACAAGACCGGACACACACGGGCTGAAGCAAGGAAAAATAGGGGAAGAAAATAGGGATGCAACTCACCAAATAGAAGTGCCTTCGTTGACTAGAAGGAATGAATTTCAAGCTGTCATGGAAAGGGAAAGAGGGTTGGATGGCTGCAAACAAAGAAGGGGCTGAATAACCAATATACACCACCAACAAGGAATGGAATTCTCGGCCAGAAAAAGAAAAAGGAAAGCTCTAGGAAACAAGGGAAAGTGTACCAAAGTGAGGAAACAAATTAGAAAAATCTAGGACATGGACAACGGTCCCAAGAGAAAAAGAAATGAAAGAAAAATAAAAAGGGAAAGTGAGTAGGAAAAGACAAAAAGAAACATCAAATAAGAAGGTAAAATATGTATAAATATATATATATATACACATCCATGGATATACATACACATGTTTTTAGTGTATTATTAATTTATTTATTTTGTTTATGTGTTTATTGCTTTAAAACTAAAATTTGCACGTTATATCTAAACTTGACTTTACGAGATCGAGTTATAAGGATTATGACAATCTCCCCCTTTAAAAGAAATTCTTTCCTAATTTCAACAACAAAGGATACAGATAAATTATTTATCTAAATTGGATGTAGATATTATTGTTTAGCTGCAACTTCGGTTTCCCACGTGGTTTCTCTTTAGGTTCATAATCGAAGTCTACAAACTTATCTATTTATAATTGCCACTGGTTAGTCCTCATACATTAGGTTCTTATCCCTTTCTACTTACTAGATTAGAAATACATGAGGCTCATCCAATACCGGATGTACCCTAATATAAAGTAGACGAGCTCAATATTTTCTCCTAATCAATCGTCTAACTTCAATAGCTAAAATTAAATTACAAGAAGTTTTAATCGGATTCCCTTGAAAATAAAGTCAACCTCTTAGAAACACTAAACTTAATAGTTTTATCATAACACTCCATCATGCTTCCGCCGCACCACTATGATATTTAAACACCTAAACCATAATCTATACTTAGAATCAAATCTTATGACAATTTAATTTAACATTTAAAATGGTTTCTGTAACTCTTGGACTTAACTTTTCATTGTACATCAAAACACAAGTTTACTACAGAAAATATAATAAAATATCATGTACTTCTCCATTTTAGAAGGACATATATTGAAGCTACTGTTGTTGAACTAAAATTTCAACTAGGTCACCCGTAATCTTCTACGATCTAAATTTCTTATCAAAGGCACTTGAGGATTGGTTAATTCCTAATCGAAGCAAATATGCTATTATCTCACACGACTGACAACATAACCACTACACGTCATCGTATCTAAACAAACATAAACGAATCCTTTGTATATTTACTGTATTAAGTCGAGAATAAGACATTAGAGAATCACAACTTAAAGTTTTAGGATGAATTAGAACGTGTCACTAGGTCCACATGTGCCCCGGGTAACATATGCAAACAAAGCAAAAACATCCTACATTTGTAGTCACGGACCTATAAATCCGAGCTTTGATACCAAGTGTCACACCCCACATAGAGGCCTGATTGGTTAGAAGAATGGTTAACCAAACCTCCGTAATCCTGACTAAAAACACATAAACAAATACGACTTGTGACCAAACGAAGAGTAAAAAGTAAATTTTAGAAATCATAGTAAACTATAAATGTTTATTTACTAACTTATATAACAATTTGCTAAAAATTTTGGCAGAGGTTCCCTGTAACTAAAACATGCCCCAAAATTTAAACACATAATCTTTGGTTACATTCAACTAGTTTACACAATCTCAACATAACATGGAGCTCCGCTCCAATTCTCATCACAACAACAAATAACTAGACTATTACACAAAACAAAATTAGACACCCCACAGCACTAGTGTGACTGCAAACTTTCATTATTGACTTTAAGTATAAGATTCTGAAGAAATACCTTATTGCACGCTATTGTCAAGTTACGAGCTCGACGATGAAATATACTGAAATTTTGCTACTAAAAAAAATCAACAGAAGAGTGGAGAGTCTTACAAACTTGGTGAGTGAAAAAACGTACTCAAATTGTACTAGCATCACTCAACATAAGTATTTAATACATAAGATAAATAATATATATATATATATATAAGTCAAATAATTTCACATTAACATAAATTCTACATTAAATTAATTTCGCACGCAAGTGATTATGAAAATGTAAAGCTAATCAAGCATCTTTCATGAAATAAATTGCACAACAAATGAGTCAAACATTCAAAGCACACAAAAAGCCAGTAAAGTAACTCAACCTTGCACACCAATATCTCCTACCCAACAGTTTTGCGTTCACACATCAACAAAATTATAAACAGAATCACTAAAATCAAAATCACTGAAATACAAAATCAATGAAATCTCCATAAATTCTCCAAATCCACCCACCGGGGCTAAGTTACTCAAATATTTTTAATCAATGTTAAACAATCAAATCAAAACATCCTAGGTGCACCCGAATTCTACTTTAGAAGTAAAAATCATTTTGGAAAGAAATTTTTTTTTACTGGCCCTTATCAAACACAATTCAAATAACTTGCTTAAAACACTTCACATTCTTATTTACCTTTAGATTACATATTTATTCAAATACTAGTAATCTAGCAACCAAAGAGCACGTAACCCACTCACTGTTTATCGATTTTACTTGTCGCTCCCTTTTGGTTCACGCACGTCGTTCGCTTAACCACAAGTTCTGGAACTGCAATTAAAATTTTCAAGTATTAATTAGTTTGCTCATTTATAAGCTACAACCTTTTAATTACAAAAATCTAGAGTTACTAAGTTTCAAGTATTTATTTCAAGTTAATCCTTCTTTTAGGCATTTTTACAACCACCTTGGAGATATGTTTGATTTCAACTTACATATTTAACCAAATTCAACAAAACCAAGTTCAAGTATTGTCTTTAGTAAGTTAACTATCTTTATTATTTCGAAACTTCTCCTATAATAATTCTTAAACCCACTCAAATCCCCACACGTACACAAATAGGGCACATACAAATTTCTAGTTGCTAGAACCAAATTATAATGATAATAAAATTCTCAAACTTGAGAATTAAATTATGAAACTTTATAGTCTAGTTTATGAAGATGTTATGAAATTTCATCTTCAACACCCCACTCCTAATTCATTTTTTAAGACCCTCCAAACTTGACCATACCAAAACAAGTTCAGTAAGGACTTGAAAATCACAACCATGATTTCCAACACCTCCAAAATACACATATCATAAAATTAAGACCTACACGAATCCAGAATTTTCCCTTGATATGTTTAGAATAATTCTTATTCAAAGGTCCTTAGCTAATTCAAACTAAAACCCCTGACAAAATCCCTCGGATTGATTGAAACTCACCTAAAACTTGCATGGACCCAGTTGCAATCCAATAGCTCTAACAATAAATATACCCCGACTTAGGTTACAAAACTGTACAGATATTATCTTAAGACAATAAGCTACACTTTCTCTTCAGAACTCCTAAATTAATTCAATCCATAAAACACTAGAAATTCAAGATTTCTCTAACCTATAAAGTCTGATCCTACATCCCTTCAAAAACCACATAACTTCCATTTACAACATTTCACCCCATAACTAAACATCCTTTGTTTATACTCACTACCAACTTTCATCAAATCCTTAACTCACCACATTAACTAACCATTCTTTGCTCTTGTTTATGAACTTTTTATTAAAAGTCCAATAACAACTAACCATTAAAAATTAAATCTACCAAGTTTTACTCATAAAGTTATAACTAGTTTATTGTAGGGATTTTATCAAACATCTTTGATGCATGATTTCGTTCCATTGATGTGTGTGTGTGTTTGTATGCATACATATACATATCCAAAAAGAGTTAGCACAATTCTATTAATCCCCATATTACTTATATTCTAACATCAACCTTGAAATTAGGTTAGTTAATCAAAGGAATCAAAAGCTTGAATTACATATTTTTTCTAACAATACTCTTATCATATTTTCAAGCTCAATTCATTCTCCTAAGTTTTCCATATTCAATTTTCAAACAAATACTAGATAAAAGTAACCTTAACTCCATAGAAACTCATTGATCTAATTGAAACAAGGAACTTGAAATTACCTCAACTTGAATCATCCAACACAACAAGATAGTGGCTACCTTTGTTAATGTTCCTGTGAAAGGAGGTGTGGCTTCCAATTGAAAGCAACTTAGACTCCCATCCCACCTGCTGCAGTGAGCCAAAGACTAACTGCCTCTCACTCACTCTTGTTGGACAACCACAAAAAGGCTGCCTCAAGGCTGAAACCATAAAAATTGGGCTGCCTAACGAAGCAATTGTAGGGAAATTGAAAAAAAAAACCACTACCCCAGTTGTTCAACACTCCCACACACACATATAGACACATGGCTGGAAGACTGGACACACACGGGCTAAAGTATGGAAAAAAAAAAAGGGGAATAAAATAGGGATGCAACTCGCTAAACACAAGAGCTATCCTCGGTTGGAAAGAATGAATTTCAAGTTTTCATGGAAGGGAAAAGAGGGTTGGGACGGCTAGAAGGAAATCAGGGGTTGAATAACCACCATAACCATTAACAAGGAGTGAAATTCTCTGCCAGCAAAAGAAAAAGGAAAGCTCCAGGAAATAGGGGAAAGTCAGCCAAAGTGGGGAAATAAAATAGAAAAGTCTAGAACATGGACAATCGATCCCAAGAGAAAAAGACAGGGAGAAAAATAAAAAGGAAAAGTGAGCGGGAAAAAATAAAAATAAAAGTCAAATAAGAAGGTATAATATATATATATATATACACACATTCTTGTATATACGTACACATGTTTTAAGTGTATTGTTATTTTATTTATATGTTTGTTGCTTTAAAACTAAAATTTGCATATTATATCTAAACTTGACTTTACGATATCGAGTTATAAGGGTTATGACATTTTGCTTCTTGGTCATTCTTTTTCTCCCCTGTTCTTGGTCGTGTAGTAATTTCTTTGCAGTCGTAAATGTTATCCCCTCCTTGATTATGTTGAAGTAGTGAGTTTGCTTGTTTTTCCCTTCCAACTTTGATAGTTTGGTGTTCTATTTTTCCAGCTGTGCAGGAGTTTTACTCTTGGTAAGTTCGGCCCCTGCTTTACACCCTTGTTGTTGAATCTCTTTTGTGGTTCCTTTCCTAGCCGAAATAATCAATTGTCCCCCTTCCTCGCTTCTTATTTCGTGGAGTTAGGGAAGTTTGAAGCTACACTTATTCATCTACTTCATTTCTAACAGTTGCATGTTCTGCACTGCTAATGTTTTTCTCTTGGTTCCGGTCTTTCTCTTACTCGGGTGCTGCTACTCCTTGCTTGGCTGGGTGGTTTGAGGTGTTGGATATAGTGGTAGCATAGGTTGAAGGTGTAGTCAAGACAACCCCAACATCTCTTGTTTTGGGGCTGCCCCTAAATGACTCTTTTCCTTTCTTACTTGGTTGCTAGAAGGGAGTTAAGGGTGTTCTTTTGGAGTTACAGTGCAAGGCAGCTAGGCTTATCTAAGGTAGCAGCCTATTTGCTGTAAGCCTTAAAATAGTTTAGGTATTGTTGATTTTCTAGTTTAGATAAGTTATTTGGAATTCCTTTAAACTATGTTTGTTGCGTTATTAAAAGCTTGAACATAAGAGAATTAGGAGAGTTGTAAATTATGAACCAAAGTTTAACAACAATAAATACATAAGGTGGTTGTATATAGTTACCGAAATATGAAGTTTAAAATTCACATATATTAATATAGAAATTGTATACTTTAAGTTTTAATGAATTCTAAATAATTAGTTTAATTGGAATTCAATGTTTGGAATATAAGTAATATGGAATTGAAAAGTTGTGTTGAATTCTTGGTGAATGTATATAAACAAATACATACACACTAATGGAAACTAAATACGCTTTCAAGGTATTCAAAAAAATGCCTAGAAGAAATTAAATGTTAACATATACATAGAAGTTGATTTACCTAGGTTTTACTAGTTAAATAGTAATTAAGATATTATAACCATAGAAAAGCAATATTAGAATTTATGATTTTCAACTTTGGATCATATTATGGATATATCAACACCCTCGAATTCTAGACAGAACAACGAACCAAATTCGTAAACTTTGTGAGTGAATAACATATTTTTTGGTTGCTAGATTAGTATGTTTAATTGTTTATATGTGTTCGAATGAATATGTTTATATCGAGGTAAATAAGAAAGTGGAGTGTCATAATTGAATTATTGGAATTATGCTTGACATGTGACTTTTTTTATATTTGATAAGAGTTAATAAAATGAATTTTTATCCGAAATGATTTTTACATTCGAAATAAAATTCAGGTGCATCTAGGATACTTTGATATATGATTTAAAATATTTAAGTAACTGAACCCCGATAATGGATATGTAAGGAGTATTATACTCTTAGTGTGAGGGAGCAAAAATCACTGCAAGAAAAAGCAGTATCATCGTCCGCCAAAAGTGGACGCTAATAATGCAATTCTGGATGTTGATATGCATCAGCATCTGCTTATGGACACTGATGGGTTGATACTGATAACAAGGTCTCTAATAATATTAATAATATTATCAGTGTCTACTTTTCAACATCCACAAGGTGGACATTGATAATAAATGCCAATGCATTTAAAGAATTATCAGCGTCCACTTTATAGATGCTGAAAAGTAGACGTTGTTACTCTCAGTGTCCACCTTGTGGAAGCTAATAGGTGGACGTTGATAGGTAGAGATTTTTTGAATGTATTAGCATCCACCAGTAAGGGATACTGATACTAGAATTGCGAACGCAAATAGAGCTGAATTTTTAAATTTTTAATTCTATTTTTTAATGTAAATATATTTTTTTTTATAATATACTTGATAAATATCAAATCTTTCATAGAATTGATACTATAATAATAAATAATCATTTTCTAATCATTGAAAGTTCAAAATATTAACAAATCATTCAAAGTACAAAACATCAACAATATATCAAAGTATTTAAGTTTGTTCATTACAAATAAGTAAATCTAAAACAACGCATCACTAAGAATTGGATCCTACTCCTCTTGCTTATCATCCATCGAATCGTGAGGTGATTGTGGAGCAGCTGGTGAAGAAGCACCCTAAAAAATCAGTTGATAATAAATATAAGTTATTATGTGTAAAACTTATAATTTACAAAGTAAAATTAACTTTAGAAAAACTAGCATTCATCATAGCAACTGACAGCTTTATGTTCAATAGAAAATTACAAATTTGAAAGTAATCAACATCTAAATCTAACTGAACTCATTCTCAAAATGAAGTCAAATTTTAAGAAACTTGAATCTAATCCCATCTTATTAATCAATAATAATCAAGAAGACAATAAAAGGTATGTAACATGAGACCCCTCCAAATGAGGTTACTCAAACACATATTTTATTCACACTTCTATCAACACACATCAACCATGGTTGGGACATTCCCAAATTTTCCAGACAACATACACATGAGAACACCAACAGAATTGCAGCTTCTAAAAGCATAATACACAGTAATTTTTAGTTAAAAAATTATATACATTCTATTCACTACTAAAAGAATCCACTATCGTTATGAATAATGTTTAACAAGTACCAAGTATAGCAACAAAAATAAACTTAAGGTGGAAAATTTTTTTAGGCTTACATTCCATCTGAATATAACTTGTGACTTAAATGATTAAGAAGACATCAATTTAGAGTAGACTAACTCACTCAAGTCTCAACCAACAAAAGGACATAAAACAAAAGTAAAATGCTGTAAGAAGTTGGTTTTGAAAATATTTAACAAATACCAAAACTTGCTTTTATTGGTAAAAATGAACTCAAGTCAAGTTTTATGTTACTTACATAAGATGCGGGATGTGGTGGTAGAGATCCCCTTAATGCAAAAAATTTCTCTCTCACTATTTACCTAACTAAAACACTCATATTTAGGATGATCACAGGCAGGATTAGAGCATGAATTTGATTAATCATGAATTAGGAACATTAAGCTAAACAAGTTGGAGACTAATGAGGACTTAGAAGAGGGTTCAGGAGAACGTTAGTAGCCAGAACAAAAAAAATGAAGAAATAGATAGGTTGCTCTGTTTGTCCCATCATTGAGGAAAAAAATGAAACATTTATGAAGTTAAAATTATTGAGGAAAAGAAAATCTTCTAGAAGTCTAAATTTGTTTTCTTTTTATGTTAGCCAGTACATGGTTTCACGGACAAATGGAGGGACTAACCAAGACAAAGAGACAAAGGAAAAGGCAATGTAATAGCATTAACATGAACATGTTAATAGTATAATCCTTTTTTAATAAAATGGTATAATTTTAACTAGAGGCGAAGCAATTTACATTTGAATTCACTAAAAATGTTTAACTTAACAAATTATATAAATAAAGAAAAAGAACACATACAACAAATACAATTCATTGTTAATGGTCATTTAAGCAACGCACATGAGTAAAAATGAAACACTACTATTCCTATGCATAAACTTTATCCTTAATTTGTTATATTAAATAAAAATATTGAATGGATTCAAATAAAAATTAATAACCCATTCAAAAGTAATCTAGACTAATATTAGTGAAACTATATTCAAAACTATTACATTGATCACACATTGTTGACTAAATCCCACATAAAAATCTTACACCATACAATGGTAATTACACCTTGCATAGTTTATAATAAAAAAAGGTACAAGGCCTTTTAGTTATCCCATTGCATCAAAAGCCTTATAAGCATCATCCATTATCCACAGCTTTAGCTTTACTCAATTTAATTTTTACATCACAGTTAACTTGGACATGAACCAGAAGTTACATAAAACAGACACAAGTGCAAAATTTATTCATGGGGATTTAGATTTGCCATTTTTTTAAAACATAAGTCATAAATTTTTTGATGAAAAACATTGAAACAAAATCAAACTATTCAACCTTTACACATCAAATTCACATACATTGCAAAAATTTATGTAATTCTGTTTTAATTTTGACATTTTAAAATGCTTATAAGAAAATAAGAAAATATACAAGAATAAAATGAAGCTTATTGAACAAGAACAAGTTATAAAAAATCATCAAATATCACGATGGTATTGTTATCTAACCTACCTAGCATGTCACATTTTCACTACAGGTATTACATTCCTATTCTTTATTTTCTCCTTCAAGTGTTTGAACCAGATCAATTAAGCTAACCATATATTTTTTTTATCTCCAATTGGTCCTTTTCCCTTTTGACCATGCTAGATTTAGTTGCTAATTTTCACATGATGTCAAATGGGAAGGCTCCAAATTAGCAACAAAAAAAAAAAAAATGGATAACATAGATCTCTTTTGTCAATTAGTGCTCAACCATAATATAAAGGAATAATATATATATATATATCTTCTCTCAAAAATCAAACCATTCCTGCTAAGACTACAAGACCTACTAGTTTTGGTTAATATTAGAATGCTAGCTAGCCAAGTTCCTAGTTCAGCTAAAACTATTATTAAACTTGAAGAATTGTTAGATTGCAAGGAATTATTATGACCCGTGAACATACACACATCGAATCTTATAGTAGGTATGTTCTCTTTGACATCCACAACTATTTTTGAGGTAGGAATATGTATTTGTCAAAGAGTAAAGTGGTCCCAATTGCTGAACAGAATTTGTAAAGCATGTGAGAGCTTCCACAAGGGCAATTTAACTATGAAAGAAGAACCTGGACTTGAGTGAAAGTGCCAAAAAGAGTAACTATGCAAGTGAAAGTGCCAAAAAGGGTCACTATACAAGTGAAAGCTATGAACAAATTGAAGTCATAGAGGATGTCACTGCTAGCTATTAAAGCATGATGGTAACTTGATTTTACTGAGGTCTAACAATTAGAGATTTTTCATTAAATCTCAGAGAGGATACAAATGCGTATTAAAACTTAGTTTACCTTTTCAGAAAAATCATTTAAGCCAGTTCCTGTTAATTGGCTACAAGGAAAGAATATTGTATAGATGTAACTCATTTTAACTTTTTAACTTAAGTCCACTTGTCTGAGTCTAGGTTCGTCCCTTCTATAGTTCCATTCATTCTAGTTAGGATTAACAAAATAATGATAAAAAAAAAAAAAATTTGAAACAAGAAAGCTCATTTGTTGCACATTGATTCATTAAACCCTCATAATAAATATATGCTTCATTTATTTTTCCATTCCATAGTATTGATGACAATATAAAAAATGTTAACCAATTATCAAATTGGCTATAAACCCATAAGCCAGCCCTCATCCTACCATTAAATCACCGAGGAAAGAAGTTCAGAAACCTCCAATTTCATAATAGACATGAAAAGAATAGAATTATACGAGGCAAGAACAATGTAATATAGTCATAGAAATTATAAGGAAATATGTAATACAGTAAAATCAAGATCCACATTCACAAAAATTATAAGGAAATAGACAACATAGACCCACATTTGAAACCCATAAAAAATAAAGAACAAGAGATCCAAAAAGTAACAGATAGAGAGCATACCTTAGATGAAAACACGCGACCACTAGCGATACATTGGAATTGTTGCCAGGAAAATTTCTCTAGTGAAACACCAGACCATCAGCGAGGGAAAGCACATCAACTAAGACCAACGGCAGACTGACTTTTGATGATAAAACCAGAGAGAATAGCAGAGAAGGAGGGAAATGAAATTTTCGAGCATTGGAGAGAAAGAAGAAAGTTAGGGATTTTAATTTGGGCAACCTTATCCACATCCGCTAATACAGACGCTGATACTATATAATATGGATGCCGAAATATTTTAAATTTTTTAGAAGATTTGTTTTATCAACGTCCACATAGATGGACGCTAAAAGTATACAAAATGGACACTGATGATGATAATAAAATATAAAAAAATCAACTTATCAGCGACCATAAGCACGAAGGCTAATAATTAAAATATGGACGTTGTTAGTTTCGCAAAAAATGGTGCCAAATGCACTTGAGTATCAGCGTCTGCTGTTAAGTTATCAGCATCCGTTCTACCTATTATCAGCTTCCACTATATTATGGACGTTGATAACTGAAAAGGCAGATGCTAATAATGACTTTCAGCATCCACTTTTTAGTGTCTACTTTTTTTGCGAAGGCTGATACTGCTTTTTCTTGTAATGAATGCCCCAGGGAGGATATGTGATTAGTGTGTGGGTGCTGAGTTACTACAATTGACCCTTTTTCTTGCCTTATTTGTTTTGTGTGCTCTAAATACTTTGATTGATTTAGTTATCTTGTATATTGCATAAATTGTATTTGTTTAATTTTATATTGTTTATATGTACATAAGTATAATATTGAATTATGATATGTGAAATGTTACATGAAATTATTTAACACGTGTGTTATTTATACATTGGTTAATGCTAGTACCATTTGGGTATATTTCTCACTCACTAAGTCTATATGACTTACTCTTCGTTTACGGTTTTTTTTTAATATCAAGAGACCAGAGTTCGTCGCCTATAGATTCATGACTTGCCGATTGTATTGCAGTTAGGTAAACATTCAAGATCGCACACTTGAAGTCAAAGGACTAAGTTTTGCAGTCACATAGGCTTTAGGTTGTCGTGTTTTGTTTTGTATAATAGTCTAATTGTTTTGTTTATGTTATGAATGGAGTAGAGCTCCCCTGCATATATTGTTGATGTTGTTGAATGGTTGAGTATAACCATAATATATATATTTGTATTATCAGGCATGTTCTACTTTACAGGAGACTTCTGCCAAAAATTTTAGTTATGTGTTATGTGTTTCGATAAATAAGTCCTTACATTTAATTTAGTTTGACAAAATTTTTCTTTTTAATCATAATTAGTCGAATGTTATATATGATTATTTGATTTGAAGTTAGAGTTACAGAGGTTTGCTTACCCATTCCTCCAGTCAGTCATACCTTTGTATGAGAATATGACACTAATGCATGTAAATTAAAAATTGAATGAAATGATTTGTATATATAAATATATATATATATATATATATATATATATAAAGGATCGGTGAGGCCCTAAGAGCAGAGGAAGATTACGGGAGTAGTGAAGTAAGAAGCAGCAAGACTGCTAAGGGAATTATGCTATGCAATGCATAAATTAAAAACAGAAATGTAAGCAGAAATTAAAAAGACTGAGAAGTGGTGGTAATCCTTATGCTAATCCGGGAAAAGGAAATACATAAATTAAAGATAGAAATAAAATGTCATTAGTAGTATTCAAAATAGAATTATACAAGTAATAGATAGGTCTAGAGGAATACCCAAGGAAGCTTTTAGACTAAATTTAGCTTAGAATTCTAAAAATAAAAAACTTGATTGAATGAGAGATGCAACTCTTTTTAAATAGAAAATTAAATTTTACTATTTTAAGCATTAATAGCTACAATAAAAGGGTACAATGCTTACGTGTTGTAACAATAATTTGCCGCAGTTTGCTATAGTGATCCACCGAAAAGTGCATCAATAAAAAAAAAATTAACTGTTTTAATCATCTTCAAGGTTGACGTTGTAACAGTCGTCTTCATTGGATTGAGCATAGTCAGTAGACCCATTTCCTAAAGCTCTAGAAGAGAAACTGGAAACTGGTTTTCTATCAAATTTTTGAGGAGTAGAGGTAACTTCATCATCTACATGTTTTTCTCTTGTAACAGTTGAACCATGACTTTGAGATGCTGAAGATATTCCTGTTTGCTTGAACAAAAAGTCAGCTTGACTGTAATTTGGGATTTCTACTATACGAATTGAGTGATTTCTGGAAAAGGCTTTTTTAGAAATTGAGAATTTTGCTGTAACCAATTTCTGATTGAAGTGACATAAGCTTTTAAGACATTAAAATTTGTCCACCATTTTGTGGAATCTTGCCTGAGAAGGGGAGGCATCTTTTACAAATGACCCTAATGACCTTAGAAGTCTTTGGGGTACTTGTATTGCTATGCATAAATCCATGCTAGTGCAAATTTTAAGAAGAAATGCAATAGTATGGGATTATGATCAGGTATATTGAAATGTTTATCAAAATAAAATAAGTCATTGGCCACTTCACCTTAAAGATTTTTTGTGCAAGGACCGTGTAGAGACCACCACAAGGAGAACTAATGAGGGAAGTTATACTAGACTTTGTTTTTGAAAAATATAAGCCATGAATGCTTATAATCACTATTTTGAAAATTAAAGATATTGTACCAAGCGGTTTGATAATCTTAGTAATTGTAACCAATAGGATCAAATGGCTGTTAGAATTTATGGGTTTTGAAATGTCAGTTTTCCAATCTGAATGACAGATTACCTTTAGGATTTGGATCGTGGAATGAAATTAACTTGTAATTTTGATTTATAATGTTTAATAGCAACAGAATCACTGTCAATCAAAATACATTCTTAATACTTTTGGGTTTTTAAGATGTATGTGGGCATAAAATGCCAATTTGGTAGAAAAACCATTTGATGAACTAATTGGGGATTATTAGTTAAAAAATGGGATTTTATTTGAAAAATAGTTTGGGCGAAGAAATTGACACATAAAAAATTGTGATTTTTGAGAGAATATTGGAGAAGTTTGAGAGACAAGTTCCTTACCTGAAAGTACTGTTATCACTGATTGGGCTAGCTGGGTGAAAGCCCGAGCTAAACCATCTTAATTGAACTGGATGCAATCTTTTGGATTGGGAGGGGCAACTAACTTGGATTGCTCTTTGTCAGTAATGTCTGCCTAAGATTGTTTTGAAAGGACAAGAGGTTTTTGAATTGATTGATGGATTGTTAATAGGGTCTCTATGGGAAAGGCATAAGACTTTTTGGATTACTTTTGAGTTGATTGAGCTGAGGAATTGAATAGTTCTTCTTTGGATTGGATTTTTGATTTTGGATTAGGAGGCTCAACAACTTTTTCTTTTCTTTTTTTAAGGTATATTATCTACCCTACTAGAACTCTATAGTAAAATAATCTGAAATAGAATTGGAGCTAACTTTGAAGTATTCAATTTCAAAATCAAAAGTAGATAAAATTGTTTGCCATAGGGCAAAAATCTATTTTGACGCTAGATTTTTTACATCTTTTTGTAAAACTTTTTTTGCAGATTTGCAATCTACTTTAACCAAAAAATTTTGATTTAGTAAACCACTTTGAAATTTGAAGATGCACAAAACAATTGCTAAAATCTCTTTTTTGGTGGTAGAATAGTTTTGTTGTACAAAATTCCAATGTTTTGATACATATGTAATGATATTTTGTTTATCATTGATGGATTGCTTAAGAATGTCACCATAACCAATGTCAGAGACATCAGTTTCAACAATTTTGAAAACTTTAGGATAAGAAAGATACAAACATGATAAATGCTTGACCCTAAGCTTAATTTGTTTGACAATATTAGTATGGATGTCAGACCAAGGAGGAGAATCAATCCTAAATCTATCATGCAAAGGTTTGATTAGATTACTGACTCTTAGAAAGAAATCAGAAACATAATTGAGGCAACCTATAAATTTTTGTAATTGAGTTTTATCAATGATGTGATCAGGAAATTTGTCAGCGAAATAAATAGCCCGATCGATTAGAGAGATAATACCATGGTGAATGATGTGACCAAAAAACCTGATTGTTATTTGAAAAAAAACTAAATTTTGTTTTAGAAACAGCTAAACCATTTTGCTTTGTAATATTAAAGAAAATATTGAGATGTTTGAAATGTTCTTTAACACTTTGTGAGAAGATTAAAATATTATTAATATAAACAATAATAAATTTTATATAAGGATTAAAAATATCATTCATGATTCTTTGGAATTCATAAGTAGTATTTTTTAATCCAAAAGACATTAAATTCCATTCATATTAACCAAAAGAAACTGTAAATACAGTTTTGTATCTATCAGATTCTTTAATTTGAATTTGTCAAAAATCTGATTTTAGATCAAATTTTGAAAGCAATTTTGAAAGGTATAAATGATTGAGAAATTTTTTTTTTTTTTGTTAGGAATAGGATGCCTAATCCATTGGAGAGCTTGATTAAGAGGTTTGTAATTGATGACTAAAATGGGAGTATCACGTTCAATTTTTGCATTTTTATTTACATAAAAAGAAGAACAAGACCAGGGGCTTTTGCTCTTATAGATTATTCTTTTGGAAAGAATATCACTAATTTCTTTTTGACAGAAATCAAACATTTCTTGACTCATTTGTATTTGATGGACTTTCGTAGGAATTTGTCTTTCATGAAAAAAAATTTCATAAAGAAGATCTATCATATGATTAGAACAGATTTGTCTTCCTTTCTAGAAAGCATTTGGAAGATTAGAACAGATTTACATCTAGATTTTTTCTTTAAAAAATTTTATTTTATTTTTGATGATTGAATCATTAAGTTGATTTTCTATTTTTTTGAAAGAAATTTAATTTGTTTTTATTTATTTTCAATAAGATTGAGATTCTTGAAAGTGAGTTTTTTAAGGAAAGGGAAGGAAACGGTTTGACCCATAACATATTTGTATATTCCTTTGTTTATCCAAAAAAAATCTAATTGCCTAATAAAATCAGTACCTAGGATGACTAGATTTGTGATATTTTTGGGAAGAAATGTTGTTGAAATTTGTAAATGAGAGTTTACAACTATTATGTTGGAACATTTGTAATGGATTATGATCTCAGAACCATTAACCGAAGTTAATCGTTCATAAGTTTTTTCATAAAATTTTGTTAGAACTTATCATTCTAGGATACAACTTGAATATGCTCTTATATCAAACAGGACAACTATTTTGAGGATAAAGAATTTTTTAATGATAAGTTTGATTGGGATATACTATTTTTGATATGAAACCCGAGTAATTAGATTGCGAAAATTATCACCAGAAATATCTAAGTTTTCATCCGAAGAGGAAGACTCAGAATGTTTTGATGAGGATGTCTTAAAAGATGGATTTTTCTTCTCTTTTTGAAGGAATTGGATTGCTAAAATATTTTCTTGTTGTTGAATTTTGAGAGATTTGACTTCAGTTTTAGGTTTTAAAACTTCATATTGAAGATCTTGATAAGTTGCAAGCTTTTTCTCATAGTTGAATTTAGATAAAACATCTACTCAACTTAACTCAACTAAGCCTTAAAATCCCAAACTAGTTGGGGTCGGCTATATGAATCCTTTTCCTCCATTCGCATCGATCTAAGACAAAATTTTCATTAATTCCTATCACACCATATCTTTCTCGATGACTGCCTCCCATGTAAGTTTCGATCTCCCCTTTCCCCATTTAACACCTGGCACCTGGATCAAGTTACCTTACTTAACTACTGCATCCATTGGCCGACGTTAGATGTGTCCAAACCAACGTAGACGATTCTCCCTCATTTTCTCCTCAATAGGTGCTGCTTCCACCTTTTTACGAATCTCCTCATTCCTTATTCTATCCTTTCTTGTATGTCCTGTCATCCATCTCAACATTCTCATTTCGGCTACTCGCATCTTATGCAAATGCTGCTTTTTAACTGCTCAACATTCGGTACCATATAACATAGCTGGTCTCACTGCAGACTTATAAAATTTCCCTTTCAATCTATTCGGGATTTTAGGATCACATAAAACTCCCGAAGCACTTCGCCACTTCACCCACCCTGCCTCAATCCTATGGTTTAGATCATGCTCAATTGCACCATCTTTTTGTATAAATGACCCTAAATACTTAAACACATCCTTGGTAGGGATTGTCTGATTGTTTAAAATTATATCATTCAGGCCTCCTCTAGTTTCACTGAAATTGCACTCCATATATTCAGTTTTTGTCCGACTCAATCTAAGGCCTTTAGATTCTAACGCGTTCCGCCACATTCCTAGTTTAGAATTTAAACCTTCCCTAGTTTCGTCTACCAACACGATATCATCGGCAAACAACATGCACCATGGAGCCCTATCTTGAATATTATAAGTGAGTTCATCCATGACTAAAGCAAATAGGTAAGGACTTAAGGATGAACCTTGGTGAACACCTATCGTGATCGGGAACTCTCCAGTCATACCATCTATAGTCCGCACCCTAGTCAGTACTCCCTTATACATATCTTTAATAACTTCTACATATTTAGTTGGGACCTTTTTCTTCTCGAGTACCTATCACAAGACTTGTCTTGGCACCTTATCATATGCTTTTTCTAAATCAACAAAGACCATGTGAAGATCCTTTTTCTTTTCTCTATATTTCTCCATTAATCTCCTAAGTAGAAAAATAACCTCCATTGTAGATCTTCCTGGCATAAAGCCAAATTGATTCTCAGAAACTAAAGTCTCATTCCTAAGCCTACGCTCAATCACTCTCTCCCACAGTTTCATTGTATGGCTAATAACCTCTATAATTCGAACAACTTTGAATATCTCCTTTATTCTTATAAATAGGGATTAACGTACTCTTCCTCCACTCATCTGGCATTTTCTTGGTTACTAAAATCTTGTTAAAAAGATTTGTAAGCCAAGTTACTACAATATCTCCTAGGCATTTCTAAACTTCTATTGGAATATCATCTGGGCCCAATGCCTTACCATTCTTCATCTTATGCATAGCTTCTTTAACCTCCTAAGCTCTAATCTGACGAACAAATAGACAGTTCGTATCATCAAATGTGTCATCAAGGTCTCCAAAATCACCCCTTGACTCTTCATTAAATAAAGTATCGAAATAAGTTCGCCATCTCCCATTAATTTCGTCTTCCTTAACTAAAACCCTATCAACCTCATCCTTAATACACTTAATACGAATTAGGTCCTTAGTTCGTCTTTCCCTTTGCTTGGCAATCCTATAGATATCTTTCTCTCTATCCTTTGTCTCTAACTTTTGGTAAAGTCCTTCGCAAGCCTTGCCTCTGGCTTCCCTAACCGCTTTCTTAGCATCTTTTCTAGCTTGTCTAAAACATTTATAATTATCTTCATTTCTACACTTATGTAATCTTTTATAACACTCTTTTTTAACTTTAATAGCTTGTTGAACTTCTTCATTCCACCACCATGTCTCCTTAGTCGGAGGTCCACGTCCTCTACTTTCTCCTAACACCTCTCTAGCCGTATTCCTGATACGACTTGCCATCTCATCCCAAATCATGTTAGGCTCACCCTCCACCTTCCAAGGATCACCCTGTAACATTTTATCTTTAAAAAGAGCCATCTTCCCTCCATTCAAATTCCACCATTTAGTCTTAATACACTTATTACTTCTATGCTTTTGCTTCCGCCACTTAACGCCAACATCCACAACCGTAAGTTTATGTTGAGACACTAAACACTTGCCAGGTAAAACCTTACAATCCTTATAAACCGCTTTATCAACCTTTCTAGTCATAATAAAATCTATTTGGCTCTTATTCGGCCAGCTACTAAAGGTGATTAAGTGCGACTCTCGTTTCTTAAAGAACGTGTTAGCTAAAATCAAGTCATACGCAACTGCAAAATCTAAAATAGACTCTCCACCCTCATTCTTAACGCCATAACCATATCCTCCATGTACGCCCTCAAAACCTTCATTAGTACTTCCTACATGACCGTTCAAATCAGCACCAATAAACAATTTCTCACCTAATGATACTCCTTGAACTATCTCCTCTAAATCTTCTCAAAAAACCTTCTTAGTAGATTTTTCCAATCCTATTTGGGGAGCATAGGCGCTAATGATATTAAATGCCTTCTTGTCTATCATCAATTTCACTAAAATTATTCCATCACTTTTCCTCTTGATTTCAACAACCTCGTCCTTCAAATTTCCATCAACAATAATCGCCACTCCATTCCTATTTCTAGTCTTACCGGTATACCACATCTTGAATCCTGTTCTTTCTATCTCTCTAGCCTTTTCTCCTACCCACTTAGTTTCTTGCAAACAAGCAATATTAATCCTCCTTCTACTCATAGTATATACAAGCTCTCTCAATTTACCAGTAAGAGTCCTTATGTTCCAAGTAGCTATGCGAATCTTATCCTGGGTTAGCTTCTTAACCAGCACCCGCCCTCGATGTGAGAACCCTTGCTCATTTTGCACCACACCCGGGCGCCGATGTGGCGCGCCACTAAGGATGTGACGACCCAACCCTTGCTCATTTCTCACTACACTCGAGATCCGATGCAGCGCGTCGCTAAGAGGGTTACGCCCCAACGAATATTCGGTAGGATTCATCATCATAGGGTTTGACTAGTTTTACGCTGGCCGTCAACCTATCGCAACCTTCCTCCTTTATCTGGGCTTGGGACCGGCAAAGTAACCTCTGGCGAAGTTAATTTAGATAAAACATAAGATTGAAAAAGTTAGCAACTATTGAAAAATTATGAGGAGGTCTGTTTGATTTTTCTGGAGTTTCCAAGGTTTTTTTTGAGTTTGTAAAGATAATTTTTTTTATTTTTATCATTTGGAAGGCTAGTAATGATTTCAAAGAGGAGATCTTGTTCTCTAGTAAGGACATTGCATTCAAGAGTTTTTATAGATGAATCTGAAAAGGTTTCGTTATCATTTTGGATTTGGTTAACTTCTTCTATATAAGAAAAGGCTTGAGCTTCACTATCAGATGAATTTTCAATTAGAAGATAATCACGTTAAGCTAGAAGACCTTCGTCGATATTTAAAGTTTTGATTTTTTTTGTAATTTTGCAGTATTTTATAATATGACCTGGTTTGTTGCATTTAAAACAGATAACATGTGATTTATCTTTATTTTGAAAATATTGAGGAGCATGTTTATGAATTTTTTTGCCAGTTTATTCTTGGAAGATTTTTTGTAAGTTTTGAGAGGTTCAAAATGATGTTTCTTTTTTGGTTTGGATGAACTTGGAGGACAATCAAAACTATATTGAGAATAGAAACTTCATAAATCTTTACAATTAATGGATCTTTCTTTGGCTGATTATCTTTGAATTTTGTCATCTTGACAGATTTTTAAAACAACTTTGTAGACATTACTGTAAAACTGTCCATAAGTTAATTGTTCATATAAAATGATTCTATTATTAATATTTCGTATTTTTTTCTCTAACTTTTATCTCCTAAATAACGAGGAAGACCGGCTAGAAATTTTTTTTTCCAAAATGTTGATTACTATCGGAACGTAGAGAAGACTCTTGTGAAGAAGGTATCTTTATACCACTTAAAGTCAGCAAAGGTTCGACATTTAAGATTGAAAAGGAGTTCAGAGGATTTGTCACGCCATATAGACGGATCTCCAATGAAATATTTTGTGATAGCGTAAATAAAAGTATTTACGAAATCTTGGATTTGATTTCCTTCTTAGTTAAGGAGATGATTTCTTTCAGTAACAATTTTGATGGCTAAGTTTATTTGGCTTCTCTTATCTTCAGTGAGGTGTTCAACCCACCATCCTTTTAATTGACCAGTAAAATCGATTATTAAAATATTAAGGATAGATTGGTCAAAACAATTATGAGAGATTTAATAAACAATACTGACCATGGTCATTTACTATAACATATTAAGAATATTGTATTCAGATTGGCCATCTATGTTCCATTCATAAATGTTGTTTGCACTGAAAGAATTATTGAACATATAAGGTTTTTCTTTCGTGACTAAGTCAAGAGGAGAAGTCCTAAGATGTTACAATTTTTGCAGCTTTCTCCAATTGGTATTTTTAATTTGATTAATCTCTTTTTGGAAAAAAATTTCAAAATTATTAGTTTGTTTGGATACAGAATCTGCATCACTCAAATTGTTAATTGTAAGAGATGAATTAGTTTATTGAGGAGTGTCAGGAACAATATTTTTCTTTAATCGGATAACTCGTTTAGAGATTTTGTTAAGAAGTTCAAGTTGAGAAAAGGATCTTGAACTAGAACCTAATTCTTTTTTAATCTTTGGGGGAATATGGTAGGGAGAAAAAAAAATAAGATTTTCACTTTGCAGATTAAGTTTGGATTTAGAGTTAGACTTAGAGAGATGATCTCCTATAGCTTGAAAATAATAATTGGTGTAATTATTTTATTTATAAAGAGATTGGATATCTTTGGAATTAACTGTTTCAATTAAATTTTTATTTTTGAAAGGAGTTGTTGGCATAAGAACCATTTTTCTAGCAGAATTTTGTGCAGCAATTTTTAAGAATTTATGAGGAGGAAAAACTAAATTAAGAAGTTCATCCTTATAAGTTACCAATTTCTTGTCTTCTGAGTATTAATATTTATGAATTTAGAGAAAGGATAATTGATACCCTTTTCCTTTGCATAGACTTCAAACCATTCAAAGAACAGAATATGAATTTTATGGGTTTCCATAAATTTGTAATAAAGATTTTAAATTTTTTATCTTTTAGATCCAATAAATTTTTCAAAAAAGCAAGTTCTTTCAAGATTGTGTTTTTCTTGATAAAAATCTTTTCTAAGGGATTCTTTATCAATTTGAAAAATAGATTGAATTGTATTGATTTCCAGGTTATCATTTAAAGATGAAAAAGTAGGAGAATTAGGTTTTTCAGACTGATTGTCATCCTTTTTGGTGTATAAAACTCTAGGAATCCTAAATGCATTTTCTAAACCTTGAAGATAAATTGTTATAGGAATTGAAGAATAAGAATATCTAGACAAACAAGAATTTCTTACTTAGTCTTGATAAGTTAATCCAAAATTCATCTGACTGTTTGTTCTATTAAAAGAGATTTCTACTTTACCTGTAGGGTATCAAGTAATCTCAAAAATAGAGTAGGGTTTTTGATCTGAATAGGTGTAGTCTTATCAAGAGTCCTTTTTTCATGAAGATTAACTTATTCCCAAAAAAATGATTTTGGAGTAGTAACGTTTGTTTTTGAAAAATCAATTAGAAACATTATTGTTACTCTTTTCTTCGTTATTGCAGAGATTTTGAAGTAAAAACAGATATAATTGCTTTACGTAGATTAAACCTATAGAGAAAGATCTAGATTTGATATTAAAATTTGAAAATTTAATATTTAAGACTAAAGAATCTAAAATGTTTTTATCTTCCAAAGAGATTGTCATGTTTGTAAAACAATTGAAATAGATCAGACCACTTCAGAGACTAGTTTCAACCATGCCTAAGAGAGATTCATGAAAAGTATTTATCCAACAGTCATGAAGACATAAGAGAATAGAGGTGTTAAGACCTTCTCTTGTCAGGGGTTTTGCTACAATCTTTACAACTAGAGTCAATTGGAACTATTTGTTTAACACTTTTGATAGTATGGTCACTTTTGAGGGTGAATATGGAATTGGATTCGTAAATTTCATTGCTTTGAATATTTAGAATTCTCCAACTATCTATTGATTGAGAGATTTCTTCAAAATTGATTTATTCTTTAAGAATTTTGTTAGATTGAAAAGAAGATTCAAGAGGAGAAGAAGTAGAAGAAGAGCAGGAAAAAGATCTCAACATAATTAAAAGATAGAGAGGAGAAAAGCAATAGGTGTACTAACCCAATCCCTTTAGTACTAAAAGCAATAGGTGTACTAACCCAACCCCTTTAGTGTAAGGATAAGTATTGATCTTGGTTTACTAAATTGGATTAGATTTGAATATTTGTTCCTGATAAAATCATACAGTTTTATTTGGCTAATAAAGCGCTCAACAAGCTACAATAGTTGGAACATACTGCTTTACATGGGGTTAACCACGCCCTTCAACAAGCCTTATTGCCAACAACAGGTCTCACTTGGAGTATTTTTGATGACATCAATAAAAAAAGTATAATATTGCACAGGTCATATATATATATATAATATGTAATATTGCCAAAAATACTACTAAACGATAGTAACATTCATTATTTTAAAAAGCGGCCATTGGTATGTAGGAGTGATAATAAGCCGAGCTAACTCTTGAGCTACTAGTTAAGATCTTGGATGAAGCTTGGTTCGTTTTCTAAATAAGCCAATTTTGACCCTATTTAATAAAATGAGCCGAGCTCGATGTTTTCAAAACTTGGCTTGTAAGCTCATGAGCTGACTTGTTTAATTCTTTTTTAATAAATTTTTTACTGTTCACATATAAATTTATGATAAAAAAAACACTAGCAAAATTCATAACTTGTTTTTTTAATAAATTACTCAAATAGTTTCTTAGTAGGTCTTGGATCAACTCCTTGTATACCTTAATTAAGGTATTCTTTGTGTGTAATTGTTTTAAAAACTTAGCATCATGCAAAACTATTAACAAAAATGTAATTGAGTTTCATTATAAAATCTTCACAATCTCTATTAATTCATGATCTTCTTAAATTTGTTTAAAAGAAGCTTGAGACAATATTTGACGCATTAAATATATTTTAGAAAATTAATATATATTTAATTAACTTGTAAAAGAAATTATAATATAAATATATATATATAAGCTCTTTAAAATACATTTTAAATTAATTTTTTCCTAAAAGTAATATACCAATTAGGAACTTTAATTTGATGAGTTTTGTTATTATTGTGGAAGTTAAATTTAGAACTTCAATACCCAAATTTCAAGGTAAAAAAATTAAATCTAAAGAGAATATATATTTCTTCCATATCTCTAATATTGGATGCCATTTCTGAAAAAATTAGGGTACTTTATTTGGTCAACCTAGATTATTACAAAAATCAATTTTAAGTAAAAAATAAATAAACATCGAACCATGTTTATTATTAATTTTTGGTACAAATGTTTATTTATTTTTAAATATAATTAGAAAATAATAGTAAAATAATCTAATTATAATGTAAATTATTTTAAGCTGGCCTATGCTTTGATTAATTTTAACAGAAAGTCTTTGGAATTAATTTTAAAATCAAGAGGAAGCCCAGCTCATTACTGAGATAGATGGAACTATAATTGCAATTTGAATGCGGCCTATGCTAAAGACTTTTTGATCAGATAAGATTTTTGTATACGAATTGGCAATAGACATATTCTTTTTAATCAATAAAGAAATCTTATCAAATTATGTGGAACATATTTTTTAATTTTTATTTAAAATAATTATTTTATTAACACTTACGTAATTCTTAATAGATTATTTAAATATTATAAATAATTCTTACCAAGCCCAATGCATATCATAACAAAATTTAAAACTTAATTATCATAAGAAAAAAAAAAAAAGAAGAAGATAATTTGAGCATTAATTATAATAAGATAATTTTAAATAAAAACAAACAAAGTTTTAGAGTATTTTGGTGTAATTTGTGAAAATTGTGGGGTAGCTAGGCTAGTATTATTATTATTTTTTTGTTTTAGTGATCATCTCATAAGTTTAGGTGTACATCAACTAATCATTCATCTAATCTAGTCAAAGATATGTAATACATCCACACAGAGACTATAGAAGTTATGAAAATTTTATTCTTCACGGTCTCACCCTAAGAGATTTGAATTTAGAAAGGCAATGAACTAACATAGACCACAAGGCCAACCCCTTAAAGTAGGAAGTATAGTTTTTTACTTTGTTAAAATTGATTATTATAAAACATGCGGTAATATATAATTAGAGAAAAATTAAGAATCAAATCTTTATTTATAAAATTTTACTATAATTAAATATATAATCTAATTAATATTTTTTTAAAATCTCTAACTAATTATTAAATATCTAAATTATTTAATTATAATCTAAATTAGAGATATAATCTAATTAGTTATAATTAAAAAAGCTTCTAACTAATCTATAAAAAATAAAAATAAAATTCTAACTACTTATTAAATATTTAAATTATTTAATTATCAGAAAGCCCTTGAAGCACAATTAGGAGGCTAGTTCTAGAGATTCAGCCCAATTATCTCAAAATATATTATCTTATTAGGCATTGCATCTTTTAATTAGTTAATTAATACTTTTATTTATTTTATCTTTAGCCTTTCTGTGTTTTCAAGAAGATCAAGGCTTGAAAGAGGCATGTGGGTGGGTTATACACCTCATCTTTTCCAGGTAGAAAAGACTGCTTTCTAGGTGGTACTACCTCCAGTTAAGACACTAAGAAATTAGATGTATTACCCCTTAAAAGGAACTTAGAGCCTTTTTTCTTTTCCTTTCTTTTTTTTTTTTTTTTTTTTTTTTTTTTTTTTGTTAAGGTGGAAAACAGTAAACATATTTGTTCTTCTAGTTATAACATCTTATGTTAATTTGAGAAAACAATAAAGGAAAAGAATAAACTATTGTTTTCCCTTTAGCAATTAGAATCAGCAAAACAGAAAAGGAAAAGAATGAATTATTGTTTTCCCTTTTGCAATTAGAATCAGTTCACTACATTCAGGTTGATTGATAAAGATAAAGATTATTATCCAATTGTGCATTGATTAGATTGAAAGAAAAAAAAAAATGTTTCCTTTTTTAACTTTGTCATGCAGATGCGAAGCCCTGCTACAGTTTCAGATTTCTGCTTATTCCTTTCAACTAAGCAATCTATTGATCTGTCCTTGGGTGAAGCCAGCTAAGAAACTACTTCCAATTACTAATTAGGTATGCAAAGCTTAAAAATGAAAACTTTCATGAATGTGATTTTGCTGGTTCCATCCATTAACTTGTGGGAGCTGCATGCTGAAGCCAATTGAATATCCACTACAAGAAAGAAAGAAGCTTGAATGTGCATTAGAAACCCCCCTAGCTCTTGATTCTTGGAATTCAATATCTGGCTAATGTAGAAAGCTGGATAGATGGGTGCTGGGACGAGCTTCGACATACTCGACACCCTGCTTCTAAGGATACAATACTTATTGTCAACAGGAAGGAATTCTGCCAGAATCTCTATTTCAGGTTGATGAAGAATGTCCAAAAGACTGCAATTAACTCTCGCCTCAGCATAACTAACCCCATATTAGGAGTACATTCTATAGAGGCTATCTTTTATTCTTGCTGATAAAGGGTGGAAGTGTGCATTTAGAGTTTTGGATATTGAACTTTTTAGCCTTTGGCATATACCCATGTATTGAAGACTAATTCAAAATTCAGTCTCGGTATTTTGACTTGGTCATGGTTTGTGTTTGTTCAGAAAAGTAAGTCTTTTAGTTGGCATCTAAAATTATTTGGAGTCTGTTTTTGAAGTTTGTTTTTAGTTGCAGATTTTCTGTATTTGTCAGAGATATCAGGAATGTTGTAAGGTGTAAGCCTATTTATAGGCTTTTGTTTTCCTTGAACGATGTACAGAGAAATCCATTATCCTTTCTCTTTCACCTATTTCTGAGTTATAGCACTGTTATTGCTGAAAAGTATCCAACACTTGTGGCATTAGAGCCAGTTCGAATTCTGTCTGGGCATAGTGAGTTAGCATGGCAGCTAATGGTAGTGGGAGTATTTCTCAGCCTCTAATTCCTATTTTCAAAGATGAAAACTATCAGTTTTGGAGCACTAAGATGAAAACTTTGTTTAAGTCTCAAGATCTTTGGGACTTTGTTGAAAGTGGGTTTTGGAGATGCAGAAGAAGAGATAGGCTGAGAGAAAATAGAAAGGATTCCAAGGCATTATTTTTCATTCAGCAAGCTGTTCATGATACAATATTTTCAAGAATTGCAGCGGCAACTACATCGAAAGAAGCTTGGACTATTTTACAGAAAGAGCTCCAAGGCTCATCTAAGGTAATCACAGTCAAATTGCAGTTGCTTTATTGGGAATTTAAAACCTTGTTCATGAAAGGTAATGAATCTGTTCAAGATTTTTTTTATCTAGAATGACTACTATTGCTAGCCAAATGAAATCATATGGTGAGAAAATTAATGATGAACTAATGGGTTATTTGATCACCTAGTTGATGCAATTGAGGAATCAAAAGACTTGTCTATTTTTTCTTTTGATGAACTAAAGGGTTATTTTCAAGCACATGAGGCAAGGTTGAACAGATCAAATGAAAAGAATGAAGAGAAGGCATTTCTGGTGAAGGGGGAGTCCAATTAGACAAAGAAGTTTGTTGGCAGATGGTCGTCATGGAAATGGTGGATTTCGTGGCAGAGGCCATGGCAAAGGTCGAGGTAGAGGCCATTTTGATGCACAAGCACATCAATCACAAACTTACAAGAGCTAAAGAACATCCAGTGCCACTATTGTAAGAAATATGGGCATATTGAAGCAAACTAATGGAGTAAGCAAAGACAAACAAGTTTTGCGGAAGAGATGGAAGAAGAAAGCAACCTCGTCATGGCTCTTATTCAACCTGCAGACATCTCAAGTGAAGTTTGGTTCTTGGACAGTGGTTGTCCGAATCATACGTCTGGTCTAAGATCGGCATTTAAGGATCTTGATGAGACATAAAAGACAAAGGTTAGACTTGGCGACAACAAACCAATCCAGGTTGAAGGGAAAGGTACTGTTGCTGTCAAAACAAGCCTTGGTAATGAAAGCTTCTGCATAATGTCTTTTACATTACTTTGGCTCATAACCTGTTAAGTATTGGACAATTGATGGTTTGTGGATATTCAATTGTATTTGATGATGGTAGTTGTGTGATTGAAGATAGAAAATCAGGCCACATTATTGTGAATGTTCGTATGACAAAAAACAAAATGTTTCCACTTGAAGTTTCCAGTATTGGGAATCAGGCTCTTGTTGCAAGTGAAACGAGTAATTCAAGGTTATGGCACTTAAGATACAAACATCTTAATTTCAAAGGCTTGGATTTGCTAAGTCAGAAAGCTATGGTTCTTAGACTACGTACCTAAAATCACTTAAGATACAAACATCTTAATTTCAAAGGCTTGGATTTGCTAAGTCAGCAAGATATGGTTCTTAGACTACGTACCTAAAATTGAGTTTGTTGATAATGTATGTGAAGGCTGTGTTAATGAAAAGCAATGTAAAAAACCTTTTCCTGTTGGAAAGGCTTGGAGGGCTTCTAATTGTCTTGAATTAGTTCATGCTGATTTATATGGGCCTATGAAAAACAGAATCATTTGGTGAGAGTCAATACTTTTTGTTATTTACTGATGATTATAGTTGAGTTAGTTGGATATTTTTTTTTTCAAAAATACAAATAAGAATCCTTTGAGAATTTTAGAAAATTTAAAGCTCTAGTTGAAAAGCAAAGTGGGAGGTAGATAAAGACACTAAGGACTGATAGAGGTGATGAGTTTATTTCTCATGAATTTAATCATTTTTGTGAGCAAAATGGTATCTGCAGAGAGCTTACTGCTCCTCACACATCAGAGCAAAATGGCGTGGCTGAAAGGAAGAACCGAACAGTGGTAGAGATGGCAAGAAGCATGCTAAAGACCAAGGGTGTTCCTGATTGTTTTTGGGCAAAAGCTGTTGCCACTACAGTCTACCTATTGAATATTTCTCCTACCAAATCCGTTATGTACCAAACTCCTCATGAAGCTTAGAATGGTAAGAAGCTTCAGGTAAGCCACTTAATAGTGTTTGGTTATCACAATCAAAAGCTTATCGTTTATATAACCATGTTAGTGGCAAGGTGATCATTATCAGAAACACAGTATTTGATGAAGAAGCAAGCTGGAATTTCAATGAAAATAGAGAAAGGTCAAACATATAACTCTCTAAAAAAAATGAAACCACTCTAACAATTCAAGTAGTAGATTCAAAACCTCCAAACTCCACAGGTTCTCTACCTTCATCTAGCAGCAATCCTTTGTCATCGTGCAGCAACCATCCATCATCTAATGGCAGCAGTTCACCTTCTTCTAGCTTATCAGGAACTCCTTGGAGGAAATTTAGATCATTTAGAGATATCTATGAGGAGACTTCCAACCTTGCTCTAGTTGTTTCAGATCCAACATGCTGTGAAGAAGTAGCAGAAAAGGAAGAATATTATAATGCAATGAAGGAGAGATTATGGCTATTCAGAAAAATGAAACTTGGGAGTTGGTGGATTTGCCTGAGGAAAAAATGTCATTGGCCAAAAGTGGATGTTCAAAACTAAGTATCTTGCTAATGGAAGTTCAGAAAGGTACAAAGCTCGACTTGTAGCAAAGGGGTATTCACAATAACAAGGTATTGATTTCGGAGAAACCTTCTCACCTGTTGCTCGCTTTGATATAGTGAGAACTATTCTAGCTTTAGTTGCTCAACTTAAATGGCCTCTATTTCAATTTGATGTTAAGTCTGCATTTTTGAAAGGTGAATTAGAAGAAGAAGTGCATGTTACTCAACCTTAAGGTTCTGTAGTTGATGGAAAGGAGAAGAAGGTATACAAGTTAAGGAAAGCTCTTTATGGGTTGAAGCAGGCTCCAGCACATGGTATAGTAAGATTGATTCATTTTTCAGGCAAAGTGGATTTGAAAGAAGTAATAATCAGTCCACTTTTTATTTAAAGAAGCAAGGTAAAGATGACTTCCTTATAGTTTGTCTTCATGTTGATGATATAATTTCATCTCATGCTCTTGTAGCAAATCTTGCATGATGAAAATGTTTGAAATGTCAGATTTGGGTTTACTACTTTATTTTCTTGGGTTTGAAATTAATCAAGCAGAAGATGGAGTATTTGTTTCACAAAGGGAGTATGCTACAGATCTTTTAAAGAGGTTTAATATGCAGAATTGCAAAGTGACAGCAACTCCTATGAATGAGAATGAGAATTTGAAGCTTGAAGATGATATTGGATAGGTCCATCCGTCCATGCAAGAAGTTTTAGAAGTCTAGTTGGTGGTTTAATCTATTTGACACATACAAGACCGGATATTGCATTTTAAGTTGGTCTAGTTTCCAGGTTTATGCAAAATCCGTCAAAACAAAATTGTGGAGCAGCTAAAAGAATCTTGAGATACATTGCTGGAACAGCAGGCTATGGGATATGGTATTCTCATGTTTCTGATTTCAATTTAAGTGGGTTTACTTACAGTGACTGGGCAGGTTCAATTGATGATAGAAAAATCACTTCAGGAAGCATTTTCAGTCTCGGATCGGGAGCTTTCTCCTGGAGCTCAAAGAAGCAAGCAACAACAGGATTGTTCTCATCTGAAGAGTATGTAGCTGCAACTTCTACAGCATATCAAGCATTATGGCTTCGAAAGCTACTTGCAGACTTTCATTATGAGCAAAAGAGAGTGACTGATATTTTTTGTGACAACAAAGCTGCTACCGCAATGACAAAGAATTTGGAGTCTTTCGTGGAAGAACTAAGCATATTGACATTCGCCATCATTATATTCGAGACTTAGTTGCAAGAGAGGTGATAGCATTGAAGTACTGTAGCACAAATGATCAGGTCGCAGACATTCTTACCAAAGCTCTTTCTCTTAAAAAGCATGTTTATTTCAGATCACTACTTTTTGTATGCAATTTTGAATAAGGGGGAATATTGAAGACTGATTCAAAATTCAGTCTCAGTATTTTGACTTGGTCATGGTTTGTTTATTTGTTCAGAAAAATAAGTCTTTTAGTTGGCATCTAAAATTATTTGGAGTCTGTTTTTGAAGTTTGTTTTTAGTTGCAGATTTTCTGTATTTGTTAGAGATATCGGAATGTTGCAAGGTGTGAGCCTACTTATACGCTTTTGTTTTCCTTAAATGATATACAGAGAAATCCATTATCCTTTCACTGTCACCTATTTCTGAGTTATACCTATGAATTGGTCCTAGCGCTCTGAATTGTAGGAAATTAAAGGATGCTTTCAATGAAATGGTTTTATTTACAAATGAAAGATACATGACATTGATACATTGAATCAGTCCTCTTTTTGGAATACTAAGAGAGATTAAGAACTTAATTTTATGCTTGTCTTTTATTTTTTAACAAATAAACCATCCTATGAACAGGATTATATAAGTACTACATAGACTTTACAATAGACAACAATCATTGATGATAATAGTAATTTTTAATACCTAAAGCACTCTGTGTTAAAAATTTTATATGTGGGCTGCCATTAATTGTATGATTTTGTTTTAATAATAAAACGAGCTTTAGGTTTGGTCCATTTGAGACATGCTGGTAAAATCCCATACAGTTTTATGTGATCATTTGGGATATGGCTTAAGCACACTTCTTATCTGATTAGATATATTATCTGGTTAGATGTGGATTGGCAGTAAGTGTAGGCTGAGTAACTTTATGAGTCTTTAATGGGAGAACTCTCAGAGTTTTATCTGACATGAAATAGCTATGTCCCTTCTCCTCTCTATATATACGCATCTTGCCCCATTCAAAGCTGTCATCAGAAAATACATAGAGTACGGAGATGAAGACCTGGCTGTGTGAGCAATTACTGAGGTGTGCTTGGCTGAGATTCTAGATATCTATTGCTATGGCTCAATCATGTACGCAAACCTTATTATTAATGTATTCTAAATTCATGTATGAGATAATGTATAAATTAATAACATGTAGTATCAGAGCCTAATATACATGAATTTAGAACCCTTATATTTATTTAACATAAAATTATAGGGTTCATATAAGTCAGTTTCTTTAAACTCAAAATCGAACTCATATATGATTGAAATTGAGCCCAATTTGTTAGGTTTTTTAAAGGTCTCATTCATATCTTTAATTTGATATATTATTTACGTGATTTCATCAACTATAAGTCGAGAAATCTGAATTTTTAAATTCAGATTGTTTTAAAATTGAAATTAAGTTTTTGATTTGAAAACTAAGATTTCATGTTGTTTTAATCGATTTAAATCATAGATTTAGATTCTGGTATGTTTTATACATAGTCAGTATGTGATAACCTGATACTTTAACTTACGTTCTAGGAATCTTGTACGGAAATTTTCACGACTCAATAATTAAATTTCGTACTAAGACAAATGCATGTAATTGAAAACTTGTATAAATATGGAAATAGTGCAAGAATAAATTTGTGTTATAATTGTTTAAATATGAGCGTAAAAATATATATATATATATATATATGTATATAGGTGTATATACCCAAGTAATATTATTTAAATTCAAATCCCAAATATACACATGACAAATATAATTTTTTTTGTGACTTTGAACCTAATTGTACTATTTTATTTTATATTGTTTTCTTTTTCCATTATTCTATCCCTCCCCTCCCCTCACTCCTCTACTTTTCTTTTTCTATCCCTGCCAACCGAGCTTTCTAGAGAAAAACCTTGCGTCCATTTTTTTCTTCTTCTGTCATGATTTCCTTCCTTGCAGCCGACCTTTGAGCCCTTGGTATCAAATTTCCTTATTTTTCTTCCTTGCTTAGCGTGGGCTGCCATGGGAGTTGCTTGAGACAGCAGCTGATAAGCTTTGGAGACTTGCTCTGTTGCGACTTCTTATGTTCAATTAACTAAGGTAAGGTCAAAGCTGTCAAAAATCTTGCGTGATGCACAATTTGATGCAACTTCAAACAATAAACTGTATTGATATACATATGTAAAAATTACAAATGATATATCAATATAAAGCTACATGTGTCTAGTATTTTATAAATTTTACGGAACTGGATTCGGAGTTTCTTGGAGAAAAATATGACCGTTAAAGTGGACATTGGTCCAAACCTCAAGTTTGGACAGCTTTAACATTTTTAACTTACTAAATGCTTTCTATTCTTTTCTAATGGTTCCTCCTACCATATGCTTTGTCAAGATATTTAAAATGCCTCTTCATTATTAACATTATCACCTAAAGTCTAATCCATATTATTTGACATGTAATAGTTTAAAAGAAAACTTACATAAATAAATCTATATAAGTTGAGATATAAGTTAGTAAGTAAAAGAGTATAACAATAACGTTTATGAACTAAATATTATTTGAAATTATGAATTTCAGTTCCGGATTCTAAAGTGGACCGGATGAGACGCGTGAATTCAAGGATTGAGCGAGGAATGTAATTCATAATACGGTGAGTGGTTAATTGCTGCCTTTAAGGACTAGATTAATATGTGTGATTATATGTTTATTTGAATACGCATGATATGTGGAAAATAAGCTAGTAAAGTACTTCAGTAATGTATTTGAATTATGTTTGTTTGAGATTGATGGTTGTGCTTGACATTGATTGTGGTTGATAAGGGCCAACTCGTGAACATTTTCTGAAAAATGATTTTCATTTCTGAAATTAAAAATCCAGGTGCACCTAGGATATCCTGATTTAAATCATGAGAAATTCTGACTCTGATAAATGGTTTTTCTAAATTGAGTGCTCAGCCCCGGTGGGATGGATTGTGTACGGAGATTAATTTGTTGTGCGGGCGCGTAAATGCCCGATAGGGGGTGATAATGTTGTGCGGGGCTGGGTTACTCGTTGGCCCTTTGGTTGTTTTGTTTGGTATTATTTTTCTGATTGATTTGTGATAGTGTGGATCAGGTAAATTGTGACTTTATGTGATTACAATGTATACATGTAAGGTGACTTAATATATGAACAATGTTACATGAATTTAATATGTTATATGCTTGTGTTGTGTGATGCTAGTACCCTTTGGGTACGATTTTCCATTCACTGAGTCCATAGGACTCACCCCTTTCTTGTGGTTATATTTTTTTTAGTAGCAGGACCTCAAAAGAAGTTAATCACTAATACGAGGTTTTACTAAGGATTTGATGACAAGGTATGTTTCGGAATCTCATACTTGGAGTGAAGGATGAAAGTTTGCAGTCACATTAGCTCTGTGGGTGTTAAATGTGGTATGATGTAATATTCTAGTACTTGCTTTGTTGATGGTGTGAATGGAGCAGAGCTCCTTATTGTCTTTGTATTGTGTTGAGTAATAGAAACAGTTTATAAGATTGGAGTTTAAGGCATGTTCCATATTGTAAGGGACCTCTGCCGAAATTTTCAGTAAATTGTGATTTGTTGTAATCAACAAGTTTTTAATGTTAACTTTTGTCTTTATAATTTCTTGGTTTTATTCATTGGTAAGTCAAGAGTCATGGTCGTTCTTTTGTTTGAGTTAGGGTTACGGAAGTTTGGTTACCATTCCTCCGGCCAGTCATGCCTCCATGAGGGGTGTGACACAGTAATCATTCAATGAGTTTAATTCGTATTATTTTGAGAAATTTGAATGAAACTCTTATGAAATAGAGTTAGGGTTCATGTCATTGCAATTTCAATTAATTGAAATATTATCTTGATGAAACATCAAATTGTTATAGGGTTATTGTTAGAAAAGAAATTTAAAACAAACCCCACACAAGAAATTTGAGAAAAAGCATCCCGAAAACAAAGTTTTCAGAAACGGGTCGTAACAAACCCGTTTCCGCCCTACCCGGGTCAAGCAGACCCGACTGGAGGAGGAAGAAGAAGGCCACGCTGCCTTCTCCCACGCGCGGAAGTGGCGCATGTGGTACACGCGCCACTTTCTGCCATCCCTTTGCCTCCCAAAATTTTACCAAATTAGTTTTTTGAATTTTATAATTTTATGGTATTGTTAAATTGGGGATATTATGTGCATGATTTATTGGTTTGGTTAATGATATTTTGTTATGTTTCAAACTAATATGGTTGTACATAAATAATCATTGAGAACTGTTTAATTTTCATATTTTATATGTTTTAGAATTGTTAGCAGTAGGTACTCTCCCTAGTTAGAGCTAAACAATTTTGTACTCTCATGTTTCATAACATGTATTAGTGAATGCTTCTATTTCGATTCAATTTTTCAAAATTGTAACATGTGTTTAATTATCCTATGAGATACTTTTAAAATTTATTTTGGTTTGAAAGGATATATTATGAATAATTAAATTTTCCTGCTTGAGAAAATCTTATAGGTTTGTGTAAATGGTTGCCACCAAAGTGGTCTATCTATAGAAATTTGTGGGATTTTTGAAAGCTATAGTACGGGATGTTTCTTAAATTATTGTATATAGTTTCCTGCCCAAAGGGGGTTATTATATACTTTAATTTTGGAAAATATATGAAACATATGGTTTGGGGTATACCAGCCTAGAATGTCTATCTGCCCAAAGGGGATAGACTTTTCGAAAGCTAGGATACTCTAATTTAAGTTTCATGGGTTGATCATAAGATCCTAATAGCATGTTACATTCTCTGCCCAAAGGGGAGTTTGTAATGATGCACTTTGGATTCATGGAGAATAAATTTTTATTTTTGATTTTAATTACTCAATTTGTTGACATGTTGCATTATTTGTTATTGAATCAGTCTCCCTTGCTATTAATAACAATAGTGCTACTGTTGAGTTGTTGAACGATTCCAACTTTAAGAAATGGAAGCAAGATGTTGAATTTGCCCTGGGAATTATGAATATCAATTTAGCTCTACGTAGTGAGAAACCTGCTGATCTTTCTGATACTAGCACTATAGCTTAGAAAGAGGCTTTTGACAAATGGGAGAGATCAAATAGGTTGAGTTTGATCTATATGAAGAGATCAATCTCTGAACACCTTTTGACTGGGTTGCCTGAAACTCAAAGTGCCAAAAACTTCATGAAAGCTGTGGGGGATAGGTACAAGGTATCTGATAATGGTGAAACTGGAAAGCTAATAAATGATCTAGTGGGTATGAGATATGAAAATGGAACTGGGGTTCGGGAATTCATTCTCAAAATGGTTCATGTACAAACTAAGCTTAAAAACAAAGAAATTTCAATCTTTGATAGTTTTGTGATTCACCATTCTCTCAATTCCTTACCACCTAATTTCTCCCAAATCAAAACTGCCTATAACACCCAAAATGAATCCTGGACCATCAATGACCTTATCTCTAAGTGTGTGGCTGAGGAGGATAAGCTTAAGAAAGAAAAGAGTGAAACCGCACTTTTTGTTTCCCATTCCAAGCCTAGTTCTACCAAGGGTGGTCAAGGTAAGTCTAAATCTACTCATCGTAAGAAAACTCAGGATGGGAAAAGGCATGGTACCGGTCAGAAATCTGTTGTGGGTGGTCTTAAGGCTGCCATTAAAAATGACATAACATGTTTCTTTTGCAAAAAGAGAGGTCATGTGAAAGCAGACTGCTTCAAATTAAAATCCTGGTTAGAAAAGAAAAATAAACAAGAAGGTAACTCACTTGCTTTCGTTTGTTTTGAATCCAATTTAGTTAATGTCCCATCAAATTCTTGGTGTCTTGACAGTGGTGCAACTGTTCATGTTGCTTGTACCATGCAAGGGTTCAAACACAAAAGGAAGCCAAGTGATTTAGAGGCAAAGCTTAGAGTCGGGAATGATGTTGAAGTTGAAGTCGAGTCCGTAGGAATCGTCTCTTTAATTTTTAAAAAGTGGTTTTGAACTTGTTTTGGAAAACACTTTTTATGTACCGTTTTTAAGGTGGAATTTGATTTCAGTTTCCTTGTTAGACAAAATTGGTTATTCCTTTACTTTTGGTAATTCAAAAGTTCAGTTGCTTTTAAATTCTAAAATTCTTAGAGGGTATGTTTTGTCCAATGATTTATATAGAATGATTTTAGCACCCTTAAATATTAATTCCTCTTTAAATACTGAAAAAGTTGTTTCCAAAAGATCTTTAATTAACGAGAAATCCTCAATGCTTTGGCATAAGCGTCTGGGTCACATATCAAGGGAAAAAGTTGAAAGACTCATTAAAGATGGTATCCGACCATCACTTGATTTTGATGACTTAGAAACTTGTGTTGATTGTATTAGAGGTAAACTGACTAAGACAAAGAAAAAATGGTCAACTCGTAGTTCATAACTTTTAGAGATCATTCGCACTGATATTAGCGGACCATATTCCAACACTTTATGTAAAAACTATTATTTCATTACCTTTATTGATGACTTTTCCTTTTTTGGTTTTCTATACTTGATTAAAGAAAAATCTGATTCTCTTGATAAATTTATAATTTTCAAAACTGAAGTCGAAAAACAATTAGGGAAAGTCATTAAAATTGTGAGATCTGACCGTGGAGGTGAGTATTATGGCAAACATGGAGTTGATGGACAACATATAGGACCATTTGCCAAGTACTTACAAGAGTGTGGGATTGTTGCCTAATATACCATGCCTGGTAGCCCTGAACAAAATGGTGTGGCCGAAAGGCGTAATCGTACCCTTAAGGACATGATGAGGAGTATGATGAATAGGTCAAACTTGCCTGAATATCTTTGGGGGGAAGCCATTAAAACTGCCTTGTACATCCTTAATAGGATTCCCAGTAAAGTAGTGCCTAAAACACCTTTTGAGTTGTGGACTGAGAGAAAGCCTAGCTTGAACCATTTTTTTGTTTGGGGGTGTCCAGCTGAAGTGAGAATCTATAACCCAAATGAGAGGAAAACCAACCCTGGATCTACCTGCTGTTACTTTATTGGTTATCCAAATCACTCTAAAAGATACAGGTTCTATTGCCCCACACAAGGAACCAAAATAGTGGAATCACAAACTGCCAAATTCTTGGAATTTGATGTTGCTGAGTTGGAAAAATCTTCACCTTTAGATCAGGGAGAGCGAAATGAGGATGTTACTATTCCATTATATGATATGTCAGAAGCTATTGTTCCCGTGCCTGTTGTGAGAACAGGTGATGGGGAGGAAGTAAATGAACAAGCTGAAGTAGCAACACATGTTCCCACTGATGCTACTACACATGTTCCTAATGAAGCTCCTCAGCAACAGAATCTAGTTGCACAAATACCTGTTAGAAGGTCTGAACAGCAGAGAAGGCATGCTATTTTTGATGACTTCATTGTGTATTTGGGTGAAATTGATTATGATGTTAGTCATATTACTGATCCCACTACATATGGAGAAGCTGTCTCTAGTCCACAGTCAGCAAGTGGATTGAAGCCATGAGAGAAGAGATGCAATCTATAGTACATAATGGAGTAAGGGAGTTGGTTGCACTTCCAGAGGGTTGTAGACCCATTGGGTGCAAGTGGGTTTACAAGACCAAGAAAGATTCAAAGGAAAAAATTGAACGTTTCAAAACAAGACTTGTAGCTGAAGGTTTTTCTCAAAGAGAAGGTGTGGACTTTAGTGAGACTTTCTCTCCTGTCTCAACTAAAGACTCTTTTAGAGTCATTATGGCACTTGTGGCTCATTTTAATCTTGAGTTACATCATATGGATGTCAAGACAACCTTCTTAAATGGAGATCTTGCTGAAGAGGTTTATATGGTTCAACCTGAAGGTTTTAAAGAAGATGGAGAGAGTGAACTTGTTTGTAGACTCACGAAGTTTATCTATGGTCTAAAACAAGCATCTCGACAGTAGTTTTTGAAGTTTGATGAAGTAATCACCTCTCTTAGTTTTCTTGAAAACAAGATTGATCAGTGCATATATCTCAAGGTCAGTGGGAGCAAATTTATCATACTGGTTCTATACGTTAATGATATTTTGCTTGCCAGTAATGATGTTGGTTTATTACATGAGACAAAATTGATGTTATCTAAGACCTTCGACATAAAGGATCTTGGGAAAGCATCATTTGTTCTTGGCATTGAAATTCATCGTGACAGATCTTGTAATTTGTTGGGTCTTTCTCAGCGAGCATACATTGATCGTGTGCTCGATAGGTTTAACATGCATAAATGTAAGCCTGAGGATGTACCAGTTGTCAAGGGTGATAGATTCAGCTTGGATTAGTGTCCCGTTAATAATTTTCAGAGGGAGTTCATGAAGAATGTACCTTATGCTAGTGCAGTTGGAAGCTTGTTGTATGCTCAGGTTTGCACCATACCTGACATTGCTTTTGTAGTGGGAGTTTTTGGTAGATATCAGTCAAACCCAGGTCCAGAACATTAGGTTGCTGCGAAGAAAGTTATGAGGTATTTGCAGAGGACCAAGGATTTTATGCTGGTGTATAAAAAGGTTGATCACCTTGAGTTGATTGGTTACTCTGATTCTGACTTTGCTTGTTGCAAGGATGATCTGAAATCCACATCAGGATACATTTTCATGTTAGCTAGGGGAGCTGTATCTTGGAAAAGTTATAAATAGACAATCACTGCTTCTTCCACTATGCAAGCCGAGTTCGTTGCTTGTTATGGAGCATCGACACAGGGTATATGGTTGAAGAACATGATAGCCTGTCTTGGTGTGGTTGATTCGATCTCTAGACCTCTTAAAATTTACTGTGACAACAGTTCTGCTGTGTTATTTTCAAAAAATAACAAAAACTCTAGTGCATTAAAAGCTATAGATATTAAGTATCTGGCTACCAGGGATTTAGTGAAAAAGGGAGACATTGTGTTTGAATATATTGAAACAGAAAAAATGTTAGCAGATCCTTTAACCAAAGGACTTAGGACTGGGGTTTTCAAAAGTCATGTTGATAACATGAGTATTGTGGAGTCCTTTGATGTTTTTGGTTAGTGGGAGTTTGCGTTGTTTTATTCAAACTAGCTAGCATGTTATATATGCTATTTTATGTTTGTTTACATCTTTGTTGGATGGTATATTTTATTAATGAAATAATGGTTATTTTCATTATGATATGATTAATGTTGTATGTGCACATATGGTTATTTATGACATGTCATTGCATTAAAATCTTAAGACTTTGTGTCTGTCTTAAGTATGACGGTTTTGTCAAATTGGAGGTATGTCTCAAATGACACTGATTGTATATATCTCAAGATGGTTGTTGAGACATACAAGCTTAAAATTAAGCTTAAGTGATTTCTAATGCTTTGAAAAGCATTCAGTTTTAATGAAATCACCTGGAAGACCAACAATGAAAATAGCATATATTGATCACATTTAGATGCTATTTTTCTTGCTAAACTACCACATCTAGATCCATTGCAGATTAGGTTGTTGGCATTTGTAACCATGGATTGGTCTTGTGTCGTTTAAGTGGCACAATGATTGCCATGATTCGGTGTTAATAACTTAATTGAGCTGGATTGTTTGAAGTGAATCTCAAGACCTAAATTTTTCTTTTACCTTGCCCGAGAGTCGTTTTCTAAACATATTTTTTTCAAAATTTTTAAAACTACAATTAATAATTGCCTAAGTGGGAGAATGTTAGAAATTCCATATGTGGGCTGCCATAAATGGTATGATTTTGTTTTAATAATAAAACGGGCTTTAGGTTTGGTCCATTTGAGACATGCTGGTAAAATCCCATACAGTTTTATGTGATCATTTGGGATAGGGTTTAAGCACACTTCTTATCTTATTAGATATATTATCTGGTTAGATGTGGATTGGCAGTAAGTGTAGACTGAGTAACTTTAAGAGTCTTTAATGGGAAGACTCTTAGAGTTTTATCTGACATGAAATAGCTATATCCCTTCTCCTCTCTATATATACACATCTTGTCCCATTCAAAGCTGCCATCAGAAAATACATAGAGTACGGAGAGGAAGACCTGGCTGTGTGAGCAATTACTGAGGCGTGCTTGGCTGAGATTCCAGATATCTACTGCTATGGCTCAATCAGGTATGCAAACCTTATTATTAATGTATTCTAAATTCATGTATGAGATCATGTATAAATTAATAACACTCTCTCCTAAAAAGCATGTTTATTTCAGATCACTACTTTGTGTATACAATTTTGAATCAAGGGGGAATATTGAAGACTTATTCAAAATTCAGTCTCAGTATTTTGACTTGGTCATGGTTTGTTATTTGTTCAGAAAAATAAGTCATTTAGTTGGCATCTAAAATTATATGGAGTCTGTTTTTGAAGTTTGTTTTTAGTTGCAGATTTTCTGTATATGTTAGAGAGATATCAGGAATGTTGCAAGGTGTGAGCCTACTTATAGGCTTTTGTTTTCCTTAAATGATATACAGAGAAATGCATTATCCTTTCACTTTCACCTATTTCTGAGTTATACCAATGAACTGGTCCTAGCTTCTAGATGATGATCAATGTAATTGTTTACCGAGTCTAAGATGTCTCTGAATTGTAGGAAATTAAATGATGCTTTCAATGTAATGGTTTTATATACTAATGAAAGATACATGACATTGATACATTGAATCAGTCCTCTTTTTGGAATACTAAGAGAGATTAAGAACTTAATTTTATGTGTCTTTTATTTTTTTAACAAATAAACAATCCTATGAACAGGATTATATAAGTACTACGTAGACTTTACAATAGGCAACAATCATTGATGATATATAGTAATTTTTAATACCTAAAGTTTGGACTTTTGTATAACAAGTCCTGGGGATAACTTGCGGGGCATGTTCTGGACACTTGGATTTGGAGTAGCATATGCCAGTAGTTCTTGGTCACATCAAAGAAAACCATGTCTTCCTCGGTCAAAGATACCCACGTCTCTATTCCATCAACCCCACTTGTGTCAACAAACGTTGTGACAATACTATGCTTAGGAGGAGGGATACTCACCCAAATTGGCTTTCCCCACCCGAAATCAGCATCATACAATCCAAAGTTACACAAACTAGTGAATATGGAGGGTTTTATGCTAGCATCTCGCATTATTGCTTCAACCTTCTTGGAAGGCTCACAAATTATTTGGATTGCATGATCTCTCCCATTAGGTCTTTGTGCAAAATGATCACGGAATTCTCCTATTCTCTTTCTCATCTCAGCCACCAAGTCCTTCAATTCAGCTCTACTCCACTCAGTGCATTCAATACATATCGAGACTATCAGATTTCCAAATGAGTTTTGGGGCAAAGGTGGCACAACCCTTTTGCGAACGTTCATTGACTGAACTAAGACATATCGTTTTGGAGAGTTAGAGTTTGATAACTTTGAAGCTCTCATTGAACATTTCCAAATGAAAGTCGTCACAGCTTCAACACGGTTAGGCCTTGGCACAGTTGAACTGGCTGCGGTAGCTCTGAGTTCCTCAATTTTTGAAGCATCAAAGACATATCTCTTCGAAACCAACTTAGGATGTTTCTTTTCCACGAGAGACCGCACGGGGAAAGATTCAATTGGTGGAAAATGTGATACTGCAATATTGAAGTCAGGTTGGACAACGACTTCCTTGGAGCCACAAGAGATTCTTGTCCAACTCTTGATGAATGAGGTTTTGCTGGTTGCATCTATTAACCTGTGGGAAGCGCTGATGCCAATTGCATATCCACCACAAGCAAAGAAAGTGACTTGAATGAGCAGTAAAATCCCCATGATTAAATCTTCGTGTTCAGTCTCAATGGGAAGCAACTGTGGAAGTACCAAACAATCAGGCTGTTGTAGAAAGGTGGACAGAAGGGTGCTGGCTCGAGCTTCGATATACTCGACACCCTGATCATTACATTCAACAATGTTGCTGTCTTTGATTCTACCAGCAAATGGGTAGTAGTGAGTTAAAGTTGCAGATAGTGATTTCTTTAGCAAATGGGATTTTTTAGCTGAAGTAATACTGTCATTGTTATAAGGGTAAAAGAGAATCAAAGATCCATATACAGCAGGAATTAACTGATCTAAGAGGCAGAACTTGTAATTTCTAAGGTGAGGAGGGGTTGGAGTGGCTGGTTTAATGGTTTCTCTCTTAATTCTCTCAATCTTTACCTCCATGTTTGCTAGAACTGTTTTTGATAGCTAAGTAACGTATATTGAACTTGTTAATTCCTAACCCAATAGATCATGAGCTTGGTATGTGAAGGCAATGTAAGTTTTAGAGCTCAATATATAACATGCCTGATACACAGATCCCTTCATGTTTCAATTAATAAATTACATTTTACAATAAAAAATTAAAGAGAAATTTGGGTAATCAAGTCAAGTTAAACAGGAGAATATTACATAGTTAATAGATTACAACCAAGTTGACAGATTAGTTAGTAAGTGCATATCATGGACAATTGTTATTTACTATAAGCAAAGAAAGATTCAACTTAAATTTTACAAGTTTTAAAAATTGTTTAATATCGCAATTTCATTTGAGTAATACAAAACATATTTTTTGGTCTGAAACATATTTTAGCCAAAACAATATAAAAAATGTGCTTAGTTAAATCATAAATTAACAAGTTGTTGTTAGCTTGTCAAACAAGGCGTGGCCTAAACATAAAAATTATTTGGCTTTTATTAAGCCATTTATGTATTTCGAAAAATCCTTAGTGATAGCAACATTCACTATTTCAAGATATGGCCAATGGGATATGTTGAACAATAATTTAATTTTCAACGCTTTACTTTATAGAGATCCGTTGAATTGATGAAATTACATAACGTAAAATTGTACTCTTAATTTTTTATAAATTTTTTATTTCTAATAAAAGTAGAATTTAATCTCAAATATTTAGGATGACGCCTAAAAGTTTTATCAATTAAACTAATTTACACATTCAAGAAACATTTATATATAAGAATATATATTTGTATATAAGTAAGCTGGTTCTACTTGAAATTTATTTTTTCCATATTCTATGCACATAATGAAACCATTTAATGCTTTCGAAAATATTAATAGGAGGAGATGATTTATGTTATTACATATTTTTATAATTTTACTTTTAAAATATTTTATTCGAAATTAGTAGGTATTTATTAAAAAAGATAGAGATATATTTATATTACTTACAAAATTTATAATGTACAATTCTCACAATTAAGAAGAATTGAAAAAATAGAGTTTGGAGAGATTCAGAGGACAAAATAAAATGTAAACTCTCAAACCAAAAATATGTACACTCTTCTTTCATCTTCTTCAATTTCTTTTCATCCAAATGAGCCCTAAAATGTTACAATTTTTTTGGTTAAACAACGCTCATTATTTTAAGGTGAGGTATGCTTTGCATGGCTTACAAAATAAGATTCATTATCTTCTTAAGCATGTTTTGCCAATCTGCAATCGACAAAATAAGGTTCATTGTTCTTGCAATTGTGCAAAGAAAACACCAAATTTGCAAACGGCTAAATGTCTTTAAAATATGTCTTTAGTCTAATGAAGCATCTTTTCATTATCAAATATCAACTTGGTATATAATGCAATTTAAAAGTTAGAATCTAGCCCACTGACAGAATTTGATAAATTAATTAATATATTTTTTAAGAGGGAATGAAAATAAATAAATATTAATATAAGAAATAAAAAAATTATATGCCAAGATCTTGCAATTTTTTTATTACTTACATTAAATTTTGAAATAAAAATAAAAATAATAATCTAGCCCATTGGCAATTTCTTCTATTAATATATATATTTTTTTCATGCTCTTTAGTGTATCTCTCTCCAAGCTCTATGTACCATCAAGCTGCCACACCCTTATACAAAGGTTTGATTGGCCAGAGGAATGAATAAACTAAACTCTTGTAACCCTGACTTCACATCAAAGAACACATGTGACCATTAACCACTTATAGTTTTAAAAAAAAACTTTGATGAACTAAGTTAAAGAAATAGTCTTGTTCATTAAACAAATGACATTTTGACTAAAAATTTTGGCAAAGATTCCTTATAAATGGAACATGCCTGATAATACATACATATATAAGCTGGTTGCAATCAACCAATCACAACAACAGTAACAATAAATATAGAGGAGCTCAGCTTCGATTATCTTATCCACAACAATAGTTAGACTACTACACAAGACAAAACATAATAGCTTAAAGCCTAATGTGACTGCAAACTTTGTCATTTGGCTTCAAGTGTGCGATCTCGAAGTATACTTTGGCGTAACACCTTCAACAAGTCACATATCTCTAAGTGATGAACACTGGTCTTCTGATACTAAAAAAAAAAACAACAACAAAAGAAAAATGAGTCACAAGGACTGAGTGAGCGAAAAACATACTCTAAGGATACTAGCATCAACCAAAGCATAAATAAAATACATAGATCAAGTAATTTCAGCATAATTCTAATTCTAAGATAATTACATTTCACACATACAAAAATATAAAAACGTAAAATTAATCAAATACAGCTCATGTAATACATTATACAACAAAGAAATCAAATATTCAAATCACTTAAAGCACACAAAGGGCCAGTTAGAGTAACTCAGCCCCTCACAATATATATCCTTCCACCGGGCAGTTTTTGCGTCTGCACAACAAATATATCCTCCGTACATATCCATCCCATCGGGGCTCGATCATTTCAAATCAAAGTATACTAAAGTATCCTTGGTGCACTCGGATTCTATTTCGGAAATAAAAACCCTTTGAAAAAAATTTACTTTATTGGCTCTTATCAAACACAAACAAAGTCACATATTAAACAAAATTCAAACGATTCAAATACACACATTAAACACTACACATTCTTATACACCTTTAAATATTCACACATTTCCTCGAAATACATATAAGCAATTACACATATTAATCTAGCAACCAAGGAATACATAATTCACTCACAAAGCTCAAAGATTCGGTTCGTCGTTTTGTCTAGAGTTTGATGGTGCCGGTATATCCTTGACACGATCCGGAATTAAAAATCATAAATTCATATGTTACTTACGATAATCATTTCATAGTTACTCATACGATTCCTTAATCCTACATAAATACACCTAACATACTTCTTGAGAGCTAATTCCTCTTAGACCTTTCTCGAATATCAAAAAAATGTATTTTATTTTCTTATATATACACACACACAAACACATACATACATTAAGAAATCCACACTACTCATAAATTCTCATTTTATTCATATTCCAACTACTAACTTCAAGTTAACTAGTTATTAAATTTTCATCAAAAGCTTAGACTAAACCTTTTAATATCATTATGTTCAAATTTAATTCTTAATTCATATCTTTAACCTTCCTATATTAACAGATTTGAATCCTCGCCTATTTATTTCACATTGACAATCAAATTTAAAGGAATTACAACTAACTCACCTAAACTAATCTTTTAACTTTCATCTAAACATGATTCATACAATCCTAACATCAATATGCATATTCCAATTCCAAGACCTCCTCCTTGTTCATACTATTTTTATCTCCTACAAGCTATAAATTTCATTATACTAACCATTTAATTATCACTAATACTATTAATTTCAAATTTTCCTTCATCTTTTTAATTCAAACTCCTCTAGTTCTTAACTACCTACTACACCATTCATTAAAGATTTCACACCAACCAGCACATCTAATTTGAAATGGGCTTCTAACGGAAAAGGTTTATTCTTATAATTATCTGTTTAGAATATAAGAAGCACCTTGAAACTTATTACACCCTTAACCAACATAAAAGAGAATTAGGAAAAAGGATGATCACATATTAAAACACAAAAGCAGAAAAATTATAAACAAACCCGTGATTAAATATATATGGTGTACACTAGTCATTTTGGATCCTGTTGGCCCGGGACTTATATCCGGAAAATTCACTACATAGAGGCCTATCTTTATAGCCACATATGACACCCATAACCTAGTCAGAGCAACATAGCAGCCAAGTTGCCGACTACTAGCCATATGCTAGAGCAGCTAAAGCATAAAAACGAACTTATTGGTGGTCAGCTTCATCACTGATGAAGTCAAAAGTGCCTCCTAACAGCCCAAGGCACTGCTGGACACAGTAGCCATGAAGGCCCAGAATAGCTAGTAGTCCACCACATAAATTTTTTAGTTACAGAGTAAATCCACAATTCTTGACATACTTTTGTTGTATAGGATGCCACTCTGCTACTTGAAGTGAAGGTTGAGGAACAACAAACTCACAGGAACCAATAACGTTTATGGTAAGGAGTTTGCCCTATTCCCAGTTACGTGGCACCAACTGCTCCTAATAAGACAAACCAAATACAGATCCTTTTACCATGGAAGCCCTTCCACATCCATCGTTTGAGCTAACCTCATTCATCTCTGAAGAATGAGAGTATGAGACCACTGAGAAAAAGTAATAACAATAATGAAGGAATTAAGAACTATATTGACGAGTTAGAGAGAGTTGAAGGACTCAGGGAATACTTCACGGAATACCTTAGTTGACTATTTAATCTTAGAACTACCAATAAATTGAATACTTCAGTTGCCATGGAATTACTAATAGAACAAGAATACAAAAGCATTAAGAGAAGTCAAATGGCACGTTAAGATACTATATTCCAGACTAATATAAATAGGAACCCAACAGTGATGATACCAACAACATACAGCACCATCAAATTATATATCTACTGGGGATCTGTACTTATCTTCGATAACATTGAATCTAAATGGTGAGCCCTGCTGTAGATTTTAATGTATAATTTTGGGAAGGAAAGAACTAAGAACAGAGGAGGACTAAAGAACAGCTGCAAGTTACTGCCAACTGCCATCCACCAAGCAGGATTTCACCTCCCAAACTTCCCCAAAACCAAGCTCCCACGGCCTACAATACGGAAGGAGGAAAAAGACTCACCAAAGGGGTGAACATGACAGCCAAAGAGGAAGGAATTCAGGGGCCGCAAGGAGCAAAATGGAGAAAAAGCAAAACAGGGCACGGGCAGAGGAAATTTTTTATTAGAAGAAAAGAATGAACAAGTCAGTTTAAGCAAAGGAGGAAAAGAAAGACAAAAGCAAAAATATTAAAATATAAATTTATGGCCAAGTTTAGCTTTAGGATTTGTGGTGATAAGTGATTAAATGAATTCAATAGATATGTATATATATATATATTCATATCTTATATTCATTTTCTTTCTATTTGCTTAATAAAATTTACACAAATTTTAAGTCAACAAATGATGTGGTTAAAATAAATTTTTCTATTTATATATATATATATATATAAGTTTATTTATTTTAATTCTATTTTGTGTAAAATTTTATCCACCTAATTACAACAAGTTACGTATAAACGTTCTAAGGTATACATTAAAATATCTGGTTTTAACAGTCTCCTCCCTTAAAAGAAATTTGTCCTGAATTTTAATATCAAAAAAGAAAGGTAAATCATTTATTTAAATCAGTCAAATATATATTATATATATTTTTTGTTACTTCATCACAACTTCAAGTTCCTACTTGACTTTTATTTTCAATCAAAGTTCTTGTTTACGAGAGTACTCCAAGAAAACAAATTGTGACGAATAAATTCTCTAATGAAATCTCTACTGCTAACGAAACCTCGAAAAGTTCATATGTATTTTTTGTACCAACACAAAATATGAAAGTATAAAGGAAAACATACTCTCAGGATCAAATATTATTTTAACACTTATTGAATAAACAAATAATCTACCTGACACAGTAGCATTTGTAGCCTAAGCATCCTATATAGTCAAAGTATGTATACGAGCTCGACCCCTGCCAATAGTCGATGAACCTTTGAAAAAAAAATATTATGATCCCCTCAAGATCTAGCATGAGAGGCAAGCAATGGAAGTCCACCCTGCACTGACTGAGATATTGGAGTTGGAATAAATTGTTCAATCATCATTGGACAATCTCAAATATAATGGTCTATAGCACCACACTTGAAACACACACCAGACTCTCTTCGGCATTGCCCTAGATGTTTGTTACCACAAATAGGGCATATCGGAATATCGAAAGCTCGGGGACTACTAGTGATACCATTTATGATTAACTTTCAAAATATTGTCTAATCTGATCTCTGCTTGACTGGAACTCTTGATGAAATAAGTCATGCTCCAAAGCAGTTTCAGGCCTTCAAGAACTATCGGGTCTAGAAGTGGAAAGGCCCTCCTGTCTCACCTTCTTGCGATTTTCTCATTCTGATTGCCTTTCCAAAAACCGGTTCTCCAGTCAATAGGCAGCATTTACGGCCTGAATATATGTGGTAGTGTCCATTACGAACACTAACCTAAACAAAGAATCGTTCAACCCATTAACGAACCTCTTTACTCTCATCTCATCCACTCAGTGGCCACCAAATGAGGAGCAAAACGAGATAATCTAGTAAACTAAGTCTCATATTCCCACTACTGACATATCCTCCATCTGAACTAACTGCTAAAAATCTTGAGCATGTTTATCTCTCACACTCTTAAGCAGGCAATTAGTAAAAGCCCTACTAAACTCTGGCCATGTAAGCGGGTAGGCTCTGTCCGTCGTTGCATTAACATCTTATACCACTCGTATGTTACATCATACAGTTGATAACTAACTAGCTCTATCACCCGAACAGGGTCCATCCCAAAGCTACACATAATTTATCGGACTCCTCCAAGAAAGTATATAGGTCTTAAGTAGAGTCTACACCCGAGAATCTAGGTGGTTGCATCTTCTGAAAGTCATGTAATGCTACAAATATTCCTCAATTCTATGGGACGAGAAGGTTTGTCTCTCATTGAGGTTGAACAGGAGGAGCTGCAGGAGGCTTGGTTAAGCCTAATGTTGTTGGACTAGAATTCCAACTAAATCACTTACAGTTCTCTGTACTTTGTCTAAGCCTTGCACCAATAACTCTAAAGTAGGATCAGGGGCCGCTGTTGCAACTGGCTCAGCAGCTCTACCTCTACATCTATTACCTCCTCATTGACCTCTGCCTCTGGCTACTGGAACCTGAGGACCGGTAGATCCCTGGTCGGAGCCAGTATCCTGCTACCTCCCACGACCCGTAACACGTCCTCTAGGTCTCATCGTATCTAAAACGAACACAAACGAGTTCAATATAAATTTATCATATAGAGCAAAGGACAGTGCATCAAAAAATCACAACTTGAAGTTTTAGTACGAATTATAACATATCGCTAAGTCCATACAAGCCCCGGGTAACGTACATAAACAAAGCAACAACATCCCGTATTTGCAGTCACAAACCTCTAAACCCAAGCTCTGATACAAACTTGTCACACTCTTATACGAAAGCACAACTGGCCGGAGGAATGAAAACCAAACTTCTGTAACCATAACTTCACATCAAAGAACAAATATGACCATTGACCACTTATAGTTATTAAAAAAAAAAAAAAAACTTTGATGAACTAAGTTAAAGAAATAGACTTGTTTATTAAACACATGACATTTTCACTCAAAATTTTGGCAGAGGTTCTCTGTAAAATGAAACATGCCCGATAATACATATATGTATAAGTTGGTTACAATCAAAAAGTGTCAACAACAATAACAATAAACACAAAGGAGCTCAGCTTCAATTATCTTATCCACAACAACAGTTAGACTACTATACAAGACAAAGTATAACAACTTAAAGCCTAATGTGACTGTAAGTTTCGTCCTTTGACTTCAAGTGTGCGATCTCGAAGTATACCTTACTGTAATACTTTCAGCAAGTCATAAATCTCTTGGTGATTAACACTAGTCTTTTGATACTTAAAAAAACAACAAAAGAAGAGTGACTCACAAGAACTCAGTGAGCGAAAAATGCACTCTAAGGATACTAGCATCAACCAAAGTATAAATAAAATACATAGATCAAGTAATTTTAGCATAACACAAATTCTAAGATAATTACATTTCACTCGTACGTAAATATAAAAATGTAAAATTAATCAAACACCGTACCTATAATACATTATACAACAAAGAAATCAAATATGCGGTTTTATATAATTAGTGAAAAATTAAGAATCAATTCTTTATTTATAAAATTTTATTATAATAAAAAAAAATTAGAGATATAATCTAATTAATTATAATTCAATAACTAATTAGTAAATATCTATATTATTAAATTATAATCTAATTAAATATTATATTTTTATTATAATAAAAAATTAGAGATATAATCTAATTAATTATAATTCAAAACATTTCTAACTAATTATTTAATCCAATTAGGAGGGTAGTTCTAGAGATTCAGTCCAATTATCTCAAAATATAATATCTTGTTAGGACTAAGAGCATCTTTATTTAGTTAATTAATAAAAGAATATATTATCCTGTTGGGCAGAGGATCTTTTATTTAGTTAATTAATACCCTTTTTTTTTCTTTCTTTTTTATCTTTACCCTTTGCTTAGTTTCAAGAAAATCAAGGCTTGCAAGAGGCATGTGGGTGGATTATATACTCTCAAACCATACACTCTTCCTTAGGCCACCATTTCTAAGAAGACCTTTAAAGGTTCTTTGTTTTCCTTATCTTTTCCTGGTAGAAAAAAAATCATAATTTTTTTTATTAAATAAGTTTCTAATACACTAACAAAACAGTAAACATATTTGTTCTTCCAGTTATAACATCTTACGTTAATTTGAGAAAAAGGAAAAGGAAAAGAATGAGTTATTGTTTTGCCATTTGCAATTTGAATCAGTTCAATACATTGGGGTTGATTGATAAAGATATTATCCAATTATGCATGATTACATTGAAAAAATAAAATAAAATGTTTCCTTTTTTAACTTTGTCATGCAGATGCAAAGCTCTGTTTCAGATTTCTGCTGATTCTTTTCAACTAAGCAATCTATTGATCTGACCTTGGGTGAAGTCAGCTAAGAAACTACTTCTAATTACTAATTAGGCATGCCAAGTTTAAAAATGAAAATTTTCATGAATGTGATTTGCTGGTTCCATCCATTAACTTGTGGGAACCGCATGCTGAAGTCAATTGAATATCCACTACAAGAAAGAAAAAAACTTGAATACGTAGTAGAACCCTCGCTATTGATTCTTGGGATTCAATATCAGGCTAATGTAGAAAGCTGGATAGAGGGGTGTTGGCACGAGCTTCGACATACTCGACACCCTGCTTCCAAGGATACAATAATGTCAACAGGAAGGAATTCTGCCAGAATCTCTATTTCAGGTTGATGAAGAATGTCCCAAAGAATGCAATTAACTCCAGCCTCAGCACAACTAACCCTATATTGTGAGTACATTCTATATAGAGGCTATCTTTTATTCTTGCTGCTAAAGGATGGAAGCTTGCAATTAGTGTTTTGGATACTGAACTTTTTAGCTTCTGGCATATACCCCTGGTCCTACCTTCTAAATGATAATCAATGTAATTGTTTACTAAGTCTGACATGTCTCTAAATTGCAGGAAATTAAAGGATGCTTTCAATGTAATGGTTTTATATACTAATGAAAGATACATGACATTGATACATGGAACCAGTCCACTTTTTGGAATACTAAGAGAGATTAAGAACTTAGTTTTATGTCTGTCTTTTATTTTTTTTAACAAATAAACCATCCTATGAACAGGATTATATAAGAACTACGTAGACTTTACAATAGGCAACAATCATTGATGATATATAGTAATTTTTAATACCTACAGTTTGGAATTTTGTATAACAAGTCCTGGGGATAATTTGCGGGGCATGTTCTGGACACTTGGATTTGGAGTAGCATATGCCAGTAGTTCTTGGTCACATTCAAAGAAAACCATGTCTTCCTCGGTCAAAGATACCCACGTCTCTATTCCATCAACCCCTCTTGTGTCAACAAACGTTGTGACAATACTATGCTTAGGAGGAGGAATACTAACCCAAATTGGCTTTCCCCACCCGAAATCAGCATCATACAATCCAAAGTTACACAAACTGGTGAATATGGAGGGTTTTATGCTATCATCTCGCATTATTGCTTCAGCCTTCTTGGAAGGCTCACAAATTACTTGGATTGCATGATCTCTCCCATTAGGTCTTTGTGCAAAATGCTCACGGAATTCTCCTATTCTCTTCCTTGTCTCAGCCACCAAGTCCTTCAGCTCAGTTCTACTCTCATCAGTGCATTGAATACATAACGGGGCTATCAGATTTCCAAATGAGTTTTGTGGTAAAGGTGGGACAACCCTTTTGCGCATGTTCACAGTCTGAAATAAGACATATCGTTTTGGAGAGTTAGAGTTTGATAAATTTGAAGCTCTCATTGAACATTTCCAAATGAAAGCCATCACAGCTTCAACACGGTTAGGCCTTGGCACAGTTGAACTTGCTGCGGTAGCTCTAAGTTCCTCAATTTTTGAAGCATCAAAGACATATCTCTTTGAAACCGACTTAGGATGTTTCTTTTCCACTTGAGACTGCACGGCGAAAGATTCAATAGGCGGAAAATGTGATAGTGCTATATTGAAGTCAGGTTGGACAACTTCCCTGGCGCCACAAGAGATTCCTGTCCACCTCTTGATGAATGAGGTTTTGCTGGTTGCATCTATTAACCTGTGCGAAGCGCTGATGCCAATTGCACATCCACCACATGCAAAGAAAGTGACTTGAATGAGCAGTAAAAACCCCATGATTAAATCTTCGTATTCAGTCTCAATGGGAACCAACTGCGGGAGTATCAAACAATCAGGCTGTTGTAGAAAGGTGGATAGAAGGGTGCTGGCACGAGCTTCGATATACTCGACACCCTGATCACTACATTCAACAATATTACTGTCCTTGATTCTACCAGCAAATGGGTAGTAGTGAGTTAAGGTTGCAGATAGTGATTTCTTTAGCAAATGGGATTTTTGAGCAGAAGTAATACTGTCATTGTTATTAGGGTAAAAGAGAATCAAAGATCCATATACAGCAGGAAAAAGCTGATCTAAGAGGCAGAACTTGTAATTTCTAAGGTGAGGAGGGGTTGGAGTGGCTGGTTTAATGGTTTCTCTCTTAATTCTCTCAATCTTTACCTCCATGTTAACTAGAACTGTTTTTGAAAGCAAAGTAACGTATTGAACTTCTTGTTAATTCTTGTTAGTTTTAGAGCTCAATATATAACATGCCTGATACACAGATCCCTTCATGTTTCAATTAATTAATTACATTTTTCAATCAAAAATTAAAGAGAATTAATATTACATAGTTTACAACCAAGTTGACAGATTAGTTACTAAGCAAAGAAAGATTCAACTTAAATCTTACAAGTTTTAAAAATTGTTTAATATCGCAATTTAATTCGAGCAAAACAAAAGATTTTTCTTTTTTTTTAAATTGTGCTTAGTTAAGTCATAAATTAACAAGTTGTTGTTAGGTTGTCAAACAAGGCGGGGCCCAAACTTAAAAATTATTTGGCTTTTATTAAGCCATTTATGTATTGCCAAAAATCCTTAGTGATAGCAACATTCATTATTTCAAGATATGGCCAATGGGATATGTTGAGCAATAAATTAAATTTTCAACGCTTTGCTTTATAGAGATCCGTTGAATTTATTAAATTACATAATCTAAACTGGTACTCTTATTTTTTATTCCTAATAAAAGTAAATTTTAATTTCAAATTTTTAGGATGACGCACAAATTTTTGTTATCAATTTACACATTCAGTAAACATTTATACACAATAGCGGTGTTATATATTTATATATTTGTAAGTAGGTTCTACTTGAAATTCAATTTTTCCATATAATTAGGCCGTTCTTATGCACATAATGAAACCATTTGATGCTTTCGGAAATACTACTAAGAAGAGATGATATTTGTTATTACATATTTTAAAATATTTTATTTAAAATTAGTAGGTATTTAGTAAAAAAGATAGAGGTATAGTTGTTTTCACTTACAAAAATTATAATGTACAATCCTCACAATTAAGAAGAATTAAAAAAAAAAAATTGAGTTTGGAGAGATTTGGAAGAATATTTATACTCCTCCATTTTCTCTCCCTCCTTTGGAAGAAAAAAAATATTCTCAAACCAAAAAAAATGTACAATCTACTTTCATCTTTTTCAATTTCTATTCATCCAAATAAGCCCTACAATGTTACAATTTTTTTGGTTAAACAACGCTCATTATTTTTAAGGTGGGGTATGCTTTGCATGGCTTACAAAATGAGGTTTATTAACTTAAGCATGTTTGAACAATTTGCCAATCGACAAACTGAGGTTCATTGTTCTTGCAATTGTGCAAAGAAAACACCAAATTTGCAAACGGCTAAATTTTATTTATTTATTCTTTTAAATATGTATTTAGTCTAATGAAGCATCTTTTCATTGTCAAATATCCACTCGGTATATAATGCCAAGCTCTCTCTACTATCTAGCTCACTGAAAAAATTTAATAAAATTAATAAGTATACTTTTTTAAGAGGGAATGAAAATAAATAAATGTTAAGATAAAAATTAAAATATTATATGCCAAGCTCTTGCAAATTTTTTTTTTTTTTTTGACTTATATTATTATTTAAAATAAATATTAATATAAGAATCTACACCACTGGCAATTTCTTATATTAATATTTAGTTTTTTTCATGCTCTTTAGTGTAGCTCTCTCCAAGCTCTCTCTTCTATCTAACCCACTGACAGCCCCCTCTTACGCTAAAATAAAATTGTAGTTCAAGTATAATTTTTTTATTTTTTTATATGTTTTAAGTATAAATTTGGCTGATTAAATTATATTTTTTATCCATATAATTTACACTAAAATTTATATTATTGAACTATAATATAGTACCGTTTTAATGCCGCGTAAGCTAAAGACTTTTTGATTGAATACGATTGTATACGAATTGGAAATAGGTTTATTCTTTTAATCAATATAAAAATCTAGTCGAATCATGTGGAAAATATTTTTTAATATCTTTTTTGATAATTTTTGTTTAAAATAATTATTCAAACAATTATTTTATTAACACTTACGTAATTTTAATAAATTATCTAAATATTATAAAAAAATTCTTACCAAACCCAATGCATATCATAACAAAATTTGAAACTTAATTATGATCAGAGAAAAATGATAATTTGAGCATCAATTATAATAAGATAATTTTAAGTAAAAACAGACAAGGTCTAAGAGTATTTTGGTGTTATTTGTGAATTGTGGGGTAGCTAGTATTGCTTTTTTTTTTTTTTTTTTTTTTTTTTTACTTAGTCAAATTTGATTATTGTAAAACATGTGATTCTATATAATTAGTAAAAAAACAAATAGGAATCAAATCTTCATTTTTTATTTATTTATTATAATACAATATTAGAAGTATAATCTATTTAAAATCTCTAACTAATTATTAAATATCTAAATTATTTAATTATAATCAAGTTTAACATGATTATAATAAAATATAGACACTCTAAGAGTCTGTTTGTTTTTTACTTAATTTATTCATAATTGTAAATCAGTTTATTAATTATTTAAGAATTATAATTGAGTTGTAAATTATGTAATAAATGTATAAATGGTTTGGTAATAATTACTTATAATCTACAAAATTACTAATTAATATTGTATTTGTATTTGATAAAATAATTGTTTAGTTGATTATTTTCTATAAAAATTACCAAAAAGGGGTATTGGAGTCAAGTTGTGATATGTAGGTTATTTATGGAAACGTTGGGAACATCATAATCTTTTACTTGGTCAAACTTGTTTATAAGCGAAAAAAATTAAGTATCAAATCTCTTCTTTTTTTTTTCTTTTTTTTTAATTTATAATAAGAAGATTTTAGAAAAGTAATAGATTAAAATCTAAAAAAATTCATACCCAACCCATCATTCAGATTATTTGATTATAATCTGGTTTATATTATAATCAAATACAAACACCTTTTAAACAAAGGGGCTATTTATTTTTACTTCAAATTGTTTGATTATAATTGATAATCAAACTATCACTTATTTTTTTATATTATAATTGAATTTTACATTATGATAGAAGTTAAGTACAATGGCAGTGGGACAATGTTGTATGGTTTCGAATGTTGATCAGCTAAGAAATAATACTCACATAAGATGGGAGTAGACAAAATACGAATGTTGAGATTGATAACTGGACATACAAGAAGGGATAGAGTGCAAAATGTGAATATACGTAGGAAGGTGGAGGTAGCACCTATCAAAAAGAAAATGAATGAGAATTGCTTATGTTGATTTGGACATATTCAAGGTTGGCCAATAGATGTTGTAGTCAGGAAATGTGACTTTATGCAAGTGATAGATACTAGACGTGGTAAAGGAAGACCGAAACTTACATGAGAGCAATCATTGAGAATGATATGATTGCTTTAGGCATTACTAAAAATGATGCATTGGATAGATGTGAATGGAGGAAAATGATTCATATAGCTGACCCCAACTAGTTTAGAATTTAAGTCTTAGTTGAGTTGAGTATACTAAAACTAAGATATATCCTATCTGATTTGATATGATTTTTATTTTGGTAAAAAAAAAAATATATCTATACTAATTTGATTGAAAATTTTCCAATAAATATTAAAACCAAATTACAATTATATACTAAGCTATGTCAATTTAAATAAAAATATGTATAAAATAAAAAATTAATTTAAATTATTATATGTATATCCTGAATAATCTTATATGTGTTATAAAGAAGAACAACTTTTGGCTTCTTTCTATTTTGGTTTTTGTCTTAATGTCCTACATCGTTATTATTAAGTGACAAAGGGAACTTGCATAGTCAAGAAAATGAAAGCAAGAATTAAGAAAAAAGAAATGTGGTAATTGGGGATGGTCCAATTAATCAAGTTCCCAAATTAAAATCTAGAGTACCATGTTGAGTAGCTCCCAAAGCCTGTTTAAAATTATATACGCGACATAAATGGCCCAAAGTAACAAGCCCACCATTAAACCTAAGATCTGACTCTGCTTCTACACCATATTCCCCAAAAGGAGGAGTAACAACAAGAAACCAAATTACCATCATATACTAAGCTATGTTAATTTAAATAAAAAAATGTATAAAATATAAAAATTAATACAAAATTGTTATTTGCATATATTTAGGACTAGCCGAGCACATCGCAGCATCCGTAGTGTCAAATATGACTTTTAGGGAGAAACATAACTTCATTTGGAAATCTGAAAAAAAATTATACAAGTTAAATTGTTGTGTGTATATTTGGGTTGTGGGGTGAAAAATGGTCATTTACACATATATACACATATTTTTCTATTATTTATTAAGTTTAATTACACTTACAAGCTCTATAATATTTCTTAGAATTCACTTTAGTCTCTCTAGTTTAAAAAGTTAAAATGTCATTCTTATACTTACGAAAACCACACAATGTGGTCCTTGCTATTGTGTATTATCCATTTTAATTAGACAAAAGCCGACTTGGACTAACGAGCTCCCATATATCATCCAACATAGTATAACAATGATTTTAACAATCCAAAAGTGAAACTAAAATATTGCTAGTATCAACTACAAATATGTTCGGATAGTATTAATTAATTTGATTGTTGTTTCAATGTGCTACCAGATGACACTCAGAAAAATCAGTGACTAAAAATCAGTTGACCCTACTCATTTTTCAAATGTACCCTTAATATATACCATTAATAATAAATTTGACCCCACAAAGATGTTAATTTTTAATTCTTGCCCCCATTGAAATTTTAGTAAAATAATATCCCCCCACAAAATTAGATAAAATTACAAAAAATTATATAATTATCTAATTGAAATTTTATTTACATTTAAATTTATTGACTACAAATATAATTTATTTTCTTTTCAAAGTGTATCAATTAGTAATTAATGAAATTTGATAAATAATTTCTCACATCACCACAAGTTTTTCAAATATAATATAACAATATAAGTTGATGGATAAAAAAAATCGTATTTATCATGTATATTGTCCTGAATTATTTTTACTCTACCATTGTACAATATTATATATATATATATATATATATATATTTATATATTTGGACACATAAAAAATTCATTTTATTATGAAAGTTATGGGTGTAAACTAAGGAGATTTTTAAGCAGTACAATTAACTTTTGTCTTATAGTTCTAGAACTTTGGTCTTTAAAAAAAATATTCTTAGATATGGCTCTATAGTAGAATCACCATCTTTTCTATGAAGAAACCTAATAAATAAAAATATCTAATTTAAAAAATATATTTATTAATAAAAATTAAGTTAATTTTCTTAATTTAAAAATAATTATTAATTTTATTATATATAACTAAAAAATTATTTTGACCGCACTTATTTAAATTTCTGAATCTGCCTCTGTAGCTACTCTTACTTTAATCATCATGCAAAGCTAGCTAATTAGAATATTAAAAGGAAAAAAAAAAAATTGTGAAGTGGATGCAGTGGAGTAAAGCCATCGAAAAAGAAAAAGAAAAAAAGAGAAGGGAAAATTCTGTGACATATAATGTCTTTGTTTCTTCCACAGTTGATTAGCTCCCTCCAAACACGATTTTTATCACAACTAGTCAGGACTCAATCCAAGTTGGTTTTAGAAGTGTCTATCAAAGATGAGAAGTCATATCATGTCAGAGCCGCAATTTTGTACAGAAAAAGAAGTCATAGAAAAACCAAACTGGGTTTTTAAAACAAAAGGACATGTAGGTAATAAATCACCACTAATTCAGTTTTTTGACAAAAGGGTTCAAGACTTAAAATTTTTGGTCAAAATAGTAAAAATTTTACTATAATAGTCAAAAGGGGGTAAGTTATGAAACCGTGTTTTGAAAACACGGTTTCTAGGTCCGACCTGGAGTGCCAGGTCGGACCATCGCCCAAGTCACGCACTCGCGCGCCAAGCAGGATGAAACCGGCTTTTGAAAAGCCAGTTTCATCCAAATATTTGTCCCCCGCTACACCCACGCGGGGGACAAATTCTGCAAGGTAGCTTGCATTGCTACTAACCCAGCCCCCCTCCCCCTGTCAACAATTCCCGCACCCCCCCCCAAATAATTCATCTCCCTCTCCCATTAATATATTAATTAAATTAAAATATACAAATACCATAATTAACTTGTTCTACTACACCTAACAATTCAATTAAAACATATAAATCTTAAAAACAATTTCATTATCTTCCTAAAAATTTAAGAGTTTTCGTAAAAATTTATGAGTTCTTAAATTTTTTCTTAAAATGTATGATAATAATCATATTAATTAATAAACATATTAATTAATAAATTAGCTTATTTTATTTTACATAATAATTATATTAAAACATACAAACCTTCAAATATTTTTTTTCATGACCTTTGTAAAAGTTTAATGAGTTTTTAAATTTTTATTTTAAATATATGATCATTTTTATTTTTAATTTTTTATTATATGATATTTTTGAAATTTAAAATATATATTAATTTTTTAATTTATATTAAAATATTATATAAATTTAAGATATATGATAATTTTAAAATTTTAGAATTTAAGATTTTATCATAAATATTTTTAAAATTCAAGATATCTTTTAAATATAAAGTATATGTTAATTTATATATTTATAGTTTAAAATGTATGAGAACTGAGCTGATCGTATTGGCGCCTACTGGTGGGAGATTCCATGAATATGTTTTCAGAATTCGGGTCAAGTGTGTCGTGACTCTGAACACGAGACAGAGACTCATCATGAAGTGCGTGCCTATGTAAATAAATCTCTAAAATAAATCCAGGGCCTTGCGCACTGGCATGCTGTAACATGCTGTACAAGTCCTCATCATCAGCTACTGCAACTGGACTATAGTTGGTTGAATTATTAATAGTACTTGGACATCGACAAATTATAGTCAGGTACTCTCTTCTTCTATCAACCTTTAAGGACTTGTATAAACGAGCATGAAACTCTGCATACTTGATACGCTTGGGTGCACGAATGCACTTAACGGGACCTGAATCTTATTCAAGCCCGTTCGAACCAGTACGCATCTCACCATTAATGTAACACATAATTCCAATTTCTTCCATTATCAAACTTGCACCTTCAAAATGCTTTAAAATATTATAAAATTTCCTCATTATATTGTTAATGAATTCACAGTATTTTCATAGATTAACTATAGACTACTACTAATAATAAATGATTCAAATTATAATACCCATATTACTAATCAATTCAAACATCACAATTAATTCAAAATAAAACTATCCAAATTACTAATTAATTCATATTTATGATAAATTTATTACTTATAATGTATATTTTTAAATAATTATATTAAAATATTATAGTTTCATCTTTAAGTTAATTACATTAAAACATACAAATACAAAAAAATCTATTTACCATAAATATATTACTATAAATTTCATCCCAAAAATTTTTTTATTTATAAATTAGTCACAAATTATAAAATAAAATTACTATTTCTTACAAAATAATAAAATAATAAAATCACTTTTTATCATAGGTATATTACTTACCATAATTATTATGAATTAAATAATTTTTAATTTCGTAATAAATATATTAATTAATTTAAAACTATCAAAATTACTAAAAATACTAAAACATAAAAATATACATTAAAATATTCTGGTTTCATATTTAACTTAATTATAAAAATTCTTTTTGCCTATTATGAATTAATTTAATAAAAAAAAAGTATGACATATTAAAACATAAAAATACTAATAATGTATATTTTAAATAAATAAAATTAATATTATATTTACCAATTACTCTACTTTAAATAATAATAAAATTATTATTATGAAATAATTATATTTTTTTAATAAATACATTAATTAATTAACAATCATAAATATAATAAATTGACTAAAAATTACAAATTAATTTAAAAACCATCCAAATTACTAGTTAATTTAAACGTCATAAAATTATTAATTTTAAAAAATCATTTAATTACTATTTTAAACTTATAAATATTATTTATTAATTTAAACCTAAAAAGTTAATAAGTTATCATACCATAAATATACTAATTATTGCAATTATCATAAGAATTTCAATTACAACAATTTTTAATTATAACATATAATAAAAATAAATATTTCAACAATTATAATATAAAACTACTGCAAATATAGGTACATCCACATAACAATGATAAATATAACTTTCTATAAAATAAATTCTTCCTTATGACTTACCAGGTAAGAAGCAAATGAGCAAAAAGTATCAACACCGGCAATGTGATTTCAACAATTATCCTAAAAAAACATAAATAAACTAAGAATAATAAAATATATAAATCGATTTTAACATTAAATGCTTAATATATTTTGTATATTTTAAAAATTTAAATTGTATACATAATTTAAATAATTATTGATTAAATATTACTCATTACAATTTGTAAAAATATTAAACTGTAAATAAAATTTTTAATAAGAAAATAATTTAACTATAGACTTATAATAAAAAAATAATTTTATTAATTAAAATTATATAACTTACCGTGATTTTGTTCTGATAAAGAGTGACAGAGATCAAACAATGAAGAATATGAAAATATTGAAGGAGGCGATGGATGAACACGATTATATGGAGGATGAAGAAATGAAAACTGAGAGGATGAAGAAATGAAAACTGATGAAGTTTGTAAACGAAAGTGAAAAATGAGGGAGGAAGTCCTTCTGTAATATAGAGGGGGGAGGTCTGAAATTTTTTCGCACTACGCAGGTGTCACACCCCTCACAAAGGCATGACTGGCCGAAGGGTTGGATAACCAAACCTTTGTAACCCTGAATTCAAATCAAAGTAATAACCACGACTCTTGACCCAACAAAAATATAAATAAAGGTAATTTTTATAAAATAAAAATTTACAGTAAAAGTTTGTTTTTCTAAACCAATTAGCAACTTACAGCAAAGTTATATAACATGTTTCAAAATACCACAAATAAGTTTTTCTAATTTCATACAATAACATGAGGACAGATGTCTAGCCTATTACATCATGCCAAATTTGACATTCCACCACTTAAGTGTGATTGCAAACTTTCATCCTTAACTTCAAGTATGAGATGCTGAAAAATACCTTGCCGTACTTTGTCGGCAGGTCATAAACTCAGCGACAACATATATTGAACTCCTGAAAAAAATATTATCCACAAAAGGGATGAGTCCTACGGACTCCGTGAGTGGAAAATCGTACCCAAAGGGTACTAGCATCACTCAGCACAAACGTATAACATATATATTAACCTCATATAACATTGTTCATATCATAACTCACATTACATGTATACATGATAATCATCATAAAGTCACAATTTACATGATCCACGCTATCACAAATCAATCAGATAAATAATATCAAACAAAGCAACCAAAGGGCCAACGAGTGACCCAGCCCCGCACACCAATATCACCCCCTGCTGGGCATTTACGCGCCCGCACACCAAATTAATCTCCGTACACAAATCCATCCCACCGGGGCTGAACACTCCAATAGTTTTTAAAATCATTGTCATAAACAAAAATCAGTTTACAGAAAATGTTCATGAATTGGCCCTTATCAAACACAAACAATGGCAACACAGTAACTAATATCAAGCAAACATTATTCAAGCAAATCACTGAAATACTCCACTAGCTTACTTTCCATATATCACATATATTCAAATAAACATATAATCATATATACGAATCTAGCCCCTAAAGGCAGCAATTAACCACTCACCGTATTATGAATTACATTCTTCGCTCAATCCTCGAATTCATGTGTCTCATCCGGTCCACTTTAGAATCCGGAACTGAAATTCATAATTTCAAATAATATTTAGTTCATAAACGTTATTGTTATACTCTTTTACTTACTAACTTATATCTCAACTTATATAGATTTATTTATGTAAGTTCTCCTTTAATCTATTACATGTTAATTAATATGGATTAGACTTTAGGTGATAATGTTAATAATAAAGAGGCATTTTAAATATCTTGACAAAGCATATGATAGGAGGAACCATTAGAAAAGAATAGAAATCATTTAGTAAGTAAAAAATGTTAAGAATAGAAATCATTTAGTAAGTAAAAAATGTTAAAGCTGTCCAAACTTGAGGTTTGGACCAGTGTCCACTTTAACAGTCATATTTTTCTCCAAGAAACTCCGAATCCAGTTCCGTAAAATTTATAAAATACTAGACACATGTATCTTTATATTGGTATATCATTTGTAATTTTTACATATGTATATCAATACAGTTTATTGTTTGAAGTTGCATCAAATTGTGCAACACGCAAGATTTTTGACAGCTTTGACCTTACCTTAGTTAATTGAACATAACTTTCTGTAGGAAAAATGAAATCCAATTCCGTTTGTTCGGTTTATTAATAGACAAGTATATCTATCTTTATTATTTAGAAACTTTTCCTAGAATCTGTCATTAACTCACTCAATTTCTTACATGAACCAAAAACCGAGCAGTACGAATCCTGCCTGACCTAGCCAGAGTCTAACAGCTATAACTAACAACATACTTGGAATAAGGCTACGAATTTTTGCAGACAATATGTCGAAACTATAAGCTACATTTCATCTTTTGAACTCTTTATTTAATTCAGTCTCGAAGACACTCGAAATACAATATTTCTCTGATCCACGAATCTGCCCTTGCACCACCTCCAAAATCACTTAACTCTCATTTTCCACCACTTTCAAACTTCAATTCATACTCCTCACTCCACCTAATTCACTAACATTACTCTTAGTCCAATAAAATTCAAGATTGTATTGTATTAGTGGTTTACAATTAATCAAGAACTTAATTTGTCACTTTCCAATATCAATCCAATTAATTCTTATTCATTAAAATACAATTATTTTCTTATAGTCATTTCATCAACCACCTTATATGCATGTTTTTATTTATCTTATGAGCAAGTATCTATATATATATTCACCATGGGACTTACACAAGTCCATCAAATTACATTTTATTCATATTCCACTTACTTCCTTAATCCTCTACTTCTTGTGTTCTTTGATTATCATCCTTAATTCAGCCCACATCTACACCGTAAATTGCTGCCAATTCTATCCTCCCCTACGGCTACCAAAGGCTGAAAACAGGGCACCAATTAACCTAATCTCAGCTAACTCTTTGATTGGTTATCCACCCTTATTTAGGCAGCCTCTAAACACTCCCAACCACCCATTTACACGGCAGTAAGCTGAATTAAGATTGCACAACCAATTTCCCCCCTTGCCAACACCTATACCCACACTATTTCAGTAACCCCAAATAATCTACGTAGCTGAAATTTAAGGAATAGGAGCAGGATTCAACATTAAGGAAACAAAACAAAGCAATTAAATCAAACCCTCTCTTAACCAAATTCTCAACAGCAGGAAGTTAAGGAAATCAAGGAAAAGAAAACCAAAGCAGTACTTTTAACTAGAGTAAGACAATCTCTCATGCTCCTTCAAATCCAAATAGCCCTGAATACCAAAATAAAGGAGAAAGGAGGCTCACCACCCAGCTGAGTTTGAATGCCCAAGAAAGGATCCACTTCACGGCCAGCAAGAAGAAGCAACAGAGCAAGTCTCCAAAGCTTATCAGCTGCTGTCTCAAGCAACTCCCATGGCAGCCCACGCTAAGCAAGGAAGAAAAATAAGGAAGTTTGATACCAAGGGCTCAAAGGTCGGCTGCAAGGAAGGAAATCATGACAGGTGAAGGAAAAAAATGGACGCAAGGTTTTTCTCTAGAAAGTTCGGTTGGCAGGGATAGAAAAAGAAAAATAGAGGCGTGAGGGGAGGGATGGAATAATGGAAAAAGAAAACAATATAAAATAAAATAATACAATTATGTTCAAAGTCAAAAAGTTATATTTGGGATTTGAATTTAAATAATATTGGGTATATACTCCTATATACACACACACACATATATATATATATTTTGTTCATATTTAAACAATTATAACAAAAATTTATTCTTGCACTATTTCCATATTTATACAAGTTTTCAATTACGTGCATTTGTCTTAGTATGAAATTTAATTATTGAGTCGTGAAAATTTATGTACAAGATTTCTAGAACGCAAGTTAAAGTATCGGGTTATCACAGCAGGGCCTGCAGGGGAGGAGAAGGGGAGGAGAGACTCGTGGCAGAGGACAGATGAAACCGGCTTTTCAAAAGCTGGTTTCATACTGCATCGCTAGGCTGCACGGTGCAGGCTAGCTTGCACCCGGACAAATTTTACGGACACCATTGTCGGTGTCTGTAAAATTTTTACTAAATAAATTAAAATTTTTAAATACTTTCAATTTTTTTATTTTTAGTAAATCATTTCAAATAAATTTTAAAATTACATATTTTAAATTTAAAAATATAATAAAATTTAATAATTTGCAAGAATTTTAAAATATCATAACCTAGAATAAAAAAATTTATGATACACTATAAAATTAAAATATTACCAAAAATCTTAAACTCTAAAAATATCAAATTTACAAATTATCATAAATTTTTAATTTCATATAATTATTATACACTTTAAATTTTTTTAACATTTTAAAATTTAAATATATCCTAAATATAAATATATAAATTAACAAGTACTTTATATTTAACAATATCATAAATTTTACAAATATTTATAATAAAACTTAAAAATTTTCACAAATATTCATATAATAAATATTTAAATTATAAAATTATGATATATTTAACAAAAACTCACTTTTAAATTATCATATATTTTAAGAAAAAAATTAAGAGCTCATAAATTTTTACGGAAATTCATAAATTTTTAGGAAGGTAATGAAATTTTTTTTTAAGATTTATATGTTTGTTGTATTTGAATATTTTAATTTAATTAATATATGTATTAATATATTAATGGGAGAGGGAGAGGGAGAGGAATTATTGGGGGGGGGGGGGGGGGTTGAGGGAGAGGGGGCCTGGGAAAGAGGAATGCAGGCTACCTTGCAGTACTGCAGGGTAGCCTGCAAATTTTGTCCCCCGCGGACCTACCCTGCAAATTTTGTCCCCGCGCGGGTCCGCGGGGGACAAATATTAGGATGAAACCGGCTTTTCAAAAGCCAGTTTCATCCTGCACTCGCGCGCCACGCGCGACTGCGTGACCTGGGCGATGGTCGGCAGGTCGGACCCAGAAACCGTGTTTTGAAAACACGGTTTCATCATTTGTCCCATTCTGGCTATTATAGTAAAAAATTTACCATTATGTCCAAAAATTTTGGGACTTCGACCATTCTGTCCAAAAGTCCCCACTAATTTCAACTGCACATGTCTACTGGCTTCCCAGAAGCTACCACATTCCCACACCACAAATTCCGTAAATGAAAATATGAAATTACCAGAAAGAAAGATATACAGCTAGGAGTACAGAAACACTCCTATATCTGCACGTTTATTTTCTACTTCGATTGCTGATATTTTCTAGCAAGATAGATAGATATGGTCTTATTAATTTTCTCACTTATAGCTTTTGAGCTTCTTTGTAGTTTCCTAGATATTTAGAAGATAGTACTCTGTCTCACTTATTAATAAGCATGTCTGGCAGTCAACTATTGCCATCTAATATAATAAGAATAAATTAAAAGTTCCAAGCATGCATCTGTATACGTATCTGTATACGTATCTGTATTGCAGTTAGTGCTACTTCTTCATGAATAAAATATATTATGCTACATACTTCGCACTCTATTTAATTAATTACCTTTTTAATTTTTGACAAAAACAGTAGTATACCAGATTAAAAGAAAGAAAAGCATAAACTTAACAAATTCACAAAGATTAATATAACCTTAGATCGATTACACCAGTATCTGTATATGCATGTGTAGTAATTTTTCACTCACTGACTTGGAAAAGAATAGAAAAAAAATAACGAGAAACTCGGCTCATCCACCAACCAAGTTTGGGCTGTTGTAATACCTAAGGATTGGACTTCTGTATAACGGATCTCGAGGATGACATGCCGGGCATGTTCAGGACAATTTGGATTTGGAGTAGCAAATGTCAGTAATTCTTGGTCATGTTCAAAGGGAGTCATGTCTTCCTCAGTCGAAGATACCCACGTCTCTATTCCATCAACCCCTTTTTGGTCAATAAACGTTGAGATAATGTTACACTTGGGAGGAGGAATACTCACCCAAATTGGCTTTCCCACCCGAAATCAGTATCATATAATCCAAAGTTACACAAGCTGGTGAACATGGAGGAGATTATGCTATCATCTCCCATTATTGCTTCGCACTTCTTGGAATGCCCACAAACTACTTGGACTGCATGATCTCTCCCAGTAGGTGTTTGTGTAAAATGCTCACGGAATTCTCCTATTCCCTTCTTCATCTTTGCCACCAAGTCCTTCAACTCAATTCTACTCCTCTCAGTGCATTCAATACATAACGGAACTATCAGATTTCCAAATGAGTTTTGGGACAAAGGTGGCACAGCCCTTTTGCGCATGTTCACAATCTGAAATAAGACATATCATTTTGGGGAGTTAGAGTTCTTGGAAAATTTGAGTTGCTATAGCAGAGCTCTATGCAGGAAGAGTTTTTTATAGTGAAAAGTATTCTTCCTTTGCTTTTTTCTGAATATCAATGGTACAAGAGAGGGTTCTATTTATACAAAGAAAGATTACTTTTCACCATAAAAAACTCTTCTTGTTTAGAGCTATGCTGTAGCAACTCAAATTTTCTAACAATAGTATCAGAGCGTGTTTTGATCAATTCACTTAGGTGCTTTTATCATGGAGTCTTCCGTTGGAGTATCAAATGTTTCTTATTCTGTTATTCCAATCTTTTCGAGAAAAAACTATCAATTTTGGAAGGTGAAGATGAAGACCCTTCTTCTAGCCAATGGGTTATGGAATATTGTTGAATCTGGTTTCAATGTGCCAGATAATAAAGAAGAACTCTCAACTACATAAAAACAAGAACTTGATATAGACCAAATGTTGGATGCTAAAGCCCTTTCAAAAATTCAGAATGGAGTTTCACCAGCAATTTTTCCCAGAATCATTAGAGTCAATTCAGCAAAGGAGGCAAGGGAAATATTGGAGAAAGAATTTCATGATGATAGCAAATCAATCACTGTGAAACTTCAATCTCTAAGAAGGCAATTCGAGAATTTAAGGATGAAGGATTTTGAAGTAGTAAAAGATTATTTTTCAAAAGTCATTGAAATTGTTAATCAAATGAGAACCTTTGGAGAAAAAGTTACTAATAAAAAAAAATAGTTGAGAAAATTCTGATTAGTTTGCCGGAGAAGTATGATCCAATTGTTGTAGTAATTAAAGAATCAAAAGATCTTTCTACCTTGTCCGTGGAGCAGTTGATAGGATCATTGCTGTCACATGAAGAAAGAAGACTGAAAAGAAATGATGAGCAGACAGAATCACCATTCCAAATAAAACACTTCTCTAAATCCAAAGCATTTTTCAACGAAAATGAAAATCAAAGCAAGGGAAGTCAACTGAGGAAGGATAAAAATAAGGTGAAGGATGAAAAAGATGAAAGAGGTATGACTTCTAATAATTATAATTTCTCATGCAAAATCTACAAAATTTCAAATCATTCAACTTCCAAATACTGGTTTCGCGGTAAGCCACAGTGTTACAATTGCAAAAACTTTGGCCATGTTAAAAAAGATTGCAGATTAAGAAAAGAAGACAAAACAAATTTTTGTGAAGAAAAGAATGATAATTGTGAAAGGAAGTTATTTTATGCTTCTGATTCTAATGTTAAAAAGCAGAATGATGTATGGTATCTTGATAGTGGTTGCAGTAACCACGTGGCTGGAAACAAAGAAATATTTATTGAAGTTGATTATTCTCTCACCCCAAAGGTGTGTTTGGGAAATGAAGATATTGTTGAATCCAAAGGAAAAGGAAGAATTTCAATTGAAACTAAAAAAGGGGACCAAGTTTATTCATGATGTTTTATTGGTTCCTAAATTAAATCAAAATTTGCTTACTGTTGGATAGCTTATTGAAAATGGCTATCATCTTCATTTTGAGAATGGAGGATGCACTATCTTTGATCGGAAGGAAAAAAATCTTGTCATTGCCTAAGTCAACATGGAGCATAGAAGTTTTCCAATCCAATTTCATTATGCACAGCGGAATTATGGAAGAACCTGAGCTAGCATAAAACTGAGCTTAGAAAAGATTAGCACAAAACTAAATCTTTAAGGAATAAACTGGGATTCACCAGCAGAATATCAAAACACCCTTAAGTATAAACTTTTATGATAAAAACTGCCTCCTACAAACTAGCAAAGCCTGTCTTTTACAAAAGGCTAGGAAAATCCTAAAAGACTAAGAATACTTGCTCAGCAAGCAAAGATTCCTAATAAAAGAGTGACTCCTAATTAATAGAAAATATTAAAAAAAAGGTAACTACTAATAAAATACTAAAGTGGTAACTCCTATTAAATAGAAAATACTAAAGCCTAAGCATACAACTTGCTTTTTTCTTCTTTTTTCTTTTGTTTTGTTGCTCCAGGAATTCCTCTGCCTTAAGTTCTGCATCAGTCTCCTCCACTTGGAAAGAAATCGTCCTCGAGTTAATGTTAGGATAAAGAAATGCCTCTTCAGCATGAAACTCGTATAAATCAGCCACATTGAATGTCCTTGAAATCCCCATTTCCTCAGACAAATCAACAACATAAGCATTACAATTAACCTTTCTCAAAACTTGATAAGGACCATACTTCTTAGGCTTTAGTTTATTATAAGTTCCAATAGGAAATCTTTCTTTCTTCAAGAAAACCATCACTAAATCTCCTTTTTCAAATGATTGTGTTCTCCTATGCTTATCAGCAAGCTTTTTATATCTGGCATTAGTCGTCTCAAGCTGTTGTTTTACTTCTTCTTGGACAGATTTAAACTGCATAGCCATATTTTCTGCTGCTATACTTGCTTTGTGTAGTGTAGGTAATTTTATCATATCCAAAGCATGGTTAGGTGGCTTTAAATGCACCAAAGAAAATGGTGCCTTCCCAATTGCACTATGTATAGAATTGTTATATGCAAATTCAGCTTGAGCCAACGCCAAATCCAACTGTTTAGGCTTGTTACCACATATACTCCTCATCAAATTCCCAAGAGTCCTATTAAGTGACTCTGTTTGACCATCTGTCTGAGGATGAGCAGTGCTACTGAAATTCCATAAGGTTCTCCAAAAGTGACTTAGGAATTTAGAGTCTCTGTCAGATGTAATGCTCTTAGGAACACCATGTAATTGATCAAGCTTATCATCAAGGCGTGGAATAAGAAATCTATACCTCACTATGATCTTGTTTATAGCTCGGCTATCAACACACATCCTCCAACTACCATCTTTCTTTGGTGTGAGCAATACAGGGATTGCACAAGGACTCATACTCTCACGGATCAAGCCTTTCTTTTGTAATTCTTCGACCTTCTCCCTAAATACCTCGATTTTTCTAGGATTCATACTATAATGAGGTAAATTAGGAAGCTTAGCACCTAGAACAAGATCTATATGGTGCTGGATATCTCTCATTGAAGGCAACTCATCAGGTAAATTAGATTGTATTAGGTTTGAAAAGTCCTCCAACAATGGTTGCACCTCTCTAGGCACTTCACTGTCGTCTTCTTCTTCTCTGCCCAACAACACTTCCTTAACTATAACAGTAAGGACTTTCTTTGCTTTTTTTGCTATTCTTTCAAATTCTCCTTTGGTTTTGGCAATGGATACCAAAGTTTTATCCTCTACTTTAAAAGTTTTAGGTAGTTCTTGAGTCTCTATTGTAGGCCTCATAGCAATCTTGTGACCATTCCATGTGAATAGATTGACATTATCTCTCATTTTATGCATAGCATCCACATCATATTGTCAAGGTCTACCTAATAATACATGGCTAGCATCCATGTCAACAACATCACACAAAACTTTGTCTTTATAATACATCTCAATGAAAATTGGTATTAAACAAGTTTTGATTACCCTTACAGAGGGTCATTTTTTTATCCAGCCAATGGAATATAGTTACGGATGAGTTTCTGTGGGTAGTTTCATATGGTCCACCAACTATTTGGCAACTATATTCTCTCCACTACCATTATCAACTATCACTTTGCATACTTTTCCTCCAATAGTGAAGATATATTTAAAGAAGGTCCTCTTCTGGGGTAGTTCTCATTCCCTAGGAGTATACAAAAACCTTCTAACAATATACATATACTCCTCTCCTGTTTCAACAACAACTTTAGTCCCATCATATTCTTCAATTTCACCAATATCCTCTTGTAAATTTCCTTCATTCTCTACTAGATTTACCCTCCTTCTCTCGAGATAGTTATTAGACAGATGTCCAGCTGTCTACACCTAAAACAAACCCCCATATTTGGTGGAGTATAGGGATTAAAATTTTTAGGAGCTTCTTTTCCACTGGTAGTTGCTATTGCCCTTTTTCCCTCTATATTAGGAGCTTCTCGAACTTTCCTTAGTTGATCCAATTGCATATTTCTTCCATTATTAGTTACTGGTTATAGGTGCTCTTGGTAAGTTCTAGCTCTCTCAGCTTTTCTTGAAGAACTCTCTAATAATTCATCCTTCAAAATAGTATTATAAACTTCATCAACTTTCCAATATGCTTGAAGGCTTATCTTCTTGATTGAGAGCTTCAGTCCACTAATAAACCTTGTTACCTTCTGATTTTCAAGTTCTTAGTAGTTTGTTCTATCTGACAACCTATTAAATTCACTTATATAATCTGTCACTGTTTTGTTGTCTTGGGTACAGTTTTGATACATTTGGAATAGGTGTTGCTCATAATCTGGTGGCAGAAACCTCTCCATTAAAAGTTACTTCATCTTCCTCCATTGTCTCACTGGACTCTTCCCCCTTCTTTGTCTATCCCTTTGCAAATTGTTCCACCATACAACTACCCCACTTTTAAGCTTGAATGCTACTGTTTTGACTAGTTTCCCTTATGATACTTCCATCATCTCACCAAATCTCTCAACCTCGCACAACCAATCAAGAAAGCTTTCAATATTTAAATTTCTATTGAAGCTTGGAATCTTAGCTTTCACTCTATTGTATTCAAACTCTCTATTCCTTCTTCTTTGTTGTTGCCCATAATATCCATATCCTCCTACCTCTTCATCTGAATCTCCTCCTTGGAAATCTGGTTAGACAAGTGCTGGAATTTGTTGGACAAGTGCTTGGTTTTGCCTATTTTGCATAGGTCTTTGAGGCACACGCTTATTAATAGGTTGCTCCATTGGCGGGGCCACTCCCTTTCCTTGCTCCCTGTTAATTGCTACTGCTCTTTCATTAAAATCAACCCTCAACTATTCTAGAGCCCCTAAAATCTGATTTATTTGCCCTTGAATAGTCTCAGCTGCTTTTTTTTGTTCATCTCGGGTTTCAGTGATTGCTTGCCAAATATCCTCCAACCCACGGTCCCTGTTTTCGTTGGCCATTCAGTTAGGAAATTTTCTCTGATACCAACTGACACAGCGGAACTATGAAAGAAACTAAGTTAGCATAAAACTAAGCTTAGAAAAGATTAGCACAAGACTAAATCTTTAAGGAATAAACTGGAATCCACCAGCAGAATATCAAAACACCATTAGGTATAAACTTTTATGATAAAAATTGCCTCTTATAAATTAGCAAAGCCTGTCTTTTATAAAAGGCTAGGAAAAACCCTAAAAAACTAAGGATACTTGTTTAGCAAGCAAAGATTCCTAATAAAAAAGTAACTCCTAATTAATAGGAAATATTAAAAAAAAGGTAACTTCTAATAAAATACTAACTCCTAATAAAATACTAAAGTGGTAACTCATATTAAATAGAAAATACTAAAGCCTAAGCCTACAACTTACTTTTTTCTTTTTTTTGCTTTTGTTTTGTTGCTCCAGAAATTCCTCTGCCTTAAACTCTGCATTACATTATGCTAATTTTTTTGCATTGAAGACTGAAATTGTGCAAGATAGCTAGCTATGGCATAAGAGATTTTGTCATCTCAATTTCAATGGGTTGAAGCTTCTCAAACAAAAATATATGGTGATTGGCTTGCCAAACATTGAGTCTTAGATGGATCCATGTGAAAATTGCATCATGGGAAAGTAACATCATGCCTCATTTCTAAGACAAAGCACTTGGAGAGCCAAAGTTTCGTTAGAACTCATTCATACTGATATTTATGGCCAAATGAAAACTTCTTCCTTAAGCCAGCAAAGGTATTTTCTAACTTTTATAGATGACTATTCTAGGATGACTTGGGTGTATTTTTAAAAGAAAAGTCAGAAACTTATCTTGTTTTCAAAAGATTCAAAGAGTATATTGAAAAACAAAGTGGTTGTGCTATTAAAATGATTCGAAGTGACAGTGGTGGAGAATATATCTCAAAAGAATTTGAAGAATATTGCAGAGATAAAGGAATATGGAAGCAGTTGACAGCAAACTATATGTCACACCCTTCACGGAGGCATGACTGGCTGGAGGATTGGATAACTAACCCTCCGTAACCCTGACATCAAGACAACGTAACAACACAATTTTTGACCCAACTACAAAACATAACCAAATTTTGTTAAAACATAAGTTCACTGTAAAAGTTTGTTTTTTGAAGCAAATAGCAATTTACGGAAAATTTACATATCATGCCTTAAAATATGAACACATATGTTACTGATTTCACACAACGAAAAATATCTAGACTAATACATCCTATTAAATTAAACATCCACAACTCTAGTGTGACTGCAACTTCCACCCTTAACCTCAAGTATTAGATCCTGAAAAAATATCTTGTTATACTCTGTCAGTAAGTCCCAAACTTGGCGATGCTGTGTACTTGATTCTTGAAAAAATTTATCTACCAGAGAACTGAGTCATACGGACTCCGTAAGTCGTAAATCGTACCCACAGGGTACTAGCATCACTCAATACAAGTATATAACATATATATAATCAATTATCATCATATGACAATATTCATGTCTTAATTCAAAATACACGTACACATTTATAATCATCATAACTTCTCAACTTACATGATTTATTAAATCATAAATTAATCAAAGCAAACACAACATACAAAGCAAACAAAGGGCCAACGAGTAACTCAACCCCGCATAACAGTATCACCCCCTATCGGGCATTTACGAGCCCGCACAACAAATTAATCTTTGTACTTAATCCATCCCACCGGAGCTGAGCACTCACTTCAAAAAAAATATTTATCAGAATTAGAATTTCTCATGATTTTAAATCAGAATACCCTAGGTGCACTTGGATTTTTAAATTTCGGAATAAAAATCATTGCTCAGAAAAATCTCATTTTGTTGGCCCTCATCAACCACAAACAATTTCAAATAAGCATGATTCAATTAACTCACTAAAACATTGTATTTGCACATTTATTTAAATACACATACAACTACATATAATAATCTACCCCCAAGAGCAACAATTAACCACTCACCAGTTTACAAATCTTGTTCGTTACTTTGTCTTGCGCTCACGTATATCATTAGTCCCACAGACAAGTCCGGAACTGAAATTCATAATTCTAAATAATACTTAGTTCATAAACGTTATTGTTATAATCTTTTAATTAATAAACTTTTATCTCAACTTGTATAGGTTTATTTATGAAAGTTTTCCATTAAGCTATTATATGGTAAGTAGTATATATTGTACTTTATGTGGTAAGGTTGATAGTGAAAAAATATTTTCAATGTCTTGATAATGCATAGGGTAGAAAGAAACTATTAGAAAAGTTAGAAAACACAAGTGAGTTAAAAATGTTAAAACTGTCCAAACTCGGAGTTTGGACCAGTGTCCACTTTAACGGTCATATCTTTCTCTAGGAAACTCCAAATCCAGTTTCGTAAAATTTATAAAATATGATACACATGTAGGTTTTTAATGGTCTATCAATTAAATTTTCACATTTGTATATCAATACAGTTTATTGTTTGAAGTTGCATCAAATTTTGCAACAAGTAGAATTTTGACAACTCTGATCTTACCTTAGTTAATTGAATATAACTTTCTCTAGGAAAAACGAAATTCAATTCCATTTGTTGGGTTTATTATTAGACAAGTATATATATCTTTCTTATTTAGAAACTTTTTCTACAATCTATCATGAACCCACTCAATTCCTTACATGAACAAAAAACTTGGCACTACGAATCTTGCTTAACCTAGCCAGAGTCTAACAATTATAACTCACAACTTATTTGGAATCAAGCTACGAAATTTTGTGGACAATATCTCAAGACTATAAGCTACATTTTATATTTTGAATTCTCAATTTAATTCTGCCCCAAAGATACTTGAAATACCAAGTTTCATGTATTCATGAAATCTGCCCCCTGCACCCCTTCAAAACCACTTAACTCTCACTTTGTTCATACAAAATTACTCACTTCCATTAACTCGTTAGCCCAACACATCAGCTAACCCTTTGCTCTTGTTATGAACTTTTTATTCAAATTTTTAATAACAATTAATCATTAAGACATAGATTTACCAAGTTTTAATTAAAAAGTTATAGCTAATTTTCTTGTAAACTTTTTATCAAACACATTAGGTGCATAATTTATCTCCCTTAATGTGTATGTATATCTATATATATATAGACTCCAATTTAATTAATACATTTCATTAATCCGACACTACCAATCATTTCAATTTAGCTTTTAAGATTTACTTCATTATCCAAAGTTTCATGCGTAACCCACAATTGACTAACAAAATTCCTAAGATCTCATTTGATTTCCTTATCACTTTCACCTTCTAATACTTCAATTATACTCTCTGTTCATACCTTTTTTCAGCACTCACTCAATCCTTAAATTTAAGTCATCAAGTAACCAAGGAAATCAAAGAAATTAAGTGCATGAGTTGAAGGAAAAAATTACCATCAAAACTTCTGTATCCTTGTAATAACCCATATCGATTCAGTCCACACTACCAGCTGCTACGAGCATACAAGGAAGAAGACAGCCACAGCTAAGAAAGAGATGGAACTTATGGCTGTAAGGGAAGAGGTACACGGCCAAAACAAGGAGCATAGCAGGGGATGAGGAGCACGGCAAGAACAGGGGAGAAAAGAAAGCTCCTAGAGATAGTTGCTAGAAATTCACAAAATAAAGGAATTAGAAAACTCAAGAAACAGGGGAGAAATGGCAAAGGCGGTGGAAAATGTGGACAAGGAATCGGTCAAAGAAAGAAAAAACATAGAAAAGAAATAAAGGATAATTATATGAAGACAAAATTGGAAACGTAAATTCAAAGTGAAAAAAGTACAATATGTGGGGGTTATATTTTCTAGATATTTATATGTATATACATATAAATGTTTTTTTACTTTAATTCATCTTGTATCTTTATATATTTATATTATAATTGTGTTCTAGTTTATTTGGTTATTTATTTATATACCCACTTGCTGCATACATTAAATAACTTTTCATAAATTAATTTCAATTCAAGTCAATCAATGATATGGTAAAAATTAATTCTTGCATTACACACATATATACTTATACAAGTATTCATTTGCATAAATTTTACTTTATGTGGCATTTTAATCACCTAGTCATAATAAATTATGTACACACACCTTATAAGACGTCATTAACTATAAGATTATAACACTATATTCCGTAGCAAAATGGTGTCGCTGAAAGGAAAAACAAAACCATTATGGATATGGCAAACTCTATGTTGACTGAGAAAGGCAAGCCAGAATCTTTTTGGGCGGAAGCTATTCATACGGTTGTTTATATTCTTAATAGATGTCCAACTAAAGTTGTCAAAAACATGACGCCTCTTAAAGCATAGGCCGAAATTAAGCCTTCGGTAGGACATTTCAAAATTTTTGGGTGCATTTCTTATGCTCATATTTCTTCACAAACAAGAACAAAGTTTGATAAAAAGGCTGAAAAATGTATTTTTTTTTTTTTTGCTATAGTTCTTAAACAAAAAAATATCGTTTGTATAGTGTTGAAATTAACAAGTTAATTGTGAGTAGAGATGTTACCTTTGATGAAAATGCATCTTGGGATTGGAAACAAAAAGATGTGAAGGAGCTCTCGTATGTTGTTTTTGAAGAAAAGCATAAAGCACTAGCAACAACTGAAGAAGAAATTCAATCACAGTCGCCAGCACCTCCTTCAAGTCCTAATTCAGGTGAAGGAACATCATCATCACAAATTTACTCATCTCCAGAAACTCCTCCAAGAAAGACTAGAAGGCTCAATGATATATATGCAACTTGCAATTATGCTATTGTTGAACCATAATCATTTGAACAAGCATAAAAGGAAGAAGTGTGGCAACAAACAATGAAAGATGAAACCAAAATGATTGAAAAGAATGATACATGGGAACTTGTAGATCGACTGAAAGGAAAAGATATTGTTGGTGTCAAATGGATTTCCAAGACAAAATTTAATCAAGATGGAAGCATCCAAAAGCACAAAGCGAGGCTTGTAGCAAAAGGGTTCACTCAAAAGTTAGGTACTAATTTTTATGAGACATTTGCTCCTGTTGCCAGGCTTGAAACAATAAGAACTTTGATTGCTTTAGCTGCTCAAAAGCAATGAAAGATTTATCAGCTTGATGTAAAATCTGCATTCCTTAATGGAGTATTGGATGAAGAAATTTATGTAGAACAACCACAAGGCTTCATGAAGAAAGGGAGAGAAGATAAACTTTTAAAACTTTGAAAAGCTCTCTATGGGTTAAAACAAGCTCCAAGATCTTGGTATAGTGAAGTTGACAAATATTTCTCTACAAAAAGTTTCCATAGAAGCAAAAGTGAGCCTACACTCTACGTAAAAAAAGTTGCATTTTCTATTCTTATAGTTTTCATGTACATTGATGACTTATTATTCATAGAGAATGATGAAAATATGATTCGTGAATTCAAAGAAGACATGATGCGTACTTATGAAATGACTGATTTGGGCTTACTTCATTATTTCTTGGGAATTGAAGTTTCTCAAGCAAAAGATAAAATCTTCATTTCTCAAAGAAAGTATGCTAAAGGAATTTTAAAGAAATTTAATATGCTTGGCCGCAATGCAGTTTTTACACCTCTAGTTGTAAATGAAAAACTAAGGAAAGAAGATGGTGGTAGGAAAGTTAATGCCTCAAAATATAGAAGTCTAGTTGGTAGCTTATTGTATCTTATAGCTACTAGGCCAGATATTATGTTTGTTGCAAGTTTGTTGACTAGATATATACAGGAACCAAGTCAAATTCATTATGGAGTTGCAAGGAGGGTGCTAAGCTACTTGTCAGGTACGCTAGACTATGGAATTTTCTATAGAACTGTTGAAGATTCAAAATTGATTGGCTACACAAACAGTGATTAGGCTGGATGCCAAGATGACATGAGAAGCACCTCTGGCTATGTTTTCTCTCTTGGACAAGGAACAAAGTTTTGTTTCGAAGGACCGTTTCGACAAGCCCATAAACAGAAATAATTCAGGAAACAATATGGAAATGGCATGAAAATGCTAATTTTTTAGGAAACACATGGAAACATATAATAAAACACATATTATAGTAATTGTAAATATCTAACACGAATAATTTAGTATATAGAGTACTAATAAATACATATCAAAGTAAAAATCATAACACAAACATAGTAATTCAAGAAAAATATTAAATTATCATCACATCCAACCAACTGTAGAGTGTCTAGCAGGTGCATATCCAAAATATTGAAATTGTCTAAGAGGAAATTGATAGTATTGTTTAACATAACTACAATACTGATCATAACTCATGTGATGACAGAAATGTGTCTCATATTACCTCACATATTTCTGAAAATCTTCAATATTGTATTCAAAATTCTGATTTGTGTCCCAAAATGACCAAAGTGAGAAGATGATGATTGTGTATCATATCCAGAAGATGCATCATAACCATAATTAGAGGATAATGAACCATAATTGAAATTAGAAGCATCATATCTAGATGGTTGAGACCCATATCCATAACTAAAACTATAAGTTGAAGAATCATCTTTATGCATGTTAGTTCACCCAAATGAAATGAGGAAAAGTCCGAAGTCAAACTTTTAGCATCCACCATCGCTGCATCTCCATCATTTTGCATTTAACTTTCATTATTTTATTTTTTTCCTTCGACCATAATGCTTTTCATTTTCATGTAATGGTCGATACCTATGATCAGTATCTTGAGTACAATAATTAAATCGTTACTCTTCAGTAAAGAATACTGCACTTGAACTTCTACCTCTATTGCATTGTCCTCCATCTCCTTCATTATTACCTTCATCTCTAATATCACCACTGCCACTTTTATCATCATCATCATCTTCTTCTTATTCTTCAGTATCAACAGATATATACCTGGAACGATATTGAGATCCTCTTATTAAATTTTCAAACTCTTCATCATCAGCTATTTGGGTTCTTCTTGTTTGCATTCTCATACCATGTACTTGTAATTGATCTTGTGTGTCTGACCAACGATTAGCAAAAGTGGCTAAATAAGCATTTGGCCTAGTTGGTTGGCATGACTATCAAATTCATCCAATAATATATCTCCAGGATCATCTAACCATTCAGAAAGACCTTCGTTATCTTCAAACACAGTGGTTAAATCTATTACTTTGAAATCAACATTTTCCCTACTTTCTCTTTCATAATATGCTTCAATTTCAACCTCATCTTGTGTTGTGCATAAACAAGCTTCTCTAGTTTTTCATAGTTAAGTCGGTTACGTACTTTTGTGTGAATAAGAGCAAATGTTCTCCAATTTCTTTCACATGCAATCTTTCTCAAATTTGGAGCATCCGTTCCATACAAAAATCACCATTCAGCTGTGAAAAATATATTACTATTATACCATTAATTAAAGATTGTATTAATGAAATAAAGTTATCAAATAAGATCAAGTTACCTGGATCCATTTTTTCTCTTCATTTAACAGCTAGTTGACTTGAAAATCCATGCATGGCCTCTCGAAAAAATTTAACATATTAACAAATAAATTGTAAATTCTCAATAGCAACAAGTATAGATAAAATTCAATACTATTGAACATTTCTTATTACCTCTGCTAGTGCATGAGAAGCTATTGTACTGCTTGCTTCGATTCTATTAACCACATCTTTAAGTGCATTTATCAACTCTGGTTGATCTCCAATATTTTCACTATATTGGTATGTGGGATTCAAGTAATATGATATTTTGTTTTTAAAAAATGAAAATATAACACAAGTTAGAGGTATGTTTAGAATATCAAGTCATAAGTAAAATCATACATAACTAGAATATATATTCATTAATTACCTGCTATATGAATATGAGATATTATCTGCTTCCGACAACGTTCATTAATGAGATCAATATACTTTTTACAAGAATTTGGGGCAATTTCTTGTATTTGTTCTTTTGTTTTATTATTGCTGCATACATATGACATAATTGCTAATTTCTCCCCATAAACCATTCTCAGTACTTTTGCAATTGGAGCATGTATGCTAATAATTTTTTTAGCTCTTTCCCAGAACTTAGAATCCATAAGAGTTTGGCGAACTTTCTTCCCAATTGGATCCTTACTAGATGCACTCATTGCCCATTTATCTGAAGTCATCATTCTTTGTAAGCCATTCTTATGTTGTAGAAGACTTTCAAGAGCAATATAATTTGTGGCAAATCTTGTTTAAGCTGGCCGTATCAATTCACCTGTGCAATGTTGCCTCATCAAATGAAGAACTTTTCCATGATTGTAAATGAAATTTGTACACTTCTTTGCTTGCTCTAAAATAGGTGAAACACTTTTGAATTTCGCAAAGTCATGTAATGCAAATCAAGAGAATGTGCTGCACACGATGTCCAATATAAATGTGGTCTTCTATCCATCAATAACTCTGCAACCCTTTTGTATGAAGATTGATTATCTGTGATGATTTGAATTTTTTCACCATTCTCTTGAACAACCTCATCCATCAACTGGAAAAGATAATTAGCATCCTTGTCAATCCTCGTTGTATTTACTGATTTGTGAAAAACTGTCTTTCCATAACAATAAATCAAAAAGTTTGCTATTGACAAATGGGTTATAGATGTCCATCCATCACACATTAGAGTCACTCCATAAACCTCTCATTTCTTTTTAAATTCATCAATATATTCCTTTAATTCCTCTATCTCATCCTCCAAAATAGGACCACCGATTTCATAAGGAGTAGGCCCTTCAACTCCAACCCCTGCACGTGCAATTTCATCAATCATACACTTATAATATGGCCGTTGTGCTTTGTTTGGAGCAATATTTTGATCAATAAATAATTTTCCAATAGCATGCTTTGCCCACTTTTTTGGATTCCACATGTTTTTCAACTTTTGTTGGTAAACATCTTGTTGCCTATATATGCTTGGATCTATCTCTTCTCTGCTTGGGCCTTTTTCTCTCCTAATACACTTTCCAAAACCTTCTTTTCACACTCTAAGTGCGACTTAAATTTCGAGTTCGTGTAGGCTCCATCCTTGGATGTGGAACTTGCCTATATCCTTGTTCTACCATATATATATCATGTATTGATAAATTCGTTGCATATTGAAGATCTTGTCTTTCTTGTATGCTCATCTCATCATCTGTGTCATCAATATCTTCTTCTCTAATCCCCGCTTTTCTCCTTGTCCCACTCATTAAATTTTCTCTCATCTCACCTCTTATTTCTTTCATTTTTTCATTCTCTTGTTTCTTCTCTCTAAAGTACAATCACACTTGTTTAGAAATTTTCACAAGACATTTCTCACACTTTGCCACATTTGGATAATCTCTAGCTAAATGTTGTTTGCCTCAATCTATACCTCCTCCCTTAATTTGTTTTTCACAAAAATTGTAAATTATTTGCTGGCCATTACCACCTATTCTTTCAAAATATAACCATCCAATATTATCAGCCTTTTTTTTTTGGATCGTGGCTCTTCAATAGCCAGTTGTTTACCTTTTGAGGAAGAAGAAGCCATCTTTTATTTTTAACTGTAAAAATATAAACATGTAACCTAATTAAATTATACTAAGAGAAAATTTAAATAAATTAAATTGATAGGAAAAAAAGATAATAATTGAAATTAAATAAAAAAAATAATTGAAATTATATAAATTACAATAGTTGAAAATTTAAATAAATTAAATTGATAGAAAAAAATAATTAAAAAATATATATTTTCTAATTAAGTCATATTTACTGATGTCATAGGATAATAAACTTAAAAATTATTTTATAAATAATTCATATCTACTAATGTTCTAAGTTAATGAACATATATAAATAATTTATATCTATTGTTATTTTCACTATTTTAAAAATCAAACTAACTTTAAAATAAAAACCTCACTGTTTATGCTATCTATAAATAAATACTAATAATTGAAAGTTTAAATAAATTATATAATAAAAAAATAGATAATAATTGAAATTTTAAAAAAAATCTAATTAATTCATATTTACTAATGTTAGAGGTTAATGACATAAAAATTATTTTCTAACTTATTCATATTTACTAATATTCTAAGTTAATAAATATATATAAATAAATATCTATTAACTTTTTTTCACTATTTCAACAATTATACTAACTTTAAAATAAAAAGTCCAATATATATATTTTAATATATATATGAATTTATTGTCAAAACAAGGAAAAGAAAAGAAAAGTAAAAAATTGATTAACAAATTATATTAAAATATAATTATTATATTATATTATACAGAAACAATAACATAAATTTTAAGCCCTACCCAGCCCAATATACTAATTACAAAAAGAAAAAAAAATAAATAAATAAAATACAAGTAGTTTATACGAACGTAGCCCTTCTCTCTGCCTCTACTCTCCAGCGACACTTTCTCTGCAACTCTCTCTTCTTTAACTTCGTCTCCAACAGTCCAACTCTGCTACTTTTGTACCCAATCAATTCCAGCTCCTGCAAGAGAATCAAGGGCCTCTCACTCCTGCGAACTTGCTCTCCCATTCTCTTCTTCAAAGACAGATGAGTATCTCTTCCTTCAATTATCTACTACCTTTTTTTTTTTTTCAAATTTTTCTGCTTTTGCTTTTGCTTTTTCTTTTTCGTACCTACAGACTTGCAATTTTGGAATTTTGGTACCTTTGTGTCAATCCATTTCAGTTGGAAATGGTAGAATTGGCTCTGTTTCTATCGAAACTACAAGGTTTGGTTTCTATATATGTGATTCGTTTCCATGTGTGTGGAAACCGAATCAATTCGCCTGAAACGGGCGAATCGATACGAATTTTTGTTCCTTGCTCTTGGATCGAGAATATGTTCGTGGGCTTCTAAAAAGAAAAATATTGTGGCTCAATCATTTGTTGAGGCTAAGTATGTACCTAATGCAAAAGCTACTTCTCAAGCTATTCGGCTTCAAAAAATCATGGATGACATTGGTGAAAAGCAACAAGGAAAGACTATGTTATTTTGTGACAACAAATCTACAATTGCAATTGGAAAAAATCCAATTAGTCATGACAAAACCAAACATATTACAATGAAATATCATTTCATTAGAGATGCTATTGAGAAAGAAGTTATTCATCTCAAGTATAGTAGAACTGAAGAACAGCTTGCAGACATATTGACAAAAGCACTTCATAAAGAAAAATTCTGCTATTTCCGGGAGCTTATTGGAGTCGTGAAGAAAGCACATTAAGGGGGAGTGTTGGAATTAATGCATTTTCATGAATTTAGTTTTCTAGATTCATGAATTAATCACATACATTTCTATTTTATATGTTCTTCAATTAATGTAAGTGCATAGTGAATATTCATTGTTCATGTATTTGTATTTGTATTTCTAGAAAGGTCATTAGAGGTGTATAAATAGAACCCTCTCTTGTACCATTGGTATTTAGAAAAAAGCAAAGGAAGATTACTTTTCACCATAAAAAGACTCTTCTTTGTTTAGAGCTCTACTGTAGCAGCTCAAATTTTCTAACAAGAGTTTGATGACATTGAAGCTTTCATTGAACATTTCCAAATTAAAGCCATCACAGTTGAACTGGCTGCAATAGCTCTGAGTTCCTCGATTTTTGAAGCATCAAAAACATATCTCTTTGAAACCGACTTAGGATGTTTCTTCTCCACGAGAGACAGCAATGGGAAAGACTCAATTGGTGGAAAATGTGATACTGCTTTATTGAAGTCAGGTTGGACAACTTCCCTAGAGCCACAAGAGATTCCTGTACAACTCTTGATGAATGCGGTTTTGCTGGTTGCATCCATTAACCTGTGGGAAGAGCTGATGCCAATTGCACATCCACCACAAGCAAAGAAAGTGACTTGAATGAGCAGTAAATACCCCATGATTAAATCTTCGTATTCAGTCTCAATGGGAAGCAACTGCGGGAGTATCAAGTAATCAGGTTGTTGTAGAAAGGTGGATAGAAGGGTGCTGGCACGAGCTTCGACATACTCGACACACTGATCATTACAATCAACAAAGTAGTTGTCTTTGATTCTACCAGCAAATGGGTAGTAGTGAGTTAAAGTTGCAGATAGTGATTTATTTAGCAAATGGGATTTTTGAGCTGTAGTAATACCGTCATTGACAGCTAAGAAACGTATTGAACTTGTTCCTAACTCAATATATCATGAGCTTGGTATATGAAGGCAATGTTAGTTTTAGAACTCAATATATAACATCCCTGATACACGGATCATGAGCAAAAATTTATTGTGTAACTACATCAAGTCAAACGGTAGAATATTACGTAGTTTTCAAGTTTTAAAAATTATTTAATTATACAATTTCATTTGAGGAAAACAAAACATATTGTTTACTTTTTCACAAATTACAAGTTGTTGTTAGCTTGTCATGCGACATAAATGTAGACGAAAGATAACATATTTCAAACAAATGCAATGATAGCCATTTACGTGTCCCCAAAAATTGTGATAGCCACATTCGTTATTTCAAGATATATATTGCCTACGCTTTGCATGCCTTATCTACAAAACAGAGGAAGTCTTTGGAGTTGATTTTAGGTCAATTAATGCAAGAGTGTTTACTCCCACTCATTAAAAGCTGGTTGGACATTTGGTATAAGAAGAATAAATAATATAAGATTATTTAATTAATTTTTATATAATATTTGAAAGTAACATGATGATATAAACTTATGTTGATTTTCTTATATTATATATGATAATATAAAGTTATATAGTGAAAAAGATAATGACAAGATACTAGTATAATTATGCAATCTAATATGTTATATAATCATGTACAATGTGTCAAATGAGGCTTAAAGATATATGTTTTGCTTTATATAGACCCGTTGGATTTATAAAACTACTCATTTCTTCTTTTATAACATCAAATTTTGATTTTCAATAAAAGAAAAAAATAAGTGAAAACTAAGAGGAGTAAATATGTTATCTTATAATTTTAATTTTTATAATTTTACTTTTAAATATTTATTTGAGTATTAGTAAATATATAGTAAAAATGATATGGATAAATTTATAATCACATACAAAAATTATATTGTTTCTTTTTTTAACAAATTTTTTTTTGTTAATTTAAAATATTAAAAAATAAGATTTAGAAAAAATTGGAGGAGTTTTCTTTTTCATTTCTTAACAAAAAAACAAAAAACTTCCAAATTAAAAAAATAAAAATTATACATTTATCTTTCACCATTATCCTCCATCCATATGTGGCTAAATGATATTAGCCATTCACTATTTTAAGGTGGGTGGCCTACGCTTTGAATGTCCTTTTTTGCATGGCTTATATACAAAACTGAAAGTCTCTGGAATTATATAAATGCAAGAGGATGTAGTCCCTCAAATGAAATTTTCAACACTTCGATTAATCCCAAATTAATATATATAAAATAGGGCAAATATCACTTTCATCACATGTAGCATGAGTCAAAATCATTTTACCCACTTGTGTTATTTTTTGTATCATCCAATTCACCTATGGTACGAGCCAAAATCACTTTGCCTGTAATATTTTTTGTGTCACTCTACCCACATGTGGTTATAATAATTATCTTACTACTCACATTCTTTCATACTTTTAATCTATCTTTTTTCTAGAAATTAACTCAAATTAGTCCCAAATTAACAGTAAAATTAATTTAATAAAATATGAATTTATAGTAGACAATAAGTGAACGATCCAAAAAAGTTAAATTTGTCTTCAACCCAATTTTCTGTTAATATTTCATTATCATAGTAATTAGTTTTTATCAAAAATTACAGTAATAAACATTGATGAGTACACAATGTTTATTGTTCAAGAAAGAAAAAATATTTATATGAAATATTAATTATTTTCAAATCTAACTAAGAAGGAGAATTGTAATCTAATTTTTAGATAAAATCTGATTATTGGTTCGAGAAAATATATATTTAAGGACTGAAAATAATTTCTATCATAACCTAGTATTTCAACATGAAGAATATTTGACGAAATAACGTTAAGTTTGAGGTAACAGTGAAAATTTTAGTTATAAAAAGAAATAAATATCAATGTATATGTTTAGGAGTTTGGTAAATAGCATAAGTATAAAAAAAAAAAATTCATAAATATTATGAATTAGTGTAAATAAATATTTAGTATATAGAAATATACATATATATATAATAAAAACAAATATAAAGTATAAATTTTAACTGATTGTTATAACCATATATATTGTAACATACGATGTAAAATGCATATATGTGACTTTTTGTAGTTAGGTAAACACAATTATACACAAAAATAACTAAATTGAGTAAACACATATATGCATATATGTAAATATATATACAAATCAAGCTTAAACATACACCACAATTTTAATTGAGCTTGTTGACCATTGATTCTATCAATCCTTTTCTTTTTATTTTATTTTTCCTTACATTCCTTTCACTTTCAGCCGACTTACTCTCTTGTTTCCCTCTGTTTTCTCTCGATTTTTCTACTCTTTTCTTCCTCTCCTGGTATGGCCGAGAGACTTTTCTTAGCCATACCTTTGCCATTTGTCGCAGCCAAATTCTCTTCGCTTTGTCCTTGCTCCCGTCCAACGTGGTTAGTTATTCATGGACTGTTAGCCGAGGACCTCCAAGTAGCGTGAACAGCCATGAGTTTGGCTACAACATTTGATCTTGTTTCTATGATAATAACCAATAAACTGATTTTTCTTTAAAATAATTTTTTACTTCCAAATTAGACACTACAAGAAGATTCAGTATCAAAGACCTCTAAATGCAGTCTTTGATAATCCAATTCCGGTCTCTAATGCAAAGTCTCATATACCCTAGTATCTAATACTATGTATCAGAGATCCTTGATAAACTGCTCTCAGTGACAGCTTTTTGCTGTCATTGGTAATTATAATAGTCTCTAATAATGTTGAATTTTTCCAAAAAAAGAAAAAGGAAAACCATCCTTTTTTTTTCTTTCTTTTCCTCAATGCTCTATTAATCAATTGAATTTTAATTTTGATTCGAATATGTATAAAAAATACTCAAGTAAATTACAAACACAAATTTATTTCACTTGTACCTTCTAAAAACATACAGGTTAATTTAAAAGAAACATGGACTCATTTTTCTAGTTTATAAACAATTTATCCATGCTTGAGGATTAAACATTTTCTACTACTATTGGCTGCTCAGAATACTTAATGAGGGGCTCTGAGATTTCCTTCTTTAGTTTAGCAGGGGGCGACGCTTTCCTGCTATGACATTAGTAATCATCAAAAGGCAGAGTCATAGAAGGTAAAAAAATTTGTAAGATGAATCAGAAAGTAGCTAGCTCGAACAATAGCACACCAGAGATAGCAATACCTTGCCAATATTTCCACAAAAGTTCACCCAAGATTCTGTAAAATCAGCTAGTTTAGAAGTAGTATATTATGTACACGAAGCATGAAGTTAATTAGCAATGTTTAATTTATTTTAGAAAAAGATTAATGACAAACTTTGATTATTGAATAACCATCTGAGCATTACTTGTCCCTCCTCCAGAAAAAACAAGTAATGCATTGCCAACACTAACTCCGTCTGTGCTCTTTTGCATAAAGTTCATGAATGCCTACATTTCATAACACAAAACATTAATAAGATAATAACTCTTGATGTAGCTATCAATAAGAATTTTTTTTCTTATTCAAACTTCAAGCATACAATTAGATATTGGTTTTGTTACTTCTTGTGCTATAGTGCCAACTGGAATAGAACAAGCTAAATTAAAGCTTGGAAGTTGCCGAAATATGAAAGACTAAGTTCTTTTCAACAATAAATGGCATAAACAGAATAATTAAAGCACTGTTTAGAATAAGAAAGCATCACATAAGCAGTAATATACTAGGAGGAGAAGACAAAGCCATAGAGATCATTAAGGAGCTAGGTGCATGTTAGGTATTATCTTCTTCTAGGAAGTGTCAATCTGATTTGATATGAGCTTGTACTGTCAATCATTGTCAATGTGGATCCATTATGCATGTGTTACAAAATCCAAACTTGCCAGCACAAACATTTGTCACGGTATTTTCTATCTCATCCTCAAGATCCAGGAGGTCTTTTAAGCACAAATCGCCTAAACAGTCACCTAACCTTCACCTATCAATTATAAAAAATGAAGTTGCATCAACCTGCTATCCAAATCAATCCTCCCATGAAAACATTACCTCCCAAATCTCATCACTAGCAACTAAAAAGCTATCACAACTACTTCCAACCTTGAAGCAAAACAATTTTTACCTATCCCATTATAAGACTCTTGAACCGTAAAAGCACTAATAAACCAGGGAAATATTGATGTAACTCATAGTGAGTGCAAGACTACCAAAATATATTATTACTGGAGGCTGAAGAAAAATTTAAGGGTGGTGCTAGGTTTTTTATACTATTAGCTGGGAAAATGTGAGAAACTGGAAAGTTTGGAGCTTAAACTATAATATCTGGAAACTAAAAAACCACAACAAAGTAAGTTTCTCCATTTTAATTTCTCTGTTTTTTTTTTCAAAAAAAAAATTTTTTTAAATCCTTCTTAAAACTTTTTTTTATTTTGGTTTACCCTTTCAACCAAACAGTACTTTTCTCAAATGAAAAACACAGAAAAAAAAAAAAAAAAAAAAAGGTACTTTTCTGGTGCCAATCAAGTATTGCTTAAATTATTAACAAACTAACAGTTTCACTCCTTGGTTTGATTAATGTCATAAATTTCATATGGGCAGAACAGAACTTTAAGGCAAGTTGCATCCCACATAAAATGTCATGAATTCATTATATTACTATTACTAGTACTACTAACATGTATGGAGCAGAGAAGAAAACCCTTAACATAAATTTATTCATAATTCATTAGTTTGATTTTGAAACCTAGTTGTCCTTGATTCTCCCCCAAAGCTGAGGACTTGAACATGGACACAGTCAATAATTAAGAACTAATATCGTTCAGTATATCTATGTATGAACTATGACATACAGTGTATAGATTATGAAGAAGCTTGACATAGGTTAAAAATTTATATCAATATGTGCTTTAGTACAAGATCTATTTAAAATGAGGAATTTGCAACACTACAAATCAATCAAAGGTGAATCAAGTATATATATAAATATTGAATCGATATGAGAGCAGAAAGAACATGTTAAGCTACTTACTGTCCCACCAACGGTTGGCTTTGGAGTATGTAGAAAGCTTGCCAAGTTGCCAGAAACTCTTCCTAGTATGTAGATCAAGAGGAAATTTCATGAGCCACAGCTTCTGCAAACTTGAGGTCCAAAAGTAAGAAGCGCCCAACATATTAAACCTCATAGAAATATATTGGGCAAACTTGGAACTCTGATTCAAATTTTACATTTTCTCTTAAAAAAAGCTAAACATCCTCCATACAATTTCAACACTACCTCCCAAGTCGCATCACTAGCAACTAAAAAACTAACATGCTCCATACAAGACACAATTAGAAAAAAAGAAGAACAAACTTTCAGACAATCTATCAAACAGGTAGAGAGCAATAATTGCAGCAATTATAAACAGTGATGGAGTTTTTCAAACAAGCTAAGGGCATTAATCTCTGAAGTTACCTAGATAAATACCTTGTCACCGACGATAATTAGAAAACGATGCAGAATAGAAACGGATCGTCGAATTGGTTGAAGGAAAAAGTGACTCTGTATGCTCAAGAGCTGCCATGGACGTGGTGGCTACCAAATAGCAATCACTTGAAGGCAGCAGGGAAAGCTCGGCGGTGGTGGCAGGACAGACTCGACGGCGGTGGCGACTAAGGAGCTCCAGTTCGAGAGAAAAAGAGAGACATGAAAATAATTTTCTGATTAGGGCACGAAGAGAACAACGAGCATGTTCTAATTTGGGATTTTTAGTATCCGCTTTGCTAATTCTTAAATTGAGGTCTCTAATAATTTGGCACTAAATTTCACCGTGATAATATTATCTGCGATTGGGTTTTTAAATTTTTTTTTATAGAGTATCAAAGACAGCATTTTTCCGTCTTTGAAGTATTTATTGCAGTCTTTGATAGTACTTATCAGACTATCAGAGATTGTATAAATACTATCTCAGATACTAAATTTTCTTACAGTGAGAATTCGGTTGTGTCTTGGATATTTTGATATTCTGATTTGATATATGGTTTAAAATATTTAAGTACTTAGTCTTGGTAGGATGGATATGTACGAAAAATATATTTGGTGTACGGGAGCAAAAACTGTCAGGTAGAAAGGTATATGTTGTGGGTGACTGAGTTACTCTATTATCTCTTTGAGTGTTTTAATTAATTTAATTTGATTATATAGTGCATTACTTGAACTTTGTTTAATAAGTTTTATGTTCCATATTTGTGTACATGGAACACTTAGTTGTTTTGAAATTCATTTTATGTTGATATTATTAGTTTGCCTATGTATTGTATCTATATGTTGAGTAATGCTAGTACTATTTGGATATTTTTTTGACTCATTGATTCTGTGGGACTTACAACTCTTTTGTGAATTTTTTTTTTTTTTTTTGGTAACAGGATTTTAGTATGCATCCTCAACGAGATCGCGACTTACTGATAGTGTACGACAAGATATTTCTTCTTATCTTATTCTTGAAGTTTGCAGTTACATCAGGGTTTTCAGTTATTATGATTTGTTTGTATAAGAGTCAAATTGTTAATGTTTATGATATGAACAGAGAGAAGCTCTTTATATATACTGTTACTGTTGTTACCTGATTGAATGTGTCTAGATTATGTGTTTGTATTTTGGGTATGTTTTAATTTACAGGGAATCTCTATCTAAATTTTTAGCAAATTGTTATATATTTCAGTAAATAAACATTTGTAGTTAACTTGAGTTTTCTAAATTCTACTTTTATTCTTTGGTTTGGTCAAGAGTAGTATTTGATTTTTTTGTTTTGAAGTCAAAGTTATGGAGGAGTAGTTACCTAATCCTCCCGCCAGTTATGTATTTATGTGGGGTGTGACAATTTCGTGATTTGTTTATTTGTTGACTAGTGTAATATTATGTTTTATTAGCCTTATTTGTTAATAGATTGAGTTACTTAAACAAAAAAATAAATTAAATAAAAGAAAGTGGGTAATTAAGATATTTGTTGCAACCACGAATAGGTTAGGTAACATAAAAAAATATCACATGTGAGGAAAGTGATTTTGCTTCCTACTAAAGGTGGGAAAGGTATTTTTTGGGTCATACCACATGTAAGAGTAAAGTTGATATTTGTGCTATAAATATTACTTTTAATTTTTTTTCTCTATAAATTAGGTTTTTTTATTTTTTATTTTTTTTATTTTTATAAAGGGAAATTGGTATTATTCTGATAACCTTTGAAAATTAATATATCTATACTATATATAAAAATGAGCATTGACATAAATTTTGTATTTTTTTAAATATCCTTATGAGTATTTATTATTATATAATTACATTTAGTTGTTGTTTTGCTTCAAATATAATACTCTTATATCTTTTTATGCTTTTCTATTTTATATCATTAAGATTGTAATATTATTTTAAAACTATTGATTTCTTTTTTACCAATTATTCTCAATATTCATAAATCACTAATTTTTTTAATATTTATATGTCAATAGTGATTAAGATTACATTTCTCATTATTTTTGTTAAATAAGTTTGTAATAGTCATAATTCTTTTGGTTTTTCACAAATGTATGAATTAAAGTTTAAAAAAGAGCACTATGACTTAAGAGAAATATTACATATATTTTTTATGATTATTATATTATTGTTTTAATTTTTAATTAATAATTTTTTTTATAATTACTCAATAATTATATGTCAATAAGAGATAAAATTGAATTTCTCAATTTTTTTTTTAATAAGTTCCTAATAATTTTAATATTTTACAATTTTTCTCAAAATTATGAATTATTATTATTTTTTTTTTGTAAATATACTATGAATTAGAAAATATTTAGAGTATAATTTTCATGATTATAATATTGTTGCTTTAAATTTTAATTTTTTTTTCCATCTTAAGAATTAAAAAAATATAAAATTATGAATTTAATATTTTTTGTCAGATTTATTTATTTATGAATATAAAAGTGGTTTAGAGGAAGAATTTTTTATTTTTATTTTTAAATACCTTATGAGTTTTTACTATTTCATAAATATTTTTTATTTTATTTTCTTACTTCTTTCCTAGCTCTTGTCTCTTTTAATATTAATAGAATTATAATTATAATGTTTTAGGACTATTAATTTTCTTTTTTATCCTAATTTTTTAAATATTAATAAATCTATAATTTGTCACTAACTATATATTAATAGTAATTATAATTGAGAAGTTCAATAGTTTTATTTAATAAATTTAAAATAATTATATTATATTTTTAATTGGTATTTAAAAAAAAATATTAAGAGTATAGTTTTTATGATTGTAATATTATTGTGTTAATTTTTCTTCCATGTTAAATTTTTTTAAAAAAATATTTATATCATTAATTAATTTTTGTTAGATTTATCTATTTTTTTAATGCTATTTATCCAAAACTCGGCCCATAACCGACCGATTTGGGCCATAACTGACCCAACCCGAAAATTCTAGTTTTCATATCAGGTGGATTTTTTGTATTTATATTGGGTTCGGCAATTTATCGAGTCTAAAAAATTTAAGGCTCATGTTTATATATTTAAAATTGAGTCATTTTATGAAGTATCCCAGCCTAAGTCTAAAGCCCAATACTAACAAACTTATCCAACTAAGATACTACCCAATAAAGCAAATCTGAAACTCTTTAAGAAACCCTAACAATTGAAAGTCAAACAAACTTTCATCCTTATCACGCTCTCACAACCGCACTCTGTTCTTCTCTGTTCTTTTAATTTTTTCAGTTTCTTCTTCTCCCTTGCTTGCACACTAGTTTCAGCCTCATAAAAATTTTATGCAAAGGCCAAATGCATGAATAGAAGAAATCATGTCTTAACTCTTAACAAAAAGCCTCTAATTTTCGAAACTTTCATTTTTTGCTTCTTGACAGATATGAAGGTTTTTTTCTTTTCTTTTCAGTTTCTTCTTTATTTGAATATGGGAATTGAATTTTAGACTTTTTATTATTGTAATGAAAAATTGATAACCGATCACAATAGATGAAATTAGAGGCGGGTGACACATCTATAAACCAACAATGTTGGTTGCTTAATAGACCGTTTTCAGAAATCGATATAGGTCAGTAGGCCGGCAAAGGCTCAAAACCAAGCTAACCTACCAACTACTCACCCCTAATTAATATGGTATATTATTTTTATTAGCTATATAGGATATCTTGATATATACATCAATTATTAATAAATATATATGTAAACATCATAAATATGTGTCACGAAAATTAACATATTATATATATATATATATATATATATATTTATTTTTAAAGGCAAACTTAATTTGCATCTCCACAATCTCTTAAAAAAAAAAAAAATCCTAAAACATCATTCATAATTTAGTTCTTCATTTGGAAGTCTTATATTTATAAAGACTAGCCACCTCCTTATGTATTGTACAGTCCTAACATATTAGAGATTATGCTAACATTAGGATTTAATCATAATTAAATATAATGCCTAACAAACTATAATAATTATATGATTGCCCCAAAACTCTCCTTAGTTGAATATCGTTATTTTGTGTGTGACCCTTAGGTTCAAACTATTGATGGCATTAGGCATGTAACTTTTACATATTTATTGCTGAATCCTGTCCAATTAAATTAGAACTCATTCTAATTATTTAAATTAAAACTCTTTTTAATTCACCCTTTAATTAAGATTAATTAATTAATCATCTATAGATGATTAATTAATTGTCAGGGTTTCCTACAAATCAAGATTGGTGCCTAGCAGCACATGATCACTACCCATAATAGTATGAATATGGTTGTGAACCTTTTGACCCTTTCTGTTAACAGTTACCATGCAATTCAATCCTTCTATCTCGCAATATCCCGATTAAATATATTTGCGTATGAAAATAATGTCAAACCCTAAATTTAATCATATGTGTCTAATCTTAAGATTATAACTTCATTGGAAAAATTAGAAACTCATATTCTAATATCCATCTTATTATGGCCATAGACTTTAAGTTAAATCTTTTATAGACCATATAGGACATTCTCTCTTTTCTACTAAGACTGATAGATCCTTTATTGTACATTCACATACCTCCATATGCAGGTGGTTATACCCAATTACTACTTCTTAGGTGACTCATTAATAGAATCAGAAATAGTATCAAAGTATAATGACGTACATACAAGATAACTATTATGTCTTAAGTCAAAGGACTATTTGCACAACTGTAACATAAGAACCACCTATTGACATGTAGAGAAACTCCATATAGACGTTCTCAGTTGAGTCAGTTCAGTAAATTCATTCTCTAATGAGCACCTACATATCTATCTTAGTGTCTCATACACAAGTGACTATGAGATCAGCCACCCTCAACTCTTTGAGCCAACTAGATAAGCACTAATTTATCCGGATTCACTAATACCCTACTTAGTGATCCTATGATTAGGAACATTTAAGAATTAAGCTTAAAGGAAATACATCTCATTAGCATGATCTCATCATGATGCTTATTTCTATTACTTTCATTCTTTGGGCTCATGATGGTTAATTAATAACTCTTATACATGATAATGTTTGCCACTTATATTTGTTAATAATATGAATAAGATTGTACAAAAAATAATATGCCACAACATCACATCTCATTGGCTTTAGGACATACTACTAACAGACACATCTATAAACCAACAATGTTGGTTGCTCAATCGACCGTTTTCAGAAATCGATATAGTTCAGTCGGCCGGCAAAGGCTCAAAACTGAGCTGACCAACCGACTGCTCACCCCTAATTAATATGGTGTATTATTTTTATTAGTTATATATGATATCTTGATATATACATCAATTATTGATAAATATATATGTAAACATCACAAATATGTGTCATGAAAATTAATATATTATATATATTTTTTTTTTTTGAAGGCAAACTTAATTTGCATCTCCACAATCTCTTAAAAAAAATATCCTAAAACATCATTCATAATTTAGTTCTTCATTTGGAAAGTACGCACAAGCACACGGACCATATATTCTTACTGAAGCTAATAATGTATAATAAGTTTTTACGTTGGATATAATATTTTGAACAAAAGAATGAAAGTCAAGACCAGTAAAATTGAACAGGACATCCTCATCATCAGAAACTAAAATTCATAAAGACCATAGCTTTTCTTAAAGCTCTATCTTGGTTAATGGGTGCAACAGGGCTTAACTAGTTCATAGCTAAACAACAGCCAGCATCGAAGGAAAAAAGGCTTGCAATTTCTTGAACACGTGGAGACCCTTAGAATTTTTTGAGCTCTTTTCCTGCATCATTTGAAAAGGCTTGTTCTTGTACCATTTTTTGATCTTTGCATCAGAAGATCCAGCTCAATTATGTACCATAAAAAAGGGATACTGCAATCTCAGGTGCTGAGATCAGTTTATTGATTGAAAACAGTTCTGGCAAAATCTTGTTCGAATGGAATGGCAGAAGTGGAGGGAGGAGGCTGATGGAAGATGAGCTAGAATTTGGGACAGTACAAGAAAATCACAGTTTGACGAGGGACATATTATTCCGTCATTCTCTCGCTAAATCAAAAGACGAGGGAATATCAATAATTTTGAGAGAACATGGCTTTCTCATCAAAATCAGATCACTAAATGGTGGCAGTACAAGAAACGGCGTTATATGCGTTTAATACTTGCAAACGCAGAAGGTTACAAAGCAGATGCTGTAAATAATTTGTGTTCACATTCAAATGTAGAAAAACAAACTCAATAACCCTAGAATCGAATATCATTATCAGTGTTTGCACAGAAGCAGAAGACACCTGTGTTTGTATGTCTACCTCTAGACATCGGACACGACATATGAACGCCAATAATGGTTGTCCATGTATGAAAGACTAGCCCATAGATGTTGAATGCACATGTAAATATTAGTGCATCTGTCTAGTAGACGCAGAAAACCCAAAAAACCCAAACGCTATTGACTCTGGTATTCTGCATCTGTTGTATGCAGATGAAATATGTTTTATTTTTTTATTCGTACTTGCATCTGCACATGCAGACCCGGAAAATTACTTGCATACATAGATAATAAAACTTATTTAATACTTTATTTTATTTTATCTTTAATTTTATACTTATAGATACATGTATTTATAGGAGCATACTTTGTCTTTAAATTCGAAATTTTATATAAATAAAAAACAATAGACAAAAGTTATCCTAATAATATTTACTATAAATGAAATAATTAATACATAAAGCTAGTAATCATATTCTCCTAATCCTAGCTAAGTTTTGGTCTTGGGCTAGCTCGTCATCCTTGTTGACTGAGATGAAAAGAATCATATATATGAGGTGCAACTTGAAATAATTAATATGAATAAGATATAAAATAAATAATTTGTAAGTTTTATTGAAATAAAAACTTCATAAAATTGAATCATACATACCTATTTAATTTTGTATAATAATGTTTTTATTGATTTCTAAAACTTTGTCATTTGCTAGCAATACCATCAGAACATGCTATTAGTTGATGCTAATAATTAATATTGTCGTGTCGCTTGTGGATCTTTAAGAGATTTATATTAGTGATTACTTTTACTTCTTATCTATCATACCATGCATATGGAGCAACTTCCTTCCCCTCCAACCATTGAAAAGTGAGTTCAATTACTTCACAAAGCTGTACATATTCTACTTGAAACCTTGTTTTAACACATTCCTTTTTTTCAAATGTAAGTGTTAAAACAAGATATATGGTAGAATCCGTAACTATTTTTGAAGTAACTAAACTCACTTTTTACTTGGTTTGAGGAGAAGGAAGCACTCCATATGCATGGCAAGATATATTAAAAGCAAAAGCAATCGCTGATATAAATCTTTTAACGATCCAAAAGCTAAATAAAAATATTATTAGCATCAACTAAAAACATATTCAGAGGGTATTAATTATTTCACTTTTCATGTAATAATTTTGCTTTCTTAATTTCAAGTAACAAACAAAATAAGAAATTGCATCTAAGAAAAACTAGTAAAAGAAAGTTAAAACATAGGTCTCACATCCTATTATAAGAGACAGTTGATTCACTAACATAAATGAGATTCCTCTCCTCCACTGTCAATTCCACATCCAGTTTAGAAACTTTCACAAGATTTTCATACCTCTAGAGGTAGATAGTTCGGCCGTTTTGGTTGTCAACATCAAGGTATAGAAGAAATCCTGAATACTCAAGTTCTATGCCACAATGTTTAACAAAATACTCATTAACAGTAATATCTACTGTCTACCCTTCATTACTGTCACTGTTTTTCACTTTCATTACAAGTTCATTCAATCATAAATCTCTCATCTAATCCCTCTTACTACATAGCATAACATGTCCAAAAGATGTGTCAAACAAGCCATGAAACAAATCCTCCCTAGTCTCTTTGCCAAGCTGCATACATATCAATTTGGCAACACAACATTTAGAAGACCAAAAAAACTAAAATTAAAAAACTAAGAGTAATAATATTCTTCACAGATTTTAATTTTTTATTATGACTTTATAAAAAATAAAGTGTTATCATATTTTAACGTGCGTTACTTAAGAACTTGGACAAATACCATTTGTCTTTTTTCCTTCCCGACAATAAAAACAATCCTCCATATAAAAAGAAAAGAAGAAAAAAGAACTTGGTCATAAACGCCCCATAGGCAGCGTTACTTAAGAACTAGACATTTGACTGCAGATTCATAGTTTAGGATTCGGTCATAGTTCATAAAGGCCCAATAGGCATCGTTTATTAAGAACTCAAGACATTTTTTTTTGCTAAGAACTCAGACATTTGACTGCGGATTCATAGTTGAAGTTTGTTACCTGCTCCACAACACAGCCATGGGGATTAGTTGAGGCAATCAAACTTAACCTTAAAAACCAAAAGGCCATGAATCATAAAAAACATGAACTGGGAAACTGGTTTGAGCAATTGTTTTATGTACACTTTCTTCTGCCTAGACAATTCTCTCAGGAAAAAATTGAAGAAATGAAAAGACTTATGGACATAATACAAATTCTAATAATTTGCATTGTATCTTATCCAACAAATTCATGCTACAGAGCAGTAATTCTTTTTCTTTTGGTACACTGGCAGGCCCAAGCCCAACATAGCAGTTATCCTTCAAGAGCAAGTTTTTATGGTCAGCAATTATTATGTAAAAGAACAATGGTACTTCTGTCCAACTCAAACAGTTGGGTTCACAAATCTCAAGCATATTTAGGTTCGTAAAATATTTTCTTCAATTTCACGTGTTTAAAAGATTCAATGACAACAGTTGTACTTGTGTGTTTATAAGCTAGTAGATGTGTGCACAAACCAGGTAATGACCACAAAGAAAGTTGAAGTTTAAACAATGAAAACTAATACTGGCTTGCATGATAACAGATAGTTATGCTGATGTTAATTGTGAACTACCGAATCATTTTGGCCAAAACTTTTTCCAAAAGAAGTCATTTGCATTTACAATATAACCAACAAGGCTTGTTGCGAATAGATTTTTATTCCCAATTCTCATACCCGATTTGATCTTTTAGTCCACAATGCAATCTCTTGATTCCTAGGAGCATAACTTGGAAATGGAAAAATTCCACTAGCAAAAGGTTAGTTGCTTGGCAGGCAAATGAGCTTTTGGTATCTGCCATAACAATGTCTCAATCTGAGAATCTACATACAAGTTACAAATGATGATAATTCTTGGAGAGGAAAAAATAAATAAATCCATTTAGGTGTTAGCTCAGTGATAAACTGATTTAGCCTTGATTTGAAAGGTTGGTCAAAGTGTCTCATTACAGTAAAACTAGAGCTGGAGAACGATAAAGTAGCTTGGCACAACATTTTGGGATCTCTATATAAAATTATTAGCAAGTCTTTTCATATGAAAAAAGCTTTCAGACAAATAGTAAGATTAGCCCAAGGGACAGGATAGCAGTAAGCATGTAAATGCAGATGGTAATTCAGCAAGAACCCAAGAAGCGAAAACTTTTGGATTAAGAATGTTTACAAGGGTATTAATATGAAGAATTTAATCATGGGATATTCCGTACTTAGATTGTTAAAACGTCTTAATTATTTGAAATGGGAATCTACTCATTACTAAAACACCCCAAGGGTATTAATATGGTGTGAATAATCACTCAACAAGTCTTCATTATTATTATTATTTTTTTTCAATTGATTACTAAATAATCACTCAACAAGTCTTAATTAATTCACACCAATCGACCAGCAGTTACAAACAAGATATGAGCAATTCCACTTTACTATTCGTGGTGGCTAAGTGTCACTATTATATGTAAAATCAAGGAAACAAAAGCCAAATTTTCATCATTTCTAGTTCACACCATTTTCCCACCTTTGTTTTGGCTACATCCCAAATTCGTACCTTTAAATAACCTCTCCCTAAGCCAGCAAAACCAAATGCAATTAGCTTACACTATAAGAAAAGAGCAATCCTCAGTTAGCCTAGATTCCCTTTACAAGCTGGGCGGATTTCACTTTCACCAACTACCTACCAAAAAGCCTAATTACCTCTTTTTCTTCTTTGCAATTGTAGTATTAGACAAAATTGAAGCAGATTGTATATCCTTAAAGTGGGTTCCTTCAAATCTAGTCACCCAATAGGAGCAAACTGCTATATCTGGTCTCAAGCAATAGTTAATTTATCCTTGCAGATAGCCCATAATCATAATCTAGTAGCTAGTTTTCTTCTTTATTCTTCGCCTCCCTTGATCTGTTACAATTGAGGCTCATTAAAAGGAAAAATCAACTATTAAGATCTTTTGCCACCAATTCCATCAGTATTTCGTGTGTATTTGATGAAATCTTCCCCAGGCCAAGCATTCTCTTTAAAGGAAAAGGGTTAACAAAAGAAGGAAAATGTATTCTTAACTAGGAAAGTTCGCTTCTAAATTTTCCCCACAAATGTCCTTTTTATTTCAACCAAGAGTTAAGATCAAACATTTTGTCTGAATGCCTCTAAGAAAACTTTCTAAACCATGTGTTAAAATCGGAGGAATTTTACAAGTAAAACACTCCACCTATCTAATCTTTCTTTACTAATCTGTACTAACATATATCAGAGAGTATATGTTGAAATTAATAAACTTTATTTTCCTATGATAAATTTTTAGTGGAAATTAGAAAGGTGTGAATTATTTTGATAAAATAAGTTTTAAGAGGTAGTTAATTTCTTATAATGGGTAGCTATAAATTATTATGTGCTAGTAGAATTTATTTTTATTTTTTGGTTAATGTGTAATAAAATTGTAGTAATGGGTTGGAGTCCTTAATGTTTAGGGTAATGGGTGTTTAAACCATATTAGTGCATATTTAGCTGTATGACTTTAGAGTTACTATTATGAGTCTTATAAATACCCATTGTATGTTGTTAATTTGATACCAAGAAAATAGAAGTTGTCTTTTGAGTATTCCATTTTGTTCATCTTCTTTAATTTGTGTATTGTGCTCACCACATTTCTAACAAAGTGGTATCAAAGCCTAAATGCTCTAATTTGGTGAGTTTAAGAGATGTCTAATGGACCTGAAATGTTCTCATTTCAATTTTCTCGTCTTACTAAAGACAACTATGACAATTGGTGTCTTCGTATGAAAGCTTTGCTTGATGCACAAGAGGCATGAGAGATCGTAGAGAATGGATATGACCAACCACAATATAAAGTTGCTTTATCTGTGGCACAAAAAGATGTCTTACAAAAAGCTAGGAAGAAGGATCAATAAGCTCTCACTCTCATTTATCAAGGGTTAGATGAGTCTATGCTTGAGAAGGTGACACTAGCAACTACTGCCAAGGAAGCTTTGGAGATTTTACAAAGCTTTCTCGAAGGAGTTGAAAAAGTGAAGAAAATTTGACTCCAAACATTGAGAGGAGATTTTAAAGCTTTTCACATGAAGGAATCCAAGTCAATTTCAGATTATTTTTTGAGAATGCTAACCACTGTCAACCAATTGAAAAGGTATGGAGAAAAAGTAGAATATGTTTGTGTGGTGGAGAAAACTCTTTACTCTTTGCAACCAAAATTTGATTACATTGTTGTTGCATTCAAAGAATCGAAAGACGTGGAGATCATGTCTATTAAGTAACTTATGGGATCATTACAAGCCCATGAAGAAAGATTTAAGAAGAAGGAAGAGAAGCCGCTTGAACAACATCTCCAAGCCAAGGTTTCTTTCAAAGAAAAAGATGGTGTACAAGAAAGAAACCAAAGAGTCGTGGTCATGGTTGTGGTCGTGGACGAGGAAGAGGAGGATATCATTTTGAGAATAATAACGAAGGAGGAGGCCAACAGTCATCAAGAGGCCGTCGAAGAGGAAAAGGAAGAAGAAATTATGCAAGACCAAGTGAGAGTAGGTATGACAAGAGCAATGTTAAATGTTATAATTGTCATAAATTTGGTCATTTTGCTTCGGAATGTCGCAATACTAATGTTGTTGAAGAGAATGCAAAGAAGAATTGGAAGAGCCAACTTTGTTGCTAGCATTCAAAGGATATGAAAAGGAGGTGAATAGTTTATGATACCTTGACAATGGTACAAGCAATCATATGTGTGGGGACAAAAGCAAATTTTTGGAGATTGATGAGAAAATGAATGGATTAGTGACCTTTGGAGACTTTTCCAAAATTCTAATCAAAGGAAAATGTACAATTTTAATTTCTTTGAAAGATGGTGGCTATAAGCTCATTTATGATGTTTATTATGTTCCAAAATTAAAAAGTAACATTTTAAGTTTAGGACAACTTTTGGAAAAGGGTTATGAAATCCATATGAAAAATAAAAGCCTTTGGCTTACAGACTAAGATGCTAATCTTGTTGCTAAGGTGTTCATGACAAGAAACAGGATGTTCATTTTGAATCACAAAACCGATGGTGCCAAATGTTTGAAGATGTGTGCAAAAGATTCAACATGGCGTTGGCATATGGGATTGAATCACTTGAATTTTGAAGGACTCAAGAATTTGGGAGAGAAGAAGATGGTGTCTGGGTTGCCATTCATGGACCACTCAAATCAATTGTGTAAAGCATGCCTTCTTGGAAAACATGCAAGGAAAAGTTTTCCTTAAGAAGCCACAAGAGCAACTGAGCCACTTCAGCTTATTCATACTGAAGTGTGTGGACTAATCAAGCCATGCTCATTTGGTACAAGTAATTATTTTTTGCTTTTCATTGATGATTATACTCGTAAAACATGGGTTTACTTTTGAAAGAAAAAATCAGAGGCATTTGAGGTGTTCAAAAAGTTTAAAGCCCTTGTTGAAAAAGAGAGTGGTCATGTAATCAAATCTTTAAGGTTCGATAGAGGAAGCGAATTAACTTCAAATGAATTCAATATCTTTTGTGAAACATAAGGGATTCGTTTTCCTTTAACGGTTCCTAGCACACCACAACAAAATGGTGTAACAGAAAGGAAGAATAGAATAATTCTTAATTTGGCCTGATGTTTTTTGAAATCTAAGAATATGCTTACATATTTTAGGTTGAAGTTGTTTCTTGTCCCATTTATTTGTCCAATAAATGTCCAACCAAAGGTGTGGAGAATCAAACACCTTAAGAAGCTTGGAGTGGAAATGAGTCAAATGTTTCGCACTTAGGAATTTTTGGAAGCATTGCCTATGCCGATGTATCAGATCAAGAGAGATCTAAATTTGATGATCGAAATGTGAATTTTTTTTTTACTGGCCATGATTCAAATTCCAAAGGGTACAAGCTTTATAACCCAAGGAATGGAAAAATCATAGTTAGTAGAGATGTTGAGTTTAATGAAGATGGAACATGGAATTGGAATGTTCAAGAAGAAGAAAATTACAATTTTGCTCCTTATTTTGAAGAAGCAGTTCAAGAAATAGAAGCATCATTAGAAACCATTACTCTAAATCCATCACTAAGTCTTTCATCAGAAAAAAGTTCAAGTGAAGGACTACCAAAAATAAGAAGTCTTCTTGATCTTTATGAAAATGCAGATATGATAGAAGATGTTAATTTATTGTGTCTTGTTGCAGATAGTGAATCATTGTTTTTTGAAGAAGTTGAAAATGAAAAGAAGTGAAGATAAGCAACGGACGAGAAAATAAAAGCTGTTGAAAAAAATGATACTTGGGAGTTGACAATCTTCCAAAAGATCATAAAGCTATTGGAGTGAAGTGGGTGTACAAGGCAAAGAAAAACGCAAAAGGAAAAGTTGAGAAGTACAAAACGAGGCTAGTTGCGAGAGGCTATGCACAAAAGAAGGGGGTTGATTATGAAGAGATATTTGCTTCTGTTGCTCGCTTAGAAACAATCAGATTGTTAATCTTCTTTGCAGCTTATAAGCATTGGAAGATTTGTTAATTGGATGTAAAATCTGCTTTCCTCTATGATTTTTTTGAAAAAGAGGTTTATGTTGAATAACCTGAGGGTTATGTGATTGAAGGACAAGAAGAAAAAGTTTTGAAGCTAAAAAAGGCTTTGTATAGCCTAAAACAAGCACCAAGGGCGTGAAATAATTGAATTGACAAGTATTTTCAAGAAAATAGGTTTGTTAGATGTCTACATGAATATGCACTTTATGTGAAGGCACATGAAAATGGTGATGTTTTTTTTTTTGTTTGTCTTTATGTGGATGATTTAATTTTTACAAGAAATAATCCAACCATGTTTGAAGATTTCAAGAAGGCAATGACTTGTGAATTTGAGATGATTGACATGGGGCTAATGTCTTACTACTTAAGCCTTGAAGTGAAGCAAAATAATGGTGGAATTTTTATTTCATAAGAAGGCTATGCAAAAGATGTTCTTAAGAAATTCCAAATGCTTGATAGCAACTCAGCTAATACACCTACGGAATGTGGAGTGAAGTTGTTGAAGCATGATGTTGGAAAGAATGTAGATCCCACATTATTTAGAAGTCTTGTTGGAAGCTCAAGATATTTGACTTGCACAAGGCCGGACATTCTTTATGTTATTAGAATAGTGAATCGTTACATGGAATCTCCTACTTCTACTCACATGAAAACGGCTAAAAGAATTCTTCGCTACCTAAAAGGTACACTTGACTATGGCCTATTTTATTCTTATTCACAAATTATTGATTTTGTGGGATATTGTGATAGTGATTTTGCTAGAGATTTGGATGATAGAAAAAGCATGATGGGTTTGTATTTTTCATGGGAAATAATATAAATTCTTAGGTTTCAAAGAAGCAGCCAATTATTACTTTTTCAACTTGTGAGGCTGAATATGTTGCTGCTATCTCTTGTACTTATCATGTCATTTGGTTAAGAAGATTGTGAAGGAGCTACAAGAGCCACAAAAAGAACCGACTCAAATTTTTGTTGACAACAAGTCTACACTAGTATTGGCAAAGAATCCTGTCTTCCATAATAGAAGCAAGCATATAGACAGAAGCTATCATATCATCTGTGAGTGTCTTGCCAAGAAAGAAATGGAAGTCAAATTTGTAAAATCTCTTAATCAAGTTACTTATATTTTCATAAAACCACTTAAATTTAAAGTCTTTCAAGTATTGAGAGAATTGCTTAGAGTTAGAAAGGAAAATTAAGTTTAAGGGGAAGTGTAATAAACTTTATTTTCCTACGATAAATTGTTAGTGGAAGTTAGAAAGGAGTGAATTATTTTGATGTAATGGGTTTTAAGAGGTAGTTAATTTCTTATAATGGGTGGCTATAAATTATTGTGTGCTAGTGGAAGTTTTTTATTGTTGTTATTGTGTAATAAAATTGTAGTAATAGGTTGGAATACTTAATGTCTAGGTTAATGGGTGTTTAAGTCATACCAGTGTACATTTAGTTGTGTAAATTTAGAGTCACTATTATGACTCTTATAAATACCCATTGTATGTTTTCAATTTGATATCAAGAAAGTAGAAGTTGTCTTTTGAGTATTTCAATTTGTTCATCTTCTTTAATTTGTTTGTTGTGCTTACCACATTTCTAACAATATAGAATTTACAACAAATATTGTATTAACAATAAGTAAAAAGGCAAAATCCTATGCCATTTTTCTCATCCTTCTTCCCTTAATCAAAATTTGAAAATAAAAAAAAATAAAAATTGAAGAGAAATACAGAGATTGTGAGATGGTAAGCAGATTTGTTAACAAAGATCGAAGATCCCAACAACAACTAGCTAGTAAATAAATAACAATGCAATTGTTTTAAACCCTAAATTTTTTTAGCTTTTGAGAGTACACTTCTAATTTCTAAAGTCCTTAAAATAGAAAATCTAAACTAGCACAAGTTTTGAAATAGCAAATCAAAACCTATGAGGAATAATCAATAATGAGGATGGGTAATCCTTTTTCTTTGCTCCTTTGATCGCCAAACAATGAGGAATAAAGTCAGTGTAAATCTCTTGTTTTCTTCTCTCAAAATCTCTCACCAAACTGTCGCTAATTCTTCTCAATTCCTTTACACTCTTAAGTTTTCAATTTTGTAGTTACTCGTCTTTTTCTCGCTACTCCTTAGCAAACTGAGACTTATATTAATTTTTCCCTCGCCTTTTGCTCGCCATTCCTGGGATTTAGTATGTAGTCCCTTGTTACACCCTTATATGAATGCGCATAACTGGCCGGGAAAATGGGTCACCAAATTCCGTAATCCTGATTTTAAATCAAATAAAGACATGTGACATTTGGCCAATTATAATTAAAAAAAGAAAACTTTATCAAACAAAACCATTGGCAAAGACTTACTTATTAAAACACATAACACTTTAACTACAAATTTTGGCATAGATTCTTCGTAAAGTGGAACATGCCCGATATTACAAACATATATGATCTAGTTACACTTAATCAATCTAACAACAACAAAAGTATATACAGGAGAGCTCCACTCCATTCATATTATAAACATCAACAATTAGATTTTATACAAAAAAAAAAATGCAACCTGCAACTTTAATGTGATTATAAACTTTATCTATTGGCTTCAAATATGCGATCACGAATATATACCTTGTTGCAATACAATCAGCAAGTCACAAATCCATTACTAATGTATGTTGGACTTTTGAATAAAAAAAATAAACAAACAAGGGGTGAGTCATAAAGACTAGTGAGCGAAAAACTTACCCAAAAGGTATTAGCATCACTCAATACATGTTTAAAACACATGGATCAAATAATATAAAATAACATGAATTGTGAAAGAATTCAATTTCACACGTACGTAAATATAGATAACATAACAAAACAACAAGTACAATTCAAGTAATTCAATACGCACGCAGTTAAACTAGCCAACCAAAAGGGCCAATCAGAGTAACTCAGCACCCGCACATCAAATACATATCCTCCTTAGGGGGTATTTTTGCTCCTGCACACCAAGAAGATACTCCTCACATATCCATCTCCAGGCTTGAGTTACTCGAATATTTTTAATCACATAACAAATAATCAAATCAAAATATCCTAAGTGCACCCTGATTCTATTTCTTATGTAAAAATCATTTCAAATAAAAATTAGTTTTATTGGCTCTTATCAAACACAAATAAAATCACACATCAATCATAATTTAATTCATATGCAAAGATCAACCATATAGTATTTAATTCAATTAACTCAATTATAGCGCTACATGTTCCTATTTACTACTATATGAACATATTCATATAAATACATCGAAACAATTAAACACATTAATCTAGCAACAAAAGAGTAACATTTCCCACTGACAAGGCTTAAGAATTAGGTTCGTTGTTCTGTCTAGAATTCAAAGGCCCAAGTGTATCCATGACATGATCCAGAGTTGAAAATCATAAATTCAAGCATTGCTTAGTTTGTTATTTTCATGATTATAACTCCTTAATTAATCATTTACTAGTGAAACATATATTAAAATTTAACCTCTTCTAGACATTTGTCAAATACCTAAAGGCATAAGCTACTTTCATTGATGTGTGTGTATACATAAATATACATACACCAATAATTTAACATAAATCCATAAATATCCATCTTATTCATATTCCAACTTGAATTTAAATTAAACTAACTACCTAATTTTCATCAAATTTTGAATTAAACCATTGTAATATCAACATATTCTCATTTACAAAATTTATTTTCCCTCTAATCATATAACTATCTTACATGTTCTTTGATCCTAATTTTATTCGCAACTTCTTAATCCTTACTCTTAATCCGTCAAACTCTTCTAAGAAATAGGTTATAAACTATAGGATTACCAACAAATAAAAAAGGGCTACCTTCCCTAAGCAAAGCCTATAGTTAGACTAATAGGGCTACTGCTGGCTGCCTTCCTACCTCCTCCTTAAGGTTGGACAACAAGGATGCAGGAAAGCCTTCACTCCATCAGCCATAAGCTTAAACAGGGCATGGCTTGAGAGTCTAGTAGCTGGTCAAGAGCTTGTTGTTGCTGCTCATAAGCTTCTTCTTAGCTTCCCATACCTACACATACCCATGGTAGCTCACACAAAGGGAAGAAGACTCATGGTTGGAACAGCACACACGCACGGGTTGAATAGGGGAAAAAGAGTTGCAGTCATCCAAAGGCTGTCACAGTCAGCCACTTGCAAGGATTCTTCATTGCCTAAGGAGGAAGAGTGAAGAGTAGAAGCTGCAACTCACAAAGAGGAACAAACAAGGCTAGGATTTGTATACATGGCCAACAAACAACAAGGAAGTTTCAAGAAGAGAAGAAAACAGAGGACTCGGCTAACATGAATGAGAATAAGTCAGTCAAGGAAAGAAATAAGGAGAAAAAAAAGTGAAATAAAGTAAAGCAAATCAAAGTCAAAGTATTATGAATTCATGGTGTGTAATTACTCTTAATTTATACATGTATGTATACACATGCATAAGTATTTATTCACATTAATTTTATTTTATTTAAAGTTTATTTTAATTATAAATAAAATTTGCATACAAATTTCTAAAGCATAAGACTAACATATTGAGTTATAACAATCTCCCCCTTAAAAGAAAATTGTCCCAAATTTCAAACGGAAAGTTGTGAATGTATCGTTTGCCTGAATCATTCAAATAAATACATATATCGTTGCTTTATCGTGTTTTCGGATTTCCAAATGGCTTCTTGTTCCCTATGATATTGCAGACAACTTTTACCAAAGGAATGACCTTCGATTAAAGTTTACAGACTAGCCTATCAATGATTGCCATTGGTTGTTCCTCGTATGTCAGATTCTTATCTACTTGTACTTCCTGAATCCGTAAAACATGAGACTCATCCGGTAAATACTTTTGAAGCATAGACACATGAAGTACCGGATGTACCCTGTTCAAGTCCAAGGGTAATACCAACCTTTAAGCTACAGTTCCCACCTTATCCAGAATTTGAAAAGACCCAATGAATCTCGGACTCAGCTTTCCTTTCTTGCCAATCGTTATAATGCCTTGAAACCTTCAAAAACACATGATCACCTACTTCATACTCTAACTTTCTCTGACGATTATCGGCATAAAAGTTATGTCTACTATAAGCTGTCTATAACTTATCACGGATTACTGGCACCTTCTTTACTACATCCTGAACTAACTCTGGCCCTAGCAACTGATGTTCACAGGTTTTAAACCATTCCACTGGCGATCTACATTTCCTTATGTACAAAGCGTCAAATGGTGCCATCTAAATGGTGATGTGATAAATATTATTATAGGCAAACTACATAAGTGAAATGTGCTGATCTGAACTCCCTTCAAAGTCCATGACACAGGCTCGCAACATATCCTTCGAGGTTTGTATAATTCTCTCAGTCTACCCATCAGTTTGAGGATGAAAAGTTGTACTAAACAATAATTGAGTACCATGAGCCTCTTGAAAAGACTTCCAGAATGCCACAGAAAACTGAGCATCTCGGTAAGAGATAATAGAAACTAGTACTCCATGTAGAGAAATAATCTTATCTAGATACAATTTAGCATATTGATGAGCTGAATATGTGTAGGAAGAAAATGTGCAGATTTCATCGATTGATCCACAATAACCAAAATAGAATCAAAACCCCTAAAAGTCTTGGGAAGTCCTAACACAAAGTCCAAGGTAACTTTCTCCCATTTTCATTCGGGAATGTCTAACCATTGTAAAGTTCCTGCAGGTTTCTGATGTTCAACTTTCACCTGTTGACACACCAAACACTTGAAAACAAAATCTGCCATATCTTTCTTCATAACATCCCACTAGTAAAACTTCTTCGAATCCTAATACATCTTGGAGGAACTAAGATGCATTACATAGAATGAATAGTGAGTTACTTCAAGAATCTTCTTTCTCAATTCATGATCAAATGACACAACTATACAATCATGATACCTCAGCATTATTTCACTATCCACCCTGAAATCACCAATAATAGCTTGATCACATTTAGCTTTTCTAGCATACACCTTAAAATTAGCTACTTGCGCTGCTTTTACCTCTTCAATCAAAGTGGATCTCACCTAAATGTGAGCTAATAATATCCCCTAAGGAGATACATCAAATCTAACCCTATCAGTCATACACATATGCACATCTTTAACAACCCGACTACAAACAACTATCAAATGGGATAAGCTACCTATTGACTTTCTACTCAGAGAATCCACAGCCACATTTGCTTTACCCAGATGATAAGAAATAGACTAATCATAGTTTTCTAATAACTCAATCCACCTATGCTGTCTTAAATTCAAATCCTTCTAATCAAATATGTATTTAAGACTTTTGTGATTTGTGAAAATCTAACAAGTTTCACCACACAAGTAATGGCTCCAAATCCTCAATGCAAATATTACTGCTGCCATTTCAAGATCATAGGTAGGATAGTTTATTTCATGCCTTTTCAACTATCTCTAGACATACTCCACTACTTTACCATTCTACATCAAAATACATTCAAGTTTGATACGAGAAGCATAACAAAACACTGTATACTTACCTGTACCTGAGGGAAGTATAACAACATGAGCTGAAGTCAGACAAGCCTTTAACTTCTGAAAACTTTACTCATGAGCCTTATACCAAAAAACTTAACTCATTTCTAGGTCAATTGAGTCAAAGGAGCAGCAATACGAGAGAAATTCTCAACGAATCTCTTGTAATATCCAGCTAAACCCACAAAACTTTAAATTTCAGACACATTTGTTGGACAAGACCAATTCTAAACTGCTTCAACCTTCTTAGGATCTACCCTAATTCCTTCTTTAGAAATCACATGCCAAAGGAAAGTCACCTAATTCAACCAAAATTCACACTTAGAGAATTTATCATAAAACTTATTTTCCATAAGTGTTTGCAATACAAAACAAAGATGCTTTTCATGCTTCTCCTCACTCTGAGAATATACCAAGATATCATCAATGAAAACAATGACAAACTGGTCCAAGAAAGGCTTGAACACCCTATTCATCAAGTCCATAAATGATGCACGAGCATTAATGAGTCCAAAAGAAATAACTAAGAACTCATAATGACCATATCAGGTGCAGAAAGCAATCTTCAAAATGTATTCCTTCTTAATCTGGAGTTGGTGATACCCCAAACGAAGGTCAATCTTAGAAAAATACTCAGCTCCCTGCAACTGATCAAATAAATCATCAATCATGGAAAAGGGATACTTGTTCTTAACTGTGACTTTATTCAGCTACTGATTGTTAATCACATTCTAAATGAGCCATCCTTCTTTTTAACAAAAAGAATAAGAGCACCCAAGTGAGATGAACTGGGACGAATCAATCTCTTATCCAACAAATCTTGCAGTTGTACCTTTAGCTACTTTAATTCACTGGGAGCCATCTGATAGAGGGAAATAGAGATTGGTTGAGTACTAGGTAACAACTCAATACCAAACTATATCTCTTGTTCAAGAGGAAGTCCATGAAACAAGTCAAGAAATTCTTTCACCACTGGAATTTGCTCTAAAGGAGGATACTCTTGCTAAGTATCGCTGACATAAGCTAAATAGGCCTGATGCTTCATGATAAGTCATCTAGCTTAAATAACTGAAATCAAATTACAAATAACTTCACTCTGATCCCTTTGAAAAACAAAAGTCGGTTTCTCAAGAACACTGAACTTGACATTCATATCATGACAATCTACCACAACATGATGGTTAGACAACCAATCTATGCCTAGAATCACATCATACTCTAACATATCTAGTATGCTCAAGTTTGCAAAACATACATCATCATTCATTACGAGCTCACAAGAAAGAACATACTAATCTACAAAAATAATTTTCCCCAACGGAGTCGAAACCACTAAAGGATCCTCGAGAGGCTTAGATATCCTTTTCACATAAGAGGCAAAATATAGAGATATAAAAAAATAAGTAGCTTTAGGATCAAACAATACTTTAGGACCTTGAACAGATAAATAATATACTTGATACCATTGCATTACAAGCTTGATCGTCCTGTGTCGTCAAAGCATTCACACGGGCCTGACCTCTGCTCACAAATGATGAACCTCTAGGGAAGGAGCCACGACTTCCCTAAGATTTATCAGGTGTTACAGGCAATAGAGGCCCACCCTATACTGAATGAGACGTTCAGGATGAAGTAGACCACCCCCTTATTTACAAATAATCCTTGATGCACTAATCCATAGCATAACATTTAAAACATGCACTCGACTCTTGTCTACACTACCCTGTGTGCCTGGTACTACAAGTAGGGCATACCAAAACTTTAGATGCTCGAGGGCCACTAGATAACGCCACCTATGACTAAACTCTAAAACATTGTCTAATATGGCATCTGCCTGTCTGAAAACCTCCATGGAAAGAACCATGTCTAGAGGTAGATTCACCTTCAGGTCTGTCTCGCCTTCTTATGGCTCTCACGCTCTAACTGTCTTTCCAAAAACCAATTTTCCAATCGGTATGCGATTTCAACATCCTAAGTATAAGTAGTTGTATCTTTCATAAACACTGATTTGAATAAAGAATCTCTCAAGCCATTGACGAACCTTTTCACTCTCATATGCTTAGTAGCCACCATATACAAAGCAAAATGAGATAGTCTGGTAACCGGGTCTCGTACTCTGCTACTATCATACCCTCGGTCTGAACTAACAACTCAAAATCCTGAACATACTTATCTCGCACACTCCCAAGTAAGAAACGGTTAGTAAAAGCCCTGATAAACTCTAGCCACGTAAGTGGGGTAAGCTCTGTCCGCCACTACACGAACATCTTATACCATTCATACGTTACATTGTGTAGCTGATAACTGACTAACTCAATAGCCCAAACAGGATCATACCCCAAAGCTACATATAGTTTATCAGACTCATCCAAGAAAGTAAAGGGGTCTTCAGTAGGGTCCACACCCAAAAACCTCAATCACTGCATTTTTCGGAAGTTATGCAATGCCACAAATACTCATTGGTCCTACTGAATTGGAACATGAGGGTTTGCGTATTGCTGAGGTTCAACAAGAGGAGCTGCAAGAGGCTGTGGCTAAGCCTGATGTTGTTGGGCAAGAATCCCAACTAAATCACCTATGGTCCCTAAACTTAGTCTAATCCCTATACAAGCCACTCTAGGTCAGGACTAGGGGATGTTGTTTGAGCTGGTTCAGAAGCTCTACCTCTATCTCTACCTCTACCATGTCCTCAAAAACCTCTACCTCTAGCTACTGGTACCTAAAGGCAGGTAAATCCCTGGTCGAAGCCAGCATCCTGTTGTCTTCTATGGTCAGCAATATGGCCACTACGTCGTATCATATCTAAAACAAACATAAACGATTTCAATACACATTTATTATATAAAGCAAATGACAATACATTAGGGAATCATAACTTGAAGTTTCAGGACGAAGAAGGACATATCACTAAGTCCACATATGCCTTGGAAAAAGTAAGCAAACAAAGTAACAGTATCCCACATATGTAGTCACGGACCTCTAAACCTAAACTCTGATACCAACTTGTCACACCCTCATATGAAGGTATGAATGGCGGGGAGAATTGGTCACCAAATCTCCGTAACCCTGATTTTAAATCAAAAAAACACATATGTCACTTGACCAATTATAATTAAAAAGGAAGCTTTATCAAGCAAAACCATAGGCAAAGACTTACTTATCAAAACACATGACACTTTAACTAAAAAAATTAGCCTGACTTCCCCGTAAAGTGAAACATACCCAATAATACAATCATATATAATTTGGTTACACTCAACCAGTCAACAATAACAACAGTATACACAAGGGAGCTCCACTCCATTCATATTATAAACAACAACAATGAGATTTTATATAAAACAAAAACATGACAACCCAAAGCCCTAATGTGACTATAAACTTCATCCCTTGGCTTAAAGTATACGATCTCGAATATATACACTACTGTAATACAATCAGCGAGTCACGAATCCATCGGTAATGTATGTTGGGCTCCTGATACTAAAAAAACAACAATAAATGAATGCTGAGTCATAAAAACTCAGCGAGCAAAAAATATACTCAAAGGGTACTAGTATCTCCCAATACATATTTAAAACACATAGATAAAATAATCTAAGAATAACATGAATTGTGAAAGAATTCAATTTCACATGTACGTAAATATAGATAACATAATAAAACAACAAGTACAATTCAAGTAATTCAATATGAACATAATCAAACAAGGCAACCAAAAGGGCCAATTGGAGTAACTCAACACCCGCACACCAAATACATATCCTTCTTAGGGCATTTTTGCTCCCGCACACTAAGAATATACTCCTCACATACCATTCTAGGGGCTGAGTTATTCGAACATTTTTAATCACATAGCAAATAATCAAATCAAAGTATCCTAGGAGCACCCAGAGTCTATTTCATATGTAAAAATCATTTCGGATAAAAATTAGTTTTATTGGTTCTTAACAAACACAAACAAAATCACCTCAATCATAATTTAATTAATATGCAAAGATCAACCATATAGCATTTAATTAAATTAATTTAATTATCGTACTACATGTTCTTATTTACCACTATATGAACATATTCATAGAAATACATCGAAACAATTAAACACATTAATTTAGCAGCCAAATGGTAACATTTCCCATTTATAAGACTTAAGAATTTGGTACATCATTTTGTCTAGAATTCGAAGGTGTCGATGTACCCACGACACAATCCGCAGCTAAAAATCATAAATTCAAGCATTGCTTAGTTTATAATTTTCTTTATTATAACTCCTTAATTAATCATTTACTAATGAAACCTATGTAAATCAAATCCTATGTATATATTAAAATTTAACTTCTCCTAGACATTTTGTCAACCACTTAAAGGGCATAACTTACTTTCATTGATGTGTATGTATACATAAATATACATACATCAATAATTTAACATAAATCCATATTTCCATCTTATTCGTATTCCAACTTGAATTTAAATTAAACTAACTACCTAATCTTCATCAAAGCTTGAATTAAACCATTGTAATATAAACATATTCTCATTTCCAAAATTTATTTTCCACTAATCATATAACTATCTCACATGTTCTTTGATCCTAATTTTATTCACAACTTCTTAATGCTTATTCTTAATCCATCAAACTATTTTAAGAAACAAAGTTGTAAGCTATAGGATTACCAATAAATAAAAAGAGGGATGCCTCCCCAAGTAATGCCTACGGTTAGACTAACAGGGCTGCTGCTAGCTGCCTTCCTACCTCATCCTCACGGTTGGACAACAAGGATGCAAGTAAGCCCTCACTCCATCAGCCACAAGCCTGAACAGGACTCAGCTTGAAAGTCTAGTAACTAGTCAAGAGCTTGCTACTACTTCTCACAAGCTTCTTCTTAGCTTCCCACACCCATGGTAGCTCACACAAGGGGAAGAAGACTCACGGTTAGAACAGCACACATGCACGGGCTGAACAGGGGAAGAAGAGTTACAGTCATCCAAAGGCTATCATGGCAAGCCACTTGCAAGGATTCTTCACTGCCTATGGAGGAAGAGTGAAGAGTAGAAGCTGCAACTCACAAAGAGGAACAAACAAAATTAGGATTTGTATACATGGCCAACAAGCAATAAGGAAGTTTCAGGAAGAGAAGAAAATAGAGGACTCAGCTAACATGAAGGAGAATAAGTAGGCTAAGAAAAGAAATAAGGGAAAAAAATAAGTAAAGCAAGTCAAAGTCAAAGTATTATGAATTTGTTGTGTAATTACTCTTAATTTATACATGTATATATACACATATATGAGTGTTTATTCACATTAATTTTTATTTGTTTAAAATTTATTTCAATTATAAATTAAATTTCAATACAAATTTTCTAAAGTATAGTACTAACGTATCGGATTATAACATCCCTCACCTCTCCATCGCCCTTTTGAAAAATTTTATGATTTGCTTTACCTTCTCCTCATCGTACTAGATATTTTTGGCAATGTCAATTTAGTTTTTTCTTTTATTTCCCTTGATTTTACAATAGAACATGTTAAATACATTGTCAAATCATCCCAAACCCTCAACAATGTACATTCACCCCTAAAACCCTCAAAATGATTACAAACAGTTCACAAAACTCAAAAACTTAAACAAAACATTAATAACATAAGTTTAAAATAAGATTATTCAAATAAAAAACCCAATAATAGTAAACTGAAAACCCAACTTATTGTTTAATTGTTGAAATACATAAATGTATAAAACTAAACTTATTGTCTTAATGTTAAAAAATTGTAATGATAAAAATCTCTGCATCATTCGTTCCACCACGGCCAACATTCTATTGAATATATATATACACACGCACACACACAAAGTTATTAACAAGTTTATAATGAATGCATTTCTTTTACTTAAAACAAAAATAAATTTGAAAACAGACTTATGTGTCTCTTTGGAGTGGTAAGAGAAGCTGCACTAGACAAATTCAAGGCTTGCAGCACTTCACAGAATGCTTTTGTGATGGTGGAATGAATGTGGTTTGTGTTCGCCGCCACAATGTTTATCGCAAATGAATCCCTTACCTAATATGTCATAAGTGACTGTGGTCACCCAAACTTCTCGGATAACTCCCTCCAATACTGCAACATCACCATCCTTGTATGTTTTAAAAAAGAAACAAAACCATTGTTAATATCATTTATAATTTGAATTTAAGCAATAGAAATTAAATAAATGACTCAATGAATATACCATGAAAATACTAAATAAAGTATCAATGACATCTCAAGGATAGTCATGATATGAATAACTAGCAAGGGCATAACATGAATTAAATCGCTAGTAATGTCACATGTAACTCTCTCCAACGCAATTCTCCGACCATAACATATAACAAAATTTACTTATTATCTATGTAATAAAAAATATAAAACAAAAATTTTAAATAAAAATTAAATATTTCATACTAACACATTGGTGGATTCAACATGTACTGTTTCGATGGTGATCCTAAGACATTATTCACCACCAAATTTACTTATTAGTTCAATTAAATTTTTTTTTTCAATTCAATTGTTGAACATAAACCTGAATTATTGTCTCAACATTCTAATTATTGTTTGAACTGAAATCATTTAGCTTTGTGTCCACTAATTGAACTGAAAAGAAAAATGAACCGTAAAAAATAAAAATTACTTATCTTTGTCTAAGTTTGAGGCTTCACTAAAAAAAATAATTAACTGAAAAAGGTTCAAACTATGAACTCACTTAAATTTTCATTGAAAAAGAAAATAATTGACTCAAAAAATTAAAACTGTAAAAAATAAAAATAAATAATCTTTGTCTAAGTTTGAGGGTATCCTCGTAAATTGATTAATCAATTGCAATGCGCTAATGCCTCTTGGCCCAAGGTACTTGACGTTCTCTCTAAGCCATTGCAAAAAAAATAATAAATAAAAAAATTAATTAATTAATTCAACTGAGTTTAGGACTTCAACCTACAAACTCATCTATTTGTTTTTAAATTTTTTAAATTTCAGATACTGTTTAGTGCACTGTTTCCACAATGAAGGCAGAGTTCATGAGTTTAAATTTATTTTTAAAACACATCATTTGTAATATACGTTTAAAAATTTGTTGTAGGTAAGTGGTTTTTCCTCTTCAATGGAGCAAAGAGCAACGATTGGCAAGGTGGAGGTGTGAATCTGAGTTGCGACAAAGAGAAAGAGAAACTGGTATAACTCTGGGAGGAGGGTACGAGATGAGTAAGGGTAATGAAACTGAAGTTTTTTAATATGTCACAAATGTTATTGTTGATACTATTAAATGTTGTAACTGATAAATGTAGTAGATAATTTTCCGCAATTTGATGCTAATTTTTTTTATTTATCTACTATTGTATTAAGTTATCAGATAAAAAAAGTTTGTTACGGATACTTTTTATCAACCATAGTACTTCTGCTGTCACTAATACTATAATTTTTTGTAGTGATTGTAATATTACCAAAAATACTACTAAATGATAGTAACATTAATTATTTTAAGGTTGTTATTGCATGCCTTATACAAAACAAGAAGTGTTTGGAATTGTTGCTAATTAATGTAATTTTCAATGAGGTTTGACTGTAGCTTGTATACGTTATTGAAGGTATTCTTTGTATGTAATTTTTTAAAAAACTTACTTTGTATGTAATTGTTTTTAAAACTTAGCATCATACAAAATTGTCAACAAAAATGTACTTAGGGCTAGTTTGGTATGCAAATATCATTTTTGCAGAATTGGAATGGGAAAGGGAATTTGAATGAAATGATGTAGAATGGAATGATCATTCCATTCTATTGTTTGGTTGCTTCAGTTAGCAATAGTTATTTCATTTTATTTATTTATTTGATATGCAGTTTTTAGACATGAAATGTGAAAAAAATTATGCTAAAATGACAAAAATATTTATAAATAGGTAAAGTAATAAGTGTAAAATAATTTATGAAATTTAACTATTTCTTAGGTTTTAAATTATATTTTTTTTTATTAATTAATTAATTAGTATTATTATTATTACTACTTATATTTATTTTATTCTATTCTTATTTTTTTTATTAATATTAATATTTTAGTTTATAATTACTTAACTAATTTATTTATCTTACATTAATTATAATTATATTATTTACTATGATATGAGGGGTATTTTTATTTGACTAAAATGAATTGATTTATTATTCATATATATATAAATATATATATATATATATATATATATATATATATTATTTAATGTTATATGAAGAGTATTTTTTTCATTTGACTAAATTAAGTATATTTATTATTTAGTTTATTTATTTATATTATTATTATTATTTATTTATCAATAACTTTTTATTTAATTATATATTTTATATGATAGAAGGGTACTTTTGTCATTTGACTGAACTACACTGCTTCCATAGAAATAAGAATGAAAAATCTTACCCCCTAGGTAGGTTTTATGAAATAAAATGATCGAAATAGAATAAACATTTTAAAGCTAAATATGTATCAAATGAAATTATTCAATCAAATCAAGTATAGAATAGTCATTCCTACGTACATAACTAGCCTTGAGTGTGATTATAAACTCTTTACAATCTTTATTAAATGCATGATATACTTAAATTTGTCTAAAAGGGGGTTAAGACAATATTTGATGCATTACAAATATTTTGAAAAATTAGTATATATTTAATTAACTTGTAGAAGATATCAATCTAAATCTATACTATAATATACTCTACCGTATGGGAAAACTCTCTACCGGCGTATCAAGTTCTTCTTGAAATTTACTCCTTCATCAATACATAAAATTCTAAAGGTGACAATCTTTTAGTTATTTTAAACAATAGTGCATGTTACTTAAAGATTGTCACATTTAGAAAGAGAGTACAAATTTTTAGCAGAGAAAGTGAAATTTTTAAACTTTTCCCTCATACTTTCTTCAACTCTCCTCATTCTCTCCTCTGTAGAAATTAAATTTCTAGGATTTTCAACATGATTTTGCACTAAAACATGCAAATTGTTGTAATGAATTAACCGATCAAAATTTACCAAATAACATCTAAAGAGATCAAGATGCCAATGCAGTGAAAGAAAATTTAGCTTAAAATAAATAATGAAGTTATCATTTTCAATTTATATAACAGTGCATATTACATGAACACTTTGTCAAATCTAGAATTTTGCACTCTAGCAGAGGACACACATAAGAAGGAAGAACTTACACCCTAATAGAAGAGTATGTTCTTAGAAGAACTTAACACACTGGTACAGGAGTATACATGGGAAAGAATTTTACACTTTTCTCCTAAAAAAAGGCATTTGAGAACTTCTTATGGTACCAATATAATAAAATAACTTATGAGCTATCGATAAAAAATCATCTAGTATGGTGTAATGATAACTAATATATATGGTGTAATTTTTAATTTTACAAATGGATGTAATTCTTTTTCTTCTTGTTTATTTTGAAACGCCACCGCGTTTAATTGACCATGACTAAAAATATGGTCTAAGATATGTATACTAACAATATTTTTCCTTAATGCAATTCAAAAGAATGACACTTGGGAACTCACATATATTTCCTGATAAAGCTATTTATGTGAAGTGGATTTTTAAAACAAAAATCAAGCAAAATGGAGAGATTGAAAGGTACAAGGCACGATTAGTGGCATAGGATTATCTACAACGTCCTGGTGTTGACTATGAAGAAATTTTTTCTCCAATTACGAGAATTAAAATTGCTAGACTAATGATTACTCTAACTGCTCAAAATTGTTGGAAAATTCATCAAATGGATGTGAAATCAACATTCTTGAATGGTCCTTTTGATGAAGAAGTATATGTCAAGCAACCACAAGGTCTTGTGAATATATGAAGTGAAGAGAAGGTGTATAAGCTGAAAAAAGGTCTATATGGATTAAAGCAGGCACCCAAAGTATAATAAGAGAATTGATGTATTCTCTCAGAAGAGAGGTTTTAAGAAGTGTTCATTTGAACATGCCTTGTATTTGATTGTCTTAGTGACCAAGAGCAGCGGAGGAAGCTATAACAAGAGTATACAGAAGTATATTATTTAATGATATACTTATTGTGCTTTTGTATGTTGACAATTTGATCTTTACAAGGAACAATTTAAGTATGGTTGATGATTTTGAAAAGGCAATGATGCATGAATATGAAATGAGGCATATGTCCTATTTTTTGGGAATTGAAGTTGTGCAAAACAAAATTGGATTTTTAAGTATTAGATAAAGTATGCCAACAAACTTTTGAAAACGTTCAACATGGTTGACTACAATCCTGTACGAACTCTAGTTGAATTTAGAACAAAGTTGTCAAATGAAGGAAAATATGTAGTTGTGAATTCCACATATTTCAAAAGCTTAGTTGGAAGCTTAAGGTATCTATCTTGCATTAGACCCGACATAGCCTATGGAGTTGGTCTGGTAAGCAAGTTTGTGGAAACACCCCTTCATTCTCATTTGAAAGTGGCTAAAAGAATCTTGTGTTACATTAGAGGTACTTACAATCATGGCTTGTTTTATTCATCTGATAAGAACTACAATATTATAGGATATTCTGATGGTGATTGAAAAAGTGATCAATATGATTAAAAAAGTACATCTGGGTATGTTTTCTAGTATGGAAAAACATCATTTTCATTGTGTTCAAAGAAACAACCTATTGTTACTTTATCTACATGTGAAGCAGAATATGTGGTTGCTGCTTCAAGTGCTTGTCAAGCAATTTGGTTGAAGAATTTTTTATATCAAATTCATCTTCATATTACAAAGCCAATGAAGATTTATGTGAATAATTATTTTGCAATTGATTTAGCAAAGAATCCACATATCCATGGAAGAAGCAAACACATTAATACCCGTTTTCATTTTCTTAGAAAGCAGGTCAACAATAGTGCAATCAAACTGGTGTACTGCAAATAAAAAATCAAGTTGTGACATCTCACGAAGCCTTTGAAAAATGAGTCCTTTGTCAAGTTAAAGTAGATTATGGGAATGACAACTCTAACAAAAATTAGATTAAGGGAAATGTTCAAAATTAATCTAGATTTTCTATTTAGAATTATCTTAGGATTTATCTTGTTATTAGTAGAATTATCTGCAAGATTATCATTAAGATTATCTTTAAAATTTTATTTCAATTGATGTTGCATTGCTTTAGGTTTTATATTTTAGGAAGTTTAACTTTCTTTCTAATTGTTATTTCAGCCTTATAAATAAGGATGTACATTCAGTTGTAAAGTGTGTCATTTTATAAAGAATAAAGTCATTTATTCCCAGTTCTCTTTTCTCCTAAATAATTTAATTGTGGTGATTCTAGTTAACAGTAATATTGTGATGGCTAGTAACTCATCCAAATTGACTTTTCCCACCAGAAATCAGCATTATACAATTCAAAATTACACAGGCTGGTGAATATATATGGAGGGTTTTATGCTATCATACTCTATTATTGCCCCAACTCTCTTGAAATGCTCACTAATGACTTGTAAAGGAAATCTCAAATTTTTTATTCAATAAAAGGAAAACAAAGGTTAACATATCCATTCAGCAATTTAAAATGCCTAAAATAATTTAATAAGCATAGGATGTAACTAAAACAATTAAAATCACGAGGGGTGTTTTAGGAAAATCATATAGTTGAAGGGGCTGTTGTTATATTTAACTTTGTAGAAACCAGATGTGCAATTTGGTGCTTATGGAGTCATGGGTTTTATGACTAATGGCTGGGGAAACCAGAGAGAAGTAGGATCCGTGGTGGTTCAATTCGTAGATATGCGTCAAGGGTTTCCATGACGAGGAATTGAATGCGGGGTTTTCTTTGTTGTTCTGCAGTTGGTATTAGATTGTTAAGAAAAGGTTTTTGGAAGTGTAGAGAATTTCATGCTTTGGGTTCTAATGGATTTCTGGTCAAGTTCACTGTACATTCAATGAAACTTAATCTTGTAATTCTACCAACAAGTGGGTAGTAATAGGTTAGGGTTTCTGATAAGGATTGGTCGAGAAATTGGATCTTTCCCAAGTTTTGCTTGAGCTAGTAATGGTACGGATAGTACTTCAGCTCATCATCAATTGGGTAAAAGAAAACAAGTGGTATATATATGTGTGTGTGTGTGTGGCTGCAGAAAACGGAATGATCTGTGAGCAAAATTAAGCCTGTTCCTGAGATTTTGTTTCCACTGATAAATGATGCTTCGACTAAAGGCTTGAAGACAAGGAAAACTCTGTCAAAGCAACTTTCAGGACCTGGATGGTTTAAATAGGTAGGATTCTTACATTGCCCTTTGATACTCATTTCACTGTTTTCCATGTTTTGGTTGACTTCTGAGCATAAAGAAAGAAAAACAATTGTGGTTTGTGGTAATAGATTTTGTTCTGGTCTTCTTGAATGAAAAACTTAAACAAATCTGAAAAGAAGAACAAAAAAATTATAGAATAAACAATAACATAATCAATTTTTATTTACACAAAACCCAAAATATCTAAAGCATAAAAATTTGATATTGAAGAACAAGTGCTCCTATTGGTTCTCCAGTAAATACTAAAAGTTGGAAGGCGGTAGGGCACTCAGCCACACATATACAGAGAGAGGAATAAAGTGCGCAAGTAAAGACTATGAAGTCATTTCATTACCACACATACTCCTTGGAGAGGGGCGATTCCATTTGTGAAGGACCCCAACTTCACATGACTCAATACTCTTAACTTAATACAAAAACTATAGAGGATTCTAGATTAGGTAATCATAGATACATATAAACTATCCAATTCTTAACTTCTTAAACTGAAAAGCATGCACTTTCAATTCGTAAGAACAGGATTATTGATAGTAATTTGTAAGTCCGAAAGGTTGGACTTCCATATAATAGGTCGGGAGGATGACCTTAGGGGCATGCTCAGGACACTGGGATGTGCTGTAGAAAATGACACTAGTTCTTGGTCATGTTTAAAGAAAGCCATTTCTTCCTCAGTCGAAGTCACCCACACCTCTATTCTATCAACCCGTCTTTTGTCAGTCTACGATGTAATATTAAAATGCTCAATAGGAAGGATACATACCCAAATTGGATTTCCCCACCCAAAATTAGCATTGTACAATCCAAAATTACACAAGCATGTGAAGAAGAAAGGTTTATTGGTATCATCTCCCAAAATTGCCCATGCCTTCTTGTAAGGCTCACAAATGATTTCGACTACCTCACTCCCTTTCAATCTTTGCGCAATCTCCCATTCCCTTCCTCTCAGCCATGCACCAAGTCCTTCGACTCAGTTCCACTCTCCTTAGTGCTTTTAATACATGCCGGCGCCATTAAATTTCCAAGTGAGTTTGATAGTATTTAAGTTTCATGGAACATTTCCAAATGGACGTCATCACTACTTCAACATAGGTAGGCTTTGGCACAGTTGAACTGGCTACGGTATCTTTGTCTTCATCAATTTTTGAGGAATCAAAGGCGTGTCTCTTTCAAACAAATTAGGAATTTTCAACTCCACGAGAGACAGCACCAGGAAAGACTCAATTTGGAAAATGTTATACTGCACTGATTTCAAGTTGGACAACTTCTCTAGAGCCACGAGAGGTTCTAGAACCAACTCCTGATGAATGTGGTTTTGCCGGCTGTGTCAATTAACCTGTAGCAAGTGCAAATGCCAATTGCATATCCACCATAAGCAAAGAAAGTAACTTGAATAAGCAGTCATGATTAAACCTTCATATTTAGTATCAATGGGAAGGAGCTCCGAGAGTATCAAACCATTAGGCCGTTGTAGAAAGGTGAAGAGATGAATGTTCGCACGAGCTTCAACATACTCGACACCCTGATCTTCACATTCAATGATATTGTTATCTTTGATTCTACCAATTAATGGGTAGTAGTGAATTAAGGTTGCAGATAGTGATTTCTTTAGCAACTGGGATAGTTGTGCAGATGTAGATCCATACATAGCAAGATGAAGCTAATCCAAGAGGCAGAGATTGAAATTTCTAAGGTGAGGAGGGGTTGGAGGGGTTGGAGTGGCTGGTTGAGTAATTTATTTCTTAATTCTCTCAATCTTCACCTCCATGTTTGCTATAGCTTTGTTTCGATATCTAAGAAACGTATTAGTCTTGTTGTTCACAACCCAATAGAACTTGGTATATATAGGCTATTTTAGTTTTAGAGCTCGGTAACATGCATGAGACATATACTGCTGCAAGTGTTAATTAATTTACTAAGTATATCTTTCAAGAAAATGTAAAGAGAGATTTGGGAAACCAAATCAAGTGATCAAACCAGAAATGTAACTTAGTTTAGTTACATCACTAGGTTCCATTTTTAATTACATTAGTTCTAAGTGGATAGATTCTAAGTTTACATAGTAAATGCTTAAATTATCAATAATCTTATACTTAGACGAAAGGAGGTACTTGCAGCTCTTCTATTAGCAGTACAATTTAATATTAAGGATAGTTTAGGGTTAGCAGTTATGATAGGGGTAGAGAGTCCTTTTACTATTGTTGTTACTGTTATTTGTTATTGTTGTTTACTAAGTTAGTTATGTCAGCTGGCAGAGTTATTAGCCAACTCAGCAATCAATTACCACTCAATGGATATATTGGAGCCTAGGGTGTAATGCAAGGTTTATGAAAAAAATATCAGAGATTTCTCCTTATATTCTTCTCTTTCTTTTCTCTTTCTTCTTTTCAAATTTCTGAAAAACTCATTCTAGATTGTTAAGCACTATCAATTTGGTATCAGAACCACTCTCCTTGCAACTAATAATCATGGTGAATCCAAGCAACCAAGCTCTGCAACAACAACTAAATCTTCAATTGGAGGAGTAGCAAAGACTAGGGTAACACAGGGCAATGATCGATGGAAGGATGTTGAATATGGAGACTCAATTGGACAGATTGACAGAACGATTGGCTGGCTATGATGGATTGCAAAAGGGATTCCTAACCATCAATCGCAGGTTAGATGACCTGTTCAATAGAATTCCAATTCCAAACCCACAAATTCCTTAACCCATAAACCCACCAAATCCATTACCTTAGAACCCCCAAAATCAAACCTTACTTAACGACCAAAATCATCTAATGCCTGAATTGAGAGATCCTTATGTCCATTGAGACCACCCCATCCATTAAGGTCAGCCATTACCTCGCAGGAATTAACCATACTTGAGAGGTGATAAATATCCCCATAACCTACTAGAACACAGAATGGAGGAGGCTTACAACCTTATGACTTTATTACCCAGGATTAATCTCCCTAGATTTGATGGTGATAATTTTTTTGATTGGTTATACAGGGTGGAACAATTCTTTGAGGTGGATAGAACTCCAGACCTAGCTAAGGTTTGTTTGGCTTCCATCAACCTTGAAAGAAGGGCATGGCAGTGGCACAAGGCTTATATGGCATCAGTTCCTAGAGGAAGAGTGATGTGTAGACATTATGTTGCAGACATGGCCTTGAGATTTGGAAGGTCTATTGATGAAGACCCTATTTCCAAACTGGCTAAACTCAAATTGATTGGATTAGTGTAAGAGTATCAGGAGCACTTTGAACACTTACTGAATAAGGTAACCTTACCTGAATTTCAAGCTATTAGTCTTTTTTTAAGTGGGTTAAATGAGTAGATAGAGAGTGCAGTTACGTGTTTTGAACCCCAAACCCTAATCAAAGCTATGAATCTAGCTAGATACCATGAAACCACCTTCAAAGCCTTAAACAGAAAATAAAACGATCAAACTAAAACTTACAACCTATTACCAGCCTCTAAACTTCCCCCACTATTACCTACCTTTAAACCATATGTTACTGGAGGTGCTAGTAATTCGGGCTATACCACCAAAATCCATTATGCCAATGCCAACAAACTTAATACCATAGTTAAACCAATTAAGAGTTTGACACAAAGTGAATAGGAGGAGAAGAGAGCTAAAGGCTTGTGATAAAGATGTGATGAGAAATATGTTCCAGGTCACAGGTGTAAGAAGACTTAGTTGTTTCATGTTTTAATAGATTTTGATAATGTGGAGAGGGAAGGTTTGGGTGAACAGGTTGATCTAATTAGTTAGGAGGAGTCTGATGATATTAATAATAAAGGAAATAAAGGTAAAGCTCTTGCAATGGAGGAACCTGTCATATCTCTCCATGCCATGTTAGGGTTAGGGAACTATAAAACATTGAAGTTACAAGGGCGAATCAAGAAGCAGAGTGTAGTTATGTTGCTTAACACAGGCAGTACCCACAATTTCATCAGTGTGAGTACTGCCCGGCAACTAAAGTGTAAACTTCAACCCATGGCCAAGATGAAGGTGATGGTGGCCAATGGTGAAGCCATAAATGCACAGGCCATGTGTCTGAAATGGCAGGTGCAGGGTGAAGGATTTACTGATGACTTTATAGCAATGTCACTGGGAAGGTGTGATGCTATATTAGGTATGCAATGGTTTGCTGCTGAGAAAAAAATATTGTGGGATTTTGATAGGAGACTGTTGGAGTTTTAGAGAGGTTCTAAGAAGGTACTGCTGCAGCCAATTCAAGACTCACAAGGAAAGCTAATTGAGGGTAAGAGAATATCTAAGTTATTGCATGATAACTCACCTGCAGTAATAACTCAAGTATACAGAATACAAAGCTGCAACCAATCTCAATGGGAGGAGGAATGGAGTTATTACAATTTAGAGCAGTTTACTGAAGATGAGATCAAGGTTAACAAGCTTAAAACTCTGTTGACTGACTTTAAGGATATCTTTGCTGAACCAGTAACATTGCCACCTGCTAGATCACATGATCATAAGATTCAATTGAAGGATGAGACTCAAGTAGTGCAAATCAGACCCTATGGATACCTTTCTATTTAGAAGGATGAAATTGAAAAGAAAATTGATGGAATGCTAGAATCTGGAGTTATAAGGCATAGCAACAATGCATTTTCTTCACCCATTGTAATGGTTAAGAAGAAAGATGGCACCTGAAGATTATATGTAGACTACAGACAACTCAATCAGTTAACTATCAAGGATAAGTTTCCAATCCCTATAGTAGAAGAACTGATTGATGAATTACATGAGGCTGCTATCTTTACTAAGCTAGACTTGAGATCTGGTTATCACCAGATTAGGATGTACCCCAACGACATTCACAAGACTGCCTTCAGATCACACAGTGGTCACTATGATGAGTTCATGGTCATGCCATTTGTTCTAACCAATACCCCTTCAACATTTCAAAGCTTGATAAATGAGGTATTTATGAGGTAACTGAGGAAATTTATTTTGGTCTTCTTTGATGATATCTTGGTTTATAGTCAAGATTGGGAATCTTATTTACAGCACTTGAAGATCACCTTTCAGCTTCTTAGAGAACACCAATTATATATAACAGAGAGCAAGTGCTCTTTTAGGGCAAAGAAGGTAGAATATTTAGGGCATATCTTATAATAAGGTAGTTGTGGATGGAAAGAAGGATGGAGAGCATTCTGACATAACCTGTACCTCAAACTATAAAAGAATTAAGGGGTTTTTTGAGGTTGATAGGTTATTACAGGAGGTACATCAGGAATTATGGGAAGATAACCAGACCCCTGACTACATTACTATGTAAAGACCAGTTTGGATGGAATAAGAAGGCTTAAGAAGCCGTTGAAACCTTGAAGGCAATAATGTGTGCTGCACCTGTACTGGCCATGCCAGATTTCAGTCAGCCCTTCTAAATTGAGATAAATGCCTCAAGCTATGGAGTGGGAGCAGTGTTGGGACAAAATAGGAGACCTATAGCATACATCAGCAAAGCCTTATCTACTAAGCACCAGTAGTTGTCTGTTCATGAGAGAGAAATGGTGGCAGTAATGTTTGCTATCAAGAAATGACATTCCTGCTTATCTAGAAGGCATTTGATCATATACATAGATCACCACAGTTTAAAATACCTCTTGGAACAAAAAATAACTACACCCGCTTAGCAAGATTGGTTAGCCAAGATGATGGGCTACGATTATGAAATTAGGCACAGGAAAGGAAGTACAAATAAGGTTGCAAATGCCTTGTCAAGAAGGCCAGTAACTGGAAGTGATGAAATGACTGAAGAGGTTATGGCGATGGCACTCAATGGAATTAATACTGAACTATTACAACTAATTCAGCAATCTTGGTACCAAACTACAAAAAGCCATAGAAGACCTGTAACAACACGGATCCAGATACCCCAAGTTCAGTTAGGAAAATAACCAACTCAGGAGGAAAAGGAAGTTAGTAGTGGGAGAAAACTCTGAACTGAGGAAGGAACTACTAACCTATTTCCATGATAGTTCCTTAGAAAGGCACTCTGGGTACCAGTCTACACTGAGTAGGCTCCAAGCAGTCTTTTATTGGAAAAGGATGAGAAAAGACATAAGGCAACACCTGAGGGAATGCTTGGTATGTCAGAAGTCTAAATATAATGCTGCTGTTAGTTTTAGTCTGCTGTAGCCACTCCCAATCCCAACCAAGATTTGGTCCAGTATAGCCATGGATTTCATAGAAGATTTGCCTAAGTCTCAAGGAAAAAAAGTCATATAAGTGGTCATTGACAAGCTCAGTAAGTATGCACACTTCATACATGTCTCTTATCCTTATTCTGCTATAACAATTGCACAATTGTTCCTTGGTAACATTGTCAAACTACATGGATTACCTAAATCTATTGTATCTAATAGAGATAAGGTGTTCATGAGTAAATTTTGGGGAGAATTGATGGGTAAACTAGGAGTTCAGCTCAAGATGTCCACTGCCTATCACCCACAAACTGATGGGCAGTCTGAAGTGCTCAATAAATGTTTAAAGACTTACCTCAGGTGCATGACTGCTGATAAGCCTAAAGAGCGGACCAACTGGTTACCTCTACCTGAGTATTAGTATAATACTTGTTACCACTCAGCTATACACTCCACACCCTTTGAGGTAATGTATGGCCAACCCTCTCCATTACATTTGCCTTACATACCAGGAGATTCCAATAATGAAACAGTGGATAGTTCTCTTGTGGCCAGAGAATCTACCATGAGGCTACTAAAATATCATCTAAAGAGAGCGCAAGATAAGATGAAAGCATAAGTGGACAAACATAGATCTGACAAGGAGTTTGAGAAAGGCTCGTAGGTTTATTTGAAGCTTCAGCCATATAGGCGGATGTTAAAGTTAAGTTTTAAAGAAAAATCTTATATTGTATTGATTCAAACAATTACAACTGCATATATACTCCTAAAGGGAAAGACACAAATACCTATACAAAAGTATATACACCAACACTCGCCCTCAAGATGGAGCAAATATATCTCTCATGCCCATCTTGCAAATATTAGGATGAAAATCACAACTACCATGACCTTTAGTAAAGATATTAGCAAGCTGATTCTCAAATTTTACAAAAGGTATACAAATTAATCTCGTATCTAGCTTTTCCTTAATGAAGTGTCTATCAATCTCAATGTGTTTTGTTCTGTCATATTGTACTGGATTTTGTGCTATGTTAATAGCAGTAGTGTTGTCACAGTACAACATAAGAGGTCTCTCCCAAGCTAGCATAAGATCTTGCATTAGCTTTTTTAGTTATAGCAACTCACAAGTTCCATGTGCTATTGCTTTATACTCTGCTTCTGCACTTGATCTAGCAACTACAGTCTAGTTCTTACTTCTCCATGAAACTAGATTTTCACCAACTAATATGCAATATCCCGAGATGGATCTTTTATCATCAAGTGATCCAGCCCATTCTGCATCAGTATATGCTTCAATCTTTAAGCTTCCATGATTCTCAAACAAAAGTCCTTTTTCCAAGGGTAGATTTGAAGTATCTCAGAATACAATGAACTGCATCTAAGTGAGTGGACTGTGGATCATGCATAAATTGACTCACCATACTAACAACATAAGCTATATCTAGTCGGGTGTGAAACAGATAAATCAACTTCTGAACCAATCTCTGGTAACTCTCCCTATCAACACATTATCCATCATCATTCTATAACTTGAGATTAGCTTCTATAGGTGTGTTAACAGGCATGCCTCCAAGCATACCAATCTCCTCTAGAAGGTCAAGAACATATTTCCTTTGGGATAAGAAAATATCCTTTTCAGACTGAGCTACTTCAATTCCCAGAAAGTACCATAGTGTTCCCAAGTCTTTTATCTTAAACTCTCTAGTAAGGTGATTTTTTATCCTAGACACTTTTACAGGATTATCTCCTGTAATAACTATATCATTAACGTAAATAATGAGAATAGTAATTTTTCCATTGCAATGTTTAATAAACATAGTGTGATCAGCATTACTTTGTTGATATCCAAAAGATAACATTGCCCTATTAAATTTATCGAACTATGCTCTAGGAGACTATTTAAGACCATACATGGACTTTCTCAATTTGCAAACCTTCCCTTCAGTCTTTTAACAAGAGAACCCTAGAAGAATCTCCATATAAACTTTCTCTGTAAGATCTCCATGCAAGAAAGCATTCTTCATATCTAGTTGATGCAAATCCCAACCAAGATTCACTACACAAGAGATAAGAACTCTAATAGAATTCATCTTGGCAACTGGAGCAAAAGTTTCTTGATAATCTACCCTATAAGTTTGAGTGAGTCCTTTTGTAACAAGCCTCGCTTTGTATCTCTCAATTGTCCCATCAGCTTTCCTTTTAATGGTAAATACCCATTTACAGCCAACTTTCCATTTTTCTCGAGCAAGACGAGTAAGTTCCCAAGTATCATTTTTAGACAATGCTTTCATTTCCTCAACCATAGCATCATTCCATTTAGGTTCAACAAGTGCTTCGTTCCAACCATGTGGAATAGATACATAGGACAAAGAAGACAAAAAAGCTCTATAGGATGGAGAGAATGAATTATATGAGATATAATTAGAGATTGGATGATGATTACATGTCCTGACTCCTTTTCTAGTTGCAACAGAGAGATTAATATCATCAATAATAGGAATATCACAAGGTAAATTTGAAGAATGAGTAGGATCTGAAGACTTACAATTCAAAGGAGCTTGTGCTGGCTGTGGAACTGAGTTTAAGATTGACTCTTGGCTAGGTAAAGCATTTTCAATGGTTATAACTTTATGTTTTCTGTTACTATATGTAAGCAAATCATTATTTTCCAGTCTCATAAGACCCTTACTTCTATTAAGAGTTTTACCTTTTCACCATCATTCTTTTTCTCAACCTCCAGTACAATTTCCTTATTTACAATCTCTTCATTTTCCTTCTCCATGTTACCTTCCTCCACAAATGATATTCTCCCCCCCCCCTCTTTGTCTTCCATAAGTTAACTCGAAAGATGATATTCACTCCCCTTAACCTCGATGAGTCAACTCTTCTTCATAATTACTCTCCCCCTGAAGAGATGACAAAGAGAAATAGGTATCAGATTCCCAAAAAGTGACATCCATACTGATATTAGTCTTCCTAGTAGGTAGATGGTAGCATTTATATCCTTTTTTAGTTGTAGATTACCCAATAAAGATACATTTTAAACCTCGCGGATCAAGTTTGTTAATGTCCTTTCTATGCTCATGCACAAAGCTGACACAACTGAACACTTTAGAAGGAACAATGAATGAACAATTACTAAGAAGAAGATCCACAGGAGTCTTAAAATCGAGAGCTCGTAATGGTATCTGATTGATAAGATAAGCTATTGAGAGAACTACATCCCCTCAATAAATTTTTGGAACATTCATAGTGAACATCAACGACCTTGCTACCTCTAATAGATGTCGATTTTTTCGTTCTACAACACCATTTTGAGCAAGAGTATAAACACAACTAGTTTGATGAATTATACCATAATCACAAAGATAGTTTTAGAATGACCCCTCAGTATACTCAGTACCATTATCACTTCTCAAAACTTTTACTTTAGCATCAAACTGAGTGCAAATCATCTTGTGAAACATCTGAAAACATTGAAACACTTCATTATTTCCACGCATAAGATACACCCAGGTAGTTTGACTATAACAATCAATGAATGTAACAAACCACTTATAACACAAAAGGAGAAGGACTCTTAATGTTCATTGGAGGATAAGAGGAGTATGTATGTTTCGCAAAATCACAAACATCACAAGTCAAATTGCTTAGATTACACTGCTTGAGTAACTTAGGAAAGATATTTCCCAAAACCAAAAAGGATGGATGTCTTAAGCGATGGTGCCAATGAACCAACTCCTGTTGAGAAGAAGTTATAGAACTATTTTAAAGAGCTTGACCAAAAATATCAGCTTTAGACAATATCCCTAGACCATATTCTAACAAATACAACCCATCCTACTCTTTACCATAGCCAATTATTTTTTCCGTTCCCAGTTCCTGAAATATACAAGAAGATGAATCAAAGGATACAGTACAATTGAAGTTTTAGTAATAGTACTAATAGATAAAATATTCATGAAAAACTTTGGAACATGAAGAACGGATGACAAGTTCAAGGAAGGAGTACAACGAATGGAACCTTTCCTGAAATGGATGACAAAGATCCATCGGCTACTCAAACCTTTTCTTTACTTGAACAAGGAAAATATGAAGAAAAACTGCTTGAGTTACCTGTCATATAGTCTGAAGCACCTGAGTCTATGATCCATGGTCTTGAATCAAAAGATGAAAGTGTAGTGAGAGCATTAGCAAAACCAAAAGAAGATGCCATATGAGAATTACAATCTAGTCAAGTCGACAAGTGCTTGAGATATTGTAATTCTTCTTTACTAAGAGAAGTGCAATTCCTATCACTATTACCTCCCAATCTACTATCTAGTGGTTGAACCTTGTTTAAACTCCTTGTTATCTCTACTTCCAGTATTTATAATGGCTCGAGGATTACAAGTTACATTCGACATTCTTAAGTCCGAAATGAACTTAAAATATGCCCTCAATAATCACTTATAACAACTGGTTAGTAGTAAAAAGAAGTCAAAAAATATAACAAGAAGCAACCCAAAGCCAAATAGATTGAACAAAGAACCAATAAAATACTTTATATCACCAACATTTAGCCAAAAAACTACAACAATCCAAATTAGAACTAACCCACAACTAGAAAACCTCTAAAATGTTAATTTCTAGCAAACACCTCCAAAACGCAGCCCAGATAGTGTCAACCAGCCAAACAGCCTTCAAATTATAGCCAAACAGCCTCCAAAACACTTCCATCTCCCAAATTAGTCTTAAGGTTGCAATCAAACCTCCAAATCGCTACCTAGGGAGGAATAAGATTGATAAAAACTTGTTGAAAACAACCAAGATCAAGGGATTTCAGAAAAAATGGAAGACTTAAGGCAAGAACAGAAAATTGCGAAATTGACCTCCAAAATGGCAATAGATCAAAACAAAAGTTTGGGGGCTTTGGTCAACAAAGGGCTGCAAGATTTTATGTCCAAAAAGTTTCGAGTTTCGTCGCCAGTCAACTCTGGTCAATAGAAACAGTGGCATTGGAGGACTGTTCCTACTCTGATACCAAGTTAAGTTTTGGAGAAAAATCTCATATTGTATTGATTCAAACAATTACAACCTATATATATACTCCTAAAAGGAAAGACACAAATACCCTATACAAAAGTATATACACCAACAGTTAGTTTCTAAGAGGCCCTTTTACAAGTTATCGTATAAGTATTCTAGTCCATTCAAAGTCATAAGCAGAAGGGGCAAGATGGCTTATCAATTGGAACTACCAGCTGCAGCTAAAATCCACAACACCTTCCATGTATCCCAACTCAAACAACACATTGGAAATTTACCAGTGCAACCTGAATTACTTGAATCTAATAAAGATGGAAGCATAGTGCTACAACCTATAGCCATATTGGATAGGAGATTCATTAAGAAACACAACAGGGCTATCACCCAGGTGTTGGTGCAATGGGCTCACTCCTTCCCATAAGATGCCACTTGGGAAGATTATGCAAGGTTCATTCAAAAATTTCCTAATTTGACAAACAACACTTGAGGTCAAGTGTTGTTTGTCGAGGGAGTATTTGTTAGCAGTACAATTTAATTGTAAGGATAGTTTAAGGTTAGCAGTTATGATAGGGGTAAAGAGTCCTTTTACTATTTTTGTTATTGTTATTTGTTATTGTTGTTTCCTGAGTTAGTTATGTCAGCTAGCAGAGTTGTTAGCCAACTCAGCAATTAGTTACCACTCCAACGAATATATTGGAGCCTAGTGTGTAATGCAAGGTTTATGAAAAAAAATATCAGATATTTCTTCTTCTCAAATTTCTGAAAAACCTATTCCAAATTGTTAAGCATTATCATCTTCCTATGATCTTATGTTCGAGCAGTAAGAAGAGTTGACTATGGAAAAAGTATAATAGTCTCTGCTCTCAACAAAATGCATGACACTTAATATTATTTAAGCTACTTTGGAGGAAAAGAATTCATGTGTAGCTACCAATTAATTTTTTGAGGATCCATGTAGCGAATCCTAATGTTTTGGAATTAATTGTATTGTTGTTATCATTGTTGGTTACATGATTGTTTGAACATAACAAAAATTAGATGAAAATTGAATAAAAACACTTTAAGAACTTGATGATTTGACAAAATTAGACTGTCTGATCAGATTCCAATCAAGGGACTTGGATTACAAGTAGCAAATGCAAAGAGATCATGTTCACACTCAAATAAGGCCATTTCTTGAGCTTCCATTGTCACATATGCTTCAATCCCATCCCCTTGTTTGGTATCCATCAATATGAAAATATTCTTATCCACACAAGCAGCAGTGCTAGCCCACATTGGCTTTCCCCATCCAAAATCTACTTCATATATGGGGAACCTGCACCAACTACTACACCTAAACACAATTTTATTCTGTTTTTGTAACAAGTTCCTTGCCTCATTTAAACACTCTTTTATGACAGATAACCATTCATTTCCCCTAAACCTTTTGGCATAAGTACTGCAAAACATTATCATAGCTTCCCTCAATTGACCTACCAAGCCATCCAACTCAATCTCACTCTCTTCTTCTATGCTCATTGACACTCCAAAAACCCAACTCAGATTTGCCATCACTGTATTTTCCACCAGAGGAGGTACCATCCTAGGAGCCAAGTTGATATTCTGAAGTAAAAGACTGCTAGATTTTCCCGCATCATCAATATGCTCCGAGCTTGCTTTCTTAAATGCAGAGATGGCGCATTAATAAAGCAATGCAGTCACAGCTTCAACACGAGTAGGTTCAAGCCCTTTGTCAGCAACTATAGCTTTTAGTGTAACAATTTTCGAGGCTTCAAACACAAACCTCCTTGTAACATAATTATGATTCCCTCTGTTAACCGCAGATTCCGGCCTAATCTGCAAATCACCCAAAGGAAACAATAACTGCTGCTTTGAAATTGAAGGGCAGTACTTGTATCGTTTCAGTTTCAATACCTGAATTGCCTGCCATGGCACTGGCAGCAGCCCAGTCTTTGTTAAATTTGGTCATGGTAGCCATGTCTGCAACCTTGTGAGACATGCACAAACCCAAAGCTATACCTCCACACTCAAAGAAATTGACTTGAATGGCCAATAAACTACTTAAAATTGTGTCCTTCCATTGTAATTCATCAGGAAACAAACAATTGAGAAATTCAACTCGAGGGCGTTTGAGAAACTAGCTTGAATCTGATCTTTGCTTCTATAAATAACACTCCCTTGTCGTTGCAATCAATGGAAACTCTATCTTTGATAGAACCTGCAAATGGGTAGTATTTGGCAAGTGTTTCAGAGAGTGCATTCTTGAGGATAGTGGAATATTCTTCATTGAGATTGGATTTGGATGAGCTCTACTACAGATGATTAGTATAGAAGAGAACTAGAGGGACATACATTTGAGCAGAGACATAATCAAAGAGGGAGAGATTGTGGATTCTAAGGTGAGGAGGAGTTGGAGTGGATGGTTTGACAGTTTCCCTGGAAATAACTTCAACATTCATGGAGTTACTACTCATTGTTGCTTACAGATCAAAGAGACAAATGAGAGAGAGAGACAACGTATGGAATTGTTAAATATGGGATTCCAGGGAGAAACAGAGTACATGTACCTGTGAATAATAAAATATAGGAAACGGGTCAAGGGGCACTTAAGTTTATATAATGACAAGATGATCAAGTAAACTTTGACATAGTCAGGATTCGCTTATAATATTGAGGCAAAGCCAATTGATATTATCAGTTGCTTTCATTTTCTTAAGATGGACAAATTCAAGGTCCACTTGAAGAAGTTCAGAATTTCTTCTTTTTTTTTTTTTTTTTCTTTAGTTGGGGTTGTCAAGGATGCCCATTTCACTGTTTTTCCATATGTTGTTTGATTTCCAAGCATAAAGAAAGAAAAGACAATTGCGTTTGTGGTAATAGATTTTGCTCGTATTCCTGAATTGAAAAATCAAACAAACTCTTAGCTACTCACACATTAGCATAATGATAATAATAATAATAATAATAAATAGAATAGAAAAAGACAAGAAAAGAATCTATTGAGAATACACTTGATGTATAAACAAAGGACTTCAATTCTTTGTCCAGTAAATCCTAAACATATGAAGGAAAGGGCAATTCCCAAGTTTACAGGACTCAAACACTAAAACAGTAGAGGCTTTTAGAGTAGGTATGTGAATCATTACATTAATGATAGATACATATAACATAAGACACATTGAACCCATTCTCTTAGATGCATATAAAATAAGACACTAACTAAAAACAGTACCATCAAATTCTTAACGTTTTAAACTGAAAAGCCTGCACTTACAAATCCCAGCAACTGGATTATTTTTACTTGTGTACAAGATATAATAGGCAACAATTATTGATAGTAATTTGTTTGTCCTAAAGATTGGACTTCGGTCCAGACGATGACCTGCCGGGCATGCCCAGGACACTTGGATTAGGAGTAGCAAATGCAAGTAGCTCTTGATCACGTTCAAAGAAGCCATGTCTTCCTCGGTTAGAGTCACCCACGCCTCTATTCCGTCAAGTCCTCCTGTGTCGATCAACGATATAATATTGTTATGCTTAGCAGAAGCAATACTAACCCAAATTGGCTTTCCCCACCCGAAATCAGCATCGTACAATCCAAAATTACACAAGCTGGTGAATATGGAGGGTTTTATGCAATCATTTCCCATTATTTCCCTGGCCTTCTTGAAATGCTCACTAATTACTTGGAGTGCGTCAGTCCCTTGAAGTCTTTGTGCAAACTTGTGACGGAATTCTCCCTTCCCTTTCCTTATCTCAGCCACCAAGCCCTTCAAGTCAGCTCCACTCTCCTCGTTGCATTCAATAGATAACGGCACCAACAGAATTCCAATTGAGTTTTGTGGTAAAGCTGGCACGACCCTTTTGCGTATGTTCACAGCTAGAGCCAATGCATATCGTTTTGGAGATTTAGAGTTTGATAGCATTGAAGCTTTGGTTGAACATTTCCAAATGAGCGCCATCACAGCTTCAACACGGGTAGGCCTTGGCACAGTTGAACTGGCTGCAGTAGCTCGGAGTACCTCAGTTTTTGAGGCATCAAAGACATATCTCTTGGAGACACACTTGTTATTTTTCAACTCCAAGAGAGGCTGCACCGGGGAGAAATCAATTGGTGGAAAGTGGGATATTCCATTGAATTCAGGTAGGACGACTTCCTGTGACCCCCGAGAGGTTCCTGCCCAACTATTGATGAATGTGGTTTTGCTGGTTGCATCAAAGAACTTGTGGGAAGCGCTGAAGCCAATTGCGTATCCACCACAAGCAAAGAAAGTGACTTGAATGAGCAGTAGAAACCCCGTGATTGATTCTTGGGATTCAATCTCAGTGGGAAGGAATTGCAGAGTATCCTACCATCAGGCTGTTGCAGAAAGGTGGAGAGAAGGATGTTGGCACGAGCTTCGACATACTCAACACCCTGGTCTTCACATTCAATGATGATGTTATCTTTGATTCTACCAGCAAATGGGTAGTAGTGAGTTAAGATTGCAGATAGTGATTTCTTTAGCAAATGGGATCTTTCGGCACCAGTAATACCGTCACTGTTATTAGGGTAAAAGAGAACTAAAGATCCATATGCAGCAGGACCAAGCTGATCGAAGAGGCAGAGCTTGAAGTTTCTAAGTTGAGAAGGGGTTGGAGTGGCTTGTTTAATGGTTTTTTTCTTGATTCTCTCAATCTTCACCTCCATGTTTGCTATAACTTTCTCTTGAAGTATATTGTTGTCTTGTTGTTCACAACCCTATAAAGCTTGGTATATATAGAGCTCAATAACATGTATTTAAGTACCGACTACGTCTTCCTTCAAGCAAGTACAGTGAGAAATGTGAAATGTGGCTAACCAACTCAAATCAATGCAAACAGAATACCAGAAGCACTTCATTTTTAATTACACTCCAAGTGGAGAGATTCTAAGTTTTCATAGTCAACCCAAAATTTCAATAATCTTACTAGGTTATGATCTGATCAATACCACAACAGCATTGCTATACTTTGATGATATGGACTTGCTGCTAGTCTTCCTATTCTTACTGCTGACCATTAGGGGACTGGACTCTGGAAGAGTGTAACAGTCTTGCTCTTATTGTTAGATTTTCATGTAATAGAAACTTAGACTAACTAGGATTCTCAACAACATGCATTACACATACACTTTTCACATTCCCCTTGGTTATTATTATGTGACCTGTTCTTATTCATGCTTTTTAAATGCAGGAAACTCTTTCTTAATCTATTTAAAGAGATCGAAGCGCGCGAGCTAGGATTCAGTCAGTATTCAAGCAAATTGAAGGAAAAATTTGGGTTGAAAAGCCAAGTCAATTAGACTTTGATGAAAGGGGTGTGCTGACTTTGCAAATATTATATATACTTAGTAAAATCATATATTACACATTCTTGTTAACTTGTTACTGTGATAGAAACTTCAGACTGGCTTGAATTTCAGCCGAAGGAAAATATTCAAACAAATGCAAGGATATATTCTTGATGCCAACTGCCACGGTAAGTAAAACAATTAGGAAAGAAATTATAAAATTGGCCTTGACAAAATGAACACTCTGTGTTGGCAACTAAATCATGAGAGTGAGTTAGAATCTGTTCACTAGTATGTGACAAATTATGATAAGGATTTCACTTATTTTACTCTCATGGGAAGAGGAAGAGAATCTGTAATATTGAGGGGATTTTATTTCAACTTATATTTTTATTCTTGTTTTATTTTATTTTAATAATACGTGTCATGGATCCTTTCCTTAACTTCTAGTACCACTCATCATCAAAGGCTCGATGTTTCTTTTGAAAATTATGTTTTAGTTGAAGCCCGAATGTGACTGTTGATTCAAATGTAAAGTATTTTGGCATTTAAAAGTTTGAGATAGAATTTTACTTTAATTTAGAATGAGAGGTTTATAAAAATAAAGAGTTATATTCTATGTGCAATTAATAGGTTTATTAAATCTTTTATTAAAAAAATAAATAAATAAAAACACGTTTTCTTTTTTCTTTTTTCATAAGAAATGATATTTGTGCACTTTTTTTTATGATACTTTTCAATGAATAATCAGAAAGAATTGGACAAAGGAGTGTGCAAATATATGTTCTTCAGAAAATTATACTTTTCTTTCTTGCTTTCTTTCTTAAGATTTATCCGATAATAGATCTAAAATTTAAGGTAGTTAATATTTAGATGGAGTGGGGAGATATAAGATATTTGAACAAATCACTTATTTATATTAACCGTATGTTGTAAGAGTAATGACTCATTGCTCATATGGCTTAGAATACTCTTTTTGATTAAATGTTTGAGGAATTTTTTTTTTTTTTTTTTTTTTTTTTTGGTACAATGAATTTATCAAATTTTATAGCTAGCAATTTTCACAGTAATTTCTTCAATTTTTTTTTTTTAAAAAAAAGAATATATTCTGAATTTAAACAATAAATTTAGAATCACTATTACTTAGATGGCCTTGAAAACTAAATTAAATCTTGAGTTACCAATTAAGACCAAAAACCAAAAAAAAAAATTTTTTGAGGCCCATAAGACAAATATGTGTGCATTTGCTTCGCTCATGGGCTACTGAACCGAACAAATTGACCCAGAAGACAACGCTTCCAACACTTGGATAAGACGGAGGTGTAGAAGGGGTACAAATTTTATCATTGAGAGAATTTAGTTGTAATCTAATCTCTGATTGATGTAAATATTATTTATGACAAAAAAATAATAATAAATTCTTAACAAAATCAGGCTAAGCAAAAAAAATATATAGAAGAATTAGTTTTATTTAAGAACTCCCCTCTATCTAGGAATTAAAAATAGAAAAATAAAAAATAATTATGTGTATACTAAACTTTAACTAGTTTTTGTCATCTACGGTTTATATTGTAAATGCCAAACTTTTGTCTTTCCTCAACCATAACAATCAACATACTTGAATGGTCACGATTTTTATTAGTATTATTTTAATAAGATAATTATTAATTTGATTTGACTGGTGATCTAAAAAGATTAGCACAAAAAAAAAATGATATTGATTTGATAGGATGTTAATGTCATGAACGTGAGATAAATAAACTTTTAAATTAATAATTTATTATATTTCATGGCTCGTTATAACTAATAAAATTATAAACTTGTTGAATTTTCAAAATATCTATCTTATAGCCCAGTTGAGATTGAGTTTCTTGATTCCCTTTTTTTTTCTTATGATCAACGAGTATAGTAATTGAAAATAACTTACATTGGAACAATATCTTATTGTTAGATCAACTGACACAATACTTGATAAAAAGTTATCTTGAAAATAACTTATACTGAAATAATATTTAGTTGCTAATTCAACTAACACAATACTTAATAAAAATTTATCTTGAAAATAACTTACACTGAAATAATATATAGTTGCTAGTTCAAATAACATAAGACTTGATAAAAAGTTATCTTATTATACAAAGAGAAAAACCAGGCTTGAAATCTAAGACTACCTCCAAGTGAAGGTCTCAACTCAAATCCAACATGGTGGCACACACACTTAATTCCCCTAATTAGAGTCCACTGCAGGTAAGTGGAACACTAGGGTTAAGGAAGGCATATGAAAGAATCTCCTTGTCACATTCAAATATAGCCATGTCTTTCTCTTCTAGGCTTACAAAAGCTTCAATGCCATCCCCATTTCTTGTATCCATCAAGACAATACTATTCTTGTACTCACAACCAATAGTACTTACCCATATTGGTTTTCCCCATCCAAATTCTATTTCATACAGAGGAAGTCTACACCAGCTTGAAAACTGGTACACTTGATTTTCATCACAATACATTGGCCTCAATTCTTCCATACTTTCCATGATCAGTGAAAACCACTTTTCACCACTAAAATTTTCCACATATTTATTACAAAGCTCCATCAATGCTTCTTTTTGCTTCCTCACCAAATCATGCAGTTCAACCTCACTATTCTCCTTGGTGTATACCATAAAATTCCATATCATGTTTCCCACAGACTTTTCAGGCAATGAAGGGATCATTCTTTTGCGCAAGTTCACTGCTTGATACTAACCCCAAAAAAATCTTCAGGACACAATTAAACTAAACTAATTCTTAAAACTCAAACTAGTTAATTCTTAAAATTCAAACTCGTTAAGAAAGGCTACGTCTTGGTCAAATCTCCCTCCCTAAGTCATCCCCTCCCCCCTAAAGGATAAAAATATAGGGACAAGTAGTTCTTATATATTGCCCTAAGTACAACTAATGGTAATGTTCATTGCTTACGTTTTGTACGGATTAAATATACAAATCACTGTCTTTGAAATTGTTTTTAGTGCAAGAGGGAGCCATTGCTGAGGTAGATAGTACTATATTTGCAATTTTTAACGTCAAGTGTGAGTAGAGAAATTGGGAAATAATATCCTGCGGGCTGCTACTTCTAGATAAGAAGTATTGAGCAAAGCATAATTTTTTTATTTTTTTTTTGGTACAATGAATTTATCAAATTTTATAGCTAGCAATTTTCACAGTAATTTCTTCAATTTTTTTTATTTTTTTATTTTTAAAAAAGAAGATATTTTGGATTTCAAAAATAAATTTAGAATCACTATTACTTAGATGGCCTCAAAACTAAATTAAAAATTAAATTTTGAGTTACCAATTAAGACCCAAAAAAAAAAAAAAAACTTGAGGCCCATAAGACAAATATGTGTGCATAGGCTTCGCACATGAGCTACGGAACTAACAAATTGACCCGGAAGACAAAGCTTGTAAACTTGGCTAAGAGGGAGGTATGGAAAAGGTTCAAATTTTATCATCGATCTATGTTTAATTAATTTTTTTATTATTTATAATTTATTTATGATGTGTGAATTTTTAGATTTATAATATTGTTATTGGTAATAGCTGAATTGAGAGAATTTAGTTGTAATGTAACTTCTTATTGATGTAAATATTATCTATGACAATAATAATAATGATAAACTCTTTACAAATCAGACTAATCAAAAAATATATAATAGAATTAGTTTTATTTAAGAACTCCCCTTTATCTAGGAATTATAAAAAATAATTATGTGTATACTAAAATTTAACTAGTTTATTAATAAAAAAATAAAATAAAAAATTAACTAATTTTTGTTATCTACGGTTTATATTGTAAATGCCAAACTTTTGTTCTTCCTCAACCAAAACAGTCATCATAATTGAATGGTCACGATCTTTATTAATATTAGTTTAACAAGATAATTATTGATTTGTTGAAAATGACCCTCTATTTAAAAAGATTAGCATAAAAAGAACAATCATGATTGGATAGGATGTTGATGTCACGAAAGTGAGATAAATAACCTTTCAAATTAATAATTTATTAATTTCATGGGGCGTTAGAAATAATAAAATTGTAATCTTGTTGAATGTTGAAATTTTCTATCTTACAACACAGTTGAGATTGAGTTGATTGATTCCCTTCTTCTTTTATTATGATTAACGAGTATAACAATTGAAAATAATTTACACTGAAACAATATCTGGTTGCCAGTTCAACTGATACAATATTTGATAAAAAGTTATCTTGAAAATATTTTACAATGAAACAATATTTGGTTGCTAGTTCAACTGATACAATATTTGATAAAAAGTTATCTTGAAAATAATTTACACTAAAATAATATATAATTACTAGTTCAACAGACATAATGCTTGATAAAAAGTTATCGTATTATATATAGAGAAAAACCACGCTTGGAATCTAAGACTAGCTCCAAGTGAAACTCTCAACTCAAATCCAACATGGTGGCGCACACAGTTAATTCCCCTAATCAGGGTCCATTGCAAGTAAGTGGAACACTAGGGTTAAGGAAGGCATATGAAAGAATATCCTTGTCACATTCAAATATAGCCATGTCTTGCTTTTCTAGGTTAACAAAAGCTTCAATGCCATCCCCATTTCTTGTATCCATCAAAACAATACTATTCTTGTACTCACAACCAATAGTACTTACCCATATTGGCTTTCCCCATCCAAAATCTATTTCATACAAGGGAAACCTACACCAGCTTGCAAACTTGTACACTACTTGATTTTCATCACAATACATTGGTCTCAATTCTTCCATACTTTCCATGATCAGTGAAAACCACTTTTCACCACTAAAATTTTCCACATATTTATTACAAAGCTCCATCAATGCTTCTTTTTGCTTACTCACCAAATCATGCAGTTCAACCTCACTATTCTCCTTGGTGTATACCATAAAATTCCATACCATGTTTCCCACAGACTTTTCAGGCAATGAAGGGATCATTCTTTTGCGCAAGTTCACTGCTTGCATTAATGTAGTTTTCTTCAGAGAAGTAGAAGTTGATCTCAAAGCAGCAATTGCAGATTTATAAATTAGTGCAGCAACGAGCTCTACTCTTGTTGGATTTTTCACCTTATGAATTATCATGGTCTTGAGTTCATCGATCTTCGAGGCATTGAAAACCAGCCTTCTACACACTGTATTGGATTTGACAACCTCAACTTCTGGGATAATTGGTAGCTCACCATGTGGGAATACAGACGCAGCGTTGAGCACTGGCAAGAGTACTTGTTGGTTAGTACTGCAGTTGAGGCTAAGGTTTGCCCAATCTTTGATGAAGTTGGTCATGGTGGATGTGTCCGCAAACTTGTGAGACATACACACACTGATTGCCATTCCTCCACAATCAAAGAAGCTGATTTGAATGGCCAATAAAGTTGAACTCGAATCCATTTCTTTCCACTGCAATTTATCTGCAAATAAAGGTTCAAGAAATTCATCTGTAGGATTCTCAAGGATCACAGCTAACTTGTGTCTGATCTGTGCTTCTACGAATAACACTCCCTCATCGTTACAATCGATGGAAACTCTATCTTTAATCTTACCAGCAACAGGGTAGTATAGACTTAGGGTTTCAGATAAAGATTTTTTGAGACTAGTGGAAATTTCAGAAATTTTGCTTGAACCAGTAAAACAGCCTTCATAAAAGAAAACCAGAGGAACATAGCTGCGGAAAACAACATGGTCTATGAAGGAAAGTTTGTAAGTTTTTAGGTGAGGAGTGGTAGGAGAGGAGGGTTTGATAGTTTCTCTAACCATAATTTCTACATCCATGGTAGTTACTCGTAGGAATCAGCAATGAATGTGTTTGTGGGGGACATTAGCCAAAGAAAGATTACACCATTTATTTATAGAGATCTTCACTTACAAATTGCAATTGCCCCCATTAATTCTTGAGTTTTTTAATTGTTGTAATTTTGACATGTAGAAATAAATTAATACATATAAATACAAATAAATTGAATAAATTGTTTTCAATCATTTATTATTTCAACTGGTATATTTTTTAATTAATTTACAATCCACCAGAATTTAAATCATAGATATGCTTGCCTGATGATACTAACCCCAAAGCCATAAAGACTACTCTTTTATCTCAACTCAACTCAATTAAACTAAACCAATTCTTAAAACTTAAAGTAGTTTAGATTTGCTACAAATAATTGTCTTCGTCAAATCTTCCTCCCTGAGTCATCCCCTCCCCCCAAAGGATAAAAATATAGGGACAAGTAGCTGTTATATATTGCCATAAGTACTACTAATCGTAATGTTCATTGCGTACGTTTTACATGGATTAAATATACAAAGCAGTCTTTGAAATTGTTTTTAGTGCAAGAGGGAGCCATTGCTGAGGTATCTAGAACTATATTAGCAATTTTTAACGTCAAGTGTGAGTAGAGAAATTGGGAAATAATATCCTGCTGGCTGCCACATCTAGAAAAATCTAAATCATAAAAAGTATTGAGCAAAGCATAATTCCACGAGTAATACACGTGTTGCCCGTGTACTTTTATTAATAGGAATCTTTGGCAGGATCATTAATCTGTTCTATATCATTTACTAGCTAGTGTTTGCCTGGTGTATTAGCAAATATTGATTTGGCTAGCTCCTGGGATGGAGGGAGATCAAAGTGTGCATGTAGTTTCTTTGGCTAGCTCAAACGTAAACATATATTGCTGGTCCAGATGTACAAGAGCGTGCTTCAATCCCATCCATATTTCTTGTATACATCAAAACAACACTTGTCTTGAAGCAACAATTCAGTAGTAGTAACCAATGGATTATGCCAATAACCCACCACTATAATGATCTATATGGCACTGGGACTTCAAAAGCCATCAGTCCTTTCTGTATCCATCAGAGATGGCGGCCGGTTCATGTAAGGTAGGTCTGGTGCGTACCACTAGGCCTAAAGTTAATACGATAGATATTAACACAAGATCACTAACAGTTTGGCAAACTCCAGAATCCCACAACCATCAGCCAAGCAGGATAATAGCAGATTAGACATCATAATAAGAGGCCTGAGAACCAATAAGTAGCATCTAGCATGCAGAGCATCTTCATACAAACCTTAAATGTTTCAGAATGTAATACAAAGCATCCCCACAAAATGTATACAATCTAGAGATTTTGCTGAAAGAGCAACTCTTAGGGAGGCATGATTTTGTATACTCCCATCTCACAATAAGCATGGGCCCGCATGTTGACCCACCTCATTGTGAGCGGACCATCTAGTAGATCATACCTATCTGACAATTTTTCTTACTAAAAAAGTGGAGTAACAGAGAGAGCATGCTTGCCTTGACCAAGCAACAAACAATGTAACTATTCAATTAGAGCCACCCAATTCCAAGCTTATTAACACATGTATAATATAATTACATATTGAAAACCAGTTCTACCAAGATAAATGAATAGCATACTATTATACATACACATACAGATATGAGATTCAGTAGTGCAAAAGTTGAGTACTGATTGGAATCAAGTATGAAGTTGCATAATTACCTGTGAATTGTAGCTTCTTTCTGTTAACCCTTCTATCAGTCCACTGCCAGCCCAACTTACCAGTTATGTCCTTCGGTTGCAGATGTTGGGTGGAACCAGACCTACCCTTCTGCGTATACCATCCGTCCAGATTTCAGACTGGTGAAATTCCACCACTGCATCAAGGTTTACGGTGTTCTTTGCTGACTGTCAACTCCAAACAGGTTTAGGAACAGCAAAGGAAATTGGTGACAATCCCAGAAAATTTAACCTTCCAAGCACATAAATCTTTTATCTACAAAGGACCGAAACCAATCAAAAATTGAGTCCTTGTCACAAAAAACATCCTTCATCACTATCATGAAGTTGTCTGGCTGGATACTGTAACGGGAACAAGACTTGAACTACTTGCAGCTTTTGATGCAGCAATCTCTTCTAAGCGCTTCCACGAGGCTTCATGTTTTGTTTTTATCTTCTCCAGTTTTGCTTCATCGTCCTGGAACTTGCGCAAGCATTCCTCAAACAATTCAGGATCAAAGTCAGAATAGATCTTGCGGACATTGAGAGTCAAGCTCTGGACCACCTGATTCCAGTGATTACGACCATTTTTCTCCAAAGCAGGAAAAATAAGGGGCAGTATTATTTTACAGTTTTGTCTGATTAAGCCCTCAATATGATCATTGTTCCACAAGTATAAAGCCCTCTCTGCCACCTGTGAAAGAAAGTACAATTTTGTTAATTTGTTCTCATCAGAAATCCTATAGCATCAATACTCCCCAGTATATATGAGAACATGACTATTCTGTGAAGTCAAAAATCAAGCTCTTATGCAGAAAAATAGATACCAATAGGAAATTACAACAATTGCATACCAGAGTCCAGACTACAAGAGCCAACAAACCTCCAAATGATTGTGAAAGAAAACGGGATCTGTTCTCACTGTATGGCATTTGTTTCCTCCATTAACAATTGAAATGATTAACAGAAACCCACTTGCATGTTTTTCTAGCTAATTCTACTATTAAGCAAAGACCTTATGCACCTTAGAATTTTGATCCCACAGTAAAATATATAGAGACGAAGAAAGAGTAATAGCTTGGATGATTCCAAGACTACACCAATGTCATATTTATAATAGATCACTTACATAAGACTTGATTTATCTAAACAATGTGGGCCTTAACACCCAACATAACCTAATACTATACATACCCTAATACTCCCCTCACGGTAAAACATATAAATGCTCAATCTTGTACAAATACAATAACAGTCAACCCTCCCCTCACATATAACAATCTAACAAAAACTACAAGCTTCACTAGACTCACTCCTTTCTCCAGTCAGTTTTTCAGCCATCCACCACCGCAGAAAGGGTCGAAAGCCTCCAATCTGGCAGCAGTAGGAAGCCTGCCGGAAAAATACTGTTCATGTGCCAAACACGTCGCCACTGTGAGAGGTGCGTGAGAACCACGCGCAATGGAAGATCCAAGCGTGTCCGGCGCGTGAAGACCACGCGCAGAACAGGCAGACAAGCAGGTGAAGACCACATGCAGAGAGAAGAAAAAGAGCATGTGATGTAATTTTTGGGTATTTCTTCTCTGATTTATTTCCAGCAATCCCATATCAGCTTCAGCTTCGATTTGGTATGTTTTTTATGCACTTTTGATGTGTTTTTTTTTTTGGGGAGATTCATGGCTCAATCCTTCTCCTAAGCAATTTTTTATTGGAATTTTTTAGCTGATTATGGGTTGTGATCTTTGACTTTGACTCTTTTGTCTTAATTTCTTATTTTAACATTTATTTGTTGTGGTACCCCAATTTTATTTTATTTTTCTGCGAATTGTGAAGTATGGAATCTAAATCTGCATTACCTCCACAAATTAATACTCGAAAATTGAATAACAGTAATTACTTGCAGTGGTCTAGAGCTGATGAGGAATAATTTGATAGGTTAAGGGTATGAAAACTATCTTACTTCAATTCCCCCTAAGGAGGGTATCAAAGAAGCTAAGGCTTGGAGGGTTGATAACCAAATTATCTCTCTTTTTTGGAATTCAATGGAACTTCATATTGCTGGCATGTGTTCCCATCATATTGCCAAAAAAATATGGGATTTTGTGAAAATGATGTATTCCAGTAATTTGACTCATCTGTACAATGTCTCTCGTGATCTCTTTCAGGCTAAACAACTTGATAGGCCTATCTCTAACTTTTTTGGTGCTACAAAGCGGATTTATGATGAACTTAATATTGTTCAACTTCTCTCGACTGATACAGCAAAGCAAAAGGTACAACGTGAACAGCTTATGGTTCTTAGTTTTTTGGTTGATCTTCATGCTGATTATGAGTCTGTTAAGGCACAGATTCTTGCGAGTGCTTCTCTTCCATCTCTTGCTGAAGTTTATCGTCAACTATCTTAGTATTCCCCCAGTACTAATACTTAACTCAACTAAGCCTTAAATCTCAAACTAGTTGAGATCAGCTATATGAATTTTTTTTTTCTATTCACATTGATCCAATGCATAATTTTCAGTAATGCCTAGAGCAATCATATCATTCGCAATGACTGCTCCCATTTAAGTTTCGATCTTCCTCTACCACATCTAACACCTACCACTTACCACCTGCACCAAGTCATCTTTCCTAATTACGTCATCTATTGACCGATGTTGGATATGTCCAAACCAATGTAAGCGATTCTCCTTCATTTTCTCTTCGATAGGTACTACCTCAACCTTCCTATCAATCTTCTCATTTCGTATTCTATCCTTTTTTGTATGTTCATTCATTTATCTCAACATTCGCATTTCAGCTACTCTCATCTTACGAGAGTGTTGTTTCTTAATTGTCCTATATTCGGAACCATACAACATAGTTGTTCTCACTATCATCCTATAAAATTTTCCTTTCAACCTATTCAGTATTTTAGGGTCACATAAAACTACCGAATCACTTCACCACTTCATCACTTCATCTAACTGCCTTAATTCTATAATTCATATTATGCTTAATTGCGCTATCTTTTTATTAAATAAACCTAAATACTTAAACACATCCTTCTTAATTGCATGATGGGCTTGATCTGGTGGTAGATGAGGCCTGGAGGCAGAGGAAATAGTAAATGCACTTATTGTGGCCAAGAGAACCAAACTTGTGAATATTGTTAGAAGTTGAATGGTGAGCCTCCTAAAGTTGCAAATAATGTATATACTTCCTCAAAATCTGAATCTTCTGGAAACATTTTTATCTCAAAGGAGGAGTATTCTAAGTTACTTCAGTTACAGTATGCATAGCAAACATCTCTTCTCACTGCATCTCTTGCCTAGTTGGATAATTCTACAGTTTGTTTTTCTAGTTATTCAGCCTTTTGGATTCTTAATTCTAGGCCACAAGATCATATGATAGGTACATCTAGTCTTTTTACTAACTTGCAAGATTCGAAATCATCATGTCCTGTTACTTTAGCAAATGGTTCTACTACTGTAGGCAGTGGAATAGTATATATTCCCATTTTGTCTTTTAATCTCATGTTTGCCAGTAAACACACTAAAAGTTTAAATTATTCTATCCTTTTTTATCCTAAACTGGATCCATGTTCTATTAAATGTATTTTTTTAGGACACACTCGTACAGAAAAACAGTATAGATGTTATAGTCCTTCGTCAAATCGTTTCTTTGTTTGTGTGAATTTACATTTTTTGAATCAACCCCATCTACACTGACTCAGACATTGCTATTGACATCGAAACACTTCTTCCTTACATGTTCCTCTTCCAATGTTTACTGACTATCCTCTAAGTTTACCTAGTCGTCTATCTCATCCTAATTTGGTGGTTTACACTCGATGCTAGGCAGACAAGAGTATCTCAACAGATTCAGGTGCTCTGCCAGTTGCTTTTTTGCCTTCAGATCCAGATCCTCCAAATTCTGATCATCCTCTTGCCATTTGAAAAGGTAACGTACATGTCCTTCTGTTTATCTATCTTACAGCCATCTATGATTGGCCACTACATCAATTAGATATCTAAAATGCTTTTTTCCATGGTGACCTTGATGAAGAGGATTTTATGAAGCAACCTTTAGGCTATGTTGCTCAGAGGGGGTCTGGCTTGGTTTGTAGGTTGAAGAAATCCTTGTATGGTTTGAAACAATTTCCCAGAACTTGGTTTGGTAAGTTCAATGAAGTTGTGCCCAACTTTGGCGTGTACAATTGACCATTCTATTTTCTACCGTCATATATCTAGTGGTAGATATTATTGATTGTGTATGTTGATGACATTGTAATCACAGGTGATGATAGCCAGAGAATTCAACATTTGAAATCTTTCTTCCAATCCAAATTTCAAACTAAGGATTTAGGGCAGTTAAGGTATTTCTTAGGTATTAAGATTGCTAGATCACGGTTGGGTATTTGTTTTTCTCAAATAAAATATTGTCTTGATTTGTTGAGTAATACAGGTATACTAGGATCAAAGCCTATTAATACTCTCATGGATCCTAACACTAAACATACTCTAACACCCACCTAATTAGGATAAATGAGCAGTGCAGATGGCAAGACTTCTCCCACGACAGGAGTAAGCAATAAACAAAGTGTAGACACCAAAACCATCTGATCAACATTAGTTGGCTAGGTCTCAAGACATTCATTAAGAAAAATAAACTCTTGATTGTGGCTGCATGCAGTTAGGTTGAGCCAACTGTCTCTTCTGGAGCAATTTCCCTATGATAAATATATACCTTTAGCATCAATTAACAATGACACCAAACACTCACCATACAGCCCACAGATGTGGCAGCCAAAACTATCAGAAAAGTTTCATATTGTGAATATGATTTATGTAGAACGCTTTCAGCAACAACTCAATTTTCAGGAAATGAAGGAAATCATGTTGAGTATGAAGCATAGTTATTTATCAAAAATGAGTATGAACTATGAATAAGACAAGGTTTGCCACATGCTCAGTGATAGTGATAACTGAAAAGAAAGTGCCAATTACAATTATGGGTTCATCACAGTCAAAGTAAATTAGGCCCGTTGTTTAGGCCCTAATTTACTCTGTATCTTTATGTGATTAGTTAGGTCAACTTTATTGTAGCCTATATATACAAGCTCTCTCTATTGTAACATTAATCACATTCAATATACAATTCATATTCCTCATATTCTATTCTAACTTGGTATCAGAAATTGTATCTTCACCCTCATGGAATAAGATTTGTGAACAAAGAACCAATTTTTAATAAATCCAGTCAATAAGCCACTACAACCACGACAGGCAAGTATGAGAGTGTGACTACTTTCACTCACCCCTTGGCAGCATCAGCATACCTCAACCAGCTTCATCACCACACATTAAAATGTTAACTAAAACAATGCTCTATTTTGCCCATTTATTGTTCTTTTCAATCTATTCAGTTACATAAATGACCTCCAATTGACATAATAGTAAAATCAATTTTTTATACGATGCCAGCTGAGCTCCATAATAAGTTCCCAATATGGTATTAAACTATAATGCACATTCTAAACATAGAATATCGCTTTCACCATTCTGATACAGCCAGCAGGTAAGTTTCAACTACTAACAAGTGATAAATAAAATGCATTCGAACTTCTTCCCTTGAGAGAATAAATAAATAAACATTTGTCATTATGTTTCTGAGGACCATTAGAGTTCTAGTCTCCAATGATTATTTGACTTGATTACCATGCCAGGTAATAAACATCAGCAGCATTCCAGCACATTTAAGAAGTTGGATTTATTAGAGGCAGTGAATAACAGTTTAAGTTGAAGACAACTTGAGGCATTTAGGTTTATCCCACACAACCTTTATCATTTTCATCCATCCATCAGAGGTAATGTTCTAAGTTTCAACATTTTGATATGCCAGATTTTTCTTTATTGGTAATTGATACAAAGACCGTGGAGTTTGTAACCCAAATCTGACCCTTGGCACTTGTTCTTAAAAGTCATTAACAATGATGTATATGATATTATATGGATATTGTAGGTCTAATAAATTGCTGCTTAAAGATCAGTTCCACTGAACACACATTATTCCAACTATTGCAACAAGAAAGCAAAATGCTCTAAATGAATATCCATATAATAATAGGAAGGCCCAGTGGAGCAAAAGATGTTTCAAGAGTTAATTCTTTATGCTCCCAAGTCAATAAGGAACCTGGGAACCCAGCTATGTAAAGAATTTCCGATGAAGGTAAAATAAATATCTAGTAAAAATAGACCAAATATTATAGAACAGCTGTAAACTAATACTTATGAAACATGCAAAAGGAAGGAGTTCTCTCTGCTCATACCTGAAAATGCGAGCTGCTCAAGCAACGGGCTATTTGGCGGAACAGCTGAACCATACATCTTTGGAACTCTGCTGGTTGAGTTGCTTCTAAAATTTCCTCCAGCTCACTGAGGAACATGACTTCCTTTGAACTATTTGTGATAGGCCAGTACTTAAGTAAACCCCTTATTACAGTGTCAGAAAGTTTGCAGTCTTTCTCCAAAAATTGTGTAATGCAGTATGATAACTGCTGGTGGTACATGGGTAAGCATTTAGGTTTGTGTAGAGGGATTAAAGCCCGAACAAGAAATAATTTGTGCTCTTCTTTCAGTGGCAGAGCAAACCCATTAATTATACTGCCCAGTACCTCTAAAAGCTCGGCAATACCATTGTGCTTTTCTGTTTCAAATATAAAACGGAAGAAGATATTGTTGATACCTTTCCTAATAAATGGGCGATGCACCATAAACTTTCCATAGATTCGATGTAGAATTGTTTTTAGATACTCCCTCTCTCTGGGATCCTCAGAATCAAAGAGATCCAGTAATCTGAGAACAAAAGAGTGATCAATGTACCTCTTGGCCAACTTTGCATCTGTCTCAGGAGACGCAACAAACCTAAGAAGAAATTCATACACAATTTGCAAGTGAGGCCATGCCGGGTCTGCCAACTGTTCCTCCTCTTCCAAATCAAAAGCTTCTAAAACCTTGTTCTCACGGGGTTGTGGAGTGAGTGACCTGAACAAGTTCACAGATATCATCTTGATAACTTCTTGCATGACAGTTTCAGTAAATTTCCCATTTGCAGAAGTAACATAATCCACCAGCTCAAGCAATGCCTGTCTTTTAATTTCTTTTTCTTTAATGTTCTTTGTTGAGTCAGTGAAATCAAACATAACACAACACAAGTTCAGTTTTCTGATAAACAAGTTCTGCTTTTCAGAGCTGGGAACATCCCTAAATGCTGGCAATGCTTCATAAGCACTGATTATAGAACTGCAATTCAATTTTGAGTTCACAACCGAAGGATTTTTACTTCCATGACCATATCCTGAATTTAAAGCAGAATCAGGGCCAGGAAGGGGCATACTATTCGAGAGTACTGGTCTATTACTCAAAATATCAGTACTTCTCAAACCAATAGCAGCATTTGAAGAATAGGTTGATGAACCCCCAGTTTCACGACTGTCAGCCGACTTGGAAGGCTTCTTAGGAAGCCTACCGAGTATCTGTTTGAACATGAGTTTAAATTTAACAAGAAGACAAACAGCCCAATCAAACTAAGCTTGTTCGTGAGACTTCTTCAGTGCCGGACCGAACCCATCAAATACACAATATGCCCATTTTCACAATCAGAGAAGCTAAATAAACCCAGAGGAATAAAATCCAATTCAAGTCAATCTACAAACAGAACTAGTCCCATACATTGAAATCCCAGATAAGGGTACCCATTCCTAAATAAGGATTAGACAAGACCCAGAAGCATTAATCAAACCATCAAAGCAGAACCACTTGTTTAGAATTATCATCCTCTCAAACAATTGGAGAATCTCTATTCTCAGTAGAGAAATCCAGCGCAGGAATTTACATTCTTTGACTCGAAATCAGAAGCCCATATTTAGAGGGCATTGAATAAGTACCGTGTTCAATATATATTCAAACCAGAGGTTTTATCATAAAATGCTCTGCCAGTTAAAAGACAGTTGCAAAAAGCAAGTTCACCTCTTTAAATCCTTCTTCCTCTTTTTTCTCAAAAATCAGCTGCTATCTCAAGTGACTTGAACAGCAAAAAGATCTGGGTGCGATCTAAAACACCAAGATAGCATTTTTCACTAACATATTATACAGAAAAATCGAGGAGAAAAGTGAAGAGTTAAAGCAGAAACTTACAGAAAGTAAGATCAAAGATCACACAGAAGGTGAAAGAATCCCAGATCAATTTAGAGCAGACAAGTAGACAAATCCTTATGTAGAAACAATAACTTCGGACATGGAGAGTAGCAGAGCAGTAGAACCATCCAAAAATAAGAAAGCAGAGCAAGAACTGCATAAATGTTTTTTTTTTTTTTTCCTTTTTCTATTTCTTTCTTATTTGTCTAATCTATTTCATATTTCCATTGGACCGAAAAGGAAGAAACACAATCTTCAAAACTAGTCTATTCTGTATTTACTATTAAACGTTTTCCTTTTTCTTTTCTGGATAATATCAACAGCAGCAAATTACCTTTTCTGTAATAAGTATAATATTAGGATAAGTTGAATATTAAGATTCGCTAATTTTGTTGGATAATGTCACTAGTCTTGACGTGTTCTTTCCAAAAAAACGAGTGTTGATGTGTTGGGCCTTTGAAAAAACGTTGCTCAAATTAAACTTGTTTTACTCAATCATTTTCAAGTCTAACTCAGACGAAAAAACGCGCAAGTATATTACCGCCTATAACATCTCAGCTTTACCTAATTTCCATGGATAAAATGTAGATTTCTTCACCTTTTTTTTTTTCATCATTCTTATTTTTTATCCATCTAGTGAAAGCAAAATTCAATTTGAAATCCTTGTAACAACGATATAAAATTTTATTAGTTGAACAAAATGAGATTTGATGTTCATATGCTCTTTCTCCTTGGATCATTTGGTAAAGCTGGAGAAAAGAAAATGTGTAGTACCATTAGCTACACCTATTCCCTCTCATAAATCAAATTTAACTCAATTTATAATATCCATATTACTATTTATAAGACATACACTGAAATGTGAAAAGCTTTTAAGCTTCGTCTTTGACAAATATTTATACTCTTTCTCTCTCTGTAGCCGAGATCTCATGCAAAACCAATCCTCCTTTCTCTAATCCGCCATTGCACAAAATTCATTTCATAACTCAGTTTGTCTCCAGCTACGTGAGAGAACACAGAAAATTGCCGGATTAACTTAAAAGAGTCGACATAAACATCTTATGCACTGACGATTAAAATTGTAGTGTGCTGACTGAAATCCACGTAGCAGAAACACAGAAATTGGTGGTTGTATCATCATTCATCACTGGTGGTTGTATCATCACTGAACTACTCAGAATGGAAGCAGCTTCAAAAGCAACTAATGCCTCATTAAGTATGCTGGGTTTTGCTATTGACAAAGGCTTGAACCGATGGTTCTCTTCCAAGAAAGTCTGATAGAAGCTCAATAGATTCCTTTGCTCCTCCAGGGGCCAATACCTGCCAATATGTTAAATCAAATAACATAATAACAAATATGGTAAGTTTACTATAGCTATCCATGGGAATTTAAAGCATCCCAATCCATATGAAACTATACAAGTCAAAGTGTCAAGCTAAACACAATCACATTGAAACGACAATACTAGCTGCATGTAGATTTTCACCCTTAAACACAACAAACTGGTTTCTCATTCCAGAAAGAATTTTTCTTTTCATTTGTTTTTTAAAATATTGAAAGGTCATTGGTTACCTTGTTCCTGAATTGCATGCCTAGATACTGATTGAGAAGACCGCCACTGAACTTTGTGGCAAATATATCAAAAGCAAAAACCTGAAACATAAGGGATTGGTATTGATTGCTCTAGTCATTGATGATACAGAAAGATTGCCCCTCCGAAATATTTGCATAATTCTTGCATATTGATTAATACGACTTACAGAAATGCTTTCAGATAAAAGAGTTATTCAAACCTCACTCCAGATACGACTATAATAAGCAGCCTCATAACCAATAGCACTGAAGGGAAAACATGATGTTGGGTTGGTTCCTTCCAACATTGGCAAGCCCATCATCACCTGAGAAGTAAAATTTAGATGAAATCATTCAACCCAAAAGCAAAAGCACATCTCTCTCTGTTGGGCAGTTACAAATTTACAAGCACTCAACTTTAAGAAGGAATTACTTTGAGAACTTATTTACCTTTGGATGAAGATGCTTGAATAACTCAAGAATGTCTACATTGTCCGCAGAATGTATAATTTGATCAAAAAGACCTGACAGTAGACACCTTTTTTTGAGTTACAAGAAGATAAATTAACTGTCTAGATAATATATTCTTTTGGGGAGCAGAGAAACCTTCACAGATTTTCCTAAACATACAACTATAAGCAAATCACTGGACCTTCTAAATCACAGAAACATTTGATACCAATTTGGGCACCTAATGTAACAGAACATAATTATTCCAAAATAGGAATGCATGATACATGTGTAAGGATGGAGATGAACGTGCGTATCATATCTAACGTGCAATAACAGTAAAGAGTTTTAGTATAGGACTTACTGTAAAGGATTTCTCGCTTTATTTTAAGTGCAGAAAATGAATTCTTCCATCTTTTGATTGATTTACATGTTTCATCCTTGATTGGCTTTGTAATGTCCTACAATTCAATAACATTATATATATATTATAATTAATTGAAGCAATCCATATAAACATATCAAATTGATATGACTTCTTGAACGCTAACAATGTGTCAGGTTTAACCAAACTGTTAGAATTGTTTTTGTTATTAGTCCCACATTAGTTGTATGTAGTACTTTTACAATAATTAAAGTCTATGGGTGTAGTATTTTATTCATTCAAGCTACAACTCTTCCTCTTATATCTATTTACAAGATATCAGAGCCATTCGGTCCAAAACCCAAACCTTCACATAAAATCATCTCATCCATAATTTTCCAGTGACTAGAAAATTAAAAAATTACCATAAAGCGTCGTTACCTAGCCTAGAAGTCCATTCTCCGAAGCATATTTCGGCCATCCACCACCACAGGAAGACTCGGAAGACTCGGAAGCCTCTATTTCGTCGGCCATAGGAAGACCGCTGAATCCGTTATAATGGGTGGCGCGTGACAACCACACGTAGTACAGCAAGAAGGCGCTTGCTGGCACGTGCGAGCATGGGTTCTACGAGCAGAGGAGGTCTTGAGCACGTGAGTGCGTGAGGTCCACTCGCAGAGAGAGATTTTGGCACGTGTGATATGATTTTTGACGCATGTAAGCGCGTGTGATGTGATTTTTGAAGTATTTCTTCTCTGATCTGGTTCCAGCAGCCCCATATCAGTTTCTGCTTTGATTCAGTATATTTTTTATGCATTTTTGATGTATTTTTTGGGAGATTCTTGGCTTGCTCCTCCTGTACGCAATTTACATGGATATTTTCTGACTGATTATAGGCTGTGATCCTTGCTTTTGACTATTTTATCTCGACAGCTATTTATTGTTGCACTCCTCTATTTCTTTTGTTTTACTTTTTTGTGGAAATATGGATTATAAATCTACATTACCTCTACAAATTACTACTCGAAAGTTGAATGACAGTAATTACTTGCAATGGTCTAAAACTATTGAGGTTTATTAGATTGGTCAAGAGTATGAAGACCATCTTACATCTGAACCTCTTAAGGAAGGTACTGAAGAGACTAAGGCTTGGAGGAAGGTTGATAACCAAATTATTTCTCTTTTATGAAATTCAATGGAACCTCAGATTGCTTATGTGTATTCCCATTGTACTGTCAAATAAATATAGGATTTTGTAAAAACAATGTACTCTAGTAATTTAACTCGTCTGTATAATGTCTCTCATGGTCTTTTTCAAGCCAAACAACTTGATTCTCTCTCTGACTATTTTGGTTCTATACAGCAAGTTTATGACAAACTTAATATTGTCCAACCTATTTTATTTGATATAGCAAAGCAAAAAGAACAATGTGAACAGCTTGTGATTCTTAGTTTTTTGGCTAGACTTCATTCTGATTATGAGCCTATTAAGGCACAGATTCTTGTGGGAGCTTCTTTTCCCTCTCTTGCTAAAGTTTATCGTCAGTTTCTCAGTACTCACCTGGTACCTATGCTAGTCATGATAAATCTGCTCTTGCTATTCAGTCTTCTCAGTTGCATGTTGGGACTTGGTCTGGTGGTAGTAGAGATGGTCGTGGTGGTAGAGGAGGCCGTGGAGGACGTGGAAGTCGTCATTGCACTTATTGTAGTCGAGATAACCACACTCGTGAATATTGTTGAAAGTTGAATGGTGAGCCTCCTAAAGTTGCAAATAATACATATACTTCCTCAGAACCCGAGTCTTCTGGCAACATTTCTATCTCACAGAGAAGTATTCTAAGTTACTTCAGTTACAGTTTGCACAGCAAGCATCTCTTCCCACTGCATCTCTTGCCAGTTAGGTAATTCTAGTTTGTTTATCTAGTTCTTTAGCCTCAAGGCCTTGGATTCTTGATTCTAGGGCCACTGATCACATGACAGGTACATCTAGTTTTTTTACTAACTAGCAAGATTCACAATCATCATCTCCTGTTACTTTAGCAAATGGTTCTACTACTGTAGTCAATGGAATAGGTACTGTTGAACCTAGTCCGGGACTTTCCATATCATCTATTTTATATATTCCCACTTTGTCTTTTAATCTTATGTATGTTATAAACTCACTAAAAGTTTAAATTGCTCTATCTTTTTTTATTTTGATTTTGTTGTTATTCAGGATTTGAAGACAAGGAAGACGATTGGAAAATGACATGAATCTGCCGGACTCTACTACTTTGATCCATTATCATCTCCTACAGCTTGTTCTACCACAGTTACACCACTCCAGATCCATTGTCGCCTTGGTCATCCCTCTTTAGAAAAGTTCAAGAAGTTAGTTCCTAGTTTAAGTCATTTGTCTTCTTTAGAATGTGAATCGTATCAATTAGGTAAGCATATTCGTGTTCCCTTTGCTTCCCGCTTTATTAAAACAGTTGAGAGTCCATTTATGTTAGTTCATTCAGATGTGTGGGGTCCGAGTCGTGTCACTTTAAAATTGCGTTATCGTTATTTTGTTACATTTGTGGACGATTTTTCTAGGATGACTTGGCTTTTTTAATGAAAGAACGTTCTGAACTATTTTCTATTTTCAGTGCCTTTTGTTCTGAAATTAAAACTCAGTTTAATATTCCTATTCGCATACTTTATAGTGACAATACTAAAGAATATTTTACTGCTCCATTTAACACATTTATTACTACTTCAGGAATAATTCATCAATCTTTTAGCTCTCACACTTCACAACAAAATAAAGTGGCCGAGAAAAAGAATCGTCATCTTATAGACATTACACATACTTTATTATGTCAGGTGAATGTTCCTAAAATGTTTTGGAGTGATACAGTTCTTATGGCTTGTTATCTCATAAATAAAATGCCATCGTCAGTTCTTCATGACAAAATTCTATTTTCTGTACTTTTTCCACAGGCTCCTATGTTTTCTTTATCCCCTCGCATTCTTGGTTGTGTCATTTGTGCATCAACTCTCTCAGGGTATTGATAAACTAGATTCCTCATTCTATATGTATTTTCTTATGATACACTCATACTCAAAAAGGGTATAGATGTTATAGTCATTTGTTGAATCATTTCTTTATTTATGCAGATGTTACCTTTTTTGAATCTACCCCATACTACACTGACTCACATGACACTACAGACATCAAAACTGTTCTTCCATTACCTATTCCTCTTCCGTTGTCTACTGAGCGTCCTTTAAGTCCTTCTGGTCGTCTATCTTGTCCTAATTTACAAGTTTACACTCTACACCAAGTAGACAAGAGTATTCCAACAGATTCTGGTGCTCTGCCAGTTGCTTCTTTGCCTTCAGATCCAACTCCTCCCGACTCTAATCTTCCTCTTACTATTCGAAAAGGTAAACGTACATGTCCTTCTGTTTATGCTCATCCTACTACTGCCTATCCAATTTCAAATTTTGTTTTCTATGATTATTTGTCTCCTTTGTATTATTCTTTTGTCACTTCATTATCTGGTGTTTTTGTTCCTAACTCTGTGTCTGAAGCTTTAAAACATTCTGGGTGGAGAAATGCCATGGATAAAGAGATACGGGCTTTAAAGGACAATGATACTGGGAACTTGTGAAACTCCCCTTGGGTAAGTCTGTTGTTGGTTGTCGTTGGGTGTTTACTATGAAGGTTCATCCTGATGGTTCTATTGACTTGTTGAAAGCTTGTTTGGAGGCTAAAGGTTACAATAAGATCTATGGTGTAGATTATTCTGAGACTTTTTCTCCGGTTGCTAAGATTACTTCAGTCAGAGTCTTTATCTCTCTTGTAGCCATCTTTAATTGGCCACTACATCAATTAAATATCAAAAATATATTTTTGCATAGTGACCTTGATGAAGAGGCTTTTATGAAACAACCTTCATGGTATGTTGCTCAGGGGGGAGTCTGACTTGGTTTGTAGGCTGAAGAAATCTTTGTATGGTTTGAAGCAATCTCCCAAAGCTTGGTTTGGTAGGTTTAGTGAAGTGGTGCTGAGCTTCGGTCTTCAGAGATGTAAAGTGGATCATTATGTTTTCTACGGCCATTCATATACTAGTAGAATATTATTGATTGTGTATATTGATGATATTGTCATTACAGGTGATGATAGTCAGGGAATTCAAAATTTGAAATCTTTCTTGCAGTCCAAATTCTAAACTAAGAATTTGGGACAGTGAAAGTATTTCTTGGGTATTAAGATTGCTAGATCACGACAAGGTATTTGTCTTTCCCAAAGAAAATATTGTCTTGATTTATTAACTGATGCAAGTATGCTGGGGTCAAAGCTTGTTGATACTCCAATGGATCCCAACACTAAACTTGTACCAGACGAGGGAGAGCTATTATCAGATCCTGAATAATATAGACGTCTAGTGGGAAAGCTGAATTATCTAATAATAACCCGACCTGACATATCTTTTGCGGCTAGTATGGTCAGTCAATTTATGACTCAACCTCGAACTTCTCACTAGAATATAGTTATTCGTATTCTGAGATATCTCAAAACTACACCTGGTAAGGGGTTAATATATAAGAATCATACTCATACTTTGGTTTATGAACATGGTCGTAGTCACGCTTTGGTTCAAAACCAAGATTCCACTTCGATTTAGGGATATAGTGATGCAGATTGGGCTAGTTGTCCATTTGTCAGGAGATCCACTATAGGGTATTGTGTCTTTTTGAGAAGAAATCTTGTTTCCTAGAAAAGTACGAAACAAACTGTTGTTTCAAGGTCTAGTGATGAGTCTGAGTATAGAGCCATGACTTAAACTACTGCGGAGTTGGCTTAGTTGAAAAACTTGTTGGAAGGGCTTGGATTCACATATTCACAGCCTATGGAGCTCATTTGTGATAACCAGGTTGCATTGCATATAGCTTCTAATCCCGTTTTCCATGAGCAAACAAAGTATATACAAGTTGATTGTCATTTTGTTCGAGAAAAACTTATGGATAATACAATTAAAACTACATATGTGAAGTCTGAAGATCAGTTGACAGATTTGTTTACTAAGTCTCTGAGAGGTGCTCGTCTTCGTTATATTTGTAACAAGCTTGGAACATATAATATATATGCTCCAACTTGAGGGGAGTGTTTTCATGTTGTTATTAGTACCACATTGGTTGTCTATGGTACTTTTCTCATTCTCTTTTACTATAAATAAAGTCTATGGGTGTAATAGTTGATTCATTCAAGCTACAACCCTTTCTCTTATATCCATTTACAAAAACCAAGTAATTTTTTTAAGTATTTCAAATGGTATATCATAAATAGACAACAGCTGCCAAAAAAGATGGAGGCCTTTCCTTTCTGATGTACCAAAAGAAAAAAGCAACCAAAAAGTTATTTCACCTGATGAAAACCTGATAACAACTTCAAGGAGCAGATTTCATAACACCTACAATTTCCATAGGTATTAAAGAGTGATATTTATATTTACAAAATCAGGACAAAAGAGATAATCTTTCACTTACCAATTTTCTACCACAAGAGCAGGGATCTCCACAAAGTCAGGGTCAACACGTAGCCCAGAAAATCTAGCAAATGGTGCACGATTGCAAATTTGTTGAACCTAAATAGTTCAATTCAGAACATCTCTTTCAGGCAAATGGTATAGAGTTCCCTTGATTTAGTTCATAAGAAGTCATTTATAGAAACTTATTTGCATTTAGTGCTTTGGTTTTTTTTCTTGAATTCAAGGTTTTCTAGATAACAAATCAGAACTTTTGAAAGATATCTAATGCTCATTGCATCAAATTCAGAGCCTTCAGGGCACTCATGAACAGGACCGTCTCTATAAAAGAAGCAAAAACCATATTATAAATGCATACTAAAGTTGACATTGAAACACCACATAAAAGTTTCTGCAAGGACAAAGTGCATTCATAATATTAGCTGGGAAGGTCATTATCAATGATATATTATGTAAAGACAAATTAAGCACCAAAGCAAAATCCAATTATCAAAGGCAAGACATCCACCTCACTCTCCAAGTACAGAGGACATTGATACCCCCAATTCAATTACCATTGCAGTCGAGTGCATTTTGCGTATTGGCAAAACAAACCATTCTTCATATATCTACTATCTTCAAGCACAATAATATGTCAGACTGCCTGCACTAGGACGACTTTCTAAACTAAGTTCACCTTCAACCAAACCAGCTTCCGAGTAACATGGAACTGGTTGGAGCACAAATCTTGCATCCTTTACATTCTACTTCAAAGTAATGCAAAGCCTCCAACTTCCTTATAGAGATTGAGAAGGCATTTTTCCTTTTTTTGCACTCTCCTCCCAGTAATCCATATCTGCTATACAGATTCATTTCCCATAAAAAATCTTTCATCTCTACTTGGATTTTCTATGATCTCATCAATGCCAGCAAAGAAGTCCACTAAGAATAGTATTATATTAAGATAGTTGAATAGTATTATATTAAGATAATTGAATAATATTATATTAATTAGTTGTGGCTATTTCCATGCATCTTCTGCAAGCCAATTGAAGTCTTTTCACAAGATGTGCCCTTCTTTCAGCTCATACTCATGGACAAAATGTTCTTTTGAGATTTGCTTCAATATTCTCTACCTCTACCCTCAGTTGACTCCTAACAGCAAGATGACATATTGACAGCCATCTTCTACAGTCCCATCCAGCAAAACGTTTAACTCTGCTCTAGCTTTATGTCCATAAAAACATGACCTACCCCATTTTTAGTAAGCCTTAGAAAATGATAGTAATGGGGGTATAGAATACCGGGCTTATAAGGGTATAAAAATTTTAACAGTAATAAACCATGATTGTGTAATGCTATTTTGAAACTTGGGAAGTATGAGGAAGAAAAATGGAAAGGAAAATGCTTTTGTTTGCTTAAAGAAGGATCTCATTTATTGAGCAATTTTTCCTTTCCTTTTATTTCCCATACTTTTTTACTCTATCCAAACAATCCTACAAGAATTTAAACACCAGAGATCGTAAAAGAAAATGCAAGTTATGTTTCCATTTGAAAAGGAAAACATTAAGTTGAAAGAAAAAAAATACCACGTGGCCAAATTCATGGAAAAGATTAACCACTTCAGAGAACAGCAGTAATCCAGGATGACCCCCAGTGTCCTTCTGAACTTGGGAAATCAGCAATGCCATGGGTATCTAGATATGGAAACAAGAGAAAAGATAATTAGTTTATAAGGATGCCCACATTTATGACATTACCTATCCAGATTTAAAAAATTTAAGCAAACTACCTACGGAAACAAAGAAACACCAGGCACGGGTAGCCACGATTTGTCATTTAATATAAAATAGAAAAAAGGAAAGAAAACAATGATAATTCATTTTGTATAGCAAGGGATGTAGAAAGAACATAATTGGTGATTGTATTGTTAGTGGTTGAGAAGCAGCAGACTGATGGTTCACTGGAGTTTTAGTCATTGAAGTTTGAACTATAATGGAAATTGAATTTAGAAACAAAGAAATTTTCTTATAGTAGGAGCACCCTGTGATAATTCATGGTCAGCAATAACATAAGTGGAAATTATGCTAATACCTCATTGGGGGAGGAGGGAGAATAGAAAATACAAAGAAAAAAACAAAGGTTCAGAGGTCCATCTAAAGCGAACCCCACAACACATGAAATGGAAAGTAATGTTTCAAGTTCCAAAAGTAAACTTCATGAATTGGACCGAAGAAAAAACAGCTGGTACAATAGTCACCTGATGTGCACCACTGATTAATGATGCATTGTTTTGAAGGGCCACCACACAGGTATGACTATATTTCCCTTCCCTGTTCAAATGAACAGTATAAACCATCTCTTCCAACTTTAACGAATTAACAATGAGCTAAAATTTAATGTCGTATTTGAACCTTGAGTATATATCAAGGTAGAAATAACCCAAGAGTTCACCAGAACCTAAGTCGAACACTGAAAAAACACGAACATCACAATGCCAGACCTCAGCATCTGCAATTTCCTCAAACCTTAAACCTGCATGTGGCAATCGAACAGAGGTGGGTTATCAGTTATATAATGTTACATGAAGATTCATGCATTACATAGAGATAAAAATCGAGGCAATCAAATATATGGGAGAATAAATTATATAAAATTGTCAGATAAGTTTTACCAAAAAGATCTTGGAAAATTTTGAATATCCCGGATAACACCAAACTAATAGGAAAGTATTGCTTAAGAGCTCCGAAGTCCAGATCATAATTCTGCTCCTCGACCCTTTTAACATAGTACAGTAGATCCTCAATTCCAAATGGAATCTCCCCTTCCTCTTTCTTCTGATATTACAATGTACCCACAACAATCAAGAATTATACAAAGTATAGCATAATTTTATAGGGACACATCGCATGTTCAAACCTTCAAGTCCTTCAATATGTTAAGTTCTTTCATGGCCAGATCAGTTAAACCGGTGGAGATGTCCTCTAAGAACTCAAATACCTGGATGCAAAACGAAATTGACATTTCCAGAAAGCGATGGCAAGAAGAATAATTGGCATTTCTTTTCGTTTACAAATTTAAAGATTTGGGGACATATCTTATACTCAATATAAGAGTTATTATATCCTTCTTTAATTCTTTTAGTAGGTAAGACTCCTTGATAACTCTCGATGATTGTTTTATACAATAATTGAGATACACAATGAGCCTCATAAGATAGATTCATTATTTACAATAATTGAGATACACAATGAGCCTCATAAGACAGATTCATTATTTTGAAACATAAATAGTACAGGTGCCTTCTGATGATGTCACATAAATGAAATTAAAGGCTGCATCAGCTTATAAAAACTTCATTCTTTACCTCCTCATGAAGTTAACAGCATATATAATGGAAATGCAGCATACTAACCTTTGTCGGTGACTTTGCCATTCTAAGATCAACAGCATATTCTGCATAGTTTGAATAGCCAAGCAACCGAGCAACTCTATGGCGCAGTTGAACCTAATGGTTAAATATTTTTAAAAAAATATCAAGTTCAACCGTTTTTTATATGATTTCATCACGGCCATACACACAAGAAATGCAAAGGAAAAACACTCATGGGCCAGCAAATAACACATGTTTGAAAAAAAAAAAAAACACCACAAAGATTAAAGCTCTAAAAAGAAACACAGATCTGCAATTAAAATTGGTAAGCATATAACGGACATTTAGCCCTTCAATTTCTGTTCTTAACTTGTAATGATTGTAACTGTTACCACTATATTTAACCTTAATGTACTTAAATCATTCTCTAGCAAATTTGAGATGCTATATAATTTATTTTTATGTTCTCTACAATGATGCACCTCGCCTTTGCACCTTGGACCTAGACTCCAAGAAGCCTTTGCAGCTTAGTTATCGGGCAGCTTTCAACTATGGGCCTTTTATGAATCCAAAAAGGTAATTGAATTGAAGATAACATCATCTCAATATCATGGTCCAAGTTTATTTGTTAATACTTAATGAAAACTGTAGGAATCAAATGATATCAGTAAAATTTACCAGACTCTCTAAAAGAGAAAGATTGACTTCTCCACATCTCTTCCCATATGCCACTGCCACTGTTCGCCTTGTATTTCCTACCTTCACATGCTCAATATATAGTATTTGAACATCATAAGTACATATTCTCAAAGTAATAGAACATACAGAAAGCAAAAGTAGAAAGGGAAAGAATAGATATTCTTCTTAAATTAGTTATTATCATTGTACTTGTACACATAATAAGAATGCAGCAATCCTATTTAAACAAACTGCACAATCAACCCCTTCCTTAATGATGCATACTTAGTATCAACATAAGTCAGTGTTGGCAAGTTTCATCATTTGTTGTCCATAAATCAAGATGTGTGTATGTGAGTGCGGCAGCATATCTGAAACTCATTATCACTGCATAAACCATCAAATGAGATGCCATAGTTATCTGTGTATGTCCCTTACCCATACTGGTCATCCAGATGATTTCGATCTTTCCATACAAAAATTTTCCGCCACCCAAAGACCTCAATTTCAACTTATTTGACAGGAGCTAAATTTAAATTCAGCTGCTTCATCGTTTATTATTGCCCAATGATGCAAAATCAATTAATATAATAGGCATACCATTATATTGCTTACCTTGCAAAGTTCAAGTAAAGCTGTAACATGATGGTTTCTGAGCGTGATCTTGAATTTACCATTTTCAGATTTGTCCAGAGTCTGCATGGGAACACATTTATTCCAACAACAGAACAATACACAAAGTTAAACAGATTTATAGATGGTAATGCACAATTAAATCATTGATGAGCATTCATATGGAAATGATCTTCCCTATTTATTAGATTTATTAACCAAGGATCCATATAACAAGTAGCAACAAGAGCAACAACCAAAGAAATTTGATCAGTCTGTCTGGGAAGTGGAGAGAATTTTTTCCCGGGGCAGTCATGCTGTCAATAGATATTTCATTTTGCATAAAATGATTTTTTTTTTTTCTTTTTTTTTGCTTAAAAATTATAAACATGTATTTTTCCGAGACAAGCTGTTTCTTTTTCTTTTCTTTTTCTTTTCTTTTTCTTACAAATAATTGCTCTTATCTTCATGTATGTCATCAACATTAGGACTAAGGAATTTTGTCTTTCTTTCTATTTTTTTATAAGTGATTGGTAAAAGGAGAGGAATGAATTGGATTATGTCGCTTAGTGAAAACTCCCAAACCCACTCCAGAGGCATTACTCTGACTTACAGACAAAGAGTTAGAAAGGGTTAAGTGCTGAGAAAATGGGAATGTCAAAAAATTTTACAGTAGAAAAATAATTTCAAATTGTAGGAAATATTATTATAAAAGGTTCACAGGTTACAGACACGCACCTAACAACTTACACCTAAAAGGGCGAAGTGAGATTCCATTAATGACATGTTTACACTTCTCAATTATTTCACGGGTTCATGGAAGGCTTTTTTGAGAAACGTAATAAACCTTGATGAATTCTGCCGGTAACCCAGCTAACTCTGCCTCATTGAAGAGAATACATGTTCCCTCATCTGAGAGATTTTGGATGTATTTCAAGCTTAACTCATCGATCTGAGCTCTTAGGCGCTGCATTTCTTGTCTTTTGGTTGAAGTGAGGTTCAGCCCATTTCGCTCAAAATCTCTCACCTGTCACTGATTAGGAAAAAATCAATATCCAGATTTAACATCTGAAGTTTTTTGTACAAGACATTTAACATCCAAAGTGAGATCAAACAAAAAAAAAAAAAAACAAAAACAAAAAACAATATTCACAAGAATAGTTCTATTCTATGTATGGCATATTGCGGATTTCTTTCCAGTTAACAGTATGTATGTAGTTACAAATTGAAGCCCTTGCAAGTTGTTAATTGAAATCTATAAAGGAAAAAAGTTGCAAACAAGAATATGATATAAATCTCTTCTTACCAGACACTGGATATAACGTTTGACTTCAGCACTCATCCTTTCCTCTCTAACTGCAACAGCTTTGACAACACGATATACATCTTCACGGTTGCTGATCAGCTTGCATGCAATAACAACATATTTACCTCCATAATTGATGAAGTGAATGGAAAGTTAAGATTTTCATGATTTTGCAAAGATCTTGCCTCTATTACCAGTTAAAAGTTTAGTACATCAAGCATACAGCAGATACAGTAATCTGCAATGTTTTATTTGCCCCTTTTTGTTTTCTTGAAAAGCTAAAAGAAAATAATTAGACAAAGACACATAAGGCCTAAAATGGAAAATCATATAGCTAATGAGCTATGGAGTTTCTTCCACTAGCAGAAACAATAAAAGCTATATTGCTTTAACTTGATATTTCTTCCATAATCACTCCCTTTAACATAGGAATCAAGAACATGAAAGGAAAAATCATATAATAAATAAGTCAATAAAAGGAAACCTGCATAGCTGAACATGATCATCTATTCTTCGCTCCGCTTCACCACTTGCTTTCCGCACATCCACCCGAGTAGATACTAGCTTTTGAAACACACAAGATTGAATTAATGGAAATTGTTCTGCTTCAAGTTCTGCCAGAGGTACAACAACGTTTATGTATGTAACCTGCAATTTGTGACAGGGAAAGTAAGAAAGCTACTCAAAAAATGTGCCAATTCCATCCATTAACTATTCAATACACCATCTATATGTGTCAGCTAACACAGTAACGCTAAGAAAATTATCACCATGAGAAGTAAAGTCATAATTTATCTAAACAAATACTGACCAGTAAAAACAAGTTTTTTGGTCATTAGACTCATAAAACAACCATGAACATGCAGTCAATTGTCAAAAGAACCTTTGAAAGGGCATGATAAGGCTCCTCCTTTTCCCCAACATGATATTCATAAAATAAACAATCAACACACAGTCAAGCGAATCTTCAATGGCACATGACCTCAGTACAAAGCTTTACCACAATTACTAAAAACGATTTCAAAACATGATTTTATTTATGCAAGTTCCACTGAACCATAGACAGAAGAAAAAAAAAAAGCAATCTTCAAAAAATTTCAATTACAATAAAAAGAGTTCCAATCTGTGAATACCTTGTCAAGGGGAACTGAAGCAACAGCATCGTGAACCTCTTTTGACTTGGCAATGATTCTGTCCGCTAACTTAAGAATTTCACTTGGTGATAGATTGACGCAAACCTTAGAGCCCAGAAGATCTGTTAAGTCTCCACAGATGAAATCAAGATAACAATAAAAAACTGGTATAACTTATATTGAGAAAAGCAGACTAACACTACGAACCAAGGTTGAGTACGATATACAGTAAAATTCAGAAGAAGAAAAAAAGTCTGAGAGTAAAACCTTTCTTCTTTCTATTTTTCTTCTTGTGGTAGTCAATGGCGGTAATTGCGAGGTTTACAGCAAATGCGAGCAAAGCAGCGGCTCCGGTCAGGACAATTAGGTTTCCACCTCTCTTCTGTTTACCCATTTTCTCACTCTTTCCTTGACGTTCCGTCATTTCTCTGGTATTTTCTCTAGCACCAAACAACGTTAATTTGCGACTTGCGAGGGAAACGTTGTAGCAAAGGGCGGAAAGAAGGACAATTGACCTTTTCAAGCCGAGCAAATTCAAGAAAATATAGAAATCGAAAATAAAAAAAGGCCCGAAATTGGGACCTGACTTATTTAGGTTGTCGGAGAATCGGAGTGGGAGATCCACCTTAGCGCCAACCATAAATGGCCGGCCCTTGATTGTGCGCTATTACCTTTCTAACCCTAGGTTACGCCCAAACCAATTCACAAATGAAATCTTTCATGTAGAATTTATTCTTTTAACTTAATTACCCTTTAGTCTTACAGTTTTCTTCAAGAATTAACTTCCTCCCTATTATTAATTTTTTATTTTATTTCATCCATAGTGTTTATAAAATTGACCGATTTAAACACAACGAAATCGATTATCCCTCAAATCTTAGTAAACAAATATGCCAAATAATGTTTAGACTTCACATATGGAGTCTGACAAGAGCAATCTGATTCTTACTTTCACTAAATAACATTTCCTCTCAAAAAGATATAATACCATGCAGTAGATTTTTTATCAAATGAATAACAACTTTTGAAACAAGCAACCAATGTCATCCCTAACATGAGGTTTTTGTCCAAATTAAATTAACACCGTCTAATGTGGTCAAACAAAAACCCATATCTATTGTTGACGTCACAAATAGAATCTTAAATTTATTAAAATAACAACTTTTCATTTTAACACCCTTATTTCACCCTTCCCACCCACACCCTCACCCTTTCCCTTACCCTTACCCTCACCCTCACCCTCACCATATCACAGCAACCACCGTTATCCCGTCAGAATTAGCACCAGCCCACCTACTCTTTCCTGAACTCAATTTCATTCTGAATTCCATCCATTATTCCTCCTTGTACATTTCCCTGTCTTGATTAGCCGAGGTTTTGAAATCTTACGAATATTATTTTCAAATTCAATGGCCATTTGGAAAGTTTTACTGCAACACAATTCTAAAGTGACCCCAATAATTTATGCCCTCGTTGTGGATCAGTCACATATTGTTCAAGACTCGGCATTGAAATGAGATTATGGTGTATGCATAGGGGCTAATGGAATTTCTCCAATTTTGATATAGCATAAGAAGGAGGATTGGATGAAATTAGGGTTTAGGAAACTTGCAAAGATGTAGTCAATATTCAATTTGTTAAAGATCCTTAAACAAGTGCATACTAAGCTTTTATATAGGATTTATATAAAATCTTAGGATAGGAACATAAATAACATAAAATCTAAAAATATAATAATAAATACTAATAAATAAATCCCTAAATTATAGTTTTACATAATAAAACATATAAAAATAATAAACTCTCATGATTATAATATCGTTCCTCGTCATTCTCCCCTTATTGGAAAAAACTCAACCTCGAGTTTTGTAATGAAGGGAGATGAGGACTTCAAGAATAAAATCTTGTAACAATATTTGGACAACAAGAAAAAAATCTTGACAACGAGAACTCTGTTAGGGATCACAAGCACCTGAAACTATAATATGATGACAAAATCAATGTGCTTGACCTTTGAAAGATAAGTAAGCTCGACAATCTGCTCTGAAACATCATCTACATGCTTTGGAACTCCATTGATAGGCTTAAAAATGTCAGATAGATCAATCATGTTTGATGTTGTAATCCTCACCACCCTGCTCTGAAATGTCGATGTGCTCAATAATACTACAACTGAAATCTCATCATCCATCGTAAGGGGGCGATCAGGAACATCATTAGCTTCACGATCCTGGCTCTCATCATCTAATGAAAATGGCTCAATAACACTTTTTACTTCAAAGTCATACATATCATTGTCTAATGTTAGTGATGTAGGCTCAGCTATGAAATCATTGAACTTGTGCAAATCTTCTTGTATTTGATTGTCTATCTCAATCATAACTGTCTCAGGTTCATAAAAGTTTGGACCTGACATTGCAAGCACCTCACCCAGTGTAGTACTAAGCTCATCAAGTTTTTTGTTAATGTTTTCCATATAAGTTTCTATTGATTCAAGTGTAAAAGATTAGGATAATACTGATACTGAGATTTGACCTAGGTGTATTGAGGTGTATAGTTTGGCTGGTCATAACTACGATAATGGATTAATTAAGATACAAGTTTGACCAAATAGTAACTATGTCTCAATTTTTATGAGTAAGGAATAGACACAAAATCTGAGGGTGACATGTAAGGATCTTACCAAGAAAAATAATTAAGATTACAAAGATTCGGGATCCATAATCAATATATGACACAGGAAACCCAATTGTAACATGGACCCTAGTTGTATATTAAGGAAAACAAATAGTGACGGTTCCTATTATTTCAATGATTATAGATTGAGTATCATCACTAAATTAATCATAAGAAATTCAAGAGTAAAATATGAAAAATTTATCAAAAGAGCGTCAACTATGTCTTACAATAATACATTTAGATCTACATGAATAGGCACAATTGGATAATCTATGATGCCATGCCATGTTTTTTTTTTCTTTTTTTTTTGAAAAAATAAAAATAAAAATAAAAATTCAACACCTGTTATTAGCTTCCTATTAAAATAAGTAACTAAAAACAAATTAACAAATTCAACCATAAGTAAAAAGGAAAATGAGACTTAGCTGATAGCCAAAGGACCCGAAGCTTACATGTCTTGTGTTGTATGGTTAAAATACAAGCCATGTGAGCTGTAGAATTCATTGGGCAATAAGATGACTGACTTCAACGGCCCACCTCCTTTGTTGCAGGTTAGGCTTAGAGGTTTGGAGGAAGCTACGCATATTAGGCTAAGATGCAGATTTGTTTACCAACGTGTGTACATATGTCTAGTGACTGGAGAGAAGAGCTATCGGATTGCCTTCCTCATAAGTTGCACTTGTTGGCACATCCAAGTGTTTCCAGTGATGAAATTTCAAGTTAAAAAAAAAAAGTATTGAACTTTGATAGAAAGTGGCATTATATGGCAGGGGCAGCAAGTTCTAGATTTTAGGTTGACGTATGTTGTTTTTTGGTGTTGAGTAGCTAGTTTAAGAAGTTTTTAGAATTGGGTTCTAGCAGACAGTGGTGGTGAAAGGTGGAATGCTGCGACGGAAGGCTTTCTTTAGTGATTTATGTTGGGTTATGTTTGGATACTGAGGATTTCTACTCTGATACCAAATTTGATGTAGCACAATAAGACAAAATAGGGAATTAGGGAGAACGGATGAGGAATAAGTAGGAAAGCAAGAAAGGGAAGGAAAGCTAAATGAAATTAAGGTTTGGGAAACTTATAAACATGCAATCAATATTTAATTTTCAATTTATCAAAAGATCATTAAACAAGTGCATATTATGCCTTTATATATGCTTTACATAGGATAGAAACATAAATAACATAAATTCTAAAAGCATAATAGTAAATACTAATGAATAAATCTATAAATTCTAGTTTTACATAATAAAATATATAATAATAAACTTTCATATGATTATAATATCATTCACCATGAGATTTACATGTACTTGTAAATTGTCAAGTACTGACAGAGAGTTTGGTTTAACCTTTAGTTGCAAATCATGATTTAAAATGTGTTTAAAATGCTAACCCATTTTTTAGTGTTGTTTGAATGATTTTAAAAACTTTAGTTGTGAAACATAGTTTGAGATGGTGTTATTATTATTTTTTTTTTGGTATGTAAATTATCAAAATTGACATTCATGGATAATATTATGAAATTTTTAGAATAGTGAAAAGAAAATATAAAATAAAAGAAGCTTCACTTTATAGAAAAATGACATCAAGAGCATTTTTGTCATTTCAGTCAATGTTTAGAAAGAAAAAAGCTTAAGTGATCATCCTTAGGATATTTATCTATATTTATTTATACTAAAACCTAAACATACTTATGTTGTCCTTCCAATTTTACGTAGTTTTTTTTAACTAAAAATGTCATATAATACCATGTATTTAGTTATTCATATTTTTGTATTAAGGGCTTTTAATGTCTTTTTACAACAAAATTCAATTTAAAAGAAAAAACTACCTGTAATTATTTATTTAATTTAAATTTTTGGATGATTTTAGTTCTTCTTTTAGGATGAAAATAACTTCAAATATTTATATTAAAATAGAAAAGTAGCATCTATAGCCAATGGTTTAGCGTTGCAAAAGCCAAACCAAATAAACGCTTAGTTGATTCTCTTTGAATCATATATTTACTAAACAATTGTGAGTTACTCAGTCTATCTACTAGGAAGACAATAAAAATACTAATTAACTCGTATTATGTTATTAATATACACATGAAATTTAGAATGTAACATTGAAAACATTTTCTCATTAATACACCCAATTAATAATAAATCCTCAATTCATTCAAGTTTTTCTTGAGATAATATTATTTATCCTGATTGTTTTTATGAAAAATGTGAAATTAAAAATTTAGGACTGAACTAGTATGTTAATATAATTTTTTTAATTTTACTTTGTAAATGTCTCATGCACAATTTATAATAAAAAATAATCATTTTTGCTAACACGTCAAATTAAAAATTTTGCTAATTCTCAATTAGTCAAATACATGGAGGGATGCAATTGATAATATTAAATTTTATAGAGATTCAATTGATAAAATTAAACATGAAGGGATGCATTTGATAGTCTAAAGATTTACGAGGAATTTAATTGATAAATTGAACATTGAGTGACACAATTGATAATTTTGATATCTTTGAGAGACCCAAGTAGTAGTTTAGTGTAAGAATTATTATTTATAACTTAACAACTAATTATAATTCTATCTTTATTTAGAATCTATTAATATTAAAACTACACTTGTAATTATAAATTTCAATTCTAATTCTTCATACAAAAATTCTAAAAACCACTGTTAATTACTATTTATAAATTTTATAATATTTATATGCTACAAATTTATTTTTTTAATGTAAAATATCATAATTTTAACTAAAATAGCCTACATAATTAAATAAAAGAATAAATTATTCTTCTCTCCCTTGAGGTTTACTGAAACGAAAACAAGGTTTAAAATTTGTGAAAATTAACACTCTCTCCCTAGAATGGATGAAAAGTTAATAGTATTATAAGATAATTTTAGAAAAACATTAAAAGCATTATTTTTTACTTAAAGGTACCAAGAAATCGTGTTTTTGCTTCTTCTTCTTTTATGTTCTTCTCCAATTTTGTAGTTTTAATATTAATTTCTTATGTTAATATCAACTTTTTCTTAATTTTAATATTTTATTTTTAATAAAATAGAAAAAAAAAATGTTTAGCACATGCATAAGTAGAACTAAATCTGAATACTAAATAAAATAAAGTTTTTGTTTTGTTTTTTAATTTTTATTATATGAACAATAAAAATATAAATCTATATCAACTTAAGATTTAAGCTCAAGAACTTGAAAAAATTAGGCAATTTATAATCTGCTCATGAATTTAATTTTGAAGAAAAATATGAATTGACAAGATAAAATATTTTTTTAATTTTTAAACTTTATATCCTTTAAGAATGATTATATCATAAAACTTATGTTATATGGTTTTTAATTCTACTTAATTAACATAAAATTTAAACATAACAAATACAATGGATCAAAGTGGTAGAATTATGTTTCCAGATAATAAGACTTATTTGAAATGATAATTTTACAAGTTTATAATATTTTAATATCACATTAACTTAATCTTCTTTTTCAAACTAATACCTTTAAAATAAAATATTATATATAAGTTAATAATGTTGCTAAAAATACATATAAAAAAAATAAATAACTTAAATTTTACAAATAGTTAAAGTAATTCATCCATCATATGAAGGCAGAATAAATCTAGTTAGCAATATTACCGTCCGTCAAATTAAGTCGAATGAGATGTGAATATAGACACCTAATTGACACAATTTTGAAATTAGAATGACCGAATTGTACACTACAAAAAGATAACAGTTTAGCTAGAGAGGACATCCCACACTAATATAAAAAATAAAAAAAAATAGAACTAATATATTTTTTTAACTATCAATGCAGTCTTGGTATATAATTTGTACATGTTTCAAGTGTGAAAATAAGTTTACATCAAAAAAGAAAACTTTTTACACTTTGTTTTTTTATATAGTTTGACTGTTTATAAAATTTCATACAAGTAATTTTATGTTATGCCAAACTTTCTTATAATTTGAAAAGAAAAAAAAATAAAAATTTAACATTTCTATCAAATTAATATAATAATACACATGTATCATGCACTTACACAATATACTTATTCTTCATAATGTTGTACCACATTTTTAACATAACTTGATTTAGCATGAAAAATTTCATAATTTTTCAAGAAAACAGAGCTTGATTATGTCATTATATTTTTTCTGTATAAATCTATTCCCTTTTTTTTTTCCTATTTACTTTCACATTTGAAATTTGGAATAATTATTTCAAGATAAAACAAAACATTAGCATAAGCAAGGTTGTGAGGAAAACGTAAAGAAAAAGGTAAGGATTTTAAAAAAAAAAAACATAAAATTAATCAATGGAGAAAGGAAAAAATAAAGATTAAAAATGAGATTTATACAATGGAAAATGAAAAGAAATAATTCAACCAATTTTTTTTTTTTCACAAATCGTTAGATTTTTCCTATTAAATTAGTTTGTGAATAATAATGAGGTGCAATTTTTTGATTTATTATTATATTTTAAAATATATTTATCAAGAGAATCTAAAATACGGATAATTTTTAAAAAAAAACACTCAAACTTTAGGAAGGTCAAGTGTAAGAATCTAAAAACCCACAAAGCATTTCAGACCACGAGTCGGGTTAAATCTCAAATGCTTTTTTTTATCTAGCTCAAGTTGTAACCATCTCCACTATATCTTAAAAAACATAATCAATTTGTGACATTAATACATAAAAAATTGAAAGATACTTTAGTCTTAAACATTCTAACATTCTAATTTAAATAATTTCAGTTGTAAAAAAATAAAAAATAAATAAAAAAGGAGAGAGAGATAGAGAATAGATGCGGAGAAAAATAGCTAATTAAGCTAACCTTAATTAGTTACAATGGAAGGATTGTTGAGAATTTTATATAATTTTCATTCAATTTTTAATGAGATATAGTAAAAATAATAAAGGACATTCACATAAAATATAAGTAGAAATACAGAGAAATAAAAAATCAACAAAAAATATGTAATGTGGTATGACCCATTGTATACATCCACGGTGAGAAGAGAAGTTCTATTATTCCAAGAAAAATTATATAAAATGAGTAATACTCTACACAAAATGTTCTCACCACTATCCCTAAATCTTTATCAATCTATCTTACACCACTCCTCAAAGACATCTCACAAATATTATGTCTCTTTTTATCTTATATTTACAATTATCACAAGCTTACATATTTATATTGCACAGGACTTGTCCACTAAACAAACTTTTTATCTACTTTATGAAAACCCTACAATTATCTAATTAGATTTAGTCACCTAAGTAAACCTAATTACGAAATCTATATTATCATCTAATTAGTTTTTCTTGTCCACCGAGAATAAACTAATTATGAAGCTAACAAATAAGGATTCGAGTCAAAATCCTGACAATTTCCTCATTGACTCAAATCCTTTTCAACAATATTCAATATTCTCCAGTCTTCAATATTTTTCAATCTTCGAAATTTTTCATGTCCCGTACAATGCATTATTTACCATCAACAATGAAACTAACAAAATTTCACATGAGCCCCACTCATCTAAAGTGATTACTCCATCGAGACTTTTCACATGCTTATAGTGAACAACGCTCGGATTTTGGTTCGATGGTGAAAAACTGTTGATTGTATCAACATGTTGAAAATTGGTGAAATAAGTTTCTCATCTTAATATTTATGTATCTATTTGTTCTTGATAAGTTAAATAATTTTTTAAATGTTTTCCATTTGCAGCCAATTGTTATGGAGTTATTGCTAGATTAAGTTACCACATGAAATTTTATATATGGCTAAGTTTGGATTGCTTCCATCTAATATTTTCCTAGTCTTCTAGAGCTTTATGGTTGCCGAGTTATCTTCTCTTTTAGCCTATTATCTTTTATGATCTGTTTTACGTAGTTTGTATATTAAGTTTATGTTGCACACCTACTTATAGTAGAATATGTGGGAGCTTTTATTGTTTATTTTAGGATTTCCATTTTATTAGTTATTAGCTGTAAGTTACTTTCTATGTTACCTTGTGTTTTAGGAATTTGTCATGAGAATTATCTCCTAGGAGAAGTGTAGATACAATTGTAAAGTGTAGTTTATTTCATATAATTGTGAAGTATAGTTTATTTCAATTTTGAATTTGTGGGAGCCTTGGGCTCTACATATATTGTATGAACAAATTTTTTTTATCTAATATATATACATATGGTCTCCGATTTCCAAGCAAAATTTATCTTGAAACTTATAAAATAAATCTGTCACCTTCAATTTGGTTTGGGAATTGTTACAAGCAATTGCTTTTTCTTGCCTTTTTCAGTTTGTAGAAAAAAAAAAAAAAAGTTGCTGATAAGTGGAAAAAGTAAAAAACAACAAGACATACTTGTTGAGAATAAAAATAAACTTCATTTGTGTCATTTAGCGTATATAACTTTTTGTATTTTCGCATGTGAAAGTCACCTAAAAAAATTTAGAGTTGAAATGAGTGAAAAATAGTACGATGACTCTTTGGTTTTGAGTGGCTATTAAGTGTAGGTTATTAAGTTCTTAATAAAGAGATATGCTAAAAGTCATGTTTTTAGCACCTATAAATATTCCTATATGTACTGTCCATTTTTAATCAAGAAAACATATGTATTTTTATATAATATAAAGTGTTTAATATCTCTTCCTAGTTTGCTTTTCCTCTCTTAGTGTGAGTATGCTCATCACCTTCTAATAAAGTGGTATAGAGCTAAGTTTTTTATGAGTGAAAAATGGTTAATGGAATGTTCTCCTTCCAATTTTCTGTATTTTAAAAGACAACTATAATAGTTGGTGTATTAGAGTGAGAGCTTTACTTGAATCATAATATGCATGGGAGATTATAGAGAATTATGTTAACTGTTAGAGTGTAAATATAGACAGCTTAGTTAGTGGGTCAAATTTCCTTATTTATAGCTTCCTTATTTATGTATAGTTGACTTACTTGTACTCTACACAATCTCGTAGTATAAATATATTATCTTGGTATGAGAAATTCTCAATCTATTCATCAAAACACTTTGGGTATCTCTTTTTTTAGGTTTTACATGGTATCAGAGCTTAAGGAAAGAAAACCCTAATTTTTATTTTCTGCTGTGTTTCTTTTCAACGTGTCCCTCTATTGCTGCGTTTCATTCCAGTAGTACGACTACTGTTCATCGGCACTGGTCACGGTACTATTCATCAGTACTATTCATCACATTGTATTTCTTTTCAGCGTGTCTCTCTACTGCTGTGTTTCATTCCAGTAGTACGACTACTGTTCATCCGCACTATTCACAGAAACTGTTCATCGGTATGTCTACTTCTGAAAAATCTAAAATCAGTATGTCAAAACCTAGTAATTTTACCTCTGTGTTTTCCAGATCCTCTATTATTACTACTGAGAAATTGAATGGATCTAATTATTTGTCTTGGGCTACATCTGCTAAGTTATGGTTTCTGGGATAGGAATATGAAAATCATCTCATGAAATCATTGGCTGATATTCCAACCTCTGAACAACCCAATTGTAAAAAGATCGATGACCAATTATGCAGTTTACTATGGGCATCTCTTAAACCTTCTATATTGCAGATTTTTTGGGTATATAAGACAAATTTTTGAATTATGGAAACGGACCAAGTTTATACACTAATAATATTCAACAGTTTTTACATTGTGGTTTCTAATATAGTAAATTTAAATCAAGTTGATCAGGATATGTCCACCTATTTGGGCAAGATTTAGAATATCAAATTTGAATTTGCTAAAATATTACCTCCTACCACTGATCTAGATAACGAAAAGGCACAAAGAGACAAGCTATTCATGATTCTCACTCTATATGGCCTTCGAGTTGATCTTAATCCAATTCGCCATCAAATATTGGCTAGTCCTACTATTCATTCCATGGAATGAGTGTTTTCTCGGTTGTTACGTATCTCCTCTCCGATAGTAACACATATTGAGAATCCATCTCCTGATTTCTCAGTCTTGAGCTCTCACTCTGGTACTCGTAAAGGTCGTGGTCGAGGAGGTCAGGGTCATGGACTTCCTCAGTGCACTTATTGTAACATGATGGGCCATACTAGGGAAAAGCGTTACCAGCTGATTGGTTAACCAGATCCTACAGCTAACATTGTTTAGTCAGCCAATTCATTTGAAGTTTCACCTTCTAAAAACAAGCCTCTTAATGTCTCATTATCAGCTATTGAATATGATAAGTTCCTACAGTATCAGGTTACCCAGCAATCTTCTTATAGTAATTCTGTCACCTACATCTCTCAGACCTCTTAATACACTTAGGTTCTTGATTCTGGTGCCTCGGATCATATATCTGGTAACCCTAAACTTTTTTCTAGTATTAGTAATCCAACATTACTTTCCACAGTCACTATAGTTAATGGTTCCACAACCATTGCTAAAGGTATAGGTCAAGCTACACCATTATCTTCTTTCCCTTTAGAGTATGTGCTTTATGTCCCAGAATGTTCATTTAGTCTGATTTCTATTAGTCAATTGACTCGTTCTCTCAATTGTTCTGTCACTTTCATTGATGATTCCTTTACTATACAAGACTGGCATATAGGACAAACGATTGGCACATGGCGAGAGTTACAGGGCCTCTAACATCTTACCACACTACCTACATCTTCAGTGGCTTGCTCTACAAATGTGTCACCTATTCTCATTCACAGTTAGTTGGGACATCCTAGTCTATCCAAGCTTCAGAAGATGGTTCCCGTTTGTCATCTCTGTTATCTTTAAATTGTGAGCATGTCAGCTTAGCAAGCACACATGTGCTTCGTTTCTAAAGCATAGTGTTTTAGAGCAAAATCTCTATTTCATCTTGTTCATACTGATATTTGGGGTCTTAGTCGTGTCAGTTCATCTTTGGGATTTCAATATTTTGTAACCTTTATTGATGACTATTCTCGTTGCACGTGGTTATTTTTAATAAAAAATTGTTATGAGTTATTTTCTATATTCCAACAGTTTTGCACTAAAATTAAAACACAATTTGGTGTTTCTATTTATATTTTGCATAGTGATAATGCACGTGAATACTTTTTTACATCATTTTAGCACTTTATGACATCTCAAGGTATGCTACATCAATCATCTTGTCCTCACACCCTTCAACAAAATGGAGTTGTTAAGTGCAAAAATAGACATTTAATTGAAACAACTCGCACTCTATTACTTCATGGTTATGTTCCACTTCGGTTTTGGGGTGATGTTGTACTTACTGCATGCGACCTTATTAATTGCATGCCATCTTCTACATTGCATAACAAAATTTCACATTCTATAATCTTTCCTAATCATCCCTTATATTCACTTTTGCTTCTTATCTTTGGTTGCATTTGTTTTGTTCATGATCTAACACATGGACAGGATAAATTCTCTTCCAAATTAATTAAGTGCATCTTCTTGGGTTATTCTCACCTTCAAAAGTTGTTCTTAGTTTTGGTCTTCAGAAGTGTACTGTTAATCACTCAGTTTTTTATAAACATACATCTAATGAAAAAATTCTTTTAATTGTATATATGGATGATATTGTGATTACAAGTGATAATAATCATGTGGTTTAGAAATTGAAATCATTCCTACAGTCTAAGTTTCAAACTAAAGACTTAGGACAGTTAAAATACTTCTTGGGCATTGATGTTGCGAGATCACAATTGGGGATTTGCCTTTCTCAAAGAAAGTATTGTCTATATGTCTTGAGTGATATAGGTATGTTGGATTCCAAACCTGTAGACACTTCTATGGATCCCAACACTAAACTTGTACCCGATGAGGGGGAGCTATTGATAAATCCTAAACAATACAAACGTCTTGTTAGTAAGCTGAATTATCTCACAGTCACTAGACCAGATATTGCTTTTGTAACTAGTGTGGTTAGCCAATTTCTTTCTCAGCCTCGAACATCTCATTGGAATGTTGTTATTCATATCCTAAGTTACCTTAAAATTGCACCCGGAAAGGGATTACTATATAAGAATCATGGGCACACTCTAGTTCGAGGACAAGTTGTGGTCATACATTAGTTCATAAACAATTCTACTCCAGTTCAAGGTTATAGCGATGCTGATTGGGCAGGCTCTCAATTTGATAGAAGATCTACTACAGGATATTATATATTTCTGGGTGGAAATCTTGTTTCATGGAAAAGCAAAAAGCAGATTGTTGTTACAAGATCCAGAGCTGAATCTAAATATAGGGCCATGACTCATACCACTGCTAAGTTAGTTTGGCTGAAAAATTTATTATAAGGACTTGGATTTCAGCATTCACAATCTATGGAGTTAGTATGTGATAATCAAGCTGCAGTACATATTGCATCAAATCCAGTCTTTCATGAATGAACAAAACATATAGAAATTGACTGTCATTTCGTTCGTGAGAAGCTTTATGAATAATATAATCATGACCATATATGCAAAATTAGAAGATCAGTTAGCAGACTTAATCACAAAATTTTTGGCAAGAAACCGACTACAATATCTATGCAACGAGCGTGGAACATATAATCTTTATGCTCCAGCTTGAGGAAAAGTGTTAGAGTATAAATATAGACAGCTTAATTAGTTGGTCAAATTTCCTTATTTATAGTTTCTTTATTTATGTATAGTTGACTTACCTGTTCTCCACACAAACTTGTACTCTACACAATCTCGTAGTATAAATATATTATCTTGGTATGAGGAATTCTCATCCAATTCATCAAAGCACTTTGGGTATCTCTCTTTTAGGTTTTACATCAACTAACTCGAAGATGAAGCCAGGTTGAATCTAGCTCAAATGGAGGCCTTACAAAAGGCTAGTAAGAATGATCAAAAGGCCATCACCATCATTCATCAATGTTTAAAAAGGTGGCTAGTGCAACCATTTCCAAAAGCGTGGGAGATTTTGTAAAGTTCCCTCCAAGGAGTTGATAAAGTGAATAAGGTAAACTTTAAATTTTCAGAGGTGAATTTGAAGCTTTGCATATGAAAGAAATGTAATCAATTTCAAATTATTGTATAAGGGTGTTAACGATTGTGAACTGATTGAAGATGTATGAAGAGAAATTGAAGATGTAAAGGTGATTGAGAAAATATTACGCTCATTTCAATCAAAATTTGATTGCACTGTAATAGCAATTGAAGAGTCGAAAGATTTGGGGGCCATGATAATTGACCAAACTATGAGATCACTACAAACCCATGAAGAGAGACTCAAAAGGAAGCAAGAAGAGCCTTTAGGGCAAGTACTCAAATGTTTCATAAAATCAAAAAGAAGATGAGAGAGAAAGAAATCAACGAGGACGAGGACATAGACATGGAAGAGGTCTTGGTTGTGAAGAAGAGGAAAAGGTGAACATGACTATTTCAACAATGAAAAAGGCCACCAAACAACAGAAGATTGTGAAAGAGGAAAAGGTTACCATTCAAGGCCATATGAATGAAGGTATGACAAGTCTATTAAGGATTGTAATTGTCACAAATATAGTCATTTTTCATGGGAATGTCAAAGTACAAATAATAGCATTGAAGAGATGTCTAATTTCATTGAGAACAAGGAAGACATAAATAAGATAGCCTTGTTATTAGCACTCAAAGGGGATGGCAAAGAAGAAGAAAATTTATGGTACCTTGACATTGGCACAAGCAACTATACATGTGGTGATTGAAACAAATTTGTGGAGCTTGATAAGAAGGTGATTGGTAATATCACTTTTGTAGAATCAACCAAAATTCAAATTAAGGGGTAAGGTATAATTATAAGTTTTTTGAAGGATGGTGGACATAGATTTGTTTTCGATGTATGCTTTGTTCCAATGTTAAAAAGTAATATTTTGAGTTTCAGACAACTTTATAACAAATAAATAAATATGTAATTTAAAGGTCAATATGATTCAGTTTTGAAGAAAATTATAATCAACTTAAATAATTCAGTTAACACTTGTAAATAACCATCCTCGGTTTTGTTGGTTTTGATAACCAAAACCAACTTAAATTGGTTTGGGTGGTTATTTGGTTATTGGGCCTAAATTGGGCTGTCAGGCCTAATCCAACTCAATTGAAGGTTTTAAATTGTAAAAATATATTTTGAACTTAAAATTATGCCCAAAAAAATATAAATATTATAAAACATATAATTGTACTTATTTTCTCACAAATAACTAAGCCAAAAAATATACAAATAGTATAAAAAAATATTTAATATTTGTTTCTTCACAAATAGCAAACCTAGAACCTTCTACCACCAAAACAATAAGTAATCTAAAGTCATATACAATTTCACCAAGCAACATGGCTTTTAAACTCATAAATCCATAACAATATTAACAATTTTCACATGAAATTTGCTAACATATTTACCATTTACCACTCACCAAAACAAGAAATCAATGAAAATGCAAAGTTATAACTTACAAGATTAACTTATTACATAACAATTTTTTTTAAAAAAAACCACATAAAATTCAAGACATTCACCAGCACAGCTAGGCCTGGAATTCGAACTGGATTATTTGAATCTGAATTTGAATTCAATTTGAGTAGTATTCGAATTGAATTTGGATAATGCCTAAAATTTGAATTTTGTTTTGAATCCAAATACAAATTGTAGCATATTTGATTTGTAATTCGATGAACAGTTTGTTGTACGATTTGAATATTATTTGATTTATAATATTATATTATCATATATATATATATATATGTATATACATATAAACTTATTATTAAAATATTTTAAAAAAAGACTCAAAGGCAATAAGTCCAAAACCCTTAACTATTCTCATTGGCCTATAGGTGATTCATCATTAACAGCTCTTTCTACCTCTGCATCCGACACTGCCAATCCGACATTCTATTTTATTCTAGCACTGGCAAGATTTCAAGGTTAGGACTTCTTTAGTTCTTTTCCTAAATTTCTAGGGTTCTAACATTCTAAACTTCTTTAGTCTTTTACTTTTCTGCAACAAAGAGACTAAAAGTTAAAAAGTGGTGTGTATGTGTGCTTGTACATATCTCTATTGTAAATGGTAGAATTATTGTAGGGTTTAAATAAAAATACTTCTTGAATGTACCCTTTTGTGACAGATGCTATGGAGTTGTTTCAGGACTAACTTACCTGTTAGAGCCTCTATAAATGAAAGATTTTGAATTACTTCTCTCTATGTTCAACTTGATACATAATGCAATGCTTATAGTTTCATTAGTGACTGACTTATATTATTTGTTAACCTCTAAAGAACCTTTGTTATTTTACTTATATAAGTCTCATATTTTATTTTTTATTAATGACTGACTTCTGCATAATACAATGCTTATAGTTCATCTTTGCACCAATTAGACTCTCCTAAAACAGAAAAAGAATCAAATGTCAGTTGTTAGAAACTTGTTAATTGAAAAGGATATAATCAAATTAAGTTTTGATTCAACAAGTGAAGTGGCTTGAAGATGACCACTGATAAGAGAAAACTAAATCAAAAGATTATCAAATTACTTTTTTTTTTTTTTTTATGATCTTATTATTCACTTTTCCACGTCGGAGTCTAAGTTTGTTTTCCTGTTTTTGACAATATATATTTTTAATGAGAATGAAATCATATCCTTTATTTTGACATTTATCAAGTTTGAAGTTTGAATGAGATCAAAGTATTTACTCAAATTTTTTTTTTTCTAAAGCATAGAATGCAAATTTTAATTTTTATTGCTTATCGCATATGCTATTTATTTTCCATATCACTCAATAGCTCTTAAATATATAGTAGATTAGGTTCTTCTTTTAAGCCTTTAACTTTATTCTCATATCAGTTGTAATATCAACATGTTGGATCAAAAATTGTACTAGAATTATAAATGCTCACTTCGAGTATTGCAATTCAAGTTACTAAAGAGCCTATTATGGTTCATAATATATTTTATTTGTCACCACGCTACTTGGTTATCGAAAATGAGCATGATAAGATGTGAGCTTAGTGACAAATATTGATTAAAGGTATAAAGATGGTATTTGATGGCTAACCAGCATATATTATGATAATGAACATGATGACCTAATTAAAATAGCTAGATATACATACGTACAACTTTAATATTTGTTAATATAATGTATTATTAGTTGCTTTCTCCTTAATTCTTTACTGATGTGTACTTAATTTTGATTTTGATTACAGAGATATGAATCCATCAAAGGAATGACTAACGAAGGATATGAATCAATTGGACTTGAATGATGATCTCGATTTTCCAATGTCAATCGAAGATATTGATGTTGAAGCGCAGTTAATGGAGTTTCAGAAGAAAGCTAATATTAAAGGATATCAATTGTGAGGGTTGACTTCAAGACCATCACACTTTCAAATGGTGTGAAAAAAAAATCAATGTATATATTGTAAAAGGTAACTTACTCATCATGGTACTAGTTCCACAAGCCATTTAAGGAATCATTTGAAGATATGCATGATTAAGAAAGCTAATGATAGGAAACAAAAGCAACTTAATTTTCTACCATCAGAAAATACTGTTGAAGCTGTATTTATGCATTCAGTTTATGTGGATACTAAGACGTATCAGCTAATGAAGATTAAAGAGATACTAGCATATCTAATGATGGTGCATGAGCTTCCATTCAACTTCGTGGAGTATCCATTGTTTATCTTATATAATAAAGCTCTAAATGCTTAATTTGTGAAGATATCTTGCAAGATTGTGAAGAAAGACTATATGAGGCTCTACGAAATTGAAAGGGAAAAGTTAAAGACCAAGCTTAAGGATGTCAATCGTGTCTTCTTGACAACTGACAACTGGAAATTGCAAAGTCAAAAAATTGAGTATATGACAATCACAGTTCATTTTCTTTATAACTGAAAATTGCAAAAGTTGGTTTTGAGCTTTACTCATGTTCCTACTCCTCGTTGTGGTGTAGACATTGCAAGGTATATACAAAATTGTCTTATGCATTACGGAATTGAAAAAAAAGTCCTTATAATATTGGTTGACAGTGCATCATACAATGATGTATATTTAAGGACATTGAAGGAGGTCTTGAAAATCAACAACAAGATGATAGGTGGAGGAAAGTTGTTTCATGTTCGATGTTGTGCACACATTCTTAATATTATTGTTCAACATGGCATGAAAATAATTAAAGGTGTCATTAAGAATGTAAGAGATAGTGTCAAGTTCATTAATTCTTCTGAAGCCAGGCTTTAAACATTTTTTTTTTTTAGAATATGCACAAGCGAAAGCACTGGCTTCTAAAAAGCTTGGTCTTGATGTTCCTACCTGTTAGAACTCTACATACAAAATGTTGCTTAGTGCACTAGAGTTTCAAAGTACATTTCCAAGTTTTCAATGGCAAGAATCAACTTATACTAATTTGGCAACACTTGAGGATTAGGAAAATATGAGGAAGGCGTGTGGAATTTTAGAAGTGTTCAATGAAGTCACAGAGATGATTTCTGGCAGTTTATACCTGACTGCTAACTTGTATCTTCCTGAGTGTATAGGGCTAAGCAAGTTTTGGATAAAGGGTACCCAATACACAAGATAAGTTCATTCAAGATTTAGCTAATGAGATGAAGATAACTTTTAATAAGTACCAGGTAAATCAAAGTTGGTGATAAATGTGGCTGTAGTCTTTGATTTAAGGTTGAAGATGGTAACTATTGATATATGTTTCCTTTTAATTTATGATTATTTTAAAAGTGAGTATAAGAAAGAAGAAATTAAAGAGACCCTAATTCAGATTTATAATGATTATGCATCTAATGAAGCAAATCTTGGATTATCAGCTGTCATTTCTTTCATTTTACAATTTGAAACAAGTCATGAATCATCTAAAAGATTGAAAGGAATTAGTATGCTTATATAAAAAGCAATAGAACAAGAACAAATACATCAATCTATATCCGAATTGGAGCTATACCTTCAGGAGCCTATGTTTAGATGCCATTAAGATGATTAAAAACATTTTAAATTTCTAGAATGGTAGAAATATAACTAGACAAAATATATGATTCTATTTAAGAGTCCACATTTAGTGCTAGTGGTAGGGTAATTGATTCATATAGTTTTTCTTTATCTACGAAAACAGTGAAATTTTTTATTTGTGGTGGAGATTGGTTTCATACTATTTACAGAATTCAGAAAGCTCTTAGTGTATGTTAATTTTTTTTATAAAATTATATAATTGAACTCATTTTTTTTATTATTTTCACATTAATAATTTTTATCTTATTTTGTGTATGTGCAGGAACTTTCCTTGAAAAATGAAGAGTGAGAAGCGAAGATTACAGTACTATTTTAAGGCATGTCTTAATTTGTTTATTAATTCTTTTATTAAATATTATTTTATACAAGTTTTTTATTGTATTGCATATTATGTTCAGCTGATTCAAATGCTTATTGAATGTATATGATAGCATAGTATGCGAATGAATGTTGTTGCTAAGTATGTGTATGAGATAAGAGATAGAAAAATTAGCATTAAAGTTTGAGTATATATTCCTAGTTTCTGATATTAGCATAAGAATTCAGATCAAATAATAAATAGTGTTTATTCAGTGAAGAATCTCAAATATTATTTATGGCATTCTTCCTTTGCAAGATAATTATAGGGTTACATCAATTTGACTTGGGCTAAGAGTTTAAATCCAATGAAGCATATTTTGTAGTACTTTTGTTTTAATTCTCTTCAGTATTAAATATAGGTTTTCGGAAGCAAGTTTAAGTGTTATGTTTATTTTCTTGCACTGACATTCTCTTTTAATGACTATATTGCAAGTTAGTTAGCTTTTCTGGTAGTTTTTTTAGTTGAATGATGAGATTTTATACTCTTTACATGTGGTGAAAACTTTATCTATTTGCAAGTTTCTGAACACTAATTCATATAATTTATATATTATTAATTATTATCAACTTTTTGGAGATAATGAATACTTTCTAAATATTATTCTATATTTTGATTCATGCAGGTTTGTTATGTTAAGTTCTTAATTGTCAGTTGGAGGAGTAGTTACTTTTTGAAATGATGCCAGGAGCATCTGAAGCTAGAATTAGTAGTTATTATATAAATGGTTTTTGCTTGTAATTTGGATGGAAATTGTAGATTAATTTTATTATTATTAGATGCAAATTTTACATTTTAACTTTTATTACTATTATTTGGATTCTAAAGTACACTGTATAAGAAATTTATAATCAAACATTTGAATTTGAATTCAGATATTCGAATTTTATAACTAAATCCTTCAAATTTGGATATTTCATATTATGGTCAATTAGACTATTAATTTTGATCCGATTGAGTATTCAAATTCAATTTCTGAGATTCGAATACAAATTTGAATAGTGCTATATTTGGTTCTAGTCGATTCGAATTTTAACCCTAAGCACAATAAGTAACAAATTCTAACTTAAAGAATTAAAGTACAATATAAGATCTATAAGATTCCTTTACGCCATTAAAAATCTAGTTAATTATATATTAAGTAAATAATATTTAGTAAAATATAGATAAAAGAATTAACAATGAAATTAAGAATAATAACAAGAAAAACTTACAATATTCAATGAAATATCTAGTAAATTATCATTGTTGAATTTGAAGTAAAAGGTTAATTATTTGTTAAATATTAATTAAAATAAATGAAAGTAAAATATTATGTAAGTACGAAATTATAAATATCATAATTGTAAAAGCACGTATAAATGTTTTTTGAAATTACAAGTTCTTTTAAGATTTCAATGGCATCAATATGATTAAAAGAAAGAGATAACCAAATTTGCAAACATAGAAGCTTTTCAATGCAATGAGTTTTGAAAAGAATAAAATATACAATCTCCAATGCTAAATAGTAATTTAGAAGTCATTGTGAATACATGTTTTACTAATACATCCCAAGCAATCATAGACAATACCTTGTACTTGCTCGTATTTACCTCCCCCAAATAAAAAAGTCAAATCCTCTATCATCATCAACAATATCCTCATCTAAGTAAAGATATACTTCTGACTTAAACTGAACCTTAGTTTTTTTGGTTTTCTTCCATGTGTGTTCAAAATCAAAGAAAATGGTATCTTAACCATGTGAAAAGTCAACCAAATTTGATAAGAAGAAGATTTACAATTTTCAGAATATGATTAAATAGTATTTCTTGAAATTTCATTATTATAATATCATTCAACTGATTCAATACTTTTATAACCTTCAAACCCATGTCCATAGCAGCATCAAATTCATAAAAATCAGTGGCCTAATCTGTTTTGGTGTCTCCCAATATTTCTTCTTCATGTTTTTTGTCATCTTTTTCAAAATCACCTCATCACTTATACACAAACGTTGTAGTTCAACTAACACAATTCTATTTTTATTATAACATGCATTGAATCTAACATGCATAGTGCTAGAAAAACCTAATATAATTCATGAAAATTTTTCAAAAATCTAACAATATCTTAACATTTTGCCAATCAGCAGAATTAAAAGGGCCTATCCTACCATCCTTAACCTTCTCATCTTCCATATCATCTCTCTCTTTATCCTTGTCATTTGGCTTCTGGAACCATTTCTTGAAAGCATTATCATGATAGTAATCAAAGTGCTCAAATGCATTTTGAAATTTAAGAGTACTATTAAGCATTAAGTATGTGGAGTTACACCTGTAAGCACATCAAGATATACTAACCCATGAAATTGTGCTTTCTCATTCTTGGCACACTTAACAAATTTAGCATTTCTAGATGGAAAAGATCTAACATGAAAAACTTCTAAAAAGCATTATTAGAACTTGTGTTGTATACTGTGAATATCATCTTAATACCTTTAAGCTAAAAAACAGTTCTTAATTTTTTTTTTATATCTTCACCCTTATGGCTATCAATTTGGAAAAAAAATTAAGGATTATCTTGTTCAATTTTCAATCTTCATCTATAAAGTGTGCAGTGAGTGCCATAATTCAGATTTTGTACCAAGGTTGATATGTCAATAGTGAGACATATTCGCTGCTTAGTTCTTGTTTAGAAGATTTTCAATCTCTGTTTCCCATCTAAAATTATTTTCTAATTTTTTATGTACAATAGTATGAAATGAGGGTTCAAACTAAGGAACAACAACAAATAAAAGTTCATGAAAAGTATAAGACTTTACATGCTTAAATAACAACTCTTCAAGAATAGAGTATATTGTAATAACTCTCCTAACATCATCATAACTATATTTAATATTATTTTTCTCAACATTCAGCTCTATAGTTTTTCTATATTTATTCATTGTTTTCTGTCATTTATACAATAAATATTTTTGATACTTGTTACAAGTTTTTAAGTGATTTTTCATTACACTCGTGCCATGTCTAATACTATAACATATATATTCTTTATCATAGAAAATACACACAGCTAGACGAATAAAATCTTTATCCCCACTAATGTAGCTTATATAATAGAAAATACTTTCCATAATTCTGATATCTGACGTTTTAAAAACTCAGCCACCTTTGCAAAAATTAAAGGCACATTAGAAAATAAAGGAGATGTATTTTGAGCCGGAACAGAAGAAGTATAATAAGTAGTTGTTTTAATAAGTTTTGATCTTGCATCTGAAGTACTTAATGTGCCTATTGGAAATTATTAAGTTTTATTGTATTTTTCTATAATTTATAACTTTAACAAACAACAATAATAAAATCAATAAATAATTGAAAACGGTATTTCATATACATAGTTATTATAAATATGCATGCAATAATAAATTAGGAAAGTAAAAGGTATAAACATGTGCAAGCAAGAAGTTGAGGTTATCTGTAAGTAAAAAAGTGTTAAGGCTGCATCACTAAAGTCACATATCCATTATTTCTTTTGTAGTAACTTACTGCCTAAGTAGAGGATATCCTAAGAATATCCTTTTTGTATGTATAGAAGCATGCATTTTAGAGTTTTACATCCCTATACATAATTAGAGACTTAAAAACTATTCAAAACAGGCTTAATTCAAGATTATTAAGATTGATTACATAAATTTTTGCAAAACTAGTTAATGTGCTCAAGTTTTACATGAACTACCTACAGCTTCTACTAGACTCAGAAAATATGTACCAAATAAATTTAAGTAATATATATGCTGCATGTGATTCATTTCATGATAGAAAGTTATTAAAGAAGTAAGCTCACTGCCAAGTATAATGTTGGGGTTATAGGTAAGTAAGAAAGTTACCTATTTGACTGAAAATGAAGTAACAAGTCAAAGCTACAAACTTTAAGAAGCAAGAAAACATCTTACCTGCTATTTCTTGGAGAGACTTAAATATAATAGCAAGTAACAAGCAATTAAATACATGGACCTCCTGCTACTAGTATATATGCAATAGCTCACAATTTATGAAAATGGAAAATTAAACGTTTTCTTCATACATTTTTTGTCTTCATTCATTTTGTTAAAGCTAGGTATAAAAAATGACACTTGAAAATAGCATAATATATTTTGCTAGTAGCTAGCAATATCATTATGTTATCTCCTTCAACTCTTTCTTTCAACTGTAACATGATTATTGTAATCTAAGAAAGTGGAATGAATTGTTAGATTGACCAAAATCAATAATTAATAGTCTATTACAAAGTAATTATGCAATTTTATTAAGTATTCATAATATTTGGCATTGAACTTTTATCCAAGTCATATTGGTAATTTGATTTAGTCTATTATAAATCAACTATGTATCAAAATTCTTCTTTATTATCTTTTTTTCTACTATTATTTTCCTTTAGGTATTGAAGTTTTCAAATGAGTTTATTCATTTGATCTTCAATGAAAGTTTTCACATTTAGGTTTGATCTATTGTAACTAGAACTTTGGTTATTAATCAATATCGTTGCTAGTAGGCTTGATGCATTTTATTTTTTTTATTCTTTTAAGGTGAGCTTACGTTTAAAGTTTTCCTTGCAAACTTTGATGAAAGACTATAATCATATTCGTTGTAAGCACATAGGATGTTAGGAAAATATAACTACAATAGTAGTAGATCAAAACAAGAACAAAAAATATAAAATTATTGCACATAGAAAATGAAAACAAGTACAGAGTCAACTATATAAATCTATTACTTTTTTTTTCCCTTTTCTTGAGGAGAAGAGTGACAAATATTGTATGCACAATTAACTTGAGGAAAACATTGAACAATAAAGTAAAGTTAGCTTCTAAAACACTGAGCAGTAAAGTAAAGTTTTCTCTGTAATATTGATGGATCACCAGTCTTTGGTAAGATCTGTCTGGCCCTTTATGTTTAGCAATATAAAAATTGAAAACCTCTTTGTTAATATGTATTCTTCTTTATTATTTATTTGTAATTGGGAAGTAATTTTTTTTTTTAATTTTTTTTTTTGAACATCTTGGTGCATACAATGGGCTTTCTTGATCAGTCTTAATACACTAGTTAATAACTATATTCTATTATGTATCCTTGTTTGATCATGTTCTTAAGAAGCTTCATTGGTTACTTCGACCCATTGCCCCTCACACAACAAATAAAACTAAAGTGTTATTTTGTATAATCTCATTTCTAGAAATAATAATAAATTTGAATGCTTTATCTCAAATGAAGTAAGAGATGCATATAAAACTCCTAGAAATCATTCACCAAGAGGAAATAATGTAGAATCAAAAATCAAGGAGTTAGTAGATCATGACTAGTAATAGAAATACTAAGTTTTTCTATACTACCATTATGATTAGAAGAAGGAAAAACAAAATGGTCATCCTTAAAAATGATAACGACTCTTGGATAGAGGATGATAATGAACTTAAATCAATGGTAGTGAGATTCCACAATAATCACTTTATGGAGGAGCAATTAAGAATGCAATTGTTGATTATAATAACCCAATTTTCAAGTTGTCCTCATGATATGGCCATGAGTATAAATTCACTGCCTACTACTAGCCAGGTTCAATAAGCACTCTTTAATATGCACCTCTTCAAAGTTCCAAGGGTAAATGGTTTCCAATCAATTTTTTTTCAAAGCAAGTAGGATGTAGTTATTCCAGCAGTTTCTAATTTTGTGTGAAAATGCTTCTTTAATCTGCAAGAATTAGTGCTAATAAACATTACTTTTATATCCCTTATCCCCAAAGTGGAGCAACCTAGTTCCTTAGGTCAATTTAGGTCTATAAGCCAATGTATTGTGATATATAAGATTATTCCAAAAATTATAGTGAACCGTTTGGAGAAGAGTTTGCCTGATATTGTTGCCCCAAATCAAGTAAACTTTGTTCCTAGGCATAATGTTCTAGACAATATAGTATAAGATGCATGACAGGGAAAAGAATATTCATGGCAATTAAAGTCGATCTAGAAAAGATTTATGATAGACTAAGTTGATGTTTATTGAAGATATTGTTAAGATGATTGGCTTCAATCCTTCGGTTGTTAGAGTTATTATAGGTTGCATTATCACGATGTCCTTTTAAATTTTATGGAATGGGGAGAGAGCCACTAGTTTCAAGCCCACAGGAGAAATACATCAAGGTGATCCGTTATCTCCTTACATTTTTGCTTTTGTTATAAAAAGATTAAGATATCTAATTACTTTTAAGGTGGACTATAAGTCTTCAAAGTCTATTCGGGCAGGTTAAGGGAGTCCTTTTGTTTCCTACCTCATGTTTGTTGATGACTTAATCTTGTTTTTAGAGGCTTTGGTTAATCAAGCTAGAATAATCAATGACACCTTGTTGGATTCTAGCAAAGCTTCAGGACAAAAAGTGAGTATTGCTAAAACCATATTCTTTTTCTCCAAAAATGCAAGGAGTGCTTTGAAGCACTTTGTTGCTCGGATGAATGGCTTTAAAGTTATCGGGGACTTAGGCTTCTATCTAGGTGTGCCTTTGTGTTATGGAGAACAATTAGGCGTGCATACTAGCACATTGTGGAGAAAGTTAAAAATAGGTTGGCTGGTTGGAAGATGAAGCCTTTTTTCGATGACAAGAAAGATAATCTTAGTCCACTCTATGCTTCAATTAGTCCCTATTTATGCGGTGTAGTTAGCGAAGTTGTCGATTAGAATCTGTGATGAGAATGACTGAGCATGCGATTTATATAGGGGATGAGGATGACTACAGGAAACAACATATTATCAGCGGGTCAATTATACTACAACTTAAGGAGAATGGTGGGTTGGGGTTAAAGGATCTCAAGGTATATAATAGAGCTTTTATGTTGAAGTTGGGTTGTAGAATTATTGCTAAGTTAGATAACTTATGGGGGCAAGTCCTTCATTCGAAATATCTATGGAAGTGAGAAGTTTTGATTCCCTTGCAAGCCAAAAGTTATGACTCAAAGTTGTGGAAATCTAGTATGTGAAGTTTAGCTTAATAGTTTAAAGGAATTTTATTGGGCTATTGGGGATGACAATACTATCAAGTTCTGGAAGGATGACTAGGTTCCAGGAGAAGGACTTCTTTATGATCATGCTAGTATAGACACATCTTATAGGGACGTGAAAGTGAAACTCGGAGATATGGTTAACGAATAGGGCTGTTGGGATAAGGAAAGTATTAAACTAGTTATTCCGGGTGAAGTTTAGTAGAAAATTATGCGATTTTTCCTCCAAAAGTTAAGTGTGACACATATATTATAGCTTGGGGAGCTTCAGCCAAAGGGATATTCACTACCATGAATGCATATAATTCCATTGCTAAAGCCTATTTGGCACTTAAGCATAAACTATGGACGATTATTTGGAAATGGAAAGAATAGTAACGTAATTAGCTTTTCCGGTGAATGGTGTTACATAGGAGATTGGTAACCAAAAGCTTTAAAGCTAAATTTATATAGGGTATTGATCTTACGTTCTGTATGTGCAATAGTGTAGAGAAAACCTTGTGTTATGTACTAGGAGACTATACTAATGTTCGTAGAGTTTGAATGAGCATTGGGGGTTTCACGGATAGAGCAGAGTTATACCAGGGTGATATTTTGGATTGATTATGTTGCTTTTTGAAATAGTCAAGCCAAATGGAAAACAATCATATCCTTTTTGGGATAACTTGCTGGTTCATTTGAAATTTGAGGAATTAAGCTTACTTTGTCGATAGCTTTGTTTAGCCTATAAGGCCAGAGCTGCCAATTTGTAGATACAATCATAAGATTATACATGATGATTATCTGGTAAGATGCTCACTATCTAGGATTGTGAGGCAAATAGTAATGGTTGGCTAAAACCTTCCCCTAGTGGGATGGGTTAAGTTAAACAAGGATGGAGCCTCAAGGGGTAATCCAGGACTAGTGAGTGTAGCTGGACTTCTTAGGAATGAAGACGAGATTTGCATATGTGGCTATGGAAAGACTGTGGGTTGCTCTTCCTTTGTTGCCGAGTTGTAGAGGGCTTCTATGTGGATTGATTATGGCCTGAAGTAAGGGATACATAAGGATTGTGGCAGAAGTGGATTCGGTTGGGCTCTTGAATGCCATTTTGCATGACTATGATAAAGTATTTACTAAAGTGATAACTCTAGTGTAATAAAGTTATTTCACTCTGATATTTTGAGTTAGAATATTAGTCAATTATATTGTTAGAGTTGTTTTAGGATGTTTTACGAGTTTTGAATAGTATTTATCTTAATTAGGAGTATTTTTTCGAATTTTGTTATTTAATTTATTTTAGGTGTCTTTACAATGACCTAATTTAAATTAGAGAAAGGAAACAACTTAACTAGCACCGCAGGGCTAAAATTCAAGAGGCCATGGTGTATCAAAGGAAGAATTTGACAGATTAGGCAGAGATGACTCAGCTACGGCACCACTAAGATCAAGCCGCGATGCTAATACAAAAGGAGGAAAACTAAATAAGTCAGTGAGCTAGAAGCCGCGACACTTGAAGATTGAAGCTGTCGCGTGATGGGAAGGAAGCTACAGTACTAAAGTAAAGACAATTTTCATAAACCAAGCAAGGGATTAACATCGTAGCGCCTACGTATGTGAAGCCACAACGTGATACAAGACGAGTCTTATTGAGAATAAACAGTCATTGTAGTGCTGTAACGCCATAAATGCCTGTGCTGCAGCGGTTGTAAGGATTTTAAGGACTTCTACTTTAATTAAAATAAGAGGAAGAGGCTTATAAATAAAAGAGCAAGGCTAAGGTTAATAGACACACCAGAGCTCGTAATAGAAAGTGCTAAGGAGTTGAAAGAGATCCAAAGAGTGACGACCTCTAGTTTTTATTTTATTTTTCTTCTTATTTTCTATTTATTTGTAATGGTTATGTCTTTAGTTTTTATGTTTTCTATAGTTAATATGGAGTAGTCGTATTCTAAGAAAAACGGTTGAACTTAAATGTAGTCGACGTGGCTTTACTTTTATTTCAATGCATACTTTAGTTTTGGTATTTATTTTGCCTTGTTCTTAATATTTCTAATTGTTTAATCACTAGTTAGATTGAATAAAAATTATGAATTTGACTTGGAAGTGTCAGTTTTTGGATTAGCCTTAAGTGATATAACTTATGTTTGAATTGTTCATATTATTTGGATGATCTGATTTGTTTAAGAGATAGGATTATGCTCTTTTACCATAAGTAACCAAGAGATTGATTCTTAATGAGTTTGCATAAAATAATTCATATAGGAAATTAGACTAAGAAAAATATATAATTGCAAGACACAAGAGTATGCTAGTAATTGATTAAAAAATCTATGTTAATATTAGCTAATGCATGAATTGATTTAAATTAAAGTTATTAAGGTGTGGTGTGAGGGATATCGTGAACTAGGCTCAGTTTTAATATTTTTAAATTGAGTTTATATTTGAATATATATTGGCTTGATTAGATTTAAGTTGCATTGTAGTGGTAATTAACATTAAAAAGAATAATTATTTCTCGTGAGAATGATCTCTACTTGTTACTATATTACTTGAGGACGATAAGTGCACTTGCGATTATATAATTCCTATCAAATAGAAATTTTATCGCAAGGTCAAAGATCTCCTAAACAAGGATTTGGAAGATTAACTAATCCACACCATACGGGAAGGTAACATATGTGTAAACTGGCTAACTAACTTTATTCTAAGCAGACAAATGGACAGGGAGGATTGGAATTCACCTCTTGCTACATTGGAGATTGTTTTTGTTTAGAATTCTATAGGAATGTTACAATCTCATGATTTTAGATCAAAAAAGAAAAATTGTTATGATGTTTTATTCTACTAAATAAAAAGTTTGTATACTCTCAATTTAAAAATTATTGTTCAAAATAATATGTAATTTATATATTTTGTTATTTTTAAAAAATATAATTACAATTCATACTTATCATTTTTACTCTTAACTTTATTCATTTTAATTTATTTATGACTTAAATTTATATATAATAAGTATTTTAAAATTTATTTAATTCAATGTATTCAAAATTTATTAAAATTGTCGTATTCCCATATTATATACAATTTCTATACATATATTCATTTTTTACAATAAGTGCACCCCAACTCACAAATCCTAAAACCCATATGAAAATTATGTGAATTAGTTACTATTTTGTGGTTTAATGAGGTACATTTCAAGTGTTAGGTTGTTATACCAATATTAATCATTTGTTAAATACAGAAAATATCATTTATCATTTGATTATATTGCAGAGATAATCCACTATGAGAATTGTGTTTGTCCTCCTTATCTAATATGCAAGTAGAACAACAGACAGCTACTTCTTTAATATTATTGTTGCACAAGATAGATCTGGAGATTGCACATGTATTAATGACTATATATTAGTCATACTGGACCTGAGATTTTATTATTGCACTATCAATATAAGTAGAAATCTACCAAGAAAACATTATCCTAGGATCTCAATAAAGTAAAAATAATATTGGTTAGTGATAGTATGATAGAAATAATAATTACAGACATCAGATGTAATAGTTAAAACACCAGTATATCAGAAACAACAATAAATAACATGTGAAACTTACATCAAAAATTAAACTAATTAATTTCAATAAGTAACTAGACAATTAGTTTAATTTAATCATTTTCTCATATTTTCCCAAGATTATTTGCTGATAACGTTGTTGCATAATATATTACTTTTCAAAATATTGCTGGAGCTAGTAAAAGACAAATATAGCCTTATTGATTGAATCTCATTATTTGATTTTCTACATATGTGACTTATTAGGGTTCTAAGATATCCTTCACCACAAATAAAGAATACGATTTTTCAAATATTGTAAAACATATGGAACTGTAAATTTTATTTTTAGTGGTATAAGAATTGTTTTTCAAAAATGTCAAATTTATGTTTGCAAGTCATTACTTTGGCAATCAAACACTATAACATTACAAGAAATAGAATATCAAAATGGAAGTGGTGAGTAGGTCCTCCACAATTTCACAATAAGTCCAACACTTGAGCTTCTTGATTTGGCTTATACAATAAAGACAAATCTTAGTCACCAATGGAAACCATTCTCAATGAAAGTAGTTATGACAAGTTTCATTAATTCTTTTATGGATCCAGCAGGTAAGGAGCTTGAATGTGATGGAAGTAATGAAAAGAAATAAACTTCATATCTTTTTTCAATTGCAAAAACAAAGGTCTATGTGTATCCACTGATAGAAAAGTGAAGAGTTAGGGAAACAAAGTACTTTCCATTATTAAGAAAGCCCTACTATATATTGTTATAGGTTTTATCAAAGGAGAGTCATGGATTGCATCACTTAGAATCCTTGTTTTGCTTGATTTGTTTGAAGATATATTGTATAATGATATACCTTATAAAAAGAACCCTATAAGTTGGTTGTCTTTAGCACTGATTTTGCTCATCAATATCTTGTTAGTTTGTCGTACCATGTAAGTTTTAAAAAGTATGTTTATCTGTATATGTGTCTAGACGGTTGTTTTATAACATATATATCTGAAATAACATTTATGTTAATTGCAGTAGCTATTTGATCACTATTGATTAATATTCTAAATTACATATGAGATTCAGAAAATGTTAGTTTATCTGTATGTGTATCTAAACCAATCTTATCAAAATTAGTACGATTTGATTGGTTTAATTAGGGTTTCTTGGGTGCAAGGACAGCCCTAAGCCCAAATAATTAGGGTTTATTTTTATATCCTTAAACAATAAAGAATAGTGATACTGCATTTATACATATTCTCATTACCTTACACACATGGACATAGATTTTAAACTAAAGGAAAAAAAAATAGAATAAAAAATATCTTAAAGATGAAACACTTCCTATTCTCCCTAGTTGTCTTCCTTGCTGTTGTTTTGGTTATGAAGACTAATTTCATAGGAGAAATATGCAAAAAAAAAAAAAAAAAAACTTTACCAGCTGATTTTTGGTATCCTAGTCATAAATAAGCTTAGTCACATCATGTATCAAGAAACTCTAATATACATCTTCAAAGTTTGATAAAATTGTATGATTTGCTAATTAATAATAAAAGTAGTTGTAGTTATGGTTGTACAATAAATATTATATAAAAAAAATGGTTTTGTAAATTACAAAAAAAATAAATATGAGAGTATTGTTATTCTCAAAATCGCAAGTGTCATGCAATCTTTAGATTCAAACAACTTTGTTTGAAATAAGTGATGAGTATTGCGATGAGTTATTTAGCGAAGCATCAATATCCTCTCCCTTGACTAGTAATAACAATAATATAACCAATCTTACTCTAATTGTTAGAAGCATTACCTTGAAATCTCAAATTATATACTTACCCATGCCTTGTACTCAACTAATTTACATTGAATTATGAACTCATACATAAATTATTAAACAGTAAACCAATTTACCTTAACTAGTATATTACTTTTAAATCGTCTACAAAATGGTTAATTTAAGTTGAACTACATCTTTATCCCTCTATCATACATTATCAATTTATCTTAAACTAAAATACTAAGTACTTTTACAATTTACATTAAATTTTGAATGTACTGTCTCGTTAAGAGATAAGTCGATTCAATTTGAAATATACGTTTACTCATAAATGATGAGATATTCAGCCTATATTTACTATGAACAAAATTTACTTACACAAAATTGAGCCAATGTACCATAAACTATAAATAAGCCTCAAGCTATCAAATGTTAAATTATAAATTTAATATTAAATCAATAACACTTCAACCAATTTATCATAAACTATTTTAGTTAATAATTTTCAATGTAGCAGCCAATTTTTCATACTTTTATTTTACTCATAAATTGACAGGAAAATAGTAAATTTTAGTTGCACAACAACTTTACACATATATAGTAAGGCACATTACAATTTATTATGGACTGAAGAATATTGATAAGAACTCAGACCATTTATTTATTTTTATTTTACAAGTATTTCTTCACTAATAAGTGTGGAGTGGATTCACTTTAAAATTTACTTTGAACTATTAGTAAATAATAATCATCAAAAAAATTACCATACATTACAAATTTACTTAGTCTATTTATCTTAAAATATAAATATCTACTTATATTTCACTGATTTACTAAAAATCTAATTATTTATATTATACAAAAAATTAGTGGTGGAGCTCGAAAATTTAAGTAGTAAGGTAAAAAAAAAAAAAAAAAAAATCTTCTTACTACAAAATTTGTTAATATTAAGCTCATTAAAAGATTTATTAAAATAATTTATTAAATAACTATTTTTACTAAAAGTTTAATCATAAAAAGAATACATGAAACTCTTCTGCTAATCCGCCTAGTATTTTATAATTATTTTATTTTTAATATCATTTTAAAATATAGAGAAAATTAAAATTACTTAATGATGTAGTACTTATTTTAAAATATAGAGAAAAGTAAAATTAACTTAGTGATGCAATACTTATACATGCAATCCTTAATACAACTTTATTTTATCACATTTTTATTTTATTTCGATGATTGTAGTGTATTGTGCTTAATTTTTACATAGCTATTATAAATATTTTATTTTATTTTAATTTCATAAAATTCCAGCGTATTTTTTAAATGACTACCATCACAATGTCAAAACGAATTGTACTAACACAGACTAATCATATTTTTTTTTTTGTCCTTTATAATATCTGATATCTTGCAACAGCTTAACGACAAGTTAGAAAAATTATATAAGGTCCACAAAATGTCCAAGACGATGATGTTTGTGTATTTGAATTGGTTGAAAATAAAAAATTATTTTACAGGTCTCACAATTTATAAGGCTAAAAGGCATATTATATATTATAGTTACTATTAGGTTTTTAGATTGATAAATTCTTTGAATTTTTTTTATATGAAGAGATATTTTTAAGAATGTTTTATCAAACCCTTTTTGTTTCTTTTGTCTTATAAATAGCCTATGGTATGTTTTTGTTTTTCATATATATTTGATTATTACCAAAATGAATTATGGGGCTTATTATAAAGTTGTTTGCTATATGAAGAGCCAATTATTTTATATTTATGCTATTTCTTATGATTGCAATTTACAAATAACAATGTCTAACAAATATCATATTCATTTTTACGTTGGTTGACATTTACAACTACATAAACAATTTCAACAATCAATATATAGTTACAATCTTTAACCTAATGACATCAATTTCATTAACAAAAAAGAAAAAAAATATTGAAACCTTATAGAAGAAGAAGAAATCCTTTAACATTAAAACAATCATATTAATATATTACTACATGAATAATTTATATTAATAACTGAAATACACATGCCTATACATATTTGGTTTGAAATCATATAAGTAAACACTTTCTATTGTTTTGAATCAATCAAATACAATTTATACAAGCAGGACTTTATTCTAAATACTTGGCCACCAAGTGGATCACCTGAATTACACTTGCAAATATAATAAATAAATAAAAGAAAAAAAAATATTTTCAATGCTTTTCATTTATTCAACTAAAAAGCACAATAGACAATATACCTATTTACCAATACTTATTTAGGGTTTGTTGTCAATAACCATACACATATTTCATAAAGTATAATTGGCTAACTTCCCTAAAAGTTCATTTATTATTTTTCACTTCATTGTTGGTTGAACCTATAATACCTGCATTTTTGTACTACACATGTTTTCTAAATCTCTTGACATCTTTGTTAGATGTTTCTCACTAAAACAAAGCCTTGGACGCTTATGAGATTCATTGTATTTCACCATAATAGTTAGGGTAATGTTTTGCTTCTTATTTTCATTTTCAAATAATATATTGGGTATGATCAAATTACTGCTACTGCCTCTCATAATCTCATTTCTTATCTGATTTACATTATTGGCAAACACATTTGTAGATCTCACTTCTTTATTTTCTTAAGTTAATGAATCAACCAAACCGATCAAATTATCTTAACTCCTACATAATAGATTGCATTAAATATACTTTTTTTAGTTCTACCCTAATATTGTTCAGTAATTCATCTTTTAACTCTCTCATATCACAACACAATAGCTCAACAGATAACTTTATTCATTCAATATTTCACATAAAAATGTATAATTGTATACAATTATTAATTGAAATATAAATACATCTCACATCTAAATTATTGTATTCACATTCTGCTATCATCATAATTAATTTCCTCAGTAATACAACTTGGGAACAATTAAACAAATTATTATTTACAAAAGAAAAAAAAAATTGATTTCTTCATTCTAAACTAATATATATTTTATATTGTCTTTACTTTACATACCTTTAGGCTATGTATCTTTCCATAACGTCTTAATATATACATAAATTCATTTACGTCTACTTCTCCCAAAACTGAAAGTCGATGTCTCACGTTGTCCTTGGAAGAGGCTCAAAACCACTTATAACGACATTGTCCTAGATAGAATAATTGAAGAAATAATTTGTTATTCTTTTTATTCATCAGATCAAATAAATAATAATCAAGTCACATTTACCATTAGGAATAACATGCAATCATTCATCACCTTAATCTCTCATTTTTTGAACTTTTTATAAAATTAAACACATACTTTGCCTAATTCTTTCCTTTTATTTATTCAATATCAGTCAGAGTATTGTAAACTCTAGTATCATCCAATGAACTAATATATGAACAAAGTAACAAATTTATTGCGTATAATCCAAATTTAAACAAAAACTCATTCATCTCAATTGTGTGCTCAACAATATCCCTCTCAATATTAATTATTTACACATTTTTATCAAACTCCATACCATACTTTCTGCAGTCATGCTTAACATCTAATCTTGGAGAAGTTTTGAATACTTAATCTCCTCTAGAACTTACACCCAAAATTCTAGACACGTCATCTTTAGTCACTTTCAAAATTCCTATTGTTAAATTGTTGTTTGACTCAAACTTGTTTACCAGAAACCAACATAATTTATATTTCAATTTTTCACGCTTAATGTCCAACAATCACTACAAGAAAATTGACTTTTTCCCACAAACTTATTTCCCACAAAAAAAAGTTTGTGGGTATTAACTATATTACCCACAAACCCACCAAATTTTGTTATCATCAATTTACCGACCAACATTTTGTCGGTATGTTTGTCGGTATTATGGCGGGAATTAAATTTTCACTCCCGCAAATTTTACCCACAAACAACTCCCGCAAATTTTACCCACAAACACTTGTTTGTGGGTAAAATTTTTTTATCTTTCACCCACAAACCTATGTTTGTCGGTAATTTCTTTTCTTGTTACCCACGGACCTTAGTTTGTGGGAAATAAAAACTCATAATTTTGTTATGTATTACCTACAAACTCTTGCTTGTAGGTAAAAAAAAATTAGCTTATAACCACAAACTTTGGTTTGTAGGTAATTTTTTTTTTTTTTTTACCTATAAACTTATAATTGTAGGAAATAAAGATATTCATTATTTTGTTATAGATTACCCACAAACTCTATGGTTTGTGGGTGATTTTCAGAACCCTAAATCCTCAATTTTTCCTTATTATCCTTTCCCTCAAACAAAATTAGATCACTTTCTTAGTATTGTTAATAATATTAAACACAAATATTAAAAATATGCAAGATGATTCATTATTAGATCACTTTCTTAATATTGTTAATCATATTTTTTTATACTATTAAAAACTATAAAATTTTATTTGTAATTAAATAATAACTTGCAAAATTTATAAAAAAAAATTTAAAATATATTTGCTTATTTTTTTAGTTTTTATTTTTGTCTATTTGCACATTTTAAAAAGAACATATTAACAAAATTTTGTATTTGTTTTTTATCACCAATATTTTTTATTTTGTTTCTATCACCATTAGTTTTGGGTTGGCTTTTCAAAATTGAAAAAACAGAAAAATTTCAGAACTTCATCTTTTCTTCTTCCTTCGATCTGCCTCCCTGCTGCGTGTTCCTCCCTCCTCCACGTCCCTGCTCCTCGTCTTCCTCCTTCCTTCGCGTCTTCCTCCGTGTCTTCCTTCCTCCTTCGCGTTCCTCCCTGCTCCGCGTCCTTGCTCTGTGTCTTCATCCCTGATCCGCATCCCTACTCGGCGTCCCTGCTCCGTGCGCGTCTTCCTCCCTCCTTCGCGTCGTCCTCTGCATCTTCCTCCCTTTGCGTCTTCCTCCGCGTCTTCCTTCCTCTTCGGGTCTTCCTCCCTCCTTCTGAAGCAGCGAAGCACCTGCAGATGGTGTCTTCCTCCCTCCTTCCTCCTCCTTTGTAGTTAGGCGTTCCCCAATCTCAAATCTGAAGGATACAAAAGAGGCAGATTTACTTCGACAAGCAGCTGCCTCTGTGAACATTCAAGACATCAAAGGGAAATCAAATTATAGGTTTGCTTCACAATCTTTGAAGAATAATTTCACTTTTTATTTTTTTTTGGTATAATTTTTCTTGGTCTGAAATTGATCTCCTTGCTTTTCTTTTCAATGGGAGTTGGTTGTATTGTTTTATTAAGTATTTTGTGGAATTGAATAGATGAATATTGCAAACAACTTGAATGGTACAGGCTTTAGGATGGTATAGGCTATAGGTTAGGACCCTTGCATGTTCTTGATCATGAACTAGAAGACTTTGCTGTGAAAAGAAGAAAGAAAGGCTTTGGTTGGTACGTACACATGCTATGGGTTCAACAAGATAGGACCCTTGTGTGTATTCTCATGACTTTGCAGTGAAAAGAAGAAAGCAAGGCGTTGGAAATTAAAGCAAACATAAAATTTATGTGAGTTCTAGTCTTTCCCCACTTAAAGCTTTGTTTTGTCTTTTTTATCTTACTTTAGGTACACCTTTAACTGACATTGAAGAAAATTTGTGGGACACTCTTTATGTGGTCCATATATGACTATCACAATTTGATTTCTTTAACTTTGACTGTATTTCAGTTTGTATTTGAGTTGTGATTGAAATTTGAATATTTAATTATGTGTGGCATATATGGCATGTATAGTTATGGCCAATCATGGCTTGCTTTCCAAGTGGGTATTTGTAAATACAACTTTCATCATTCATTGTCATAGATATCTCCCTGCACCATACTAGACAATCATTTTGAAAAAGACATAAGATATCATAGATGACCAATATAACGTAATTGGAAACTAGACCATTGCTTGGTTGCTTGTTTATTTAATAAGTTATTTACAAATTGTCTTTTTTTTTTTTTTTAATTACAACTTTATTTTTAGTGGGTACATGTGGTTTACAGCTAATGTACATGAAATTGATATTCATTTAAACTGAATATGGAGATGACTATCTTAAATTGAAATTGAAATAACATAACTATCTTAAATTGAAGCTAAAATAGATATTCATTTTTGTACATGCACGTGAGTGGGTCCTAAAATGTAGCATGGGTGATGATAGCCAAAGCAATATTGGTTATGCATATTAAATGTTTCATTGTTTGTCTTTTTGAGGATTTAAGCAAAAACCTCCTATGGTTTGATGCCGTAAAATCCATGAAACAGAGTGGTCCATTTTGAGAGGAGTTTATGTTTCTCTCTCATTAAGTCACATGTAAACATGCACCAATTCATTGAATTTGACATAATATGGAACTTTAGAAAATGAGTCTGTGGAGTATAAAAGTGGGTAACAATAATAAGGACATATAGATTTCTCTATCAATCTCATTAATTGCTTCACTATTATGACTTTTTCTATGTTGCATCCTAGCTTGCATACACCACGGTCTTGTGTATCATTGTCATTTTCTTTGCTTCATGGTCAGTTTTATTGAGCCTAAAGTTATGCAACTTCCAAATATTTTATTTTTTTTCCCATAAATATCATACACATTTCTATTATTAAATGAGTTATAAATGAAATTGAATTATTTGTGAGATTCTAGAAGTGTTTTTAAGGGAATATATTGATATAATATATTATTAACAAAAATAGATGAAAGTGCATGTCTTTCAATTAAATTCCCTTAATTATTTTTGCATTATTAATTACTCAATGTTTTAATCTAATTGTGCTAATTATTGTGGTGAAGAATTTTTGCCAATATGGATGAAGACTGTAGTTGGTTTGAGGGTGATCGTAGTTGGATGGAACGTAGAATTGAAAACCAAATGCCTACAAATGAGTTTAAGTCTAATGTTGAGAAGTTTCTTGATTTTGCTTATAGTCATCCAAGGATTATGAAAGGAAATACAATTCGATGTCATTGTCGAGTTTGTAAGAACAAAAAGTGGAAGCTTAGAGATGAAGTAGCCATTGACTTGTATAAGAAGGGTTTTGTAAAAACCTACAAGTGGTGGACCTTACATGGGGAGGCCGAGGCTTGGTTAGGGGAAAGTTCAAATAACCGAGATGTTGATGTTGGTAATTCAAGCAATCCATACGTTGATATGGTTTTGGATGCTGCTGGTCCAGATTTTAATTGGGACGATGAGAGTCTGATTCGCGAGGAGCCGAATTGTGATGCCCAAAATTTGTATGACTTGTAGAAAAATGCTGATGAGCCATTATGGGAAGGTTGTGACTGGCATAGTCGGTATCGGCAGTAACACAACTATTAAACTGTAAATCAGAGTTTAATATGAGTGAGAGCTTATATGACCGACTTATTTCAATTATTAAAGGTATGTTGCCTAAAGATGAGAAATTACCTGAAAATTTTTACCGATCTAAGCAAATGGTCAAGAAATTAGGACTTGGATATGAGAAGATACATGTATGTCCCAATGATTGTATGCTTTACTATGGCGAAGAGGATAGAAGTTGCGAGAATGTCGTATATGTGGGCATTCGAGATATTAACCCAAGACTCGATCAAGTAAGATTGATGTACCTTACAAAATTTTGCGTCACTTTCCACTTGCACCTAGGCTCCAAAGGCTCTTTATGTCAAAGAACACTGCTCAACATATGACTTGGCATGATCAGAGATGTGCTAATGGTATAATGATTCACCCAAGTGATGGAGAAGCATGGAAACACTTTGATGACAACTATCCATCATTCTCAGACGAACCAAGAAATATTAGATTGGGTCTTGCCACCGATGGGTTTTGCCCATTCGGTCATTCATCAAATGGTCATTCTATATGGCCCGTTTTTGTTACTCCTTACAACTTGCCTCCTAACATGTGCATGAAAGAGCAATATTTATTCTTGACATTGGTCATTCCTGGTCCTAAGTCTCCAAAGCAAAATTTAGATATCTACTTGAGACCTCTTATTGATGACTTCAAGAAGTTGTGGGATGTGGGAGTTAACACTTATGATGCATACAGGGGTGAAAATTTTATAATGAGAGCTGCACTTATGTGGACCATTAGTGACTTTCCTGCTTATGGAATGCTATCGGGTTGGAGTACACATGGAAATTTGGCTTGTCCATATTACATGGAACAAACAAAATCTTTTCGTCTTTCTCATAGTCATAAACAGTGCTGGTTTGATTGTCATCGACAATTCTTACCTATTGATCATCCTTTCAGAAAGCAAAAAGATAAATTCAAAAAGAACACAACAGAGAAAGCTTTGCTCCACCACGGTTGTCTGGGGAAGAAGTTTGGGATCGTCTCAGAAGACTTAATCAGATAACTTTTGGAAATGCATTCGGTAAACAAATAATTTCAGGATTTGGGAAACAACATAATTGGGCAAAAATAAGTATATTTTGGGAATTGCCTTATTGGTCAACTAATCTTATTCGACACAATCTTGATGTAATGCATATTGAGAAGAATGTTTTTGATAATGTATTCAATACAGTGATGAATATGAAAGGTAAAACCAAGGACAATCCAAATGGGAGGATGGATTTGCAATTATTTTGTAAGCGTCCCGAGTTGGAGTTGACTAATGTTAATGGGAAACTTGTTATGCCAAAAGCTTCTTACAGCTTGTCTAAACCTCAAGTGAAGGAAGTATGTCAATGGATAAAAGGCTTAAGGCTTCCTGACGGGTATACTTCAAATTTAGGTCGTTGTGTGGACATGGATGAATCCAAGTTGTCTTGTATGAAAAGCCATGATTGTCACGTGTTCATGCAAAGACTAATCCCGATTGTATTTCGCGATTACTTACCGAAAAGTATATAGGAAGCATTTACTGAGCTTAGTAATTTTTTCAGAGATTTATTTATGAAAGAATTATGTGTGGAGCATATGAAGATGCTTGAGAAAAATATTGTTGTCACTTTGTGCAAGTTGGAGAAAATATTAGTAATGGGTTTTTTTGACTCAATGGAACATTTGACTGTGCACATACCTTATGAAGCAAAAGTGGGTGGACCTGTGCATTATCGTTGGATGTATCCATTTGAAAGGTTATTATATTGGTCTTAAACTAATCGTATTTGTACTTTTAAAGTATATTCATTTCCTAATTAAAAATATTGTTTGTAGGATGATGTTTAATTTAAAGAAAAAGGCCAGAAACAAGGCTTGTGTCGAAGGTTCTATATGTGAGGCCTATTGCTTAGAAGAAATTTCCAATTTTTGTGCAATGTATTTTGAGTCAAACGTTCCAACAAAGTTAAATCGTGTGCCTCGTCAAGATGATGGTGGAAATATGGATTGTAATGTGCGCCTTTCAATTTTTTGTCAATCTGGTCGTGCATTTGGTTTTCATAAAACAATACCGCTTACTGATATTCAGTTACAAGCAGCAAAGATTTATGTTTTGCTGAATACAATAGAGATTGAGCCATATGTAAGGTAAGTCAGGCTATCTCACATTAAATTTTTTGTATGCAACACTTACATTTCAATAGTGACTTACACTCTCAATATGAAATATAGTGAGTTTTGTCAAATACTATCGAATGAGCATCCAAATTATTCTGAGGACCTAATTCAAAAATTAGTTGAGTCTAAATTTGCAGATTGGCTTCAACAACAGGTTAGTTTTTTTATTTTATTATTATTTTATTTATTTATTTATTTATTTCTATTGTTAGGCATAAACAACTATACATTTAGTTCATACAATTATTAAGTTTAGTTTATCATATAGGCACTTGATGATAAGATCACTGATCCACGTATTGTGGATATTGCTTTCCCACCAATGAGGCAAGTGAGGTGTTTTAATGGCTACTTTGTTAATGGGTTCAAGTTTCACACGCTTTCATATGGAGATGACAAAAAGTCTATGAATAGTGGCGTTCGTGTGAAAGGGAGTTGTTATGGCGTTGATGAGCGAGATTTCTATGGTATGCTAACTGACATAATAGAGATGCAATATTTTGGAAATAATAGAATTGTGCTCTTTCAGTGTGATTGGTATGATTCTTATAGAGGGATGAAAATAGATTCTTTGCACGGTCTAGTAGATATCAATCATAAGTCAAGACTTGCCTCATATGAGCCTTTCATATTAGCTGCTCAAGCTCACCAAGTTTATTATGCTAGCTATCCAAGTAAAAAAAGAAATGATTGGTGGGCAATTTGTAACATGGCGGCCAGGAACAATTTTAATTTTCAGTCCAGTGACACACCAAGTGATGATGTGCAACCTTTAGATGATGATATATTTCAAGAAGTTGAATTGAATGTACCGGTTCCAGTTACTGTGGGCCTAGATTTGGATGCACCTGGAGTTCTTGTACGTGATGATCCAAGTGAAGAAGTGGATCCTAATGAAATAAATGAAGCTAGATTTGTTGTTAATGATGACATAATTGAAGAAGAATATGATGATATTCTTGAAAATGAAGATGATGATGAAGAGGATAATGATGAATTAGAAATGGATGGCGAAGAAGTTGGTTTTGAATACAATTCTGACAATAATATGCAAGATGATTAATCAAAATTGTATGTGATTTGTTTATAAAGATTACATAGTTGTTATTACTTATTAATAATGTTTGATATTTATAGATTTAAATATTTATGATTTTTTGACTTGTTACTAGAATTGTTACAAGATCATGGTTCGTAGTATTCATGGATCCGGGTCAAATGCATCTCGTGATCCTCCTAGTATGAATCAAACAAGCCGAACCACACGCAAATCATCTCAGTCTAGCCGTGCCATACCTTCATCATCTCAAGCGGGTTTTGCCTTACCTAGATCATCATCTCAGGCAGGTTCTGCCTTACCTAGGTCTTCAGCTCAAGTGGGATCTACCTTACCTAGATCATCTCAGTCAACCCATGCCGATATTCCATCTTCACCAGGTATTTCTTTATATTTAGTTTGTATTTAAATTAAAATTTACCCCTTATAATCATTGAACTAATTAATCTAGACCTATTGTTGAATAATGCAGGTGACCGTGATGTTAGACATATAATGGAATCATCTGACCACAACTCACCTTTAGGCACATCTGGAGATTTGTCTACATCTAGGGCTCCTGTCATTGAGCCACTTGTAACTAGAGGATATGCACACCTAGATCCCCCTCCTACAAACCCTGCTGATAGACCTTTGATTAGAATTCGTACTGAGAGGTATTAATTACTTATTTATATTGTTATTACTTTTTTATATATACTAAAGTATGCTAACTTTTATTGTTATTATTTATGTAAAGTGAATTTGACAATCCTGACACTGTGAGGACTATTAAATCAATCATTGAAGCTCATATGCCAGGACCGATCCCATTTTGGTCTCAGTATCCTAGAATAGCAAGAGACTTATGTTATCGACAATTTCTAGTAATTTAAACATTTAGTGATAAGTGTATCATTTTTATATTGAATGGAAAAGTTAATGCATTAATTTCTTGTGATATTTCAGGCTCATTATAGGTTTAACACAGAGCAAGAGGAGAAAGATGGTAAGATTGTGTTTAAGAAGATTGCAGGTCGACGATATAGGGATGTGTTAAGAGATGCACGAGCCAAGGCAAAGATAATGTGTAAAACCGAGGACATCAGCAAGTGTGAAAGTTGGATGCCTGATTGGATGACGGTAGAAAATTGGCTAGGGCTGCTTCAGATTTGGAGTAGTGAACAATGGAAGAAACGTTCCAAAATAGGAACACAAAACCGAGGATTAGGAGAGGAATCAATTGTTAGACATGCTGGAGGATCAATCTCGGTGCTGCAACATATAGAGAAATTGGTATTATTGTAATTTAATATGCAAATGTTAAATATCAAATTTTATTCCTTTATAACTTTCAAATGGTTTTGTAGAAAAAAGAAACAGGCAATGATCCGTCTCTTCTAGAAGTTTTCCACCGCATCCATAAGAGAAAAAAGACTGGACAATTTGACAACCCAAAGTCGCAGATGATTTCTGTTAGTTTTACAAATATTCACTAAGATTTTTATATTTATGTATATGTGTGTGTGTGTACATATATATCTATGCAAATGAATCTATAACTAATATTTATTGGGATTGTAGGAAGAATACATACGCGAAGTTTCTGAGAAATATGGAGAAGATAGTGATGCTCATCCCTCATTTGATCCAGACATTTGGTTAAAGGTGACAGGAGGAGTACAAAAAGGGGGGAAAGTCTACGGATGTGGAACACCTGGTGCTGCAAGAGCCTTATTTGGAGATAAGATCAATTCATCTCATTCCTCATTACGATCTACCGCAACATCGCAACTAGATGTTGCATCAGCTATGCGGATTCACACACTAGAGCAACAACTAGAGTACCAGAAAAGGAAAACTGATGAAATGAGTAATATCATGAAAGTCATGATGGATAAGTTAGGTTTAGACCCTTCCATCCTTGGAGGACTTCAGGTAAGTAACTATCTCTATTTAAATATGCAATTTGAAGTTTTTAGATAGCAAGATAATTAGAGAGCATTAAATAAAACTTGTAAAAACAAATGGGATCCAATTTGGATGCACAATTAGAATTTCATGCAAATGTTTTAAGTTTTTTACTTTAACTTAGGTACTTTTAGTTGTGAAGAGCAATAGTGACCAAAATATGTTCAAATGAAGACACGAGAATTTCAACATGTTAATGCCATTAAATAGGATTTGTAAGAACAAATGGCATCTAATTCAAATGCATAGTTAGAAGTTTATGTAAATGCTTGGGTTTGTGACTTAAACTTAGCTAGTTTTAGGTGTGAAGTGTTAAAGTAACTAAAACATGTTCAAACAAAGAGTCATGTATTCCACCACATTCATGACATTGAATAAGACTTATAAGAACAAAATGTATCCAATTCGTATCCACGGTTAAGATTTTATACAAATATTTGAGTTTGTAAATTAAAATAAATTTAGTTTTAGGTGTAAAGAGCAATAGTGACCAAAACATGTTCAAACAATGAGCTAAGAATTCTAACACATTCATGCCATTGAATAAGATTTATAAGAACAAGTGGCATCCAATTTTGGTTCACAGTTAAGATTTTATGCAAATGCTTGGGTTTGTTGTTTAAATTGGTTAGTTTTGGGCGTGCAGTGTGAAAGTCACAAAAACATGATAGGTTATGATTTTCTGCAAATGTTTATGCTTCTGATTTAAAGAATAGCTTACTTCAGATTGACATACCTAAGTTTATATATTTATCTAGATCATTTCTTTTATATTTTCAAATTTTTTTGTTAGTTATTCACTTTTCTTTCTAACAGGATGTATCTTCTAGCGGTGTAGATGGTGATGTAGGTGGTCATGGAGATGGCGAGGAGATTCTTCATGAGGATGGCAACAATGATGACGATCTTGATGACATTATGTAGCTAGTTCATAGTTCTATTAGACTTAGCTTAATTATTTAAATGTAGATGTTGACATTGTGTGTTTATGTGATGCTTTTTTATTAAATGTTAACAAAACTTTAAATTTATGATGAATTTGTTTTATGGATAATATATATGGATGTTTATTAACAGGTTTGATTCATATAATGAAAATCATGAATTTGTTTTATGGATAATATATTTGGATATTTATTAACAGGTTTGATTCATTTAATAAAAAACATGAATGTCTTACCCACAAATCACAAACTTATGTTTGTGGCAATTACCCACAAACTTAAGTTTGTGGCAATTACCCACAAACACAAGTTTGTGGCAATTATCCACAGTCACACACATGCATATATAGGTTGGTGGGTATTACCCACAAACCACGAGGTTGGTGGGTATCACCCACAAACCACCCATCACAATTTCCCACAAAATTTACCGACAAATGTGTGTGGGAAATGCCCACAAACTTTTGAAGTTTGTGGGAATTACCCACGAAAAATTATCCACAAACCATTACCCACAGAATATTTGTCGGTACACTTTTTCCCACAAATTTTATACCCTTTTCCCACAAATTTAGTTTGTGGGAAAAGGTCATTTTTCTTGTAGTGAATCGAGCAAATCAAATTGATCTTATTACATTCTTTCTAGAATTATCCAAATAGTCAAGGATATGCGTAAATAGTCTTGGCTCATAATAACTCATAAAAAATATTTGATGCTATATAAGTCAGTCATTCGTATATATATTTCTCAAACTATACAATTTGAAAATATTTTATTCTTTTCACACATCAATTATTCAAAATGTAAACTTTATTTATCTATATACTTCGATTTGTATTTTCGTTCATATTCTAAGTCATTGTCAATTCTTCACTTAGATACAACAATTACCTTATTTAATATACTTTTATTATTATTATTATTATTATTATTATAAATGGATTATAAATTGTAAAATTTTAATCTTTCAAGATCCATTTTCTTTTCCTATTTTTTTCTTGGTTTTCCATGAGTATCCCTACATTTTTTGGGTGTGAGCCTCATCTCGTTTGGGGTTTATGGTTACCCTTTTCGACAAGTGTTTTTCTACAAGCTCGAACTCTTGAAATTACATAGACCTCTCAATCTCTGAGTTTAAGTGTTTCTTTCCACTTGAATCATACATTGTTGGGTATTTTCTTTTCCCATTCTAATCGCATATAAATTTTCTTTCATTTATTACTTAGATGCAAGAATTATTAATTCAAGTAATTACTTTAAGAGTAACATTAATATTTAAAACAAAAATTAAACAGAACATGTATTTCATATAACCTATGCCTTTCTTCTTTTCTAGATCTCTCTAGTTTATTATCAAAATAGATAAGTTGTTTAGATTTGTATAGATCCACTGACCTTAATTTATTTGCCAGGAATATCTCCGATAAACCCTACTCCACTTGTGAAACTTTTAGACCATGCCCAGCAAATATTCTTTAGGGTGTTTGACATTTTAATCTTATCTTTTCATCTCAAGAGACCAGAAAGACTTGGTAATAATATTAATATAATAAAAGTTCCCTCACACCAATAAATTACAAACTACATGGGACATATTGAAAACTTGACAATCTAAGACTATAGCCTCCACCTAACTAATTTATTGTTGTCCGCAACCGGTTGAACATTTCAATTCAATGGTCACAACAATCCAAACTAGTCAACATTCCAAAGCAAACACATGTCATGGCTGCTTTAACATTATTGTTATGTTTGCTTTACACTCTAGCATGGAATGTGCAAACAATGGGCTGTGCACCCTATCACGAACCCTAAATGAAAGCTTTGGTATCACTTCCGCATATTAATTTGAGAGTATTAAGCCTGACACGAATTTTGTAACATAAGCGCACGTTTCATTTACAAGTAATACAATGAATGAGTAGAGATCGTTCCCACGAGTAATTATACTATTCTAATATTAAGTATTAATAACTATCAACTCAATTTTATTCAAACAAATGGATTTTCATTAATAGGCTTTTAAACTAAACAATTAATTTTAAAAACTTAATTAAACTTAAATCTAAGTTCACAATATTCCTCACATTTCACTTATGTTTTCCTTACTTCTACTTAACTTATGTAATAGCTTCAATTATTATCCTAGAGTTCTTAACTAATTATAAGCATATTCCTATGCCTTATAATTTTATATTTCCCTTACCTAATTCGCTATATTCCTATGTGAACTAAACTAAGACAAATTCATTAAAAGCTACTTTAATTTAGTTACTAGTGACTAAAAAGTATATTCCTATCTCTTTAACAAATCAAATTATTCAATTAGATAAATAATCCAATCACAAACTTTATTGTCTAAAGCTAACCCTATATTCACTCTTTCAAGCTAAATTAAGGGTTATTAATCAATATAAGTGGTTACCAAGCAATTAGAAGCATTAAGATCAATACAATATAAATAATTGAAAACTAAGCATAAATTAATTAAAGCAACGGCCACATAGACTATATGTGAGTTCAATTGCAACCCTAGAAATACTACTATATACTAACTACGGTAAACAAAAACATAAATTAAATAGCCAATACAAGCAATTAAGAAAATAAGAAAAAGAAGGGTTGAATACTATAATTGTTACGGCTCCTAGTCTTCGTGCTCTCCTTGATATCTCTTAACTTATTTACTCTAGTGTATTCACGATCTTCTTGATATCTCTCAACTAACTTGCACTAGTGTCTTCAAGCTCTCCTTGATATCTCTCAACTCACTTGCTCTGGTGTCCTCTCAACCCCCAGCCTTCAACCTCTTTCTACAGGCATTTTTCTTCTAGTTTAACATAACTAAGAGTCCTAGATAAACACAATTAGGCGCCATTGTAACACCCTCTCTCCTTAATCCCTTACTTAATCTACTAATAAGCCCTTAAGCCAATTTAATTGATAATTAACTCTTAAGCTTATTTAATTAGTAATACTTTTGTTACTTGTTTTTTCTAGCTTTTTTATTTTTATTTTCCTCCTACGGTGATACTTCATAATTTTCCATAGACATTCCTCTTATTTTTCTTTTCACTGTATGGCCATGATTAGTAATCTTATATTCCTCTTTCTAGATTTTTTTCTTTTCCTCCAATTGACTTTAAATCTATACTACTCTATTTATTTAATCTTCAATCAATCAAGATTTACTTGAGAAATGTAATTTGTCAATAGTGGATTAATATTCCTAGAGACACAATTTGCAAACTACTTTTCATTTCACTAAGTTATTTATTTAAAAAAGTCAATTTTAGTAATACTAGACTTCATTCCAAAATTATTACCATTACTAAGTACACATGTTAAGAACACATTACAACTTTATACAAAGGCAACCCTATACTACATAATTACAATTCAACACAAATACTTCCATGTATTTCCAAACAATGTCTACTTGCCATCTTTTCCCATTATATAGACCATGTATTTTTCCAAGGAAAACAATATATCCATGGTACTAATTATTCTATACATCAAGATGAAGAAAAGTGAGTCGAATCTCAACAAGCATTCATATATGACAACGAATGATTCTTGATAGCAATTTCAGAAATATAGGAATATGCAATGCAAATTAGCCTTTTTCCTCATTTCCTTTAAGTTTTCCAAAAGGGATTCATTTTCCTCAATTCCATTTCATATGCATGAAGGATATAAGAGTGGCTTGAAGAATGTAAGAGTAACAAAGAGGTAACTTTCAAAGTAAGGATAAAATAAAACAAAGGAATACATGAATACTTGCTTAATACCCTTAATGTTTATTTTTCTTTCTTTCTACGCCTCCTCCTTTCTTTTTCCTCTCAGTTTTCTCCTTCTCCTTCCTAGCTCACAGTTTGCCTTTTTCTTTTTTCTCACTTTCTTTGTTTTCTTACTTTTTCTCTCACTTTAGTGTACACTTTATCTTGCCTATGCATTTTTGGTCATCACTCCCCTCCTATTTATAGTGCATGGCCAGGATTTAGGAGAAAGTTTCATTTTCTATTTTACCCTTTTAGTTTTCTAAAATTACAATCACCTACTTGTCATTCTCTAAACTAACATGTGTTCTTTCTTCCTAACACTTGTCTTCCTCTTATTCCCTAGTTTATATTATTTAATTATTATTAAGCCACCTAGTCATCTTAAATCTTTACACATATCTTATTAATCATTCCCTGTACACTTTGCTTTCTTAAATCTCTACACATATTCACTATAATCATTTCATGGACACCTTGTCACCTTAATTCCCTACACATGTCCTACTTAATCATTTCATGGACACCTTGTTTCTTTAATTCTCTACACATATCCTACTTAATTATTTCATGGGCACCTTGTTTCCTTAATTTTCTACACATGCCCTACTTAATTATTTCATGAATACCTAGTTTTTTCTTTGTCTTCCACTTGTGTAACAACCTTTCTATATTAATTATTACTTGCAACCTTATGTCCTAACTTTCTTTCACATGCCCCCTTAATTATTACAACTTTTTCACCATTTTCCTCCTTCTTACAACTAAGCTCGTTCATTAATTACAAATTGGCACACTTATTCTCATTCATAAACCTAGACCCCATTCATTTATTACAAATTGTCACACTCAATCTTCTTCTTACACCTAATTCATCACTTTTCTTTTCTAGCAAGTAACCTATATTTTATCATTTTCTCTTTTTCTTCTAATAACATCATGTAGTATTTTTCCATCTTTGTTCTTACGCCTACACTTGTCCATGTTTTTATACGTATATACATGTATGTATACGCATATATGTATATGTATTTATATATATTTTTATATGTATTTACTATTCTTATATTAATACATATCCTATGCATATTTTATATGTACATGCACTATTCCTATATATGAAATAATATGTAATTAAATTTTAATCCTATTTAACTCATAAGATAATTACTTATCTTATAATTAATTTTGGTGGTGTTACAGTCGTGGCACACATTTCCTTGGAATTGTGGAGACTAGTTTGCTAACTTGTTCATATCAAACTTCTTATCTTTGCATAGTAGCTTCCTCATACTTGGTGATGTAGTGCCAAGCCCTCTATTTGCCAACAAAGTCATCTTCAATAATTATGTCACAGCCTCATCCTTTTTTGCGATGTGGTACAATTGTCACACCCCTCATAGAGGCATGACTGGCTGGAGGAATGGGTAACCAACTTTTTATAACCTTGACTCTAAAACAAAAAACCAAACACGACTCTTGACCAAATCAAAGAATAAAATGAGAATTTAGAAAAACTCAATTAACTGCAAATGTTTAATTACTAAAATACATGACAATTTAGAAATTTCGACAGAGGTTTCCTGTAATGTAGAACATGTCCAAGATACAAACATATAAATTCCTGGCTACATTCAACCAAGTAATATATATATATATATATATATATATATAACCAAGGAACTTCGTTCCATTAATATCATAAATTGTAAATAATTCAACTTTTATACAAACAAATCATAATAACCCAATATCCTAATTGTGACAGCAAATTTTCATCATTGACTTTAAGTATGAGATTCTAAAGAAACAATTTGTCTACGCTATCTACAAGTCACAAACTCTTCTATGATATATACTGAATTAAAAAAATATATCAATAGAAGAGGGCTGAGTCCCATGGACTAAGTGAGTAGAAAAACATACATAAATGGTACTAGCATCACTCAACACAAGTATATAATGTATATAGTCAATTAATATCAACATATCATAAATTTCAAAATAAATCTACAGTACATAATTACAAAAAATATATAACTTGATAAGCATAGTTCAAGTAATACTTTTTACAATTCAATAAAAACAATTAATGTACTCAAAACATACAAAGGGCCAACATAGTAACTCAGCTCCACACAACAAATGTCCTCCCACCAGGCTTTTTTTTTTTTTTTTACCCGCACACCAAATATATTTCCTACATATAATCCATCTTATCGGGGCTGAGCACTCAATCTTTTTAAAACACTTATCATAATCAGACTATTTAAGAATATTTTTAGTACACGGGATTATATTTCATAAGTAAAAATCATTTCAGAAAGAAAAACACTTTTATTTGCCCTTATCAACCATAAACAATTTCAGACATCAAACATAACTCAAATAACTCAATGAAACACTACATATGCTATTTTTCCATATAACACATCTATTCAAATACACATACAATTACACATAATAATCTAGCAACCAAAGAGCATGTAATCTACTTACCTTTTACTGATTTTACTTGTCACTCTCTCTTGCCTTCACTCACGTCGTTGGCTCAACCACAAGTTCTGGAGCTGCAATTAAATTTTCCAAATATTATTTAGTTTATCCATTTTATAAGTTATAACATTTTAATTACAAAAATCTAGAGTTATTAAGTTTCAATTATTTATTTAAAGTTAACTCTTTAAGTATTTTCATAACCCTCTTGGAGATATGTTTGATTCTAATTTACATACTTAACCAAGTTCAAAAAAACCAACTTCAAACATTATCTTTAGGAAGTTACTATCTTTCTTATTTAGAAACTTCTCCTAAAATTAGTCTTGAACTCATTCAAATCCTCACATAAACACAAACAAGGCACTGCATAATTTTTATTTACCTGACCAGGATTCTAATATTTGTAAAATTCTCATACTTGAGAATTAAATTATAAAACTTCTCAGCCTAGCTTATCAAAGTGTTAGGAACACTTACTTTTTAGCACTCCACTCCTAAATCATCCTGTAAGACCTTTTAAAACTAGTCATACTAAAACAGGTTCAATCAAAACCCGATAATTACAACTATGATTTCCAACACCTCCAAAATACACACAATATGGAGTTAAACCTGAAAAGCTCCATATTTGTCATTAATATGTTATTAATCATTCTTAATTAGAAGTCTCAAGATAATTCAAACCACAACCCCCTTCAAGGTCCTTTGAATTGATTGAAGCTCGCCTAAAATCCTACACTAACTGAACTTCAGTCCAATAACTCTAATGATAAATATACTTAGGACTAGGTTACAAAAAATTTTTAAATATTATTTCAAGATACTAAACTACATTTTCTTTTTAAAACTCTTAATTTAATCGAGTCCCATAAATACTCGAAATATTAAATTTCTCTAACTTATCAAATCTGCCCTACATCCCTTCAAAAACCATTTAACTCTCACTTTCAACACTTCACCCCACAACTAAACATCATTTGCTCATACTCACTACCCATTTTCATCAATTCCTCAACTCCCCATATCAACCTACCATTCTTTGCTCTTGTTTAGGAACTTATTATTCAAATTCTAATAAAAACTAACCACCAATAATTAAATTTACTAAATTTTACTAATAAAGTTATAACTAGTTTCTTTAAAGCATTTTATCAAACATCTTGAGAGCATAAATTACCTCAATTAATGTGTTTGTGTGTGTGTATATATATATATATACCTATCCCAATAATTCAACATAAAATCACAAATTAATCATATTCATATTCCAATTTGCATTTAAATTAAACTAACTATCTAATTTTCATCCAAGCTTACATTGAACAATTTTAAATATCAACACATTCCTATTTCCAAGATTAATTTTCCTACCAACCATATAGTCACTATGTATATGTATTCTTTATTTTTAAGTTTTCATTCACCTACAAGCTATAATGTTTCATCCTCCTAAATCAATTGTTTTACATCCTTTATTAAGATTTAAAGATGCAGAAATTTGCTTAAAATAACAAATAGTTCGAAGTTCAGACTTCAAGCTTCCAAGAGACTCATGGTTGCCTTGTTGACTTTGTATTACCATGGCTACAACACCTTCTAATAATAATTCTACATCACACAAGGACTTTCACGGCTAAAGGAAAGGGATGGTTTGGCTGGTATTACAAGGAAACCCAACATAAAGCTTAGTGGCTACACCAAGCTACAAATACCCATGGTGTGAACAATATGCAGGGGAAGGGACACTAGCTGCTAATTAAAAAAAAAAAACTAAACTAGCTTGGAATTGCAGCAAAAAGGGGATGAATTCGGTTGCTACATCTTGACTTTTGGGAGAAAGGAAGAAAAATATAAGAAAATGGAGGTGCTGGCTACCGATTTCCTATATTTACAAATAAGTATCTTTTGTTTTGTTTTTGGTTGCCACACACACCAACTAAGCCACACATATAAAAGAACAAGTTATATTATCAAGGAGGAAGAGTAGAGTGACTGACCATTCAAGAAAATGAAGGACAAGGCAGAAGAAAAACAAGGAAGCATCCAACGGCACACTCAAAGTAACCAAGATTTGTAAGGCTGAACTTCACAAGTTGCTACAAACTAATCGAGCTACAAAGGAGGAGGAATCACTTGCTACTAGAAGTAAGGTGGCCAAGCACGAGGAGACAAAGCAGAGGAGAAAAGTCTAGAACCATCTAGAAAATGAAGAAGACCATGTCAGTTGAAGAAAAAAAAAATAAGAAAAGAAAAGAAAGTAAAAGTCAAGGTCAATACTTTAAATTTGTGGTGGAGGTTCATTCCTTGATTTGTATGTATATATATATATATATATATATATAAGTATTTATTTAATCTAGTTACTAGATTTATGTATGTGTTTCACTTAAAAAAAAAAATTTACACGACATCAAGCCAAGTTTAAATCAATCAAGTTTTTAATTTAATTATACACACTTATATAATTTATTTACTTCAAATACTTACATTTATTTTTAAGATCATGAGTTACGAGAAATTGTTCAAATTCATATTTTAATATCGAGTTATAACATATTCAATTACATTGTTACTTATTTAATTTGTTTATTTTTATAACTAGAATTTACACATTATGTCTAAAACTTAATTTTACAATATCGGATTATAAGATTTATGACAACAATCTTATCTTAATTGATACTTGAAAATTTGTAGATCGGGCATCGCAGCGTCCACTAATGGTGCATTGTGGCACAAAACTCTTTGTCTGTTTACTGGAATTCTCAAGATTTAGGCTTCGTGGCCTCAACTGATGTACCGTCGCGGTGCTGTGCTCTCTAACTTATTGCTTAATTCCTGCTTCTCAAGTGCGTGACTCTCAAGTCCTCTATGTCGCGACGCAAGCTTCAAGTTCTACTTCTTTGATTTAGACTAGGATAGTGCTCAAAACATTTTAAAACAAAGTAAATAACTATTTTAACAAAAACTACTCAAAAAATTGAATTAAAATACTCCTAACTCCTAAACAAACAATACTAGACTCAACGTACCAATTGTAATTGAAATTTAACTCTAAACTCAAAGATTTAACACAAATTAGGACTTAAAAAGTGATGTGAAATAACTTTATTTTCAGAGTTATCAATGACATTGGTGGTAACTGCTTGGAGTTTTTCTTTTCGTAAATAATTGTGAAAGGTTGAGCATGGGATAAATTTTTTTTTTCCTTTAAATAAATGTAAGAGGATGGAAGTGTAGATGATTAACAATTTCCTTTTTAATTTCATTTTCTTTTAGAAAGTTAGATGTAAAATGATAATAAAATTCCCATATGCAAAACCAAAAGAAATTAAATGGCATGGGCATTTAATGGTGTGTGTCTGTGTATAAGCCTAATTTTAGAAAACAAATTGAATTTAAGTCGACTTTTGAATACCTCACTAGTTGTTTTGTTCATTTGCACCAAATGAACTAACGGGGGGAAAACAAACTGATGGGCTATCACTATAAGCCCAACTTTATTTACCGGCCAATTTTTTCCGATTGATGGGCCGCTGTAGCCTGTTGGGGCCGAACAGGCTTTCTATCGGGTTTATTCGACCCGTGGGTCATTTTATCCGAGGAGAATAAAAAGAATTGGTGACGCTAAACGCCGATAGTTGAAGCCACACAGAGCAGGGCCTCCGTTCTCTACCCCTAAACTTAATATTGTCTGTTTGGTCAGGGAGAAAATCCAGATTCTCGCATTGGATAATCTATGGCTCCGAAAACGAAAGACAAGCCTAAACCGGCATCGACACCGTCACAGCCTCCCCCTCCGGTTGAAGATCTCTTCACTGCGATCAACAGGCACATCCAGCGTTCAGAATTTGACCAAGCTGCTAAAATCGCAGATCAAGGTTTGGTTATAGTTTTCATGTTTCTTACATTTGTGTGATCCTCTCTATCTACGAATAGCTTGGTTTTGAAATCGGAAACTATTTCCAGTTCTCTCAATTGCACCTGGAGACGAGGATGCGCTTCGATGCAAAGTCGTGGCCCTTATCAAGGAAGATAGAATCGAAGATGCGCTTTTGACGATTCAATCGTCCATGAAACCGCCGGCCGAGTTTAGTTTCTTCAAAGTAAGTAACCTGTAACCTCACACTTCAGTTCTTTAACTCATCGTTTCCGTTAATCCATTGTATTATGAGGACATTTGATAGAACTGATAATATAGTCTTTTTGAAAACTATTAATTTCTTATAACCTCTAATTCAATGTATCATTTTTATGCTTCCATCCCCAAACTTAAGTCCCGCCAGGTTAAAATTTCGACTTCTCTGAAAATGTGGAAGTATGTGGAAAATAAAACAACTTTTAGAAAGAAAGGTTTCTGCTACTCTTAGCCCACTGTAACCTTCGTTTTTTTCTTCAAAGATGACTGCATAGTCAAATGTAAATGACTATTGCCAAATTGGAATTAAAATATATTGTTATGATCAGGACTTCAAAAAGTCGAGAGTCTAAAAGCTAGAGAGATTATAGAATATTCCCTATCATCAAGTGGTTGAATATTATTATTCACTATTGGATGCTTTTCCATAAGTTTCCTTTTTTGCAAGTTAATTTCCAAAAACCTTATGCTTTTCCATTATAGTTACTTGTCTGTGAAGTGCCTGGGAATACTGTTTTTCTATTTTAAAATATTTTTCCCTGGAGTCCGGATTTGTTGTTTAGTTTTATTGAATATCTTCTGACATACTATAGTTGATTGAGTCATCAATAGATAAAATAAACTATATGTTCTTCTTGATGATATCTTTTCTGTAGCTCTTTGGTAGGTATAATATTCCATTTCCCTTTAGTCTGCATATGTGATATTTAGGTGTTTTATACCCCCTTGTGATTCTCTGATCTTTTTGGTCTTTCTCCACATTTTTCAGATAGGTTTTCTATGTCAATCTGAAATGGTTGTAGTGACTTTTAAATATTATGCATCCTTTGGTTAAATCTTATGAGAGGTTTGTATAACAGGCATTACTGATACCTTGTATACTTAAGCATTACCATAAATTTTATTTCCTAAATTTATAACATGGTGCAATCATGGTTTTGTCTATGCTCATCTACACATTTAAACAGAATAAAAGTAGTTTTTCATTGATATTCTTTTTTGTCTTTTGCTATCTCTAAATAGGCATACTGCTTATACAGACAAAACAAGTTGGATGAAGCATTGGAGTCTCTGAAAGCCCAAGAGAGTAGTTCGGCAACCATGCTGTTGGAATCCCAGATTTTGTATCGTTTAGGAAAAATGGATGCCTGTATGGATATTTATCAGAAGCTCCAAAAATCAAAGATTGAGTCATTAGAAATAAATTTGGTTGCTGGTCTGGTTACGGCAGGAAGGGCTTCTGAAGTTCAAGGGTCAGTGGAGGCACTTAGGGTTAAACCAACCAGCAGCTTTGAGTTGGCATATAATACTGCTTGCTCTTTAATTGAAAGGAACAAGTACACAGATGCAGAACAACTCTTGTTGTCGGCCCGAAGGTAAAGTATTATTTTTTTCTGTGAAAATTGATGATATGAAGCAAGTTGATTACTTGATTTCTCCTTTTTCAGTTGTACATATCACATTTTTCATTCTCGCGCTTGTAAAGATTATGGATACTAAGATGTGATGTGTCTGGGATGGTATCATATATAAATAGTACCTTTGGAGAAATTGTCATAAGCTAATTCATGAAAAGATTCTGGATACTAATAAGTGACGTGTCATGTGAGCTGTGTTGTGTATCTCAAGCTCAATTTGGATCAAACTGCAAAATTTTATTTCAACTTTCAGCTATTGTATCCTAAATTTGCAAATCCTGCTAGGACTATAATTGATGGATTGACTTTCTTGTCCTTTGGCTGGGTGTTAATGTCACTATTCACTCAAAAATGTAGAAGGACTGTACTCTATGTGGTCATACAGATTGTAGAGTAAAGATAGTGTTTTGCATGTTTAGACTGCTTTGAAGTCTGTCCTCTGACTTAAGCCTACCTATATCCATGTCATGTACCTGACCATAATTTAGGGACTGTTCCTTGCTATGGTTTTAGGTTTTCCTCATGGTATGGCTGGTCTTCTATTTTTGGTTTTAGATAAGGGGAATTTTCATCTTCTTGTAGTGGACTACTACTGTTGTCAATGTAGTTTAAATGATAGAATTGCTCCATGTGTTTACATATTATGCTTTGCTTTATTAAAATCTCATCTCCACAAGAACCCTAATCGGTCTTCCTCTAATAACAGTGTGTTATGTTAAGGAATTTCCTTAAGGTGTTGTTTCAATATTTTTTAACAAGAATTTATTGGTTTTGTTTGATGGTATGGTGGTTCTAGACGCTATTGTTCCCTTTCTTCCTTTAACAAGTTATTTTGCATTCAAGTTTTGCCTTCTTTGAATGTGAGCTACTATTCTTGGTCTGGCTGGATTTTAAGCTTGTTTCTTTGTCATTTGGTTGTGACCAAAAGTTAGTAGTTGGGATCGGGAACCTCAACATTCAAAATAAATTTGAGAGCAGTAGTCTAAATATGTGGTACATAACTTATGTTGCAAAAGGGAAAACCATATTCTTGGTTATATTATGTTGCAAATGACAGAATTTTAGGTAGAACATCATGTGGTTTACTGATCTTGTGTTATTCAAGGTCCTTTATTTTGGTTCCTCCAGTAGTCCAATGTGATTGGACATCTGTCTGCTACGTTCATATGAGTTTACGTTACACTGTAATGTTGTTGAAGTTTATAAAAAGAAGGTTGAGTCATCTCTTAAAGAAGGCGTATTTGGTATTTGGTTTCTTATTTTTCTTTCAGCAGTGGTCTATTGATGCTCATGTACTTGAAGATTTGTTATAACATCATTGCCAAATTACCTTTTGAATGGCCTTCATCAACCCCAATTCACAAAAGTAATTTGCAAAACTTGTGTATTATGTAACCCCAGATTCAACCCTGAGTTATACGATGGCTCCCTCAGTTTTTGTAGCCTCTACATGATATGTATTTCTGGATTATCTATGTTGTTAAGGTATTATTAGTTTATTTTGTAGAAACATGTGCTGTTTCTGCTGACCCTTCATTCTTGAATTTGCTTTAATTGCTGAGATTTGTCTATGATATTCTTCATTTTGCTTCCCAGCAGGTGGTACCTACTTCATTAGCTTATTATGTATTGAGCAATAAATTTCCTCGGTACAATATTCTCTATAAAGCTATGTTTATTTATGTTTGTTCTTTTACTTTGGATCAGAATCGGCCAGGAGACCCTAATGGAAGATAACTTGCCAGATGATGATATAGAGATTGAATTAGCTCCTATAGCTGTACAACTGGCCTATGTCCAGCAGGTAAATTCTTGATATCATGGGAAAACTTGACTTCTTTCTGTAAGTGAGATTTTTCAAGAACCAGTAATTCAAATTGTTCATATTTTACCAGCTCCTTGGACGTAAACAAGAGGCTGTGGAAGCTTACTCGGACATAATTAAACGAGATCTGGCTGATGAATCATCTATTGCGGTGGCAGTCAACAACCTTATTGCATCGAAAGGCCCTAAAGATGTTTCTGATAGCCTAAAGAAATTTGATAGGCTAAAAGACAAAGATACACAGAACTTCCAGCTTGCTCGTGGACTGGACGCGAAGCTTTCACTAAAACAAAAGGAAGCATTATATGCAAATCGTGTCCTTCTGCTTCTTCACGCCAACAGGATGGATCAGGTCAGTTTAAAAATGTGCAATTTTAATGTTTTTTTCATTCTTAAAATTTGCCTCCATTACTATTTAGTTCTTTTCTGTATATCATGGCAAAGAAACCGTTATTTGCTTTAGAATCCTGCTGATGATATGTGTAAATTTTACAGGCTCGAGAACTTGTTTCAGCACTGCCGGACATGTTTGCTGACAGTGTAATGCCAGTACTGCTGCAAGCTGCCGTGTTTGTGAGAGAGAACAAAGCTGGAAGAGCTGAAGAAATACTTGTGCAGTTTGCTGAGAAGTTCCCTGAGAAGTCCAAGATTGTTTACTTAGCAAGGGCTCAGGTTGCTGCTACTGCTGGCCATCCTCATATTGCAGCCGATTCCCTGGCTAAGATATCTGATATCCAGCACCTTCCTGCCACTGTTGCCACTCTTGTGTCTCTTAAAGAGCGTGCTGGAGACATTGATGGGGCAGCTTCTGTGCTAGACTCTGCAATTAAATGGTGGTCTAATGCCATGACCGAGGACAATAAGCTCAATATTATAATGCAAGAGGCTGCTTCATTCAAGCTTAGGCATGGCAAGGAAGAGGATGCTGCCTGTCTATATGAGGAGCTTGTAAAAAGCCATGGAAGCATTGAAGCATTAGTCGGTCTGGTAACAACAGTTGCCCGTGTGGATGTTAATAAGGCAGAAAATTATGAAAAGCAACTGAAGCCCTTACCTGGTTTAAAGGGGGTTGATGTTGATAGTTTAGAGCGGACTTCTGGGGCGAAACATGTTGAGGGTGCTTCTCATGTTGGGGTCACTGAAGCATACGAGGAAGGGAAGAGCAAGACAAAGGCAAAGAAGAAGAGAAAGAGAAAGCCAAGGTACCCTAAAGGGTTTGATCCTGCGAATCCAGGTCCACCCCCAGATCCTGAAAGATGGCTTCCAAAGAGGGAGAGGTCAAGTTATAGGCCCAAGAGGAAGGATAAAAGAGCTGCACAAGTGAGAGGATCTCAGGGTGCAGTAGCTAGAGATAAGTATGAACCTAATGCTTCTGGTGTCAGTTCCAACAATTCAAATTCAAAATCAAACCAGGCAACTACCTCTGAAGGAGCCTCACAAAATGCAGGTGCCAAGCAATCCAAGCCTTCGTCTAAGTCAAGAAAAAAGTCTAGAAATTAGTCAGGTTCATAATTTATGTTGAATATTTTGACTGTAGACTATTTATTTTATGTTGTTTTATGGGACTGAGGGTTTGTAGCTAATTCAGCCCGCGTTTGGGTTCAACTTAAATTCCAACCCTAAATGCTTTTCATTCAAGCAAAAGTTTAGACACTCCGAGTAGTCATTATAATTTATTTTTATAAATTTCCTTTTTTGTATCTTGACATCAATTACTTCTAAGGATGTGTTTGGATGTAATGAATTGGGGTTAGAATTGAAAAAATTAACTGTTCAATTCTAATTTTTTTGTTTGATGCATATTTTAAAATTATAATTAAAAATTTCAACCCAATTATTGGGAATTGAGAAAGAACTAACATTTTTAATTTTTATGGGTGTATCATAAAATTTATAATAATTGAGCATGTGTTATTCTTTATCCGTATAAAACTAGTCATTACAATTAACAATCTTCGTCACTTATTAGCGGCCTTTACTTATCTGCAATTTCATCCACCTTTTGTCAACCATCACCATTGTTACTGGCACCATTGCCATTGATTCGTTGAATACAATATAGATAGCTAATAGAATTAGTTGAAATATGGCAACAATCATTGTCGATGACAATTATCATCAAAACCCACCAAAGATAACAACACCACCATTAGATTCCATTGGAACGCCAACAATCGTCCACAAACCCAATGAGACAACTATAACCACTGTCATTATTTTAAGTATAATTTTGGTTTTATTTGTTTATGTAATCAAAACTCATACATTTGATTATAACTAATTTCAATTTCAATTTTAATAAAATATATTTTATAATTTTTATTTTTATTTTAATTTAATAAATTCAAACGCAACCTAAAAGAATACAAATTTAAAAACTAGATAGTTTCCATTTTATACTTGTCAGAATTTTAATAACACCAAAACACAATCTAAAAGGAATCAAAACTGGATAGTTTCATTTTTATACTTTGTTTGAATTTTAATAACTCTAAAACACAATCTAAAAGGAAGCTTTAGAATATTTGTTGAGTAAAAGGATAAGTGATGTAGTTTTATATCATCCTCATTATCTTTTGCCACTTTTTTGTCCCCTTTTAACGAAATAAATAAATGAATTATGACCATTCAAGTATCAAAATAGGCTTTGTTGGTCCATGAGATTCGGAAAAATAACGGGTCGGATCTTCCTTGGATGAATGACTTTCAAGTTTCAAGCCACCCACACCCATTATCCAACCAGATTCTTGTCTACTGAATGGGTCCGGGTCACAAAGCACCAACTACCAACACTATCCTTCTCTTTAATCCATCCTACCCTTCAAAAGTCAAAGACTCTATTCAATATCATCCTACAACTGTCTGATAGGGAAGCAGAGGGCTCACATTATCTTAGATCTGACGGTCTATAATAAACATATTAATCAAAACATTAAATTTTTACAAAATTAATACCATTAATAAAGACCGAATGATTAGAAGCAACGTAAAATATAACTATGGTAGTATACCAACATTTCATTGAGAAGAATCTGCGGCCCTTCTATCCAACCGACACGTGTCATTTTCCTCATGTCTTTCCCTCCAGAATTGGACCTTTCACCGTTACCCTTCACTTTCTCTTTAATAAAATTTATTTATTTATCTTTTCTATCTTAATATTATTATATTATTTTTCTTTTTATTCTGTTTTCTTGCCCTTTCTCCAACTCTCTCTCTCTCTCTCTTTTCGTGAACTCGATCGACAGGCTTCACCGCTCTTCTGATCGAATTCCTCACCAGAGAGAAACAAAGAAAACATTAAATTTTTGGGCTTCTATCAAAAGTCTGAATCCAAAACCACAACGAGAAGCTGAAGGCATTTCTTCTGCGAGAATCCGATCACAATTGGCTTGTCTTTCGCCGTCGATTGCGTTTATCTGGAAAATAATTTAGGGTTTTCTCCGTTGCCTTCGACTTGGGTATCTTCTTGTTTAGTTTTGATTTCAATTTCTCTGTTAGCAGAGTATTCTTTTGCTTCTGCTCCGTATATTGTTGCTTTGATCTGTTTGCTGTTCTCTGATTCTTTTTTACGGCTCTGATTGTGAACTCTAGGTTTTATTAGGTTAGGAAGAGAGGGAGAAATAGAAAAGAAAGACATTTGATTTATTTGTACCCTGTAGATATATTGGGTTGGGTTTTTGGCTCTGATTCTATTCTAGCTAAATTTTTAGGTTATTCCCAAGAAACTCTCAAATTTTTGGTGCGTTGTTTTAGTTTGCCATCCGAAATCGCGGGTTTCCTTGTTAGGTCTTCCATAGGTTTTTTTTTTTTTTTTTTTTCTTTTCTTATCTTATTATAACTATCCATTCTACTCCAAAGAAAAAAAGGGCAAAAAATAATCTAGGTTTTGCTTTCTTTCTCTTCTTTTTTCTTTTAAAGGGAAGACTGGGTTGAGTTGGATATAGATACATGTGATGGCCTTGAATTTTTCACATAGACCAATATATCCTACACACTTGCCTGAGGATAATTTGGTTTCACCCATTAGGATTGCTAATGGGTACCTTGTTGATAGTATTCCAGAGAGGAATGGAGATGGATTTGGTAAGCCATGGCATTCAAACCGAGATGTTGGGGATTTCTTTGATTATGGAAGGGATAGATGTGATAGGGGGGTTGCCTCACAGGAGTCTGTTTCTAAGGACATTCTTGATCTTTTGCCATCTGATCCCTTTGGTATGGATATAAGTACTACTTTTACAGCCATCACAGGTTGGCTTGAGGATTTGGAGGTGGGCTGTGGTGGATATGGAAGGGATGAGGTTGGGGCAGGTGACGAGAACTGTCAGTTATTTGCGGGTTTGAATTTTATTTGGAACAATGCTATGAGATTCCAGGCTTTCCCAGGCAATATGGAGGTTTGTACTAAATCAAATGTAGTAAGTGGATTTGGTGGACGTTTGGAGAAAGAAGTGGGTGATGCATCATGCCACGGTGTTTCTGGATCCGTTTGCGATGTGGAAAGCATTATGGAGTTTGACATTGAAGGTGCGGAAAGTGTGAAAGTCTGTGGCAGTAAGGGAACTTGTTCTGAAGGAGATGAAGTTGTTCCTCATCCAGCTATAAGTTTTTCCCTTGGTTATCTGGGTTTGAGGGATCTCCTTGTTGTTGATTCAGTATGTAAATTCCTTCATTCCACAGTTCGAGGTGACCCACTTTTGTGGAGGAGTATCCACATAGACCAACCTTTAAATGAGAAGATTACTGATGATGTTCTTTTGCAATTAACTGATAGAGCTCAAGGTAATCTCCAATGCTTGAGTCTGGTGGAATGTCCCAGGATAACTGATGATGGTTTAAAGCGCGTTCTTGAAAGTAATCCTAAGTTAATCAAGGTAAGTAGGAGTTAATTTTAATTTTAATTTTAACCGATATCAGCTGTCCCAATTGGTTTTGAATGTGTTCATCTGCATTCAATCACATATTCACATGCTTTTGGAATTTTATGCTTTTAATTATACAAGTACATGCAATTTTATTTCTGCTTAACTCATGTTATATCTAAAATTTGTTGTTTTGACTTTGTGGTCCTTGACCATGGTGCAAAAATAGCATTGCCTGTTTCGAAAGATAACATGGATTTTTATATGTACTACAGTGTCCCAGGTTTTTGTTTTACCATTCCAAAAGTTGCATTAAGCACATCCATCTGTTGTACTGGCATTAGGGACATTTGAGTCTTGGTTGTTGATGAAGTAAAAAATTAGGAGGAAGATATAGGTTCTCAGTAGTCAGTAGCATCTGGTTGCTGTGGAATAGAACATCATTTATGCAACCATATTTTTATGCTCAATTGATAAACATGTTTATATTTACATGGATGTAAAATTATAAAACTATGCCAAGTCAAAGTAAGCATTAGAGAAACCTAATTCACCATTATCTAAAGTTATTTAGCAGACTCTTGATAGTTTTGGAGTCAGCTAATCATTAATATTCTCAGATTAATTTTAATGTCCACACCTAATTTCCTGAAAAGAATCATGTTTCTTTGCGATTCATTCATTGTCAATACATATCTATATTTTTCCATTTTTCTCACACGTCTGTGCAGGTCTTGTGTGTATTGGAAACCTAGGGGTAGGAAGAACAAGAATAGTTCTCAAATTGGTGATTTTGAATTGGATTCTGTCAATTATTGGACAGTGCAAACCACTATGTAACCTTACATTGTGTTGTGATGTCACATATAGGTATAAATTGATCCACCTAACACATCTAGGCACCCTAAAGCATGCAATGATATTCATGTGAGGGCATGTATATTGTTAGATTCAGTTCATGTCTCCCTTTGTTTTTCCTGTCTTTTTTACTATGAATTCATTCTTGCTCCAAGCATGGAATAGTGTGTCCAGCATTGCTGCCATTTTTATTTGACAGGCAGCTAAGTACTTATTCCTCCTTGCAGTTGAGTGTTCCTGGGTGTACAAGGCTCAGTATTGAGGGTATAGTGAGTATCTTGAAGGCTTTCAAGTCTATGGCTACCCAAGGTGTGAAGCATTTACGAATAGGTGGCCTATATGGTGTGACAGAGAAGCACTTTGAAGAACTGAAGTTCTTGTTGGGCACTGATAGCCAGATGCTGCAGGAGGCTTACAAGCCACATTTCTACCACAGAGGAAACTTATATTTATCATGTGATGATGACCGTGCCATTGATGTTGAATTATGTCCAAGATGCCAAAACCATAGGCTAGTTTATGATTGCCCTGCAGAAGGTTGTAAAGGAAAGGAACATGCCACCCAGGCATGCCGGGCTTGTACACTTTGTATAGCACGGTGTATTCAGTGTGGTCGGTGCATCAACGATAGTGAATATGAGGAAACATTTTGTCTGGAATTGCTCTGTTATGGTTGTTGGAAGCAGCAAGAGCTGAAGGATAGAAAGATTGGTCCAATCAAGTCTGCTGTTCTCCATGAACAGAGTTGTCGCTTCTATCATCATGGCTGAAGATGGACTTTTGTATTTGCACTAGGTTTATACTATGGATGAGAAATAGATATACTGACTGGTTATATATGGCAAGAATGTAGGACAGCATCTGAGATTATGGTTCCTTTACCGTTTAGAGTTGCCTTCCAGATCATCACTCAGCTTCAAGTTTTAGATGTGGGTAGACTTTTTCAACCCTGGCTGTCATCTCATCCTGGGGCCTTTGGTTCATGGCTGAAGGAAAAATGCAAAAAGAAAAGATTCTGGTAGATAATGGCAGGTTATGAATGGCGAAAGTATGAAATAAATGGATATATGTGCTGTCAATATTGGTGTTTGTTGTGTCTGTTTCAGAAGATGTAGTCTTTGTATTGTGGTTTGGCCATTGATGTTGTTGGTGTCTGAACTACATAATTGGATTCCATCCTCCTTTTGGCTGGAGAAGGGAGATGTATTTGGAACTGGAGTTTATATATTGTACAGAGGAAGTGAAACTGGTCTTTTGGCTGGCGAAGGGGGTTCTATTTGGAGCTGAAGTTTATATGTTGTACAGAGGAAGTGAAACTGGCCTTTTGGCTGGCGAAGGGGGTTCTATTTGGAGCTGAAGTTTATATGTTGTACAGAGGAAGTGAAACTGGCTTGCAATATTGCGGTGGTGATTTATCTACGTAAGACAGTATGCTGCGCCATTGGCACTCATTTATTTGCAACCTGCAGAGGTTGATGCACCACGATTTCTCTGTTTTATTACTAAATAATGAAGTGATGATTCTTCTGGACCTGCAGCAGTTTGTTTGAAGCAGACTGCCCTTGGACATGATCTTCTCGGATGGAAATTCAGATGGAGCTCGTTATCATGCTGGATCTTTCTTCTTTGGGTTGAACAGTCTGGCAAATCTCTGACACCGCTGATGCATGCCTCATCAATCAATGTTTGTTAGACTTCGGTCCCTCTTTGCTGAAGTGACAGTTTTTTCTTTTATGGATTTGTGTAATAATGGTAGAATATGTGGATCATGTACTTTGTCTATGTTTATGCTTACGGGGAGAAAAACCTTCAATGTGTAATATGCTGTAGCCATCTATTTAAAAGTATAAGACCCTATCATGTGTGGCAGATTATATGATGTATTACCACGTAGGTCAATAAATATCAGAATTCACCTGAGCATGTATTATATTGCAAAGTTCGTGTATGGATATGATTTTAACTCATCCTACCACCTGTATTTGGTTGTATGTTTTCAGAGAAGCTGAGTTAATGAGGTCTACAGTTTTACTGAACGTAATTATTACTTGATTATGATGCCTAGTGCTGTGAGGTTGACAGAGTTTGCTTTGTATAGGATGCATGCCACCATTTGCACTTTGAGCTATACATCTCTTATGAAGGTTTTGAAGAAACTGGTTCAGGCGACAGATATAGTTGCGAGAGAAGTTTTGGATGGACCCCTCTTGACCTGTTTTGCGCATGTAAAAAATTTGCTTCTTGTTCTTTGAGACTTGCTTCCATGTAACTGTTGCCTCGTGATTCACAAATGGTGGCAGAAAAAGTTTCTTTGTTCTCTAATTTTCATTTTCGTTATCGAGTAAAACAAATGAAATGTCAACAACTAAAAGTCTTGTCCTCTTGACAAAAGACACCAGAATAAGTAACGTGGAGGTGATGAGTTAAGGATGATTCTTTATACTGGGAATAATTGGAAGTTTCAGACAAAAGTTCACCTCTCATTCTCAATCAATGATTTCTTCCTATTAAAGGAAATTGAGGAACTAATGCATAGGATGGTAGGCAAGGGAAACACGCTGGTTGCAAGTCATCCTACAACAACTATTTACGTTTTCAATGCACTTTCCCACTAGTTATTATAAGAAAAGCATCTGATGCTCAGCCCTCCTGCATTACAAAGATACAAGGACTAGACGATGACAAACGCAAGACATAAAAACCATTTCTCAAACAATATTCTGCATTTAGCAATCACATGGAGACAACGAAAAGTTATCATACTAAATATATATATATATATATATATTTATAAAATTATATGAGGAAGCTAAAAGCAATTCCAGATAACTGAATGCATTGGTATGCTTCATAAACACAATAATCATCTTTATTTCTAAAACACAATAATCATCTTTATTGTGTTGAGGCCGGAACGTGTGGAAGAGTTGAAGAGGAGGCTTCTTAAACACAATAATCATTTTATTTCTGAGTTTTCTTACGGAGATCTTTCATCCATTTGAAGCTCAATACTGTCTTCCCCAAATTGTTCTTGTTCGATCCGTTTTTGTTCTTCTTCTTGTCTTTTTCAGACCGTGGGGGAGGGTCAGGGTTGTCGTAATCCCATTGATCAGCCCATGACAAGCCACCAGAATCCATATCTACTTCTTTTCCTTAGCACTTGCAATTTGTTTCTTAGAGAACTTTTTAGAATTTTACTTTTAGTCAGACGGCTCTACAATTTTTGTCATTTACTTATTTTAACTTCTTAGTATGGCGTGGATCATTTTCTTTCATTTGGATGGACTAAATTTAGTATAACAGCTTTACAACCAACATTTTCTAATTTAGATGACTTGATTCTAAAATTGGTCATATCCGTCCATTTGAATAAAAGGAATTTACATGGCTTTTTCGCTTCAAAAGAATACAACCATGCACCTCTCTACCTCCTTGACTTTTTCTTTGTTGCCTTAACTAACACCCTTTTTACTGGATTTGCTTTTTAGGCCAGACCTTACATTTTTAGTATCGTTGTATGTCAACTTTTACATTCAACAGGTGAATACCTACTTTGAGATATGTCTTTTTTTTTTTTTTTTTCCCAGTGTCATCTAGGGAGAGGGATTACAAGGCAGAGTAAGCCTTAACCTTGCCTGATTTCAGAAGGAAGAGGAAAGAATGGCAAGGAAAACATCCTAGAAATTCTTTTTCTCCTTCACCTTATATAAGAAATCAACCCAAGCTGCATAAACAGCTAACTCTCCCTCTCCCCAAAGAGAAAGGGATTCATAAAGTAACAAGTATATCCATTAATGGACCTGATAATCAAAGAATGGAATTTAATAAGCTTAACGGGTACATTGGAACCACTATCATCAATCAAGAAAAGGAATTACACTTAACCTATTGACTTGGAGCCTTCTGTCACCTGTAAAATTCAACATGCCCAGCAATCTCTCTACACAACAACTTCGCTTCACCGGCTAACTTCATACTCTTAACTATTGCTAGTCCTGTCTGTTTGTGTGTAGATGTTGGTTTATATGATTTAGCTGCCTCTTCCTCCCCCAGTAACAGAGCCTCCCTAGCTGGAACCACATTTTCCCACCAAAATTCTCGTAAAATTCCATGAATTAAGTTCCAATAACCACGCTCTCTACAAACCCGGAATAGTGTGCTCCCATTTAAAGTCCAGCAATATAAATCAACCCATTCAAGATCCATAATCTCCATTTGGCCTTGAACCTGTGGCATGTAGTAGAAAGGCAAGGCTGACCATGGCAAGCCCATCTCAGGCTTCCCCTTGTTGTATGGACACTTGACTTCTAGGATGCCACCTCCTGGGAAACAACCAAGAAGACCATCAGGAGAGGCACCAAGCCAATCAAACCTCTCTTTTGAATGAACTGCAAACCCCAATGAGCTCACCTCACGACCTGTGATGCCTTTATATCGATCAATGGCAGCTGCTTCATTCAGCACACCCCATTGCATGGCATTATTTTTAGCAGATTCCATGACTTGAATGTCTGATTCGAATACTTTCTCATGCCAAAGCTCAAAACGACGGTTTCCTTTCCAAAAGCCCAAGGCAGTACTGAAGGTGCTTGTGGTCAGCTTGTCCTTACGGAGGGCGAACCATTCATCCGATCGTTGCGGAGCATCATATGGTGAAATATTAGAGGCCAACACAACTGATGAGGGTGAACGACTAATGAGAGGGGAAGTTGGAGAGATTGAAGTACACGTGGAAAAGTTTTTTAAAATTTGATTTCCACAATTTTTCCTTGTACATGGCAAGTTGAACACCTTAAGGTGAATGCCACATAATCTGATGCTGCATACATTACTTGTTGCAGAGATAGCCATTTCATTCATCACAAATTTGTCTGGACGAAGAATGCCACAAAGCCAAATGCTGGTTGGCCAGTTATCTAAAGAGCCAGGAGCAATTCATTAAAAAGAAGTTTCCATTACAGAATTGCATCATTAGAATAAATATGGAAGAATCAATTTACAACATTACTCAAGACAAAGTGAAAGTTGGTACAAGAAAGTATCATATGCTATTCTGAAGATTCTCAAAAATGTTTACAGTATAGTTTTTTTCCTTTCAGTTCCATCCTCCAACTAAGCATGATTCAATCTTCCTAAGAAAGCAAATAATTGAAATTTCAATGCTTCCACAAGAAAGTTTGAAATAATTCATTGAGTGCAAGTCTTATGCCGAAACCCAAAACAAAGAAAAGCATATAATGTGAAATGGAACGTGATCCCAACACAGATAATTGATCTCTCAAATTCATTACTTCACTCCCGTTTAAAAAACTAAATAGGATACGTCCAGGATATGTTAAATTAAATAATTTTAAATTTTATTATATATATAAGCATTTTTACATGCATGCATGTTGCAGAACACAACCAATGACTGCATAAAGGTTATTTCTTGTTATGCCAACATGTCCTCTGCCATAATATCAGATGTGCAAGAAAAATATACAAGTACAACAGGAATACCAGTCTCTTCTCGTTCCTAAGTCTTTACAATTACAAGCCAAATCAATTTCATTTCTAACAGATTCTTTTAGAGCACAACAATTACCTTATTGTAGGTAAATGAGTCTAAAGGAGTCTACAACAACTATATCAACACAGAAGATAGAAGCATTTTATCCTCAACAAATCAAAAGCGTATTTATCATAACCATTTATGCTCAACCTTTTAGATGGCAAAAATCTAATTTCTCTTTTACAACTTACCAAGTTTTGACCCAATATCTGCACTTGAACCATAAGAAAATATGTTAAATATGCTAAGTATGCACTTGACCCACAAACAAAACATGAAAAACAAAAGAAGCCAAAATTGGCAACTTTACAAGGTAAAGAGCAAAAAATGAAAACAGGACATATCCAGTCAGAAACTCAGAATAACATTTACTAACCAGAGCTGCAGGACAAGCTAATATTAGTTTCAGAAGTCTGAAGAAATCCACCGGAATTGAAGGAGGCTGAAAAGGGTTTTTCAGATGAAACCAGAGCTTGCAGTTGAAGTGTTGAACCGAGAAAAACCACGAACCACAGCTTGAGCTTTCGAACTATGGCTTACTTGGCACTGTTGGGTGTCCTACAACAACGACGATTCCCTAGCTTTGGTCGGTGATTAATCTCTCGGAGACGGAGGTAGTGATGAAGGAAATCAGATGAGAATTCAGTCGAAGAAATCCCTAATTGAAAGGGAAGAAAATGAGGAAACCATTTGATAAGTGAAAAATATATCACCGTCACAGTGAGCTCGGCTCAGCTCGTCAAGGCGTAGCTAAATACCCTAAAGAAAGTAGGATAAGGCTCTTACTGGAGGTAGAGGAAATAAGCCAAAAGGCAGCGTCGTACTCTGTCGAAACGGTGCCTTTACAGGGACTCAATTGAAAGAGTTGGAGTTTATTCTTTTCTTTTTACACAATATAAGTATAATAAAATTGATATTTATAAATTAAAGAAATCTAATAATACATAAAATTCTAATATTATATCCCTTTTGAAAAAAAAAAAAAAAAAACTTCCCACGTCACCTTTTGAAATTAATTCCTTACAAATTTTTATTTTCTTCTCTACACCATAATATTTCAAAACATTAATTATTTTTAGCTGAATTTTTTTCTTATTCTTCTCCATTTTCTTTCCAAAAAAATAATTAAAGTTTAATTCTTTTGTAATTTTTTTTAAAGCATCAATTATTCAAAAAATAATTAAAAAATTAACTCATTCATTTAATTTTCACATTAATTAACACAATTAAAACATTTATATTTTTACAGCTCTCCAAATAATTTAAAAAATTCACTTATAAAATCACAATAACAATAATAATTGTATTAAATTCATTGCTAATTGTTGTTAACAAAGAGCAAGCCAATATTAATGCAATATTAAAACATGTCACTCATTCCATAATTCTTATCCCCTACCCTAATATTTTAAAAGAACAATTATCTCCACGCCCATTAAAAATTAGTTACTAATACAAACCCTCTCTTCACCTTTTCTTCTCACCTACCTTTCATTAATAATATACATGAAAAACTGAATTCTTTCTCTTTTTTCATCTCTACCCTATTATTTTAAAGCATCAATTACTCAAAAAATAATTAAAAAATAACGCACTCATTAAATTTACACATCAATTAGCATAATTAAAATGTCTACACATTCTCCAATTCTTCTCCCCCACCATAATATTTTAAACATTAGTTATCTAGTACAAATACAAATCCACCACTGCCTCTTCACATTATCTCATTTTTTTACACTTGAACGGTTTTGTTTGAATTTGTAATTTCGTACACACTATTTCTGCACAGCCTAAACTTATTCGGCAACTTGGTTGTGACATTCAAGACAAGGGTCACACGCCTATGGGATTTCTACAATACAAATGCTAATCAGGGATTAATCAGCTTAGACATGGTACTATTGGACATAAAAGTATTATTCATTCCAATGTTATTCTAATAGATTTTAAAAAATTCATTTTATTAACAATATGCTTATTTACTGGTGTCAAGTGACTTAAGTAATTCTAACAATACATTTATACAGGAGGACCATATTGTTGCAATCATATGTGAAGATTCTATTTATTTATTTGGAAATTTCAATATCAAGAACGCACGTCCAAATTTCAAACATGTCCTAGTTGACAAGCACATAGAATTCTCTCTATATACATCTGTAAAGCCTATTCCATATGAAGACAACTCAATCACACTGTATAAGTTTAAATTTGTGAAGTTTGAAAAAATATCTAGAAAATGTGACCAATTAACTAATTTTACAAGTGCTTGCGTTATTATTATTTTTGTTAACTTTTAATATGTTAACGGTTAGAAAAATTTCTAATTCTTGCAAAATGACATACTTTCTCAAACTTGTAGATGTTAGAGGCTTCGTTGATCATCTAACTGTGAGAATGTGGAAGTTCATCAAAAATTAAAAGAAAAATTGTCACACTTGAGAATTGCAATAACCAACAATTACATATGTTTAGTGATTGTTGATGCAATTACTAATTCTGATTTAGTTAAGGCTCTTATTTTGGTGATTACATTTACCATTGTCAAGAATTGGAATGGTATAATCCTACTATTTAAAATATAAATTTTCTTTTAGACCATGTGGATCAATTTAGCTTTTTGACTTTTCTAAAATACTTGGTTTTCTTAGGTGCAATGTCCATAACCTCATCTTTTGCAAGATTTTCAAAGATCTTACCATAGCAGAGACCCAACATTTTGGAGTAGAGTATGCTCTTTATATCCCTTCTACAATTTTACTTTAAAATAATGATAGAAAAGCTTAATGCTCCTACAAAATAATACTTGATCAAATTTTTGCACTTGGACTAATATATTGCTTGCTTCTTTCACCTCATTTTAAAAAAAACATAAAAAAAGTATGGACAGTTTTCCTTTCTATTTCACCTTTGTATGGAACAAGACAAAAAATGGAAGACAGGGTGTTGAGTTATTTGATGCATCAAATTGAGACTTAACTTATGATTCTTGGATTGAAAGAAAGCGCACTATCCAACAAGTTTTGGATTATGTATACATGAACAATGTTGTAGAAACAACATTTTTTGTGATTGGAAAAGTGAAGATATTTCATTTGAAAGAGGATGGAGATATCTAGCATGTGTTGATTGTGGGAAGATGATCTCGAGGACGGATAAGGGACAATTTTATTTTAGTTGAGGCAAAGAACCATCAATGACAGCCGTCAAGTTTGTTTAGACTTATGACTATTTCTCATGTTGTTTTTTGGATAATATTAAGCACTTGTATAATGTTGCTTAGGCATCGAGTTGAATTGGAAGTTAAGGATGAAGGCTATATTGCTAGCTTCATACTATTCAATGCTGAGGCTGAACGTTTTTTCAAAGTGTCGGCCTCCGATATATCTCTAAAATTTCCTGAGGTATGAAGTATTTCATTCTTACAAATAATCGTTATCTCCAACTAGAATATATTATTAAGTCATTCTTGGTGTATTATTTGTAATATACAGGAAACAACTAGAGATTCTATGCCTATTGCATTTGCCCAAATACTTGATAAACAATATGTTTCAGAATAAAGGTAACAGCTTTTAATTTTAAAGCTACAAACCAAGCGTATTAGTACATACATTGAAATTAAGCTTAATAGAGACAACAAAAACTTTATATCTTTCACTAAGAAAACAAAACTGAAAAAATTGTAACTGTTTTGAATCCTTTAATGGAATCTATAGTTCTGAATTTTGAGAATGTTGTAAGGAAAAAGAAAACTCTATACTCTGATATTTACAACTCTCCTTCAATATAATCTATAGTTCTGAATTTTGAGAATTTTGTAAGGAGAAAGAAAACCCTATACTCTCATATTTCCAACTCTCCAAATAATTTGATAAAAGCAGTTATAAAAACCACAATAACAATAATAACTACACTAAATTCATTGCTAATTGTTGTCAACCAAGAGCAAGCCAATATTAATGTAAGATTGTTGCATGCTTTCCAATTATTTGACTTTGTTACACTAAATACATTGAAATTAAGCTTAATAGAAAGTCAACAAAAGCTTTACACTTTTTTACTATGAAAACAACACAAAAAAATTGTAACAGTTTTGAAGCCTTCAATGCAATTTAAAGTTGTAAATTTTTGTGAATGTAGCAAGAAAGAAATAATAATAATAATAAAAACTTTATACTCTATATTTACAATTCTCTAAATAATTTGAAAGAAAAACAGTTATAAAAATTACAATAACAATAATAATTGCACTAAATTCCTTGCTAATAGTTGTTAACCAAGAGCAAGACAATATTAATGCAAGATTGTTGCATGCTTTCCAACTATTTCATTTTGTTATTCAGTTCATACCCTGTTGCCATTGCAACAACTTGTATTCTTCATGGATTCTAATACTCATAAAAAAGAAAATCCAACTGTAAATTCTAACCAACATTCATATGTTGGTAAAAGAAGAGAATCTCATATGAAAATCTCCCTCCAATAATGACAAGAGCAAGACGTAAACAAGTGCTCAATGATCAAAGAAAGCGTAAAAGACATAGTTTATCATTACCAGAAATTGAAGGAAGAGGGCCAGAAACAACTGCCTCATGCAAAAATTGGCAAAAATAAGACGAAAAACATTTATGAATAATAAAAGGATGCGAAAAGAGTAGCAAGCAATCAAAGTACATCCTTATCAACCACAGAAACCGGCCCGCACTTGGTTAGCAATAATTTAAGTAGTATGTACATTACATATGAATTCTCTTGCCTGCATTAAGATCCATAAAATAACAAATCTGTATTTTTGTTTATAAATCCTAAAACATCAAAGAGAAATGCAGCCATTCCAAAAAGAAATAGAAAACGTAAAGGTAAACTATGTACATTGAAAAAAATAAATATAACCAACCTGATAAAAATAAATTAATCAAAAAGTTTGAATGCAGTACCAGGTGATTCTGTAGCTAATGTGCCAAATAGAGAAGCAGAACATATTCATGGTATTATCTATATTTAATTAAAATTACATTTATCAAATTTCATCTTACACTGACTTTCCTTTTTTACCCATATTGTTTTTGTTTTATTAAAAAGAAAAATTAACATCAGATTTGCAGACCTTCAATTTTGGCAGACCAAGTTGTAAGTGCACTAAATGTGGAGCTCTTATGTGGTACGAAGAAAGAACAAGGAAAGATATAAATACTACGAAGCCAAATTTTAATTTATGCTGCAAGGATAGGAAGATTAAATTGCCAATTCTAAAGGACCCTCCTCAGTTTCTATCTGAACTACTAAGCTATAATGAAGGGAGAAGATCCAAACATTTTAGAGACAATATACGTCTGTATAACTCAATGTTCCAATTTACTTCGATGGGTGGAAAGATAGACATACTAATCAATCATTCCAATGGACTTTATGTTTTCAGGATTCATGGCAACAACTACCATAAAATTGATTCTTTATTACTATTTGAAGTTGTAAATTATTGACACAGACAACGAGGTTTCAAATAGGATGAATATTTCCTGATGCAGAAAAGAATAATGAGATGAAAAGAAAAATTGTGGAAGGATTAGTAAAGATGTTTGATGAAATAAATGCAATTGCTAAAGTGTTCAGAATGGCTAGAAACTGATTCCAAGAAGCAGATTTTATTCCTATCAAAGTTAAATTGTTGGGCAGCAAGTCCGGACAAAGCAAACAATATAATCAGCCAAGTGCAACAGAAATAGCAGTTTTGATTGTTGGAGATATGACTGAATCCAATTGTAAGAGAAATATAATTGTTCAACATAAATCTTCAATGCTAGAAAGATTATTTGATTTACATCCATCATTCATGGCTATGCAATACTCGTTGTTGTTTCCATATGGCGAAGACAGATATCATCCTAACATACATTATGCAACGAACTCAGGAACTAAGAAGACAAAAATAGACAAAGTTACAATGAGAGAATATTATTCCTATCAACTGCAACAATTTGTGGTTGATGCTTATTTTGCTATTGAAGCAGAAAGACTGAGATGGTTCCGCAATAATCAAAAACAATTGGGAATATATATCTTAAAAAATATTTGTGATGCAATTGGCAAAAAAGTTAGATTACCTTCATCCTTTACTGGTGGACCACGCTATATGGTTTAGAATTATCAAGATGCTATAGCAATCTGCAGGTTTCATGGAAATCCAGATCTATTTATTACATTCACTGAAAACAGTAAGTGGCCCGAAATAGATGAATTCTTAAAATTCATTCCAGGACAACAGCCACATGACAGACCAGAAGTTGAATGCAGAGTCTTTAAAATAAAACTTGACCATCTCATGAAAGATATTGCCAAAGGTGATTTTTTCGAGAAAGTCGTTTAAGGTATTACAAATAAAATCAAACTTTGCAACCAAATATTTATAACATTATTATTTGCAAGTTTATGAAATTAATTAATATATTTTTAACTTGAAATTATCTACACAATATAGTTTCAAAAAAGAGGACTTCCACATGCTCATATTTTGGTATGGCTTGCTCAAGAAAGCAAAATAAGCACATCTGAAAAAGTCGACAAAGTTATTAGTGCTGAAATACCAAATGAAGAAATTGATCCCGAAAGACATGCTGCTGTGAAACAATTTATGATTCATGGAGCATGTGGAGAACTAAATAAAAAATCTATATGCATGTATGAAGAAATTTCCAAAGGCATACAATTCGAAGACCACAATTGATGAAGAGGGATTCCCTAACTATAGGAGGAGGAACAACGGAAGAGAAATCGAAAAGGGTACAATTAAAGTTGATAATAGGTTTGTAGTTCCATTCAACAGGAATATTCTAGTCAAATATTAAAGTCATATAAACATGGAGCTGTGTAACAAAACAAGAGCTATCAAATACCTTTTTAAATACATTCACAAAGGTCCAGATAGAGCTACAGTTGTTATCAAAGAATCACCACACAATACTACAGCAACCAGATGATCTAGAAATTCAGGTTTTTTATTCTGCCTCTTTTATGCATTAACTTATTCTCCTATGCCTATTTATATAGAAATATTCCTACATGAAAGATTTGATTAAATCTTCATATTAATATATTAGGTGGATGAAATTCAAACATACCTAGATTGTAGATTCATTGCACCCTGTGAGGCAGTGTGGAGAATCTTCCAGTTTGACATACATTATAGAAAATGTTGTCGCATTTCCTTCAAATGCATGCTTAAATAATGCATTAAGGAGACCAGCAATAGAGAAAACAATGTTTACATAATGGTTTGAAATGAACAAAGATTCTGCAGAGGCAAGGAAATTAACTTATACAGAATATCTTACAAAATATGTTTGGTTTCTACAACTTAAGATATAGAGAGAAAGGCGACAAGGGAAAACCATTGGAAGATTGCCATATACTCATGCAACTGCCAATGAAAGATATTATCTTTGAACACTCCTAAATGTAGTTCGAGGACCTACATCTTATGAAGATATTAGAACAGTTGATGATGTGGTGTATTCTAATTTCAAAGTAACATGTGAAGCACGTGGCTTACCTACAGATGATAAAGAATGGCATAATGCCATTGGGAAAGCATCTTACTGGGCTACTGGTTCTCAAATTAGAGATTTGTTCGTTACTATGCTAATGTTTTGTGAAGTAACAGATCTAATTAAAACTATTTGAAGCAAATGTTGAATATCTTTCGGAAAACATCCTTTATATGCAAAGGAAAATTTTTCAGGATGATAATTTAGAGATGAGTGAACAGCAGATTTATAATTGCATACTTGCAGAAATACAAAAGCTGCTAATCAAGAATGGTTAGAAGTTTATCAGACTTCAAAGACTTGCCTTTTCCAGATTTACAAATGATGGATCAATTTAATAACAGGTTGATGAGGGAAGAAACAAGTTATAATTTATAGCAATTGCAAGAAGAACATGCTGCTTTGCATCCTAAGCTAAATGAAGAACAACTCAGTGTTTATGATAATATTATGAACTCTGTTCATGATAAAAAAATAAAAAATAAAAGGTGGATTTTTTTTTCTTATATGGACATGGAAGAACAGGAAAAACTTTTATATACAAAAGAATAATTACAAGACTCAAGTCAGAAGGAAGAATTGTATTGGCTGTTGCATCATCAGATACAATTTAAAAAAAAAAAAATGCTTCCTTTCATATGCTTAATTTATTTACACATATTTCAGATTTCTCATGTCAAATTTAGAACTTCATTATAAACCTTTTTACATTCACACTTATACAAAATGAATTGCTTCAATATAACTCACTTACATATTTTTTTAACATCAATATAGGCATAGCATCTTTATTACTGTTAGGAGGGAGAACTGCACATAGTCGATTTGAAATACCAATTGAGCTATTTGAAAATAGCACATGTAGTTTGACGCAAGGAAGTTAATTGGCTAAACTAATACAAGAAACAGATTTGATTATTTGGGATGAAGCACCTATGGATCACAAATATTGTTTTGAAGTAGTTGACAAGTCTTTGAAGGATATTATGAAAGTGGTGGATGACGAAAACAATGAAAAATCTTTTGGCAGAAAAATTGTATTATTGGGTGGAGATTTTAGACAAATCTTGCCAGTTGTTCCAAAAGGAAGGAGGCAAGATATTGTATCAACTTCAGTAAACAGGTCCTATTTGTGAGAGCATTGCCAGTTTTTCTTACTTAAAAAAAATGAGGATTACAAATTCAGATAATTCAAATCCTAATTATCAGAGCAACAAAGAATTTGCAGAGTGTACTTTAAGAATTGGTGATGGAGAAGAATTCTCAAGATCAAATGAAGATGATGCATAAGGAACTTGGGTACAAATACCTGAACAATACGTGTTGCCTCACAAGGAAAATCCCATTAAATCATTAGTGGAAGCTACACATCCTAATTTCTTGGTGAAAAGAAACAATGTCAACTACCTAAAAGATAGAGCAATTTTAGCACCTAAAAATGCAATTGTTGATTCTATAAACAGTTACATGATGGATATGTTACCAGAGGAGATGGAGATATTTCTTAGCTCAGATACAATTTCAAAGTCATCAGACAACATCAGAGATCAAGATGTACTTTATCGAATAGAATTTTTGAACACACTTTAAGTTCTCAGGCATTCCTGATCATGAACAGCATCTAAAAAAGGGGTGCCAATCATGTTGCTGCAAAATTTGAACCCTCATAAAGGAAATAGGTCGATTTCTCATTGAATGAATGATTATTACAGGGTCAAAAATAGGAAAAACAGCATTGATACCTAGGATTATTCTCTCCACATTTGAATCTAAATGGCCATTCATATTAAAAAGAAGACAATTTCTAGTGAAAGTATCATATGCGATGAAAATAAACAAAGTCAAGGTCAAACATTGAACCATGTTGGCATTTATCTAAAAGAACCAGTTTTCTGCCACGGACAGTTGTACATAGCAATTTCAAGGGTTACATCGCCAGATGGACTTAAAATTATGTTGGAGCATGATGACTCTAATGAAACACGTAATGTGGTATACAAGGAAGTATAAAATAATTTACCAAAGGTACGGTTATTCAATTATGTGTAGAATTTAAAAAGTTAAATATGAAAAGATTTATTTTTCTTTATTATTTATAAAAGAAATGTGTATATAAAACATAAAAAATAAAAACTCAAATTTTTAATAAAATTAAACATGATAGCTATAAACTCCATTATAATTAATCTTTAAATCAAAATTGTGAATTTCAGGAGATAGTTTTCACCCTATATACCTAATTCATACATAACAAGAAAGATAATATTCTCAGATATACTCATATTTTATACAACTATTTCACTTTAATAATATCTATTACCTATAAATATCGCTTTATAAATAACTCCTTTTTTAGATAATTTTTATTTGTTAGGAAACCGTGCTTTATCAACTTTACTACTCTACGTTACATAGAGACTAAAAATTTAGAAAGTAAACTTCTGCAACCCCCTTTCTAGTTTTTTCAAATTTTCACTAGATCCTAGCTCTTATGTTAAGCATGGAATTAGATCATAATGATAATAGAAGCAATTTATTATTTCCTTTCCTTCAATGTATTCCTTTTGATTCTCATAATAAAATGGAAACAATGATACATAATACTGTTGATGTACTTTCCTTCTTGTTCTTTTTTTCATAGAATTTAATTTATTTTTTATAAAATATAAAAAAAATTAACAATTAATAAACACTAAAATAATAAAAACAGCCCATGCATTGGACAGGTGAATTCATCTAGTTATCTCAAAAATCAAACCACCATTCTCATTTTTTTTTAAACTTTTTTTATATCCTTTTAATTAACTAATTTAAATGTCTAGCGCATTGCAAACATCTATATAACTCTTAAATAAATTATATATAATTTTTTAAAAATAAATAATAAAAATCTTAAACTATTCTCTCTTTTTTTTTTTCACATCTTTTTAAATTAACTAATTTACATGTCAAGCTCATTGCACACATCTATATAACTCTTAAATAGATTGTATATAATTTTTTAAAATAAATAATACAAATCTTAAACTATTTATAATAAATTTAATATAATGAGAATTTTTTTCATTTGACATATTTTTGATATTTTACTTATATTCCTTCATGCTTTACTATGAAAAGTTTGGAACTCATATTTTTTTTCCTATTTATTATAAATGAAAAAACTCGTTAGAGATGAAAATTAATATAAAAAAAAACAACAAATAACGATATTATTTTGAGAAATCTCAAATATAGAACAAGAAATTATTTGAATCTATATTAACAAAGAAAGTAGTAAGAGTAAGAGTATTTATTAATATTCTAATTGATATTTTGTTTTAACTATGTCTATTCCGATTAATTATACATGTGGATGAGTTAAATACAATTCCAATGAAGAATAATAAATAAAAAAACAAAAACAAAAATCCAAAACCAATTAGATTTAAATTCGATTATTGATTCAATTTAATTATTATTAAAAAAATTATTAACATAAAATAAAAATAATTGCAATCCTAGCTACAACTATTAGAAGTAAGAAAAAAAAATGAGATTGGAAATTTAGTATAATGTTAAATTCTAGATAACTTGTTAAGTATTTAAAAAAAATTATTATTAATATAAATAAATAAATAAAAACAATTGCAATCTTATTACTATTAAGATAGAAAAAAATTAGGAAAACAATCTTATCACTATTGAAAAGTTAGTTATGTAAAATTAAAGAGCTATAAAATAAATTAAAAAAGGGATAAGAATAGAAATTAAAATTTTATAAGGTGGTATTTTAAAAAATTAAAATGTTATATCATTAAGCCATTTTTATATTAAAAAAATTTATTAGTATAAAAAGTAAAAAATAATTAAATATTATTAGTATTGAGAAAGAGAATAATTAGGAAAAATAATCACGTCACTATTAAAAAGTTATTTATGTAAAATTAGAAAGTTATAAATTGAACTAAAAATGAATCCATAAGAATGAAAATCGAATTTTTATAAGAGGTATTTTAGAAAATCAAAAGATTATGATATATATTAAACCATATTTATGTAAAGTATAGATAATTATTTATGTTTTAAAAGAAAAAATTTCAAATTACTCCCATTTTTTTAGCTAAGGAAAGTAATGACACACTAAAATTCTGAATTTCCCTAATAGAGAAATATTTTCAAAAGACTAATTAGGTAATTGATTAAACATAATATTTTGGAATACATAATATTAAGTTTCAGTTAATTCTTTTTTGGTAATACAACGGGCCAAAACGGCCAAAAACAAAGAATAAAACGGGGCTTGGCAACTCTTAAGAGGTCTCCAAGCAGGTGTAATTCCAAGTCCTCAGGCAGGCGAACAAGGTGATGACAATTGAGTTTTTCATCAGCAACAGCAGTTGTTGCTAGCCAATCCGCATACGCATCGCACTCGCAATAAACATGATTTATTAGAACTATCCAATCTTGAGTTAGGAGCATATGAATTCTAGCCATCAAAATTCTATTTCGCATCACTCTTGTATCCTTCCATAATTAAGGAGACCATAGTCTTCGAATTGATCTCCAACTTAACCTTCCTGTATCTTTCTCTCCAAGCAAGAGCAAGACCATGAAAAACTGCCCACAATTCAGCACTCATAGTAGTACAATGCCTAATATCTAATGCAAAACCAGCCAACCAATTACCTGTAGCGTCCCGAATCAAATCACCAAATCCAGGATTCCCTCTACTAGCTCCATCTGTATTCAAAGTTATCCACTCATCAGGGGGCTTATTCCAATTTAGGAATTTACAAACCTTGCTCCTTTCTACAAAGATTGTCCTGTTAGAATCATTGGCACTACCTATATCATGCACCATCTTGCTAATAGCTTCCTTTCAGTTGGTGAGGGTCATTAAAATTTGGTTCAAAAATACTTTTGTTGCGCCATTTCCAAATAAACCAGCAAGCAACCCCAAAAGCAATCCTCCAATCAGTGTCCCCCTTGCCCAAATGCTTTGATAAATTCAGCTTAAACTACTTGGGGAAGGGGATAATAATAAAAAAACAGAGCTATGGATTTACTCTTGACCAACTGCCTCTAAATACTTTTCGAAATGTTGCATTCACGTAAACAATGCAAAGTTATGATTGATTATATTCGAAAAATATTATTAAAAAGAACATATTTAAAAAATTAAGATAGTTATTATTGATTATATTTGATAATTGTCAACAAAACATGACACATCATCTTCTCACTGTATCTTAAATTTATAACAAATTTTTATCATGGAAAATTATTCAATACCCTATTGTAATGTCTATGTGTATGAATCATACACCATCCATTGTTGAACCGTTGATACTTTTCAACATTCCTGCAAATTTATAATAATCTTGTTTTCACCCCTCATTTATATTTTTTAAACCATCACCCTATATCTATATTATTGCAAATTGCATAAACTATATTCTTCAAACTTTGATTCTTTCACCCACCCAATGTGATCCAAAGAGTCTTGGATCAGATCCGATCCAACATTATTTGATTCATGGTTCAAGAGCCTTTGATTTGACCCAATTCTGACTTGATCCAACCCATTTTATCACACCCCACATAGAGATATGACTAGCCGGATGAATGAGTAACCAAATTTCTGTAACTTGACATCGAAACGAAAAAACAAATATGACTCTTGACTAAAACCAAAGAATAAAAGTAAAATTTAGAAAACACAAGTTACTTACATAAAGTTTATTTACTGAAATATATAACAGTTTATTAAAAATTAGGCAGAGATTCCTTACAATATGAAACATGCCCAAAATTACAAACATATATATAATCATAATTACATACAACTAGGCCATAATGACTATAGTATACACAAGAAAGCTCCGCTCCAGGCATATCATAAATAATAACAATTAGATTGCCATACAAGACAAAATACGACAACTCAAAACCTTATTGTGATTGTAAATTTTCATCTTTTGACTTTAAGCAAATGATCTAGAATATACCTTACCACTAAACACTCGGCAAACCCAGTATTGGTGATTGACGTCCCTTGAGATCCTGTTACTAAAAAAATATCAACAGAAGAGTAGTGAATCCCATAGACTCAATGAGTGAAAAAACGTACCTAAATAGTACTAGCATCACTTAATACATGTAACTACTACATAGGATAAATAATATCAAGATTAATATAAATTACATACAACTTAATGTTACACGTACTCAAATATGAAAAACATAAAATTTAACAAACACAGTTCAAGTAATACACGATAAAATCAAATCAAAACACTCAAAGCACACAAAAAGCAATAGAGTAACTCAGGCCCGAAGAAAAATTTACTTTATTGGCCCTTATTAAACACAAACAAGATCACATATCAACATAATTCACTTAATTTAATCATAACAATGCAATTCTTATTTACCAGTATATAACATACATATATAAATACATCAAAACAATCAAACACATTAATCTAGTAACTAAAGGGTAGCAGTTATCCATTCACCGTTTATAGATTTTACTCGTCACTCTCTCTTGCGTTCACACATGTTGTTAGCTTAACCACAAGTTCCAGAGTTGCAAGAATTAATTAGTTATCAATTTTATAGGTTATAACATTTTAATTATGAAAATCTGTAGATACTATGTTTAATACATTTATTTAAAGTTAACATTTCTTAAGATATTGTTACAACTATTTTAGAGATATGTTTGATTTCACCTTACATATTTAATCAAATTCAACAAGATCAAGTTCAAACATTATCTCTAAGATGTTAGCTATGTTTCTTATTTAGAAACTTCACTTCAAATTACCCTTGAACCTATGCTAAACCCCCCCTCCTCCCCCCCCCCCACATGAACACAACCCCCCCCCCCCTCCCCCCCACATGAACACAAATAGGGCATATACAATTTATGGTTGTCGGAACCGCATTCTAATGTTTATAAAATTCTCGTACTTGAAAATTAAATTATGAAAATTTCTAGTATTCCAAGATGTTATGAACATTTCATCTTCAAAACTCTACTCCTAATTCATCCTTTAAGACCCTTCAAACCCAATTACACCAAAACATGTTCAATCAATATCCAAAAATCACAACCATGATTTCCAACACCTCCAAAATACACATATAATAAAATTAAGACCTTCACAACTACATAATTGTCCCGTAGTATGTTAGGAACAATTATTATTCAGAGGTACTAAGCCAATTCAAGCCACAACCCCCTACAAAGTTCTTTAGACTGATTGAAGCTTACCTAAAATGTTGCACGAATCTAGTTATAGTCCAATAACTTTAACGATAAATATACTTCGAATCAAGTTACGAAACTTTCAAGATATCATACCAAGACTATAAACTACACTTTCTCTTTAGAACTCATAACCTAATTCATTTCATAAAACACTCGAAAGGAAACTTATAAAATTTGGCCCTGCATCCCTTCAATAACCAATTAACTTTCATTTTCAATATTTTATCCACAACTAATCATCTTTTGTTCATACTCACTACTCACTTTCATTACATTCTTAGATCATAACATTAACCAACCATTCTTTACTCTTGTTTATGAACTTTTATTCAAATTCAAATAATAGCTAACTACCAAAAATTAAATCTACCTAGTTTTACTCATAAAGTTATAACTAGCTTTCTTGTGAACATTTTATCAAATATCTTAAGTGCATAAGTTCCTTCCATTAATGTGTATGTGCATATATATATATATATATATATATATATATATATATATATATCTTCCAATAAAATTCACAATTTCATCAATCTTCACATTACCAAGTTTCCAAATTCCAATTTAAACTTTAATTTAACTAATCAAAGTAACCTAAAAACTTTATTTATACATGTTTCCAACATCAATATCACCTAATTCAATTCCTACTTTAACTCTTTGTTCGTAATCCTTTTCGTTCATAATTTACTTAATCCCTAAACCCAATCATAAATTCACAAGGAAACTTTTAACTTAGAGTAAATATACACTAGAATTTTAAGGACAAAGTTGTTGAAAATGCCCACTTTGCAAGCAACCAACCAAATTGTTGTCTTCTATGTTTCCTTTGGCTGCTACTTCATGAAGGAGGAGCTGCTCAACCCTGCTATGGCTGGTCGACCACTCAACTAGAGAGGAAAATGGAATAGGATGGCAAGGGAAAAGCTGCTACTATAGCATAGCAACTGTTGGCAGCCAAAAAAAAAAAAAAACTCTCAGCTAGGTTGCTACAGGGCAGAACATAACGACAGCAAGGCAAGTGGAAAGGAAAAAGGAAGGCTTAGCTGCCATGGAAGAGCACACAACAAAAGGAAAAGGAAAACAAAACAAAGTTGGTTGAAACACCTCCTCACGGCTAGAACAAAAACGGCCGAAATAGGGTAACTTCAACAAATTAACAAGAGAGCTAAACACATCAGCCAACAAGAAAAGGTAATTGGAAAGAAAGAGGAAGGGAAGTGATGCTTAAACTTGGCTTCAACAAGGAGAAAAATTCCTTCTATTTTCTAAACCAAACCCAAGCTGTTGTATAGAAGGAAAAACAAAGAAGCTTTGGCAGGGTTGGAGAAAGAAAGAGGTGGTGGAGCACTTATTAAAGCAAGGAAAAAGGAAAAGGAAAAAGTGAGAATAAGAAAAGAAAAAAAAAAGTCAAAAATTAAGACCTAAGTCTAAACCTTTTTTTTTTTTTTTTGGTGGAATTTGTGTCTAAGTGTGTATATATCTACACTATATATAAAAGTGACTTAGCGGCATAATTTTTGAATTTTTGATTTTCTTAAGTATCTTATGAGTTTTTATTATTACATAAATATCCTTAGTTGTTATTTTATTTCAAATATACTTACTAATTTTTTTTACGTCTTTACCTAATTCTTCTCCATTTTAATATCAATAAAAGTATAATTACTTTAGGACTATTTATTATTATTTTTTACTTCTTCTCAATATTAATAAATTTATATATATTTTTAATAATTATATGTCAATACTAATTAAAATTGAATTTTTGTTTTTTAATAAGTCCCTAATAATCTTACTTTACTTAGTTCTTCTCAGATTTATCAATTAAATATTTTTTTAATTATTATAAATTAAAAGATATATTAAGAGTATAGATTAATGATTATAATATTATTTTTTAACTATTAAATAAAAAAAATTATATTTTTCAATAATAATATGTCAATAGTAGTTAATTTGATTTTCTCAAAATAATAATAATAATAATAAGTTACTAATAATTATATTATTTTGTAGTTTTTCTCAAATTTATAAAATAATTTTTTGATAAATATTAGGAATTAAAAAATATTTAGAATATAGTTTCCATGATTATATATTCTTGTTTTATCTTTTAGTGGAAGAATATATTTTTCTTAAATACCCTATGAGTTTTTACAATTACATAATTACTTTTTAATTTTTATTTTGCTTCAAATAGTTCTCTTTTTTAGTTTATTTATATATATTTTTTTCATTTTAATATTAATATGGTAGTAATTATTTTATGATTATTAATTTTTTTTATCTTAATTCTTTTCAATATTAATAAATCTATAATTTTTCAATAACTATATGTCAATAGTAATTAAGATTGAATTTCTCAAATTTTTTAATTTAGTAAGTTACAAATAATTGTAATATAAATTATTATCTTTTAAATGCTATGGAAAGAAAATAAATATTAAGTGTATAGTTTTTATGGTTATAATATTATTGTATTTATTTTTCTTCCATCTTTAGAATTGTAAAAAAGAAATAAATTATATGTTTATATTAAGAATTAAATTATTTTATTAGATTAGTTTTATTTGTTTATTATCATTAATATGAAGTATTATTTTTTATTAACTAAATTTTTTTGATATGTAACATATTATAACAAAAACAAAGTTCACGCGCAACGTGTGTGTTACAAAAACTAGTGTATATATATATATATATTATTCACTTTTCCATAATTTACTTACTTTATACATGTGTCTCACTTACTAAATTTTACAGAAGATAAAATCCAATGCCAAGTCAACCAATAATGTGTTGAAAATCTATTCTTGCATTACACAAATATATCATTTATGCATCTATATACATGTAAGTGTAATATTCATTTTCTTTACAACAACAAGTAATACATAAAATTTTAAAAGGTATACTAGGATATTGGGTTATGACACATTTTTCAGTTTTTTTTTTAATTAAAAAAAAGAATCTTTCTTTTCCTTTTTAATAATTAGAAAAATTGATTGCTAACCCAAAAAAAAAAAAAAAAAAATACTACAAATAGAAAATACAAGGAGAAGATAATATACATATTGGATCAAATCTGATCCATGGATCATGATAAATAAAAATTGTTCATGCTTTGAAAATTTTACATTAGTTAAAATGCAAGCTACTCGTAAATCAAAGTAAACTAATCAATTTAATTTTAAAATATTATTTTAATAAACTATCTACAATTTAATAGGTAAGATGGATATTAATGTTCTATTTTTTATTTATTTTTTAGCAAAGTTCCTTATAAAGACCTGTAACAACTATTTAAGTAAATAATTAATAAAAAAATTTAGATAACTATTTAAGTAAATAATTAATATTGTCAAGTAAACAAATAGATAATCTTAATTATTTGTGAGTAACGCACGAAAAAAAACTAGACGGATCATGGATAATTCGACCCAATCCAATGATCTATAGATCATGATTTGATCTGATCAAAGTTGAGAAACTAATTCAACAAACTTGGATATTATCCAATCCACTAGCATTGGATTCCTACTTGACTTAACCCATTGCCAACTATACACACACTATAGTATCAATAAATTGTGGGTGAAAATATAAATACTAAATTATTTTTGAAAGTTGCACATAAGGTAAAATTTAAAAAATTTATAAAAATGTGAGTGAAAAATATAAGTACTAAATTGTTTTTGTAAGTTTATGTATCTGTCATTGCAAGTAATGTTAAGATGTGGCTACTACATAGTGTGCCACCTGTCAATTTTTGTGAGATACTTAATATTCCCCCTTTTACAATGGGGTGTTGTATAGTTCCCATTTTATCATACTAATCCCATCACATATATTTACACACTTGTTTAAAAAAAAAAAATTTATAGAAATAATATAAAAAATATTATCATTATTGTATAAAATGAAAAGAATGAGATCAATTTCGTAATAGTTGATTTAAAAAACAAAAAAAATAATAATTGATTAATTGGATTTATTATTACATGAGTTTTTTGTTTATTTTTTTTAATTATTAGAGAAAGTGAATAATTTTTAATTGACGATAAAATTTTAATTTAAAAAAATATTAAAATTTATGAAGATACTATTATCTCTTTTAGAATAATATTTTAATTAAAAATTAAAAAACACTTTAACAATATTCTGACTGTTAATATAGTATAGAAATAGAAATATAAATATGATCATTAATCAAATAAATATTAGAATACTACCAAAAAAAAAAAACTAATATAAAGACCTATAAAAGATTTAACTAACACAAGGTATGTTACTATCTATTTATACATCGATCAAAGATAAGAATTTATGCCCGAATCTCATGTATTACTATTTTTTTATTTTTTTTTCAATCTTTCTTTCTGAAGCACCCAAAAGAAATATCTCTTGCCAATATTTTTTTTATTTGGGTAGAAAGGATCTCTTGCCAATCTTCAATAATCCAAAAGAATTTAAATATTAAAAAGAGCATCTAAAAATTTTATCTCATGAATTCTCAAAATGTTTTATTTTTGTTTGCTTTTTCAGTTTCCAAATTATCATATTTTTATTATTATTCTCCCTAATTTCCGACACACAAAAATTTAGATAGAAATGGCGAACGCAGAGAGACAAGTCCACTTCAACTGAACCCATGCCTCTTTTCTCAATACACAGCTTTCATCTCTCGCTCTCCTTCCTCTGCCTGTCTTTCTCTTCTCTATGAAAAATCCTGACTTTACTGTTTGCGAAGAGATTTGGAAAAGATATCTTAAAATCAGTCTACCCTAATTCCTCTTCAAGCAGCAGGCAAGAAACCCTACAATGAACTTTTGCTGCTCAATACTCTCACTCTCTTCAATTTGAGCTCCCTTTGAACAACTATAACACTTTTACTAATACCCTTTTGATTTAACTCTCAAAATTCATCATGTACTTGTCCGAAAAGCCCAGGCCAATTGATTTCTACAAGGAAGAGGGCACCCGAGAGATGATGATTGAGGTGGTCTCCAATGGTGACCTCCCCCCACCACATCAACAAACACAGATGATTCTTGGTGATAGTAGCGGAGAAGACCATGAAGTTGAAATTAAGGCACCCAAAAAGCGTGCTGAGACTTGGGTTCAAGACGAGACCCGGAATCTAATAGCCCTTCGCCGAGAAATGGATGCTCTCTTCAATACCTCCAAGTCCAACAAGCATTTGTGGGAGCAAATATCTGCCAAAATGAGAGAGAAGGGGTTTGATCGATCACCGACTATGTGCACAGACAAATGGAGGAATTTGTTGAAGGAGTTCAAGAAGGCCAAGCATCAAGATAGGGGAAGTGGGTCGGCGAAGATGTCATATTATAAAGAGATTGATGAGATTTTGAAAGATAGGAGCAAGAATCCGCAGTACAAGAGTCCCACAGCTCCAAAAGTTGATTCTTTTATGCAATTCTCGGACAAAGGTATCAAAGTTTTCATTGTTAGCTATGGGTTCTACCTGATGTTATTTCTCGGAATATTTTAAGTATAAATAGAAAATATAATTCACGAGTTTTATTACTATGAAGAAATACTTAGAATATTTATTAATCGGTAATTATTTAATTTGTAGTATTTGAATTTTCTCTCTAACAAGGTAGAGACTGGATGCATATATCATAATTTTATATAATAAGGTGCTTCTTATCACTCTCGGTATGTTATACATTGATTTTACGCGTACTTCTGCTCTATGCATGATACTGGTAAGTCTTAGGAGCTACTTGAATGGGTGTACAATGACAAGATCAGATGCAACTTGAGATCACCTTAATTCCAACTGCCAAATAGACTACACTTCCATTCTTTAAAATTAGAAATAACGAAACTTATGAGAAAAAAAAAAAAAAAACTTTCAACCTTAAATTTAATGAATCCTTTGTCATAAAATTAATTTTGCTTAGTAGGATAGTTGATTTAAGATGCTTGAGTGACTTAAGTTAAAGAGACAAAAATGATTTAAGATGTCTCATAAAGTTTCTATATGTGCTTCTTTTGAAGGTTTGCTTTCCTTTAACACAAAATACCAGCTGTATTTTGAGTGCTAGCTTCTGCAAAAACAGACAGACAGCTGATGCTGTGGTTACATATAGGCGCGAGGTCAAAATTATCTTGATATGTGATTACAGTTTATATAAGTGCACATTCCATGACAAACTAATCTCTAGTTTATGCTAATGCCACATTTTGATGCTTTCTATATCAAAGAAATTGGTCAATTTCATGCTTTGCTCGTGATTGTATGTCTTCTGGCAGTAGAAGATTTGTATATTGATTGATGTATTTAAGATGGAAATATAAGAAGCATTCTGTCAATTGCAGAGCCACATACATGGAAATATACCCACTAATGATCATTTATTTGTTTCCCTCTTGATTAAGTTTGTGTTTTCTCCCTTTTTTTTGTACCAATACAATTCATCGGATTGATTATGATTATTCTTCTTCTTGGGTTTTATAGAGTGCTAAATTTACTGGGAGATGAATTCAACTTCTTCAACTCAGTACTTATATTTCGTTATTACCATCACCATGTTCCATTTTCAATTGTTGTGTCACTTGCGTATTGACTGATTCAAGAACGTTGCTCGTATTCTAGTTGGGGATATTTAGCATGTTTCAACTGTTTGATGACTTGGTTTTTTCTTATTAAAATTCTCTGTATCATACACTTTAGGTATTATAATAATGGTCCAAAATTTATGACTTCTTTATGTGTTGTTACCTCGTGTGAGTCTTGTCTTCTCCTTTCACTAAGGCAGTCTATTTACAAGTTATCATACAGACAACTCAGTAGGAAACTGTTAATTGTAGATAATTGATAGTGGGGAATGATTAGGTGGATATAATGGCTAGAGATCAGGAGCATTTCTGGTTGCTTCTTTAGTTGACATGCAACGTGATTGCCGAGCCCTTTTATATTAAGGCCGCATTTTTTTTCTTGTTTTTGTTTCTGTTTGGGAGGATTTCTTGGCCTCCTCATTATACTTCATTTCTATCTTAATACAATTTCTTTTTCAATAAAAAAAGAAGTGGCTAGAGATATAAAACTTGTATGTTCTATGTACATGTATGATGAAACCCTGCTGTATAAACATATTGTCATACTGTGGTTTCACGTATTCTTTGTTCATTTAGATTCACTCTACTTTATGTTGTAAGTTTCTTTTGGTCGTAATTCGTAAAGGGTGCAAAAGCAAGGTGTGCGTGAGACAGGCAGCACATGTGTTGTTGCGAGATATAAATAAGTTTGTTCATTTGTCGAATAAAATCTAAATGATATGTACAAGATGAAAACAAAGCTAAATGTTAAATGCAAGCATAATTATTTCCCAAATTACTATCTTATTAGTAGTTCATACAAGCATAATTATTTCCCAAATTACTATCTTATTAGTAGTTCTCTACTTTTGACTTTATTCCTTTTCATAATTGAATTTTGAAACTCATTGGTCCAAGTTTATCCTCCATTTATTCACAAACCCCAATCCCAGATTCTGAATTTTAATATCTTTCCTAGGTCATCAACTTCCCAGACTGGAGGCATTGTTTAGGGTTTAATTACCTCTTTTTCCTTTTACCCTTTTTGATATTTAACTAAGGTGCACCTATGTTCACCTTCATCTTGCTAAATGTCACGGGAAACGCTTGGCTAGGTTGCACCTTTGGAAGTCGCCTTGAGGCGCAGGGTGGTGCCTGGGTGTGTGTGTTCAAATTATAAAGAACATGATGTTAAAAATGATGCGTGGATTGGATGTTACGATATTGAGGAGCTATTTTTTTAAAATAATTTTATTGCATGTGCAGGTATAGAGGATGCCAACATTTCTTTTGGGCCTGTGGAAGGTACATTGGCATAATCATTTGTCAATTTCTAGTCTACATTTAGTACACTTGTTTCTTTGATGATTTCATTTCATGATTTTTAAATCTGTTTCCAAAAGTTTTGTACTACTTAACTGTTCCTATAAATAGCTTTTAGGAAATCTACTCAAGTGGTCCTACGTTTTATTTTCTTTTTACGTTTTAGCATTTTCATTTTTCTGTACGAGATACAAACAGGGTCACATATAAGCTGAAGCATTTTGGAAGATAGAAACATGGTTTGATTTACGGAGGTCAGAACTTAGGGTTTATACAATTTAAACGAATTTGCTCCTTTGTGGAGAAAATTTCTTTCGATTTCTTTTTTCTTTTATTATCTTTGTATGATGCTTTTGTGTTTTGTATTTATTGAGTAAAAGTATTTTGTATGCAGCTAGTGGCAGGCCAACACTGAATCTTGAGAGACGTTTGGATCATGACGGACATCCTCTAGCTATCACCACAGCTGATGCAGTTGCAGCAAGTGGAGTTCCTCCTTGGAATTGGAGAGAGACCCCCGGAAATGGTAATTTCTGCAAAAAAAAAAAAATGTGGTTTGGCTTGGTAAAATTACCCCTGGATCTGATGGTATCTCCTCCATTTGAGAACTAAGATGAGATCAATGAATTCTAGATAAACTTGTTTCATCGAATGATATTCCTACTATGTATCATGCATGTTCTGTGAAACACGTGTACTTCAAAATGCATGCTGTACCACCAGGTACTTGTACTCCTTTGGTACATCTTGGTACATACCACATACGTACAACCTCGGTACGTACTGCATACATACCCAATTTTTTTCCTAATTTCAGGTACAACTTATTTGGTTCCTTGATATTAGCAAACAAAATAAGAAATTGTATTCAAGAAAAATTAGTTTTGGTGAAATGATTTTAAATAGAATTTCTAATTAAGTAATTTATACACATATTAATTTCCTTTATTTATATATTCTGTAATATTTCTTTGTATTTAATGAGTTCTATTCTATTAGTAAACCTTCATATTAAATAAAAAATATATATATATATATATATATTTTTTTAATTTAACTTATCTTCCATACCCGTACCGTGGTTTTTTAGAAAGAAGGATGCAGCCACGTACCCGTATTGTAACCACCCATACCGTGGTTTTGTCTTTAGGTGAATATGCCGGGATGACTTGCCCAAGTTATGTTTTCAAATTGAGTCCTATAGTTCATGATAGGCATAGCAAGTTTCTGTGTTTGCATCTTAATTTTTCTGTTCTGATCTTTTTGGGCAGGTGGGGAGAATCAGCCGTATTGTGGAAGGGTCATATCAGTTAAGTGGGGTGATTATACAAGAAGGATAGGTATTGATGGCACTGCAGAAGCCATCAAGGAGGCAATCAAATCTGCGTTTAGGTTAAGAAGTAAACGTACATTTTGGTTGGAGGATGAAGAACAGATAATCAGAAGTCTTGACCGCGACATGCCTTTGGGAAGTTACACTCTTCACATAGATGAAGGTATATAAAACCCATACTGTCATCTTATAGCTGCAATTATGATTCATCTATTTGTTGTTTTATTATGAACCAATGAGCTTCTAAGTATTCGTCGTGTAGTAAATCACCTCATACACATGCATACATTTTTTTTTGGGTGGGGGGGAGTGTTACCTGGTCAAGCACCACATAAGCATAGATTTTGAGAACCTTTCTTTATCACCCCTTGGAGCACCCCCCGGGGCTGGGCTGGGCTAGCCTGGGCTGTTAGTTTCCCATGCCTTGGCCTAGTTGCGGAAAATCTCAGATACCTTAACTGAGGAGGGGATAGAAAGAGGAACATTTTGAAAGTACATGAAAAAAGAAGGTTATCTTGAAAAGAACATGTTCCAGGATTAAATATTTCAGCCTGTAACAACTACAGCAGGTTGACAGTCACAAGAGATAGTAAATGCTGTTTGCAGGATGCAGTAATCTTTTTATATATAGGTGTATGCATGCTGTAACATTAAAAATCTCTGATTTCAGGAATGGCCATTAAAGTGTGCCTCTATGATGAGTCTGACCACATTCCAGTGCATACTGAAGAAAAAGTTTTCTACACTGAAGATGATTATCGTAATTTTCTGACCCGTAGGGGCTGGACATGTTTGAGGGAATTAGACGGGTACAGAAACATTGATAATATGGATGATCTTCAACCTGGTGCTATGTATCGCGGAGTGAGTTGACAGTAGAAGCATGGCTTGGGTAATTGTCCAGCTATTACTTGAAAGCTCGCTGGATGTGGAGGACTGTTTTCGCGTTTGATATATGTGTTGCAGTGACCTGAATATTTTGCCAATTTCTGTATATTAGCTGTGTATCTTGATTTATTGAAACTGGAAAGCCATGGAGAAGGCCTTTGCTAGCACATATTCTGATACTGTTGCCTTGACATGTTTGTAAATATGTATTTTTGGTCAATCCTCATGTTTATCTTGTCGCTGCTTAAACTTCGGGAACCTCTTGTTGCTGCTTAAACGTGGAACCTTTGTCATCCTGAAGCCAATGCTTTAAAATTGAACTAGCAACTGGTCATGATTATGAATATAATCAGTTGTCTTATATATTGTATACAAATCAAAACTCCCTCCTCTGCACGCACAGCTGCAGCATTATCGATTTGAGGAAAACCCTGTATATCAAACTAAGCGTTCATGGTACTGTAATGGATTCCACAAAGAACTCCAGCTATTCTTCTCACTTCGACTGGGTTACGATTACCAACAGGTGTCCTTATAACAGTATCATTCAAACTCCAATGCCAACACGCCTAACTAGTTTCCTTTTGCATCCAATTAAAGAAAATGAAAGTGTAGGAAGTTAAAAGAAAGCTAATGAAGAAAAAGATAATTAAAAGGTGGATAATTTAGAAACTTAAAATGATGCCTCTGTCAAGTTATGGTTGAACAAATTCATTTCGATCTCAAATAAGATTAGGCAAAAATGCTTCTTGTAGAAAAGAAACTCCTTTCTATGCCGTCGTAGTTATTAGACCTCTAACCTTAAATTTTACAATAGGAGTGGAAGCAGGTAGACAATCAAGCGCATAATAGCAAGTCAGATACTAGACGTACTTGAAGTTATGGTTGAACAAATTCATTCAAACTCCAATGCCAACACGTCTAACTAGTTTCCTTTTGCATCCAATTAATTAAAGAAAATGCAAGTGCAGGAAGTTAAAAGAAAGCTAATGAAAAAAAAGATAATTGAAAGGTGGATAATTTAGAAACAAAAAATGATGCCTCTGTCAAGTTATGGTTGAGCAAATTCATTTCGATCTCAAATAAGATTAGGCAAAAATGCTTCTTGTAGAAAAGAAACTCCTTTCTATACCTTTGTAGTTATTAGACAATCAAGCGCATAATAGGCAAGTCAGAATGTCAGATAGTAGTCGTACTTGAAGACAGACATTTTACACTGGCACAAAGGATTAATGATGCTCTAGTCCAATTGAATGAAAAGGAAAATTTTGCTATTCTTCACACCACTTTTCATACATGGGATGTTCCTTCTGGCCATAACAAGACAGTTCTCACATCCACAATAAAGATGGAAGATCAAGTTTAGACACGAGCAACCAAGATTGAATTGCACACAACAAACAGATTTCTTACAAAATGTGAATAGAAAATTCACAACAAAATAAGTTCTCCCTCGAGCACTACAGGTAACTTTAAAAACAAAGACAAAGCAGCAGAAGCCCCTACTGTTCATCCCATTCGTCGTTCTTGTACGAGACAAGAGTATCAACCTTGTGAATCTGTGCATATTCAACGAAGTTATCATCAATCGTATACAAGCAGCTAACTAAGAGTCATATTTTAAACAATCAGAAGCAATTGAAGACTCACCTTGGTATCAAAAGAATGCAATTTCACCATTTGTGGATTTGCTATTAGTTTGGGGTCACTCTCAATCCAAGTGAATGGGACAGCTACATCTTTGTCAGTGTAAGCTAACACATCAAAAACACCTGAAACAAACAAGTCAAACACAGGTCAGGAAAAATTGAAACCAAAGAATGACAAATCTCAACATAATCTTTCTTGCTTGATGGGGTTCTTACAAGCTTCATCAAGGCATGGCAAATATGTGATGCTTGAGGCAATCTGTCGCATAATTGCTTGTATTTCTCTCATAATTTCTTTATCACTCTTTTCTCTTGACACACTGAAGATCAAATCAAATGAAAAGGAAAAAGAAGAAGACTGTTAGTGAGAACCATAGGACTTCACGGGGTGTCAAATGCAAGGGAAAAAATTAGACTTGAATTAGTTATATTACCCCTTTTCAACAACTTCACTATCAGTCTCAATGCTGAAGTTCCATCTTTCTAGGACTTCATTGGTGGCCTTGCTCATTATAACCAGGACAATCCTCTGCAATTTCCCAGCTTCAAGCCATTCTTTACCAAATTCAAGGTGCAAAAAATTCAGTCATCAGAAATGGACAGAAGCAGCAAACATTAACTCTCAGTTTGGCATCTGAAAACAGCATTATAGTTTGACAGAAAGCCCTAGTGAAGCGAAATGGTTATAGTACGTAATCTTAGCACAAGTCCTAAATGATGATTTTCATCCTACTCTTTTCTTATATCCTAACATAAACTAAAACACAAAACTGCATAAAGGCAGAACTTACCCGAAAGCTGAGCAGTAAGATTTCCTATAAAGGATTTGACACCCTCATCTTGAGTAAGCAACATTGGAAGCCCATATTTCTTGACCTTCACAAAGCTTTCTTCTGGGTAAACCCCACGATTGTAAAGAATACTGATAAAGTTTCCAGTCAGATATAAATTATCAGAACCCCATAAATTCAGTGTAATTGAAAACTAAATAAATTCAAAATCTGATCTTTACTACCTGTTAGCAGCATACCCTGAAATTGAAAATTGCAGCAACAACAAAAAGGGGGGAAAACTGTATTAGCTCTAATTTCCCGGACATTCAAAATACCCAACTAAGAAAATGAAACCCTTAATCAAAGAAATTGGAAATAAAGGAATTAAAAGAGAGAATTACATACCAAAGAATTCACCGACGATTGCTGAAGAACCGCGAAGAGTGATGATATCTTTGGCGACTGTTTTTGAAGCCATTGCTCCCTTTCTGAGTATGGGTCACTTGCAGTTGCAGAACAGTGAATCAGGGCAATGAAAGATGATGGAGATATTGGGGTTTACTCTAAAATGAAATGGGCAAGACGAAAATTTGATACTTTTTCAAACAAAAATCAACAATCAAAGAAAGGAAGTTCGTTCTATATTGGATTTGACGATGTGCAGAGGCAATAAATTAGGGCTTTGCCGTTGTTGGTAATGGAACTTCAACGGTCGAAAGTTGGGCTTCTTTGTGCATTTAAAATTTCAAATACACAAGAGCCTGTACACGTGTGAAGACCCTCTAATAGCCGTTGGATGTATGAATACAAACCAGGCAATATAAATAATTTTTTTTTCTACATATATCAATGAAAACATGAAATATTAGGTCCAATTTTTTTATTTTTTTTTGTTCTTACATTAAAAGTACTCAAACTCGGCACATAAAATAGAGAGACATGTAGCAATAGCTTGAGTTAAGCCCTCAATAATTAATTCATTATTTAAATTCAGTATATAATTTATTTATCTCTATTTACCTGGAAAAAATAATATATCAAAAAGATTACTAATAATCATATTGCAATAAAAGAAGAAAAAAAATAAACTATTTCAGTATAGATGATTTGTTTTTAATTTTTAAGAGATAGTTAAGCCGAGATATGCTTAATGCTACAAAAATTATAATAATAAAAAAAAAAAAAGAGTAAAAGGGGGTAAGGGATATGTTTGATATATTTGGTGACATATCTCTTCTTTAATTTAGTGATTAAAATGAAAAGGTAATGACCTTTTTCTTATTTTATTTCCTTTTATTCTCCTTGAACTCATCGATCAAGCTGATACATATCTGCAAAAATGTGAAAGTAGCTACTTTTTGGATTTTAGGTGTGCTTCCAGCCCAATTAATAATATAAAAAAAATTTGAATTAAATGGAATTCACATTGCTTACAATTTAAAAATACAATAATAATTATAGTTATCAAAAGAATAATAAAATTAGGAGTGTTTAAAATTATATATCATTGAAATCATTTCGTTTGAATATACCACATTTATATATGCTTATGGCCAACCGTTTAAAGTGAAAACACTAATAACTATACAATGAAGATACTAATTCCTCACAAATAAAAAATTTAAAAGATAATATTGATTTTCTACATGAAGAAAATCATAATAGGTCAAACTCTCATTATAAAAAAAAGAGAAAAAACATGTTATGAGAATTGCTACTAGTTAAGAAAAATTCAAATGTATTGAGAATTAGTAGGCTAAGTCTTTAGTAAAGAGTCAAGACTGACTTGACATAAATAATTATATGTCTATTAGAATTTGTATTAAAATCATTAAGCTTGTAAATATCTATAAATAGAAAAACTTATAAAATCATCAATTAATCTGAGAATTATAAATATCTTCTTATTTTATTTTCTTTACTATATAGTAAATAGTGTCCCTGATTTAAGGTAAGCAATTGGTTTACATCCCTTAATGCATACTTACAATTGCAAACACAAAATTTAAAACATAAGAGCCAAGTGAGGTGGATAAAGACTAGAGGGGGAAGCATCAAATGGAATTTGTCAAAATCATCATTAGAATCTTGAAATAAAAGCAAGAAAGAGAAACATTGAAATTTTGAGTATCCGGAGATTTCGGGAACCAAGTGGTCCGTAGAGGAGGCTACATGTACGTGTCTATCTACATTGGTGGTCCTTTTCATCCTCCATGGTCCACATTCTGAGTCTTAGCCAACAGATTCAATCCCAAGTCTTCCTTTCCATTCCTGGATATTTCATATGTCGACACCATGGCCACATCCATTTCCTCACTCTTGGTATCACTAATCCGTCCGTAATATACTCTAACTCTTTTTAAAATTCTTATTTTTAGTAATTTATTTAAAATTTCAAAAAGTCAATTTTGAGGAAAAATGTTATGAAAAAACAGTACATTACAAAATGTAACTTAAGTAGTATGTACAGACTGGAAACAACTTAAAAATTTTGGGTAGAGGTCCCCTTTTAGAAAATTAGAATTACACCAGGCATTGCTAATATGGTCCACGTGATAGCATATTTTTACCGCCCGTGACCTTTTACACTCCACACGCCAACCTGCATCTAACACGTGGGCCCTCAAATAAGGTAGTACGGAGCTGATGCGAGCCACACTTCCGCCCCTTAAAAAGGTCCGAATTCCTAATCGGATTGACCAAATCATCAATTGTGAGCTCATTATCCACACGCTGGGTACCTTTCGTTTCAAGATGTACGGTCATGATTCCACAATCATACAATTTGTGTTTAATCGGACGGCCAATATCAACTAACAGATTTTTACACGTGTAAAATGAAGAGAAAATAGATTCCATAAATTCTTAGACAAATGATGGTAGAAAGGATTGAATAATTAGATGGTATATGCATGAAAAAAAGATTCCAATACTCACATGAGTTGGCCAGACAGATGAGACAAATTTATTTGTCAGCAATCCCATTCAAGTTGGAATTTTGTGAAATAAAAAATAAAGCCACGAAAGAAAAGACAAAATGAGTTCATAATTTTTTAAGCATTTAGGTTTATATCCTTCATCATTGTGTTGGGATTGAGAATTTAAAACTTTTTAAAGCTTTTGAAAGAATAGTGTCACTAGACCAATAAATTGTCAGTTTAATCAAATAATGTGGTTTTGAATCTTCTACTTTAGTTAAACTATTTATTAAAAATAATTATTTATATACAATAAATAAAATTTTCTTAACAAGTTATTTTTAAGACAAAATAACAAGTCTACAAAATAAAAAAATCATGTACTATTCATCTTATTAAAATGAATGGTATCTATTTTTTTAATCTTGTTATCCTATGTTTAATAATGAAAGACTCTTTTGACGTATTATATAATATTAATATGATAATATAGATTTATATAATACGCCAAACGAGTCATAAATTTATATACGAAAAATTTATTGTATTTATTGTAATGATTGATTACAAAGTACATATTTAATTCATAAATTTTTACTTTTAAAAAATATCAATTTTTAAAAAATTATTTTATTACATCTTAATAAATGTGTTAATGACACTGTTAAAAATAAATAAACATTATTAACTTATTATGATAAATGTTAATAAAATTATTTATAAGGTTTTAACAAATGCCAGAGAGTATTCAATTAAACAAATTAATTCCTATTTACCAAAAAAAGAAGAAGAAGAGAAATTACCAAAAAAATGAGAATAATGCCTAATTTAGATGTACTATAAGATGTAGAAACAAATGACACATTAGAGTTCATCATTACCTTGTAATATTAACCACAAATTTAGGAATTAAGACATTTGTTTCGGTTTTTCTTCATAGTTCTTATTAAGTTGTTATTATAAATAGAAATTTGACAAAAGCAAAAACAAATCTATGTCGTTGAAATGAAGACATGCATGAAGACATTTTCTATTGTCTACAAAAAAGGACAATTTTGTATCAAGAAAGAGAAATAACAGGAAAGATACACAGATAATATTTCAGAATTAAAAATTAAAATATGTATAGAGAAAAGATGCGGACTGTTAAGATTCTGATCCTTCTTTTTAATCCCTAATTTTATTTTATTTTTTGAAAAAAATTAATCTTTTTATTTATTTATTTTAAATATCATATGGAGTTGAAAGGGATAGAGATTTGGGCTGACAAAGATTTGGAGTGGTGGTTGATGGGGATAGTCTGTGGTATATATATTAGGAATCCAATGCACCTGTCTCACCACCACCGCTGTGTTTACTATATAGCAGAATCACCACTCGGCACTAGTTCATTCACAGTGACTCAGAGAGCCACGTGCTGCTTCCTTCATACTACCACAGGTTTGTACTCAAACCGACCCCATAGGCCCATACATTTCTTTTCTTTATCTTTGTCTCTGCTTTTTATCTCTAAATTGGTTGTCCTTTTGGTACAGTTCAAAACCTCAATCTGGTTTTTTTTGGTTTTCGAGTATTTTAAATGCTTTGAATGTCAATGCTTTTTATTACCAAAAATGTATTGATGAGGGTATTCTCTGCATGTCTTGGTAATTACAGAATCACAGTGTTCTTAATCTTTTCTTTTTCACTGTGTTTTCAACTGAGGGAGAAAGCTAACTTCAAACAGTGGGTTTTTACAAGTTACAGTCGGCTATAATGGATATTCCTTTGGCAATTCTGAATGCAGCATTTTTCATGGTTATATTAACATGGGTTTTGGTAGACATTTTGAGGAAGAGCAGAGGTAATGGTGCTTTATATCTGCAACATGGAAGAGGAGGATTTACAGTATTTAACAGAATTACTGTTTTATCTAATGCCCTGATTTCGATTTTGTACATGGGTTTTGCTTTCCATGTTTATTGGAATAGAAGGATTATCTCTTGGAAGTCTGTTTCCTTAGCTGTAACATGGGTTTTAGCAACTGTAGTCTGTGTTTATTCAAAGAAGAGAACTCTTAGTGAAGATAAAAGGTGGCCCTTGGTCCTAACTATCTGGTGGGTTTTTTCTTGCATCTTAGATTCACTCTCAATTTCCATTAAACTCATCAGAACAATCAAATCTTTGAACTTGCCTTTCTACCTGCCAGAAGGCAACATAGTGGATATTGTTGCTTTTCCTTTCTTGTTACTACTTTGTGGCAATGCTCTGCCTGCTAGTTGTACTAGAGAATACAATGACATGGAAGAGGCATTACTTCAAAAGGATGGAGAACATTCTTCAGAAGGTTGTGAGACATTCACTAGTGCTGGAATTTGGAGCCAATTAACATTTCAATGGCTAAACTCAATTTTTAAAAGGGGCCGAATTCAAAAACTTGAATTGTCTCATATTCCTTCAAGTTCCGCAATCTGAAAAGGCTGAAAGTGCTTCCTTAATGTTGGAAGAATCACTTAGGAAACAGAAAATCGATGATGGTTCATTGCCAAAAGCTATTACTCATGCTATGTGGAAATCCTTGACCATAAATGCAGCATTTGCAGGTACTCCTCCTCCCAATTCTACAAGTAAGGTTTCTATTCTGCAGATTCTATATGGTTCTATTTAAAATTTCTTCTTCTTCTTTTTTTTCTTTTTATTTTTTTTCTTTCTTCAGGGGTAAACACAATTGCATCTTATATGGGTCCCTTGTTGATCACAAACTTTGTTAACTTCTTATTGGGGAAGAATGATACTTCAAGCATCCAGTTTGGACTCATTCTTGCATGTGTTTTCTTCTTTGCGAAGACAATAGAATCACTAAGCCAAAGACAATGGTATTTTGGTGCACAGCGTATTGGAATTAGAGTTCGTGCAGCTCTTACTGTTCTGGTTTATAGTAAGTCACTGTCCATCGAGTGTGCTGGTCCAACCAGTGGTAAAATCATTAATTTGATCAATGTGGATGTGGAAAGAATTGGGGATTTTTGCTGGTATATTCATGGCGTTTGGTTGCTTCCAATCCAGGTTATTCTAGCATTGCTCATTCTTTATATTAACTTGGGGACTTTCCCTTCTATTGCTGCACTTTCTGCCACAATTTTGGTGATGGTGTGCAACACACCTTTGGCCAATAAGCAAGAAACCCTCCACTCTAAAATCATGGAAGCTAAAGATTCGCGGGTCAAAATGACTTCAGAAACTTTGAAGAGCATGAGAGTTCTAAAAATGCACTCATGGGAGTCCGCATTCTTGAAGAAGCTACTTCAGCTTAGAGAAACTGAGAGAAACTGGCTGCAGAAGTACCTTTATATGTGTTCAGCAGTAGCCTTTCTCTTCTGGGCATCACCAACTTTAGTTTCTCTTGCCACCTTTGGTGTATGCATTTTAGTGAAAACACCATTAACACCAGGTACTGTACTTTCAGCTTTAGCAACTTTTCGTATTCTACAGGAACCTATATACAACCTGCCAGAGCTCATCTCCATGATAGCTCAAACCAAGGTCTCACTTGATCGCACCCAAGAGTTCCTTAGGGAAGAAGATCAAAAGATTTTCTTAAATCAGCACACCTTAAAAGCATCTGAAATTTCAATTGAAATTCAGATTGGAGAATATGCTTGGGACATAAGTCGTGAAAACTTGAAGAAACCAACAATTGAAATCATGGAAAAAATGAAGATCATGAAAGGTCAGAAGGTTGCAGTTTGCGGGTCCGTGGGGTCAGGCAAATCAAGCCTACTGTGTAGTATGCTAGGTGAGATTCCTAGGATTTCTGGGGCAGGAATAAAGGTTAATGGAACTAAGAGTTTTGTCCCACAGAGTGCTTGGATTCAATCTGGTACTATAAGGGACAACGTATTGTTTGGTAAGGAGATGAACAAACCTTTCTTTGAAAATGTATTGGAGGGTTGTGCTTTGAACCAGGACATCAAGATGTGGATCAATGGGGATTTGACCATAGTGGGTGAGAGAGGGACGAACTTAAGTGGTGGTCAAAAGCAGCGGATTCAACTTGCAAGGGCTGTATATAGTGATTCAGATATTTATTTCCTAGATGATCCTTTCAGTGCTGTTGATGCCCATACTGCATCACATTTGTTTGAGGTGAGTCTTCATATAATTATTCAGCTTGTTTTTAATTCATGCCACACAAATTGTGTTCACATCTTGGATTGGACTGCTGTAATAATTGGGATGTTTTGCAGAAATGTCTCAAGCAACTCCTAACTCATAAAACAGTTGTTTATGCTACCCATCAACTGGAATTTTTAGAAGCTGCAGATGTTGTTCTAGTATGTTAACCACTTGGCCATTTCTGAGTACATTATCCTTTACTGCCTATGCCACTCAATGTTAAATCATGTGTTTATGCTTTTAGGTAATGAAAGATGGAAGGATTGTCCAGTCTGGAAAGTACAAAGATCTAATAGCATGCCCTGGTTCTGAACTTGTTATACAAATGGCTGCACACAGAAAATCAGTAAACCAAGTTGCTCCATGCCAAGAAGATGTGCATTGTGTATCCTGTAATAAAAATCAAATTGAAGTGGCAGAAGAAAATCATGAAGATACCATTAAGTTTAACAATTGTAATATTTTGGACAGAACCCAAGAAGAAGCAGAAACTGGTAGAGTGAAGTGGAGTGTATACTCGACCTTTGTGACAGCCGCTTACAGAGGTGTTTTTATTCCCGTCATCCTTCTCTGTCAAATTCTCTTCCAGGGACTTCAGATAGGCAGCAATTACTGGATTTCTTGGGCCACAGAAGAGAAAGGAAGGGTTAGTAGGGGGCAGCTGATGGGAACATTTGCTCTATTATCTGGTGGCAGCTCTATCTTCATACTTGGAAGGGCTGTTTTAATGGCAACTGTAGCTGTGGAGACTTCTCAGCGTCTTTTCTTTGGAATGATTACATCAGTTTTCAGAGCACCTGTTTCATTTTTTGACAACACACCTTCAAGCCAAATCCTCAATAGGGTTAGTTTCTTTATCACTGAAAATCTGTCCTTTCTAAAACAATTCTAACAATTATTCAATGACTTTTGTGTCTAACTTCCTTTTGTAATTATTACAGTCTTCGACAGATCAAAGTACAGTGGACACAGACATTCCTTACAGATTAGCTGGACTGGTTTTTGCTCTCATTCAGCTATTAAGTATAATCATCCTTATGTCCCAGGTTGCTTGGCAAGTGTTCATTCTTTTCCTTGTAGTGCTTGTGATCTCCATATGGTATCAGGCAAGTACAAACTCCAATTTTCTATGTACTCCAACTTTTTGCAAGAATAAGGAGGAAAAGTCATTTATTTTTTATTTTTTAAGTGAATGAAGAATTCAATTATATTGCAGGCTTATTACATCAGTACTGCACGGCAATTAGCTAGGATGGTTGGGATTCGCAAGGCTCCAGTATTGCATCATTTCTCTGAATCAGTCGCTGGGGCTGCTACAATTCGTTGTTTCAGTCAAGAGCGACGTTTCTTGACGAAAATTATGGGTCTGACTGATGATTATTCTCGTGTAGCCTTTCACAATTCTGCTGCGATGGAGTGGCTATGTGTTCGAATTAATTTTCTCTTTAATCTTGTGTTCTTTTTTGTTCTCATCATCTTGGTGACCCTGCCAAGGTCTGCCATTGACCCCAGTAAGTTCCTCCTTTTCCTTTGTTTTATAATTTAGCAGCTGGATAGAGGTATTTGCACCTATTTTCAAGTCAGGGAAGAAAAACAGAAAAACGATTAGAAACTCCGGGAATTAACAATTTGATGATGGATCTTTAAATCACACTTTTTAGGCATCAAATTATACAAGAATGATACTTCCATGATTATTGATAAGAACATATTTTATGATGGGTCTGCAAGACTTCTATCTTTTTTACATGATGTATAAAATCCAATAAACTGCAAGTACTTAACATTTTGTTCCCACTGATGAATGATGCGTAATACTATTTTAGATTTGCTTTCAGGGAAACTCCTATATTTATTTACTATTGACTAACTGTACCTGGTCTCAGGCTTAGCTGGTTTGGTTGCTACCTATGGTTTAAACTTGAATGTCCTCCAAGCTTGGGTGATATGGAATCTTTGCAATGTTGAGAACAAGATGATATCGGTTGAGAGAATTTTGCAAGTTTACAAACATACATAGTGAAGCACCGTTAATTGTTGAAGATTGTAGGCCAGAGTCGGATTGGCCAAGAGAAGGAAAAATAGAACTTTATAACCTTCATATCCAGTACAGTCCTGCTCTTCCAATGGTTCTCAAAGGGATAACTTGCACATTCCCAGGACAAAAGAAAATTGGAGTTGTAGGCAGGACAGGAAGTGGGAAATCCACTCTAATCCAAGCTCTCTTCCGTGTGGTAGAGCCTTCAGAAGGTTGGTTGCTTATTGACGGTCTTGATATCTGTAAGATGGGTCTGCAGGACTTGAGATCTAGGTTAGGTATAATCCCACAAGATCCAACATTGTTTCAAGGTACCGTGAGGACTAATTTGGATCCTCTAGAACAACATTCAGATGAAGAACTCTGGGAGGTCAGCATCAGAATCATTTATTCTTTTTTTTTTTTTTCCTGAAAGATTCAAATAATTGTAAATTTTACTTACTGAACTAACTTGATATGCCAGGTTCTCAACAAGTGTCATCTTGCAGAGATAGTGAAGCAAGACCAAAGACTTCTTGATGCACCAGGTATGAAAATCCATTTCTCAAGATGATGCAAAGCATGTCCTTACCCCACCTCGTTTTAAAAAAAGTGTGTTTTCTGTTCAATTTTTTGATCCTAATAATTTTGGCATTGAAATTTTGTTCGTGGTGTAGTTACTGAGAATGGAGAAAATTGGAGTGTTGGACAGAGACAGCTTGTTTGCCTCGCAAGGATGCTCCTCAAAAAAAGGAGGATCTTGGTTCTGGACGAGGCTACAGCATCCATTGATACAGCAACTGATAATGTAATTCAAAAGGCAATTAGGAAAGAGACAAATGGATGCACAGTGCTTATGGTGGCTCATAGGATACCCACCGTTATTGACAATGACTTGGTTCTGGTTCTTGATGATGGTAAAGTCAATTCGTTACTTGTTGCTTCCTAATATGCAAAAGAGTTTGATATCTTGATGATTTCAAACTAAATATCTGTCAGTAACCATTAAAACCAATTTGAGTCTAATTTGTTTTATGACAAGCAGAAAACAAGTTTCTCCAACTATGTTTATTCTCATTACAACTTTTATTGAATGCTTGGTATTGATTATGCTTAAACTTGGATGTATCCAGGAAAAATTGTAGAGTATGACTCCCCAGCCCAGTTATTGGAGGACAAGTCTTCAGCATTCTCAAAGTTGGTGTCAGAATTTTCAAGATCATCAAAAAGGAACTACCATAGGGATATATGGTGAGACAGGCATAGCTTTTTTTTTTTTTTTTTTTTTTTTTTGAAACTCAATGACGTTAACCCCTGAGAATCAAAAATCATAAACCATTTACGGATATACTTTACATACTGAAATATGCGTACATACTTGTTCGTGAGATAAAGAGCAAGCAGTTTGACACTTGACAGCAACAAGGGATCATGACCACAGAAATTTCAGATTCAAATGTAAATATAGATTAGGAAAGGTAACTCTGAACTTCCCAATTGGTAGATATATCATTCAATCATTGGAGATAATTTCACTTTATTTCTTGTTAACCATGAGCTGCCGCAACTATTGTACTGCCAACTTGCTAAAGCAAGAATGAATTGTGTAATTGCAGCTATTACTTTCAGAGACTGGCAATTCTTTTTTAGCTTCGGTGTTGATGAAATAGCTATTACTACATCTGTAATGCTACATTTACTTTATCACTAAAGCTAAGAATATACTTTACCTGTCAAACTCTGGTTAAACCATGAGCAGATGCATGCAACTGTAATGTACTGGCAACATGCCAGAGCAATTTATAACTTAAATATTTGATGAAAAAGCTACTGCTACGTGATAATGTTGAAACAGGTGGAAAGGGCAGCCACTTTTCATTTGTTGATAATTTTTGAAGTTGAGATTTGGGAGTTGTTAATGCTCCAGAAATCAGAAGCCCATATTTTGCTGATGGTGGTTTAAGGATCTAAATTGCTGTTTTCAGCACGAATTACATCAGCATTTGGGTTTTTCATTCGAATTATGTTAACAAAAGTGATTAACATTTGGGTTGGAGGTTTGGGGAAAAGGGGTTTACATTCAATGTGCAAAATAGATTTAGACCAATTTGCTTGTATAAAAGTAGGAACTTTATTATTCAACAAGTATGAGATTGCATCAGTAACCTGACAATTTGTGATACACAGTCCTCACATCCTACTTTCTCAATTCACAACATCCAAAAGCTGAATTCAAAGACGAAGCTTGAAATTGTTTCAGTTTGGATCTGAGAAGAATTTGTTGATGGATGGCATGATCTGAGGAGACCTGTTGCGGACAAATTTCCTGAGACTATGCTGTGAATATTTCTCACCCTCTGCAAAGTTCTCAAGCACTCCTGCAGCTCTGTTTTCTTTGGTTACCCTGAAAGCATGTCCAGAAACAAGTTATATTCTAGAAGAACCAGAGGATTACACCAATTGAGAAGGCAAAGAAAAATATGAAACAAGTCCTTGATATATATATACCTGACTTCAGGATTGGTGCATATATTCCTGACAAGCTGCATACTACAGATGCCAACAGCAACACCAACTGTAGCAAAAAGTGGGTAAACCTATATACGAACACCAAAGAAAGGGAATGAATACAGCTTTAGGACAGATATCACGTCAAAGATGGCATGCATATAGTGTTAGAAACTAACTAAAAATTAGATTCACATGCAGAAAAAAAAGAAGAAAAAAGCTTGACTTTCTAACATATTAATCCAATCCCATTTTCCCTAACTTTCTCATGAACCAAACAGGAGTGAAAAGAAATTACCTCAGGCTTTAACCATCTGGAAGCAGCCATGTTAAAGGAGGTATTGAGAAATTGAGAATGAGAGAAGAGATCAACCCCAAGAAAGTATGAACCCTTCTCCAAGAAAACTTGAAGAGCAAGCTGCAGGGTACAACCTCATCCTAATCTGTCTATTTATTTTATTGATATGAATATTTTTAGGTGCAATGCATGCAAAAATGGAAATTAAAGCCCCGAGAAAATGGAAGGAAAATGTGTTTGTGTGTATGCAAAAGAAAGAAAAGGTCAGTGTTGAGCGACCGCCCACCATTGAAAACCTGTGGATGTAAAGAATGGGCGGCTTCCTATTCTTTTGGGACTCAACTTCTCGAATATTCTGTGACTTGTAATAAGTAATACTAATAATAATAAGATTTTTCTAATTAGTGCCGGTGAACACTAGATAATGTATAATAAATATAAATTTTAGAATTTGAAATATTTGAATTATAAAAAAATATTTATTACATAACTACTAAAATTATAATCAATCACAATAATTAATAATATAAAATTTTTATATTTATCATTTTAATAAATATCTTATAAACACCCGTTAAAAAAATCTATTGAAATAATATATTTTGATTGAAGACTAATTATAAGCTTTATGATTATGACTTTTGAGTTTTGAACATCTCTGTATTTGCAATTAAAGCTGTATATATATTTACATAAATTATGGGTGATGATTTTTATAATAAAATAAAAAGTAAGACGTGCTTTTCAAAGTTTGTAATTTAGACGAGTAAAAAGTGAAAAAGAAAACAAAACTCAATTTTCATGAGCATCCGTTGATCTTTGACCCTGATCAAAAGAGAATAAGATATATAATAATCAGTTTTATATAGTAAATATAAAAAATAGTGGTAGTCTGATTTTAGCAAACTGGATAGATAAATTAGTTTAGACACTATCTCATTGTTAAATAAATAAAGATTAAAATAAGTTTGAAATAATAAAAATAAAGAAGCCTTATTATCACAACTAATTTATTTAGGGCAACATTCTATTAATTGACATGTTTTTCTCTTTTCCTAAAACACTCCTATTTATTTTATTTGACTTATTTTATTCAATGTTTATTATTCTCTTTTCTATGTTTATTAGGCTTTTTGTTTTTACTGAACTATTTTCCTTAAACTCTTCAACTTTTTTTATTTATACTTATACTTCTTCCCTTGCCTATCAAAACATTTCTTCCTTTAAAACTCTTCAATCAAGTATTTCATATTTTATTATTTTTCTTTTCTAGTTTAATTTTTATTAGACTTTTAATATATATTTTTTAAATTATTTTCTTTTAACTCCATACAATTTTTTCTCTCTACATTTTTTCGTAAATTATATTTTCGAATTTTAAAATTTTTTTTTTTTTTGTTAAAATAAAATATTTATGTGTTCTTTTTTCTTAGAGTAAGATGTTGTATATAATTTTGTTTATATTAATTTTAAGTTTTTTTTATTAAGATTTTTATTCTATTAATAAAATCAAATTAGCCAAAAAAATAATAATAAATTCCAAGAATATTTAGTTAAAAATATAGAGAGGAAAGGGATCTTAGAATACAATTCTTGAAATTCCTAACATAATTGAGAAAATCTATTTTGCAATGGTTGTAATTATAAAAATAATTTCAACCCAAATTCATTCAATAGATTTCATAATTTCAATTAACAAAAAGAATAACAGAACTTCATAAAAAATTTACACCATACTTTCAATGTCTCGAGTAAAATGAATGAAGATATGAGATTGTGCTATTAACATTCTAAATTTTAGAGCAATATCACAAAATAGTATTACAAAACTACTATTTTTACATAAGTAAATAAAGTAAATATGTCTTTGTCCACCTCTGTTTTGAATGATTTTCAGTTTTTACAATAACAAATTACCAATGGATGATTTTTTTTCCACCAACATTTGTATTAGTCACTATAAGAAAAAAAAAAAAAAACATCTAAATATTTTATTTAAACAAAAAATAAAATTTTTTCTTTTAACTTAAAAATATAATTTACGAAAAAATGTAGAGAGAAAAAATTGTATGAAGTAAAAGGAAAATAATTGAAAAAAATATAAATTAGATTTTTTTTTTTGTTAGGAAATATATTAGACCTTTTTTTGGTTAAGAAATATATTTGACTTTTAAGGTGAATTGAAAACAAATACCAAAAAAGTTAAAAAGTTTAGCAAAGTAATCCATAAAACAAATTAAAAAGTCTAACAAAAACCAAAGTAGAAAAGAGAAATAATAAAATGTGAAATACTTGATTGAAAATTTTTACAAGAATAAGATTTCTGATAAGCAAAGCAAAAGTATAATACAAATTAAAGAAGTTGAAGAGTTTAGGAAAAATAGTCCAGTAAAAACCAAAAGCCTAATAAAAATTAGACATAAGAAAGAAAAATAATAAATATTAAACAAGATAAGTCAAATAAAGTAAATAAAAGTGTTTTAGGAAAAGAGAACTTTATGCCAATTAATAGGTCGTGGCCCTAAATAAATTGGTTGTGGGAATAAGGGCTTCCTATAAATAATCATTAACAAATAACATATAAAATAGGAGGATTTTATGGTACCCATTTGATTTGTGTGATTTTAAATACCCAACTGATATGGCTTTGTCTATAACCATATATTATCCTTGATGAAATTTGTGCCATTCAATCATCTTACCTGGTTAATTGAGTTGTATAAATTTATGAAAATTATAATTTTGACCCAAGAATTTATTTGGTTTTTATATATAAACTCAAGTCTTAATATACTTATTATAGAGCTGGAATTTCTCCTACTGAACCTCCTCCGGTCCCCGCTAATCATTTTGGAGGATCATCAAAGGAGACACACTTCAAAGGCGTTAGTAAGCGTCAATAAGGAAGTTTCACAGTTGAGATATGTGATCCATGATCTATGGAAGAAGTGGAAGTGGCTCGGTATGTTTGATACGTTGGTGGAGGCGATGAGAGCTTACAATGAAGTTGCGAGGGGCCTCAGCGGGCCTAAAGCCAAGACCAACTTTGTCTTCGGTGGCACCGTGGATTTCCGGTGAGTTACAATGCTTCAGATCCTTTATTCTCACCTTCTAAAAAAGCATCTATTTGGAATAAGATTAGCCATTGATTGTGAGTCTTGATGAAAGTGCATACCTTTGGCTGACTAATCTAACATTTGAGAAACCATCAGAGAAAATAAGGTTCAGATCAATATTTACTCTTATCATTACCTTGGTTTTTGATGATGATGATAAATGATAGGGTCTTAGTACAAAATTAGCCATCATGGATGAAGAAAGATTCATTGTTTTGGGTTGGTAATGATATTCATGGAAAAGTCAAGAAAAAGGGGAAATGAGATTGTGGGTTATGTTACTCTTCTAGGTTTTGTTAATTTTCTCAAGCAATTCGAAGTTATTGGAATTTCCAATGGGCTGCTTCTGTGCCTTAAACATAATTTTGACCTTTGTGTGTACTCTATCATTAATCCCTCAATCCCATAACCAAAAATTGGATGTAGCTTCCTCTAAATCCATCCAAACGCAATTCCTCATAGTATAGAGGTCTAATTTGGATAGAAAAAGGTTTACCAGGAAAGAAAGGGAAAAGATTTAACTCCGCCATAATTATGATGCGTAAAGGTTGGAGTTAAAAGACATAAACTACAATAACAATAGTTGTTTATTGATAAAAACAAATTGTAAGTCCAACATCCATGTCCATAGCCATGGAAGAGGGATTTGTTATTAGGATTTAGGTTATTGCTCCTAATTCACTGACTTTGACAATCCACCAGGCTTGGAATATCATGTGCCAAGGTTGATAGTAGTCGATCCTTGGAAGAAGATGACCAGCTAAATCGGAGAAACAAGAAGGTGAAGGTCAGGGTAGGTGATGAGGTTACTTCATTTGTGGGCTTCGACAATCTGGTGGAAGAGTTTCCATCGCTGGGTGGGAAGATCAAAGAAAGGTCTCTCATAAGGATTTAGTTATGGGTCTTGGGGATGATGAGGTGAAACATACCTTGGGAGGAAGTGAGGCGAAGCTTAACTGTGAGAACCTTACTAGTGATGATGAAGATGGAAATATATGCTCTGATGAATCGGAAGATGAAGACTGCCCTATCATAAATCTTTCCAAGGAAGAGAAACAGAGATTGAGGTACCCTTGGAGAAACTTGGTTATCATCAAATTCCTAGATAAACGTATTGGCTATAACTTTCTTTGCCAAGAGTTATACCAAATCTAAAAGCCCTGAAAATTATTGGCATAGGTATGGATTCTTCCGAGTTCAATTTTCTCAAACTTAGATGCAGAGGTGAGCATTAAGGGTGGTCCTTGGCTCAATCTCGACCACTATCTAACTATTAGAAAGTGCACTCATAACTTTGACCCTCTAGTAACCAATACAGATAAAGTGGCGGTCTGGGTTTGTCTTTTAGGGATTCTCATAGAATTTCATGATGAAGAATTTCTAATGAGGTTAGCAGGTAGGCTAAGTAAGCATATTAAATGTGATTTAACTATGAACTCTATTGATAAAGAGAATTTTTCTCGATTTTATATAGAGATTGACTTGAAGAAAACTCTGAAATCCAAATACAGACTCAAGAAACAGAATCATAGGATCGAACTATGAATGCCTTCATCTTGTTTGTTTTAAGTGTGGGTACTATGGTCAAACCTTGGAGCTTTGTCAAACTATCAAGGCAAAAAGCTCCAACGAATATGAGAATCATATTGCAATAAAAGTGCTTATTATGGTGGATGTTGACTTGAGATGGGTGGTGCAACCCAAAGCTCAACCGTAAGGGGGGTGGGAAAATTTGGGAAGTGTATAATGGTCAAAAAGGGGCAATAGTGAAGGGTAAAGTAATTCTAGAGTGAGACCACAAGGTTTGCTGCGTAATGAAAGGAAAGACAGCAAAGGTCACTTCGAGGTTAGTGGAGATACCAGCTCAAGGTATAGAATTCTAGAGAATAATGACAAGGATACTTTGGGATCTGAGGCCATGCGGAATCAAGGGAGGGTGAAACATAAAGAGACAAACTTGGGTGGCACAGAATTACCAGTTTTTTTTTCTAAGAAATGATAAAAGGCTCAACATTTAGTTGAGGAAGATCTCCACTTTTTCCTTTTTGGGGATGATATGGATTTAGGCTATAAGGAAAGTAACCATATAGATACTAATGGGCCAATTATGATCGTATTGGGACCTAAAGCTACTAACAATTACCAATTGAATACTAGACGGGAGGTAGCGGGAGTCCAAGTGGAACACCAACCCAAGTGGCCTACTCCAATAGAGAGAACTCCCAAATTCATTCGCTTACACATGTCAGTAACACATGAAATGAGGCAAATATAAATGGAAAGAATATGACTTAGGCCCTGAGTCCCCTTATGGATATAGGAATGAGAGTGGTAAGAAGTCTCATCAACCAGAGTTGGAAATGGACTTTGGCAGTTCTCAAATAGAAAAGAGTGTCTCTGATGAGATGATTTTGGATGCAGGGGACTGCATTAGTTTGCTTCAAGCTTCATCTATGGATTCTCCTTCTTCCTTCTTGTTTAATGATTAATATAATCGTAAGGAATTACCGAGGTGCTAGGAATGTACGCACCATTAATACAGTTAAAAAGCTTGTTAAGCAACACCATATGAATCTCCTAGTAATGATTGAAACTCGCATTAGCGGTAACATGATTGAAGCAAATGTTACGAAACTTGGATTTGAAGACTCAACCAGAATGGATGTTGTTGGTTTCTTCGGTGGCATCTAGATCCTTTGGAACTTAGTTGTTGGTGTGGTTACAGTGGATGCTTCAAACCCCTAATTCTAATATATTCATATCATTAATGGCCTTCAAGATTTGTGGTTCATTGCTGTTTATGGCATCCCTAATGACAACTTGCATACTACGTTATGGGAAAAGTTGAAAGGTTTTGTTGATGGAAGGCAAAGAGCTTAGATGCTGATTGGAGATTTTAATGACATTGGCTATAGCTCTGAGAAGTCTGGAAGGGTGCCTGCAGCCTTTTCTAAATGCCTCAATTTTTGGACTAGGTATGAGGATTGTATGTTGCTTAATCTTAGTGCAATTGGACCTAAATTTACTTGGTGGGAGCTAAAGAGAGTGAATCAAGCTCTTGTGTTGGGAAGGTTAAATCAAGCTTTTTACAATTCTGATTGGAGAAGGATGTTTCTAGAAGAAGTAGTGAAACTTCTTCCGAGGGTGTCATTTGATCACCATCCCCTGCTTATTCAGTTAGATGACCATAATACATTTAGGGGGACTAAGCCTTTCCTGTTTGAGGCTGCATAGGTTACTCATCCAAGTGGAATTAATTTATTCATAAAAAATGAAGGAATTTAGGAGATCTTGCTCAGGACCTTGCTACTTGAATTCAAGAATTTGCTTACTAGGTTAGGTGGAATTCAAAGAGCTCGAGAGAAGAATCATAATCCTTACCTAGACAAGTTGGACTATAATCTCATGTAAGAGTTCTATTAAGTGCTTCGACAGGAAGAGTTATTGTGGTTCCAGAAGTCTCAGATCAACTGTATGAAGTTTTGGGACTGAAATTCCAAATATTTCCATACCCAAACTATTGTTTTAAACATAATAACATGATTTTGTGCCTCAAAAATGACCTTGGATCTTGGGCGGATAACCCCGAGTCCCTTCACATGACAGTTACTGATTACTTAAGAACCAGTATAAGAGTAAGGATCATTTGTTTTTGTTGACAATAGATGTTATTTTTTCCCAGGTGGATGAAATAGAGTTGGATAAGCTAGTTGAGCCTGTTAATTTTAAGGAAATTCATACTGCCCTATTCCAAATGGGTCCTTATAAAGCGCCAAGACTGGATGGGTTCCAAGCTATGTTCTTCCAATCTCAATGGTGCTATGAAAGTATTCTTTACTCTCTATGGCGAGACAAATTCTTAATGGAGAAAAGAGTATTGTAGACATTAATCAGACACTTTTGGTGCTTATTCCTAAAGTCGTTGATCTGGAAAAATTCTTCTAATTTAGGCCTATTAGCTTATGTATTGTGGTGTACAAGATTATTACGAAAGTTCTTATTAATCGGCTCAAATCTATCCTGCCTGAGTTGGTATCTCTGAATTAACCAACTTTGTCCCCGGCAGACATATACAGGACGATTTTATGATTGCTCAAGAATTAATTCATACTATAAGAAGACTAAAGGGAAAGAAAACGTTTATGGCGATTAAGATTAACTTAGAAAAAGGCTATGACCTCCTCGAATGGAAGTTTGTGAGGGAAACTCTTCATCTGCTTCACTTTCTACATTAATTTGTTAATGTGATTTTATAGTGTATTTTTCCCCACTCAATGCAAGTGCTCTGGAATGGAAATAAATTGGATACTTCATGCCTTCTAGAGGGGTATGTCAAGGGGATCCCATACCCCTGTATATATTAGTTCTTTGTTTGGAACGCTTGGCTCATCTCATTAGGAGTGCAGTTGATACTAAGCAATGGCATCCGATCAGAGTGGGGCATTCTGTGCCCTCAATATCCCATCTCATGTTTGCGAATAACCTTATCTTGTTTGTAAAAGCTAGTGTTGATCAAATTTAGATTGTGAATGATATATTGTCTAGTTTTTGCAAGGCCTCTGGTCAACGAGTTAATTTAGCTAACGACACATATCCATTTGTTAAAGAATGTTTGGAAAGAATTGGATGACTGCATTACTAGGAATTGTGGGTTTAAGGTTACTGAGAATTTAGGGAAGTTTCTCGATATCCTGCTTTATCACAAACGGGTGACTAAATAAACCTTTGATTACGTAATCCATCGTGTCCAAAACCATCTTGCTAGTTAGAAGACTGAACATCTGTCTCTTGCAGGGTGGATAACCTTGGCACATTCTGTTCTTATGGCAATGCCAAACTATGTTACATAAACCGACAAGCTGCCTGCCCAAACTTGTCTTGATATTGAAAAGAGTTGAAGACGTTTCATTTGGGGAGACACAGATAGTAAGATACATGTCCATTTAGTGAATTGGGATACAACTTGTAAATCCAAAAATTGTGAGTGTTTTGGTTTCAAGCACCTGTCTACTATGAATAAAGCTTGGATCATGAAATTGGGATGAAGGCTTATTTCCTAAAATCAGAGCCTTTGGACCTAGGTTCTTAAGCATAAATAAAGCCTTCCTCCTGATGGATTTTCTGTACCTATTTAGACATGTGTATCAAACTCCCATTTATGAAATGCTAATGTTAGTCATTGGGGTGATATGATGAAGGGTGCTAGTTGGAGCTTGGGTAATAGTAACAAGATCTAGTTTTGGTTAAACAAATGGCTTGATAACAACAATCCATTGATTTTGGAAGTCAATGTTCATATACCTAAGGTTGAGTGGTGTAATATGGTTGCTAATTTTTGCTTTAATGGCACTTAGGATTAGGGCAGAATTACATCTTGGTTTTCTAGTCATATGGTTAACAAGCTCTAAGCTACTCTTCTTCTTAGTGTGAGCAGTGGTGAGGATAAGCTTGTTTAGAGTACACTACAAATGTTAACTTCACTTTGAAATTAGCTTGTCAAGTGCTGCAGTTGGAACAAACTAACAGTGACCATACTTGGAAACTGATTTGGCAGTGGCTAGGGCCACAACATATCGATACCTTTCTGAGGACGTTTAAGCATAACAAGCTTATGACAAATGAAGAACGATTCAAGCGAGGTTTCAATTCTTTTTAGGCCTGTCAACGATGTAATGGTCATGCTGAGTCTATTATCCATTGTTTAAAGGATTTTCATTTGGCAAGAATAGTTTGGTTTAAGCTGGTCAAGTGCAAAAGCTTATCTATCTTCAATAGTGCTTTCCTTGGGGATTGGTTGAAACTAAATCTTCGCAGGAATATTAGAGTTTTTGGGACTAGAACATTGTCTTTGGAGTCTCTTGCTGGTACTTATAGAAGTAATGTAATCAAAGTGTTTTCAATATAGGTGTTGAAAATCCTCACAATCCGATGAGTATCATTCTATATCTTGTGAATGACATTTATAGGACCAATTTTCGGAACTCTCGGATGTCCAATCTCCCTTATCATATCATGGCACACCTGGGTTGGGAAGACCGGTTGAAAGCTGGACTAATTAAATACTGATGGAGCTAGCAAGGGTAATCCTGGGGATAGTGGAGCTGGAGGATTGCATCGTGATTGCCACGGTAACTAGTTAGTTAGGTTTGCCATGAATATAAGATCTTGTTCTGTTGTTAAGGCAAAGTTGTGGGTTGTTCTTCATGGTCTTCATCTTGCTTGGGACATGGAATTCAAGTTCATCAGGTTAGAAGTGGACTCTAAAGTGATGACCTCTCTCATTATGGATGGCAACGAACATTTTGGTTGTCACGGGAATCTTATTCTTAGTATACGTAATTTATTGAATAGAAACTAGCAGGTTATGGTTAGTCATGTGTATAGGGAGTGCAATGACTGCGCAGATTAGCGTGCCTCTGCTGTTGCTAGAAGAGACTGTTGCTAGAAGAGACTTAGACTATTGCTTTTAGGCTTAGCCTCATAGGAAGTTGGAACTGGTTCTTTTGGGTGACCTGATTGGAATCTCCAAGTCTCGGTTGGTTCTTAGTTAGTTTGTTTAGTCCGATAGGGCCTTTTACTTTACCTAAAAAGAAAAAAAAAGAAAGAGAAAAGGGTAAATTAAAAGTATTAATAAAGATCCATGGCCAAAAGGAGTTCTAGGAAGCTTATGAAGCGGATAAATTTATTAGAGATGGTAATCCATAATAGTTTAACTCTAAAATTCTGGATCATATCGCTCGTATCTAATGAGAAAAATCAAGTTGTTCAAAAGATTAAGAAAAATCCTCAAAAATGAAGACCAGTTGTGAGAGTGGTGCAAACTAAATTTTAGGACTGTAAAACATATTTTGCAGACAACAATGGTGCAAACTATAAATATAAGTTCTCGTTAGCAAGTTTGTTGAATGGTAAACAATAACAAAATAGGTAAAACAAACCACATGTCAAAATATTAAGTTGGGCACATCACCGACTTTGTTGGGCATTAAAAACCTCACTTCTCTATGAGGATATAGTATAGTCCACCTATAAAATAATTAATCACAAACAACAAATATTAACCGTGATCATAGTTTTCAGTTAAACATACATGTCATGTAGGATGATAAAAATTGCCTGCAATTCAAGAGTAACCTGAAAATGGTTGCTCTAGGATATTCAATTTAATGTTATGAACTCATTTCAAAATGTTTGACTTGAATTTTTATATATACATTAAGTATTAAACTAAATTATTGATACATAACACAGGCTGCTTATTATTTACTTAAATCTTATTTTATCCGTGTGTCAATTATGCAGCCTTTTTCTCCAATATAGATTAGATAACAAGTACCAATCAGCCTGAGCATACTGAACAATTAATGCATTCAATAGTGATGTGAAGCTTCACGCTGACACTATTAATTAAGGACTAGCTCTATTATATGATAGTAAGATATAATTAACAACTCATTTTAAGTAAAATGAAACGTTATAATCAAACTCAAATGTTTGATGCATGTCTCATGTCCGCCTGCTGTTGCCCATTCAAATGCGTTAGTCAACTTGAGATTCAATAATAATATATATATATTGTGTTCATTGATGGAAGTCTTATTTTCATCTCTTCTTAACATAAACTGAAATTTTGGACCGAAGCTTAACTATATATCATAAATATCATAGATGTTATTTTAATTATAATCAAGGTTATATGAACAAGTATATATATATATATATAAGTTTTCGTGGCATACACGTTGTGTGATATTGTGTTTATGATATATAAATATATGTTTATCAATGATAGATTTATATATCAAGAAATTATACTTAATAAAAAAAAAAATATTTCATGTTAATTATATCAATAAAAAGATAAAGCCAATAAAAAATTTAATTCGTAATATAACAATATGATTTTCTAAAAAATTTTAAAGATGAAAAGATAATTAACACAATAATATTATAATTACAAAACTATACACTTTATATTTCTTTTAATTCATAACATTTTAATTTTTCTTTGTAACTTATTAATAAAAAACTTGAGAAATTCAATTTTAATTATTATTGATATATTGAAAAGAATTAGGACAAAAAAACCGTTAATGTCATAAAACAATTATAATTGTATTAATATTAAAATGGAAAAAATTAGGAAAGAAGTAAGCAAAAATTAAATAGTCTTGAAGTAAAATCAATTAAAAAGTATTTATGTAATAGTAAAAACTCATAAAAGTTATTTTTTTAAAAAATAATTTTCTTTCACCACACTTTTATATTCACAAACTAATAGATAAATTTAACAAACAAAAAAAAAAAAATCATATATATATATATATATATATTTAATTCTTAAGATGGAAGTAGAATTAAAAAATAAAATAATCATGGAAACTAAGCACTTAATATTTTTTTTAATTCATAGTATTTCTTTTTTTTTTTTTAAATAATTCATAAATGTGAGAAAAACTAAAAAACATTATACTTAATGGAAATTTCTTAAACCAAAAAAATTGAGGAATTCAACTCAACTTCTATTGACATATAGTTATTGAAAAAATATTTAGAAAAATTATAAATTAAGGGTTAGTTTAATACGCATGAATGATTTTTATAGAATTAGAATAGGAAAAAGAATGGGAATGGAATACATGTATAATGGAATGATCAACCCATTCTATTGTTTGGTAGTATCATTGGAGAATAATTATTCCATTCCATTTATTTATTTTCTATATAGTTTTTAGACATGAAATAATACAAAAATTATGCTAAAATGATAAAAATATCCCTCAATAGATAAAGTAATAAAAATGTAACATAATTTATGAAATATATATTTCTTAATTTAAAAAAAATTATATTATACTATTTATTTATTATTAATTAATTAATTATATTATTTTTTATTTTTATTTTTTATTAATATTAATATTTTAGTTTGAAATTACTTAACTAATTTATTTATTTAAAATTAATTAATTATTTAAAATTATATTTTTTACTATGATATGAAAAGTATTTTTGTCATTTGACTAAAATGAATTGATTTATTATTATTTTTATATACAAATTTTTATTTTATATAATTTTATATTATTTAATGTAATATGAAGGGTATTTTTTTTATTTGTCTAAATTAAATAATAAATATATTTTATTTATTTATGTATAATATTATTATTTTATTGATATTCAACTTTTTTATTTTATGTCGTATAATAGTTTTTTTATCATTTAACTAAACTAAATTGATTCAATAGAAATAGGAATAAGCAATCCCATCCTCCTAGGTGGGTTTGAGGTTTTCTACTTCTATGGAATAAAATAGTCGGAATGAAATGAGTATTCTAATGCTAAAAACCCTACCAAACGAAAGAATTGTCATTTCTGCGTACCAAAGTAGTCCTAAAAGTTAAAACATTAATATTATAATCATGAAAACTATACCCTTAATATTTCTTTTAATTCATAGTAATTTTTTAAATGTTTAATTCTTTAAGAAGAATTAAAAATAATTATGATTATTAGGAATTTATTGAACAAAAATATTGAGTAATTCAATATTAATTTACTATTGACATATAATTATTAAAAAAATTTAAAATATATTAATATTGAAAAGAATTAGTAAGAAAAAAAACATATTAATAGTCCTAAACAATTACAATCCTATTGATATCAAAATAGAGAATACTTAAAAAAAAAGTAAAAAGAAAAGTTTTTTTTTTGGAGATTTCCTGGTTTTCTCACATGCATTGCTGCGAGGCTAATCTCTAAGGGTTCTGTTGGGCTCTTTTTAAAGAGAGGACCCCTCCCAAGAAATGTATCAAGTAAAAAAAAAAAATGTTTATTTGTAGTAAAATGACTATATATTGTAATAATAAAAGCTCATAATAGTATTTAAGGAAATCAAAAGATTATGTCATTAAGCTATTTTTATATATATTATAGATATATTATATTGAGATCTTTAAATTATATTCTTATTCAACTGTCAATTTATAGGTTAACTCTATTGTAGTTGATGTTTCTAAATAGATCATCTAATGGCATGACGTTTTTTGTGTTAATTGATAATTTTTATAGTATCGTTTGAATTTTTAACGATTTATCATTATTTCATATTCAATATTTTACAAATGATTTATCTTAGTTAACGTATAAATTATTAATTAGTCTGACAATTTAGGATGTAGTTAGACATTTGATGTGAAATTAATTTTTATTTTATATATCTATATTATACTAAAATCCATAACATGTATTCTCTGATTTTTAATATAGATTTTAAATTTAAATTTCATTCTAAAAAAGAGGATAGTGTCCTCTTAAATTTTGATATATTTTTAACTAAAATTCCATCACCTATTAAAAACTATTGACTTTCTCTTATAATTAAGAAAAAAAAGTTAACAAAAAATAAAAAACAAAAAACTCACGTATTAATAACTTCAATTAACCAATAATTTTTTTAATAAAAAATCAACTTCGTATAAAAATTATTTCATTCTCTCAGTTTTATACAAATTTATAATATTTTTACATTATATCTTAAAAAAAAATAAAAAAATAAACTTGTACACATGCATAATCAAGTGCGGTGGGACTAGTGTATATGTAGTAAATCAATCAATAAATTTGTTGATTTATGTTAGCATCTAATTTTCAATAAATTTGTTGATTTAGTTAGTAACTAACTTTCATAGAAAAAATTCAAAAAAAAAAGAAAAAAAGAAAAAAAAAAAGATAAAGAAAGAAGAAGTGTAAAATACCAATTTCCAACCATGTTAACCCAAGTTTCTTATATAATTAACTTGTAACTTTTATATCATGTAATGAAAAGAAAGAGAGGATCGTTGAAGCATTTGTCTATGTATATAATTAATGTATAATATAAGGTGAAGGAGACAAACAGTAAAAGGAAAAATAAATAATAAAACAAGTTACTAGCAAAATTATAACATTTAAAAATTCATTGATTTTGACATGTATTACTAGGATAAGAAAATTTTAATTTAATAATTACATGTTTGTAGCTACTGAGACAATAAAATAAATGAAGAGGTAACATAACCATAAAAATATTACTATTCTTCTAATGAATTTTTAATTTATTTATTTAAACAAGTCAAAATATATTGTCCAATGTATGAAAATATTTTTTTTTGTAAAGAATAAGTTATTTGTGATTTTCCTTTGTAGAAAAGAGAAAATTCTTTTATACAGTTGAAAGGAAAAACAAAAGACTTGTCTTTTAAGCAGAAAATCTAGATGTGAAAAACGTCAAATTGGACTAATTTTCTTGCCATGGTGAACACACAAAACCTAGAAGTTTCTATCAACCTAGATTTAAAATTACAGAAGTACCCTTTAGAAGCTTCGATTTGAAATTAATCATATAAGCCTAATTTCACATGAGCTCGAAACCACGCCGAGCCCCGATTTGTCCATCTAACAATTTTAAAACTTTGATTGTTCTTGATCAAAATTGACACGTCCTCGTACCAAACCGGACAACAGTCCGAATATTCCATTTGAAAAATCGATGACGCTCAAATGAGGAAAGTGTATTTACCTTTCCCCCCAAGTCTTCATTTATTGGAAGGTGAAGCCAAATGCTGATGTAAGCGCGTGATCTGTTAGCTTTCACCTTTTTGTAAAATCAGCGGCTAATACAAGGTTTTCAATGTAATCAGCGGCTCGAAGCCACTTTCTTTTTCCTCGAGAAAAACTACTCACGTGATTTGCCACCGACTCGATTGAGATCTCTTCTCTTCCCTTTAAATAAAGCCCTAATTAACGCTTTGTTCTCATCGCTGAAGTCTCAGAGTCTCAGTCTCAGTCTCTGCCTTGCCTTTCTATTGTAATTTCACCCATTTTCTCTAGCGGCAGTTTTCAACCTCATCTTCCTAATGGGTATTCTTCATTTTCTGTTTTCGATTCTCAATTTATGGGCTTTCATCACCCTCTTCTAATTTGTTTTAATAATTTCCCATTTTTATTTAAATTTTTCAAGCAGCTTCAGACAAGAAGATCAAGATCGGAATTAACGGTAATTGTACGATCCCTTTTGATTTGGTTTTGTTTTGTTGGGTTTTCTGGGTAGTGTTCAGTTTTTGTTATGAGCTTTGGACTGTAATATGTGTAGGATTTGGAAGGATTGGCCGTTTGGTGGCCAGAGTTGCCCTTCAGAGGAACGATGTTGAGCTCGTTGCAGTAAACGATCCTTTCATCACCACTGATTACATGGTAAGTCCCTTCTTTGCAGATCTATGTTTGCATGTGGGGATCTAGAAATCTGGGTTTGTTAGCCGAAGTCTTTTTGCTTACAATAAATGATGGTTTTGTGATTTGTGGCGCAGACATACATGTTCAAGTATGACAGTGTTCATGGTCAGTGGAAGCACCATGAACTCAAGGTGAAGGATTCTAAGACCCTTCTCTTTGGTGAGAAGCCAGTAGCTGTTTTCGGCGTTAGGTATAAATCTCGATTTCATTTTTCTGATGTTCTATTGTTTGTGATATGAATCTGCGGTTAGATCCTGTTGTTCATGGTTTCCTTTATGGTTTGTGAATTTTAGGAACCCTGAAGAGATCCCATGGGCTGAGACTGGTGCTGAATATGTTGTCGAGTCTACTGGTGTGTTCACCGACAAGGACAAGGCTGCTGCCCACTTGAAGGTTAGCTACGACCCCTGCTCCCGTTTCTTCTGTGAATAAATTGTTATATGGGCGGTGTTTGAATCAATCAATGTATACAGTTCTTGTAACCGTGCCTCTCCTTCAAATCAGTAGAACAGCCTCGTCAATTTTTATTTTTTTTTTCTCCTTTTTGATTTATGTTTGTGAAGATTATTCATATTATTGTAGACTTGACCTAAGTTTTGGTGGTGATCAGGGTGGTGCTAAGAAAGTTATCATCTCTGCACCCAGCAAAGATGCACCCATGTTCGTTGTTGGTGTTAACGAGAAGGAGTACAAGCCAGAGCTTAACATTGTTTCCAATGCTAGCTGCACTACCAATTGCCTTGCTCCTCTCGCCAAGGTATTATTCAACTTCCTTTTGAATTGCTAAATATTCATTTCCTGAATTGAGATATGGCAGTATTTTATGTTTATGCTTACATTGTGGATCCATCTCAATTTGCTCAGGTTATAAACGATAGGTTTGGAATTGTTGAGGGTCTCATGACCACTGTTCACTCTATCACCGGTGAGCTTTTAGCTTTTTTGAGATTGTGCCCAAACTTTTTAGATTTATCATATTGACCTTAAGTGTTATGTATTTTGTATGTTCTGTAATTCAGCTACACAGAAGACTGTTGATGGTCCATCAAGCAAGGACTGGAGGGGTGGAAGGGCTGCTTCCTTCAACATCATTCCCAGCAGCACTGGAGCTGCTAAGGTAGTTATTCATGTTCAGTTGTGTGTTAGATTTTGCATTTCTGATGAATATGATTTAGAACCAAGATTTTTATTTTCCCTTGGTCGAGTCTAAATTCCTAATGCAAATAGTCAGGTGATCTAGAAACTAAGTGATTAGTCAAATCAAATTGCCGAAAAATGTGCCACCATTCTAATGTTTTTATGAGGCTTGCCTTTTGTAATTTAGTTGTTTTGCTATTGCTTTGGTCATATAGGCTGTTGGAAAAGTGCTTCCCGCACTTAATGGAAAATTGACTGGAATGGCTTTCCGAGTTCCTACTGTGGATGTTTCAGTGGTTGACCTCACTGTCAGGCTTGAGAAGAAGGCAACCTATGAGCAGATCAAAGCTGCTATTAAGTAAGTCTTAGGTTTGTTGTGTTGATTACGACTAGGCAAATGTATTAGCTTCCGAGACTAGAAGGATTCCATTTCTTTACCATGTAGCTTAAAAAGGGTGTAAATATGTGTTCATTCTAACCATGATTTGTTGTGATTTGGAAAACCTTAGGGAGGAATCAGAGGGCAAGCTTAAGGGAATTTTAGGTTACACTGAAGATGATGTGGTATCTACTGACTTTGTTGGTGATAACAGGTACATTGTTATTTTAAACTCATCTTTTTTTCCCTTAAGCTTTTCATTTGATTGTTAGTCTGATGTTATCATTTGGATCCTTCCTGCTATGCAATTATGATGTTTTCTGTTAAGCTATCACAATTCCATTTTTCTGGTTTTCTGGATTTCAATTTTAAGCTTTGGAAACTTGTAATATTAACTATTTTGTGTTTGAAAGCAATTCTGTCACCTGACCTCATCATCAGAATTTCAATTTTGAAGGTCCAAAAAGTGGTTTCAGATTTGGATGTATTAATAACATTTATTGCATTGAAGCTCAACTTATTTACTTTGTAGCAAAAACAAGAGGCCAACTTGTTTACTTAAATGGTTGGGGAAGTATTTGAAATGCTCGAATGGCAAGAGTGTCACAATGCATGTTTCAATAATGAATTGATATTGTGCTTATACTAAGTTGTTGAGTGTAATTCAAGAACTCGGGGAATTATTTTAACATTCTCTTATACATTTTGTGTATTTGCAGGTCAAGCATATTTGACGCCAAGGCCGGAATTGCTTTGAATGACAATTTCGTGAAACTTGTTTCGTGGTATGACAATGAATGGGGTTACAGGTAATTTTACTCATCCATCTTCTGATGTTGTAAACAACTAGCTGATACATTTTCTTCTTTGCAATCCTTCAGTTGTTGTGGGTTTCTTTTACATGGTAGTCATTACATTTTCTTGGTTCCCCTGCAGTTCTCGTGTGATCGACTTGATTGTCCACATTGCATCCGTACAAGCTTAAAAGGCAAATCATGGATTATGGAAGACTTTTTTGTTTGAGCCAAGGGTTTTTTTTAAGGGTGTGTCCTTAGTCAGGGTTTCCAAATAAAACGTTTGTGTCCTTGTAGTTGTTATCAGTGAGACGAAATGCTTACAAGTTATCTGTTCTTTTATCTCAAGTTGTTTGAGGCTTAGTGTTTTCCTAATGATTCATGAAAAATGGGAACTGTATTATCAGCTTAATATAAGCATCAGTTGGTTTCAGCTTTTCATGTGAGCCGTTTAGCTTTCTGTTCACTTCTGTAGTGCTATACTTCTGCGTTTACCCCAAATGAACAATCGTATCAAAGACGAAAATAGAGAAGGAAATCTAAAATTTCCATCTATTTATTTCATTTTTTAGTAAATTATTTCAATACCCTTTAGATTCTTTCTATTTGTAAAACTTGCATAAATTTCTCTTAAATTCAAAAATAAGTTACAACTAAACTTAAATATTAAATTTTAAAATCAGTTGCAACTAAACTCATTTAAAAAATGAGATAATTTTTTAGAATATTCTTTTCTTATTGACATATTCTTAAGAGATATTTTATTATACATATGATTGTTGTTTTCTTAATAAATCTATAATAAAATATAAACTATAATTAGATAAAAATTATGAATAAAAATTATAAAATAAAAAATTAATGAAAAGAAATGTTTTTAAAATACTATGTTGACATATTATTGAGAGATATTTTATTATACATATGATTTTTGTTTTCTTAATAAATCTATAATAACATATAAACTATAATTACATAAAAATTATGAATAAAAAATTAATGAAAAGCAATGTTTTTAAAATATTATGTTTTCATATAGATTATGAAATTAGTGTGATAACAATTTTTTTAATTTTAAATATGTTAGTTGTATTGTTATTTTAGGAATGATTACCAATTTTATTTTATTTATATCTTATTTTAAATAAAATAATAACACGTTGCAAAAATTATTTTAAAATTTTATTTGCCTTTTATTAATAATAATTAGAGGGGCTTTATTTTAATTTAAAACTTCATGGAGATATGTGTTAAGTTTGAAAATAGATAGAAAGTCCACGTAATATTAACAAATTTCAAGAGAAGTTAAAATAATTTAATTTTCATTGTTTTTAAGTAGGTGGTGGTAAACATAAGAAATATCATTAGAAGAAAAAGGTTGAGTCTCTTCAATTTTTTTTAAATGTACTATTCTATACTTTTGAATTAAGTTATTTTTTATTTTTGAATTAAGGTGAACTATATACACCATTGTAAAAATGAGGGACTTTAGAGTTATGTTTTCAATTAAACACCCCACTTTTGTACCCTCGATGCATTTACAACTTGAAGAAGTTTCCACCATTGTTGTTTCATCTGCTGAGTTTGCTACAGAGTGGTAAAGACCTATGATGTAATCTTTGTAAGAAGGCCCCAAATTCTAGTTTCAAAGATAATGTCTTATCTACAACATGTACATGGAGACTTAATTTTGGTCATTTTGTTTATGTTGAAATGAAATTGGCAGTGGTTATGAATTGAAAAAAATATTAATAATTTAATTTCTCCCAACCTTCATCATTTTCATCAAACTCAGTTTTTTTTTTTTTTTTTTAATTTGGAAACGGTTGACTTTCATTATAAAGGAACAAGTAATACAGATACATATGATACAACAAAAGAAAAAACACATGGAGGGAGCCAAATTTGAAAACTAGGAAGATTAATTGACCATTGTGCTAAGGACTAAGCAACTCGATTTCCTTGTCTGCAAACATGATTAATAACTGAACACTGCAATTCAGCAAGAACCCCAAATTCCGAAAGATTTTCAACCCCAACAGGGTTAAATAGCTTACACAACCTGTAGTCAATCTGCTTCAATTTGCAAAGAAGAAAGACCCATATCCAAGGCCCTTGAGAGAGCCGTCCTTACAACAAGCATTTCAGTTACATCAACAGAGTAAAAGTGAATAAACCACTCTTTGCGTCAAGTATTGGTTTTACATATATGAGAGGTGGGGGTTATGACCTGTGGTTGTGCCATCGGTATCTGCTCTTCTACAACTCCACCACCACCACAGTCCTCTCCTCCTCCTGACCTTTCAACTCCACCAACCAATGCGAATTTTTTAGATCTGTATGTATGGAAAGAAATTGACAAAAGTTAAGGGCTTGCTGAAAGCCTTTGCCTTTAAATTATTTGCCTAATCAGTAGTTGGTTAAATTATTTGATAGTGGTGGGTTATAGTGGTTTTTTGGGTAACATCGTTTTTGGGCATGGTCTTTGTTCTGAGTTGAAAGAGATCGATTGAAAAGTTAAGGGAACTATTCTCCTGTACATGGAGAGAGAAAGAGGATGACTGAGTTTCAGCTGAGCTACTCAAACGCAAATACTTATTCTGGGGTAAAGATAAATAATGATATTCATTGTTCAACATGTAATAGGTTAAGAATTTTTAATGGACGAGATTGAAGGTTGTGCAATTCGTGATGGACAGTTTGTCCATGCTTATTGGGTACTTAAAACCCCAGATTCAGATGGGGTATAGAATAATTTCCCATAATAATTGTGGTTATTGGGTACCAAAGGTTTGTTTACACTAAGATTATGAAATTCAATTTAATGCCTTGCCTTACAAAAAACTAAATATCCTCTGCGTGTCTTATTTGTTAGATAAAGGAAATTATTTAAGATCTAATTCTCTGTTTATTGGCTACTTCAACAGAATTTTGTACCTGTTTTGTTCTCTGGCACATCTTCATTATCTTGGATTTCCAAAGATTTCTTAGAAGCGTCCTTGTGCTATTTTATTTATACACCATGCTTTGTTCAATGCATCATCTTGGCATTGCTCTCGGGCTCTCGTTTTCAGTAATTTTTCTTCTCCATTGGTGTCCCCCACTTCATAAGATCTGGAGGCTTTCACTAATTTTGTACCTGTTCTTTTTTTTTTCTCTGGCACATCTTCACGAACTTGTTGCTAGATACCCTTTGCAAAGAGAAGAAGTTTCAGGTGGTTCGTGCAATCTTCTTTGTCACGCCCTCTTTTCTAATCATACCGCTTGGTAGAGGGATCGGCCACAAGTTTCATTGGGTAATAGTTCACTTGGCATTACCCAATGAAACTTGCAAGGCCTTTCAATAACTCCACTTAAATCATTCTTTAAGGTACAAGAATCTCAATAATCCAAAATCTAACAATTTGTAAATTCTAAGAAAATCACTCATATTCATCAAGATTCCATTATTCATGTTAAAATTCAATATTTATTGATAAACACAATGTCTAAATATCCAAGAAAATAAAGAAGTTCAACAATACATGTTCCCAATAGCAGAGGAGAACAAATTGTGAGCAATTATCCTCCCGCTCCCCAAAGTATTACGAATTTTACACTTATTTTATCTAAAAAGTCATGCAAACATATAATTGATGAGTTTCATAACTCATATTACAATATACATAAATAATAATTAATCATGAACTGTACTCTTTACACATTTTTCTCAACTCACTACATCATATGGTAAAGAGAATAATGCGTAAACTAGGATATCTATAGTTGCAATTAGCCCTGTGATAATGCCCTGCACTTGTCACATTTAACTTTGTGATCGACTGGGTTACTCTCGTCATGTTTAGTTGAATGACCGGGCCACTCTAATCATGTTTAGCCCCATGACAGGGCCACTACTATCATGTTTAGCCCTATGACCTGGCCTTTATCGTCATAACTTTCTATTAGACATCCCTGGCTTACTCCACTAATTCTTGCACATATTGCTATCATGTGTTAATAACACTTCATAATCTCACATAATATAACACTAGCAACAATCATCAATTCTCGGAATAACATAATAATTATAAAACTTTATCGTATGTAATTCACAAGAGTATAAAAGTAATATATCTTAAATAAAATACAACAATCACATTACAATATGGTAGATATAAGAATTACTTATAATTTGCTATCATGTAAATATCAATCGCACTCACATTCCAACAAGTCATAATTCTTAATCACGTCCTATAGAATTTACATGCCTATAGAATATAAAAACATTATTATTTATATTTAATATATATTTATATCAACAACTAGCATTATTCATAATCATATAATTTATATTATCATATCACATCTCTTATTAAAATAAGCATATCTAACTTTGCATAAATAAAAAAATATTTCTTTTTATCCAAAAGATTAGACGGATATATGTTACTTCTCTTTTATCTAATTATCTAGTATCATACAATACACGTGATAACAACTTATACTGCACATATGTAATATTTATATATTTATACAGTTACTAAAAAGATGTAAGGAATATATCTAATGAGTACAAAAGATGTAAAAGTTGAGTTAAAAGTTGAGTCATACATAACTAACCCAACTTTATACGCATAATTACTCAATTGCTATCACTTATTTTGGTTATGCAAGCTTGTAGAGAATGAGAATTCCAAGGACAAGCATAAAAAGACAAAATAACTTTTCTACTCACTAAGAAAACCAATTACATGCTCCTTTGCTCCTACTAATGATAGAAGTATTGTATAGAACCTCTACCCACTACTTTAATTAATTTAATCTTCTACCAATTGTTTGTTCACTGGATAATACGCCAAAAACATTGTTTATCTAACTTTTGACTTTCATCAACACCTTTTTTTTATTTTGTATTTTTGATATATAATTATAATAACAATTAAATTACGTGAGTTCTTCATATCATAACAGAATCCGTAGAATTCAATCATTTTCTTTATTTTTTTATCTTTTTGATCAACAAGAAACTTACCATTTATCATACGTAAATTCTAGATAAATCAAAAACTCCTCTTGATTTTATGTCGTTTCCACTTTTCACCAAAAGTTCTCAAATGATCGTTTTTCTTATTTTTCCAGCCACCAGTTCTCCAAGTGTAACTCTCCATAAGTAAAAAAGAACATATTTTCATTTTTTTTCAATCCCACTTTTTATAAAATTCATCTTTATTATTAATATATATCTTTCTATTATTTTAAACTCAAAATTATATAAATAACACATAATCTTATCTATAACCACGAATAATCTCCTAATTTAAAATTAAAATTATAACTACATATATCGTTATTATTATTTTATTTATCATTTTTTTTAGGGTGTTACATTCTACCTTCCTTAAAAGAAGTTTAGTCCTCTAAACTGTACCTTAAGGGTCAAATAAGTTAGGATACTTTTCCATCATTTCCACTTCGCTTCCTCACATGGCCTCATAAATAAGAATGGTTCCCCTATAAGATTTTCATAACCAATATACGTCTCGTATGTAATTCTCATTCATTCCTCTCCAAAATTTGAATTCGTTTCTCAAGATACATAAAATCTTCTCTAACTTTCAGCAGTTCAAAGTTATCATATGACTAGAGTCGTGAACATATTTTCTCAACATAGACACATAGAAGACATTATGACCTGATGATAAGGCTGGAGGCAAAACGATTATGTAAGCAACTTTAGCAAATTTCTCCAATATCTCGAACGAACCTATAAATTTCGGACTAAATTTCCTTTTCTACAAGATTGCATCACCCCTCAGGTTGGATACACCTTTAAAAATACATTGTCACCAACCTAAAACTAAAGCTATCATCTTCTATTATCTGAATAATTCTTTTGTCTATTTTGTGCCACCCTTATCCAATCTAGAATTATCAAAATCTTTTTCATAGTCACCTTAAGTATTTTAGGCAAAAACGTCTCATTCTCTCAAATCTCATCCTAATATATAGGGGATCTACATCTTCTACTATACAGACCCTTAAATGGCACCATTCTAATACTGGACTGATAGATATTGTTATAAAAAAATTCTACCAATGACAAATGTTTCTCCCAACTACTTTCCATGTCCAACACACAAGTTCTCAACATGTCTTCAAGCACTTGTATGGTTCTCTCTGACTGGCCATCTGTTTATGGGTGGTAAGCTTTAATAAATTTTAAATTAGTGCCCAAGGAATTCTGAACCTTTTCCTAAAATCTAGAAGTAAATTGTGGGTCTCGTTTTGAAATTATGGATGTTGAAGTCCTATACAACCTCACAATCTCCCAGATATATAAGTATGCCAATCTATAAAGTGATTCAGTGTTCTTTATTGGTAGAAAGTGGGTAGACTTAGTTAATCTATCCACAATCACCTAAATACTATCATTCCCTATTGGGTTTTTAGGAAGTCTTCTTACCAGATCCATGGTAATGTTCTCCAACTTCCACTGAGGAACAAGAAGGGGTTGCAATAACCCTATAGGTCTTTGATGTTTTTCCTTAACCTATTGACATACCAGACATTGTGAAACAAACTCAGCCACTTTTCTCTTCATGTTATTCCACCAAAACGCATCTCTAAGATCTCTGTACATCTTGGTACTACCAGAATATTCTGTGTACCTGGTATTGTGATCCTCCTTCATGATATCTCTCCTCAACTCCATATCTTGTAGAACACAACATGAATAAAATCAGATCGATTATCTTTTCAACCTCCACTCAAATTATGATCAACTGAAGATCTCCACTATGAGCTGTTCTGATTTTATCTTTCAAGGTTGGTTGGACCCTAAGATAAGCTAGTATTGAACTAGTCTCCTTCAAATGCATTTCCATTTTTAGCTTCCTCAAATCCTCCAACAAAGGCATCAGACTAGTCACTAAAGAAGACAAACTTCCAGATGACTTTCTACTCAAAGCGTCAGTCACCACATTTGCTTTCCCTAGATGATAGTTGATGTCAGTATCATAGTTGTTCAATAACGTAATCCATCTCCTTTGTCTCAGATTCAATTCTATTTCAGTGAATAAGTACTTCAAACCCTTATGATCTGTAAATATTTCACATTGCTTATCATGTAGATAGTGTCTTTATATCTTTAAAGCAAAAATGATCACTGCCAACTCTAAATCATGTGTTAAATACTTCAATTGCCTAGTAGCATAGGCTATCACCTTCCTGTGTTGCATGAAAACACAACCGAAATCCTTCCAGGATGCATTGTTGTAAAATTCCAAGAGCGACAATAGCTAAAAATCCCTTAACAAATATAATCCTTAACAATGGTATCAAAACCAACTTTATCCTAATGAGTTGACCAAACAGAAATGAGTAGAGTGGAGCCGTCATGTGGAAAAAGGGCTACCTGTATGGGGGTGGATGCCACTTACCCGAGGCAGAGTAAAAGACGTCACATGGTGGAAAGGGTTACCTATAGCCACCTTGGATGTTAGCTTTGAAAGGTGGGGGTTTGTTATGGGCCATTGATTGTATGGGAAATAGTCCCACATTGGTTGTATGGGCAACTATATGTGGGTGTATAAGGAGAGGAGCACCTTTCTCCCAATAGCTAGCTTTTTGGGGTGAGTTCTACTATAATCCTTAACAATGGTATCAGAGCTGCGATCTTAACCAATATGGTGAATCAGGCTGTTCAAGCTTATACTCATCAATCAACATTCCAGGAAAAGAAGAACCAACACTTAGAGGGCATGATCCTAAGCCTTGATGGTCATATGACTTCTCTAGAAGTTCAGGTAGCTGGTAAACACAGGACCTCATTAGGAAGGTAACACTCGACAACACCCTCAAAATTGTGATGTTTATAATCTGATGTCGAGATTGCCTAGAGTAGATCTGCCTAAATGTAATGGCTCAAACTTCTCTGACTGGATGTATAGAATTGAGCAATTCTTTAAGGTAGACAATACTCATGATCATGTTAAATTTAAGCTTACTATTGTTAATCTAAAGGATAAGGCTCTGCAATGGTATAAGGCCTATATGACTTCTATGGTAGGAATTATGGTGTATTGGGGGAAGTACGTAAGAAATATGGCTCAGAGGTTTGGCCATGGAGAAGAAGGAGATCCTTTAGCCATATTGGCTAAATTCAAGTAAACATATATTATAGATGAGTATCAGGAGGAATTTGAGTCCTTATTCAATCAGGTGTCACTATTGGAATCCCAAGCTATAAGTCTGTTATTGAGTGGCTTGAACAAGGAACTAGAACATGCAGTGAGGTGCTTTGAGCCAAAAACCCTCACCAAAACCATGAATATTGCCAAACTACAAGAAACTGTCTATAATTTCTTTCACACTCGACCCTACTATCCATATAAATAACAATCATCATTACCTGCTTCTAAGTTACCAACCTGCTACCTACCCCAAAGAACCTACACTTCCAAAGTTCATTCACTAACTCAAACATAACTAGACAGAATTACCTAAACACAACGAAAACGCAAGCTACTATTAAGCCCATTAAAAGCCTAAGCCAAAAAGAGTGGGATGATAGGAGGAATAGGTGACTGTGTTTTAGGAGTGATGAGAGGTGCACTCCATGGCATAGGTGTGCTAAATCCTAACTGTATCAAATACTGATTGACTTTGATGCAGAGATTGACAGGGAAGAAACCCTTGATAAAAACCTTCTTAGTCTATGTGAAGACCAACCTCAATGCAACAAAGTGAATTTTAGGAAGGAGATCATGTTGAAGGAGCCACTTATATCTCTTCATGTTGTGTTTGGTGTTGAGAACTTTAAAAATATGAAATTACAGGGTTCTATCAAGGAATAGCAAGTGGTAATGCTACTCGACATTGGCAACACCCACAATTTCATTAATACATTTACTAATAGAAGGTTGTATGCAAGCTTCAACCAATGCCCCCATTGAGGATTTGGATAACTAATGGGGAAACAATCAATTCTTAATTCAAGTTAAAGACCTTGAATAGCAGACTCAAGAGTTTAAGTTTAAAGATGACTTCATAGCTATGCCTTTAGGGAGCTGTGATGTAGTGTTGGGTATCAAATGGTTCTCCTCAAAGGAGCAGATACTTTGGGATTCTTACAGAATGCAAGTCACTTTCCAAAAAGATCAAGACATTATTACTTTACAATGCCTGCAAGCCAAACTCTCAACTGATAGATGGTAAACAAATTTCCAAACATTTAAGAGGAAAATGCAGGCAGTCAAGGCACAAGTATTCACTACAGTCCACTGTGATATGCCTCAGCTACTAGAAGCTTGTTTCTTAGACATGCAATTATACTCCTTGTCCACTCAAGAGTCACAACAAATGGGGGAGCTATTGGAAGAGTTTAAGTGTATGTTTGAAGATTCAAATACATTCCCCTCAAACAACACTTGTCCTCAAGTGTAAATAAACCATGAGAAAGATGCCATGCTGAAAGCATAAATTAAGGCCATCATTGCTTGGGTTCATCTATGAGAAGAAACACCATCGTCAACCTATCTAAATTTTTGTTTCTCATAGTGCACAAGGATAACTACCTTACTAGAAAACAGAAGTTCCTTCTGCAGCATATAAGAATTCCATAATATGTACTTCAAACATAATCCCTTCTCATTTAGCGTGTCTAGATCATCTTCTAAAGTTGGAGCCAATACACGTCTCATGGATGAATTGTTGTGAACTAGACTTCAGATTTACTACTCCAACAATATTTATTCTATGCAACTTATAATTGTCCATTCCATTTACAACATCAAATGGAATGAAATTAGGTCCCCCAAGCCAAGATGTTCACTTATAAAGCTGCAAGTGATTACCCTTTTTATAGCATCCAATGCCGCAAGCATCAAGCTTCACAATCAAATTTTGGTTAGCAATACCTATCAGCTTCCGTACTTCTTGAGGTGCATCAGTAGAGGAAACACCAATTTGAATCATCTTCTTTGCATGTCCCACATTAGACCTCTTAAAAATCACATAAGTCTGACCTTGAAACTGTTTTATCTTTCATGCGACCCTCAAATCATTCATCAGAGAAGCATGTTTTGAACATTCAGTGTCATCAAAATATTCTACATCCACTTTAAATCCATCAACCCATAAGCTAGGAATGCACATGTAGTAGACCAAATGAACTCACTTGGTTCTAATCCATCCTAAAGCTTCCTCCCTGTTAGTTTCTGCATCAAAGTCAATTAGTATCATATATAATTGGGATTTGGCATGCCTATGCCCTGGAGTGTACCTCTCATCACACTTAAAACAAATTCCCTTATTCTTTCCTTTTGGCTTAGGCTTTTAATAGGCTTCACAGTAGCTTAGGTTTCAGTTGTGTTTGGGTAATTCTGTCTGATTGTGTTTAAGTTAGTGAATGAACTTTGGAAGGGTGGGTTCTTTAGGGTAGGTAGCAGGGTTGGTATCTTAGATGCAATTAGTGACGGTTGCTGTTTATATAGATAATGGGGTCAAGTGTACAAGGAATTATAGGCAATTTTTTATAGTTTGCCAATATTCATGGTTTTGGTGGGGTCAAAGCACCTCACTGCATGTTCTAGTTCTTTGTTCAAGCCTGATTGAATAAGGACTGAAATTCCTCCTAATACTTATCTAAAATACCTGTCTACTTGAGTTTGGTCAGTTTAGCTAAGGGATCTCCTTCTTCTTTATGGCCAAACCTCTGAGCCGTATCTCCGAGCTCAATTCTATACATCCAATCAGAGAAGTTTAAGCCATTAAATTTAGGCAGATCTACTTTAGGCAATCTCGACATCAAAATATAATCATCATAGTGTTGAAGGTGTTTTTGAGGGTTACCTTCCAAATGAGGTCAGGCAGATCTACTTTAGGCAATCTCGACATCAAAATATAATCATCATAGTGTTGAAGGTGTTTTTGAGGGTTACCTTCCAAATGAGGTCAGGCAGATCTACTTTAGGCAATCTCGACATCAAAATATAATCATCATAGTGTTGAAGGTGTTTTTGAGGGTTACCTTCCTAATGAGGTCCTGTGTTTACTTAGCAGCCACCTGAACTTCTAGAGAAGTCATACGACCATCAAGGCTCAGGATCATGCCCTCCAAGCGTTGGTTCACCTTTTCCTAGAATGTTGGTTATAAGCATTTAACTCTTGAAAATTCTTCTCACATTTGTCATTCCAATGCTAGCCTGAAGGTACTTCGTAGTTAGACCTTGTAAGTTATAAACAACACAATCACATATCCCACAACCAATGTGGGGCACAATTTTTGGGTATTACATTCTTGGAGCACAAATCATACATTTCACCAAATGCTCAGTTGCTCACTCATTTAACATTTTCATTCATGGATGGTGCTAGATCAAACGGTTTGATGAAGCACATTGTATAATCCAAGAGATGAAAGAACAAGGTTGTCAACCCTGTGTCATAAGCTACACAACCATTTCAGATGCTACGGCTAGGAACACAACTTTTCTATGAACTACTTGATGAAATGCTAGCTCAAGGGTGTCCTACAAATGGGGTAACTTATACCACTATCATGAATTCAATGGAAAAGTTAGAAAAAAGTTTGAGGAAGCTCTGCAGAAAGCTGCCAGAATGAGATCTTTTAGATGTCGACATGATATGCTTTCTTTCAATGCGTTGATTTACACTGGAGAGAGCTGGCAAATTACACGATGCAGTGCATGGTTTTTTTAAGGTCGAGATTCTTAAGGCTGGTGTGAGTCCAAACACATCTACCTACAATTCAGTCATTTCTATGTTTTGCTGTCATTCACAAGAACAAAAGGCTTTTGAAGTTCTCACTGACATGGAAAATTCAGGGTTTTTAAGCCCGGTTTCTATATATACTTACTACCCATTGCTCAAGTCATACTTTAAATATGGAAAAATGGATAATTGTTTGAATAGTTTACTGAATGATATGGTCAATAAGCATCACCTAAGCCTAGATATTTCAGCTTATACACTTATAATTCACGGGCTTTTAGAGCAGATAAATGTGACCGGGCTTTCCTTCTTTTCGAGGAGATGTTTGATAAAGAAATAATGCCTTGTTACCAGACTTGCCGTTTTCTATTGAGTGAGGTCAAGCTGAATTATATGTATGAAGCAGCCGAGATAATTGAGGCTTTCATGCAGAAACTACAAGTGTCCAAGAAACAACTATGTTCTCAGTTCTCACTAACATATCTATTCTGATGCTATTTTGAGATTCACATGTAATACTTTCAGGTTTTCTCTTTACGCAATAGCTTATGTTTATCAATATTCTGGCTCTTTCTGTTTGAAGATTGCTTCCAGTGTTTTATTATATAGCAGAAAAATAAACAGAATGAATGGGAACTCTGTTTGCATGTGCTCGTAGCAGACACAAAATCATATTTAGCAGATTAAGTTCTTAGGAAGAGGTATTTTATCTTGTAAGTGAGAATAGTTCCACATATTCTGACGGAATTATGTGTTGAACCTGTTTTTCCTTAGGAGGGAGTTGATTCTATAAAAGAGCCTTGATGACAACCCTGCTGTATCTGGGTGTTTTTGTTTGGTGTCAAGTACGTTGACAATTTTATATGGCATCTAATCTGCTCGACTTCCATTTGCTTAATTCATCATACTTCATAAACAGGTAAACATTATTCTGTATGTCCATTTCTAGTGGAGGAACCGCTATATTGCCTTATTATTAAATCATTGGTAGTTGCTATAGGAGTTGGAAAGGCAAAAACTTCTTTGAGAATATGTGGGGGACACTGATGTATCACAAAGGTGCTAATATCAATTTATGGTAGCAAAAAAAAAAAATGTTACGTATTCATGTTTCTTCTATTAAATAAAGTGAGTTACCTACTTACAATTACCTGCAATATATTATTTGACAAGCACACTTCAGAAGCTGCTTTTCCTTAATAATATTTTTTATTGTATTATGACAGTTGATATTTGCTTGACAAAAAAAGTGAACAGCTCTGAGAACAAATGAAGACCTGATATACAGTAAATTGTGATTTCTAATTTACATTTGTTATGCTATTTGATTATTTTTGTGTATATATCTTCATTATTGTTATATATAAATTGTTATTGATGTACATCAGTTCATTTACTGTTTTTATTTATTCAAGAATCAATGATGATATATTGTTTCGTTAGAAAAAAAAAAAAAAACAAATTTGCTTCCCCAATTTCTATAATTTTCAACCCAGTAATTGATTTGTAATGCTGATTGATGATTTCATTCCTTTTTTTTACATTTAGTTACATTTCTACAACAGAGAAATTAATCTTCAGCTAGCATGAAAATTAAGAAAGCAGAAATGAATCTTTAGCCAGCAAAAGATGTAGGAGTCCAACGAAAATTGTGTTGCTCTGATTCAGTTTCTATATGAAGTCGAATTTCATTATATTTGCATGAGATACTCGTAGTTTGTCTATTTTCATAGCCAGACTCTTCGTTCCATAGAGAAAGTGCAATGCCACGTGATCTTGTCAACTTTTTTAGGAAAGGGTAAAAACTTGGTAAGAAAATCATGTCTCTTGATCCAATGATGTAGATAACAAGTAGTGAATTAGAGCCACAAAGAAAGATGGACCTAAGTCATCCATGAAGTCAATTAACTCAATCACCATGAAATAATCCATGTGGACTAAAGTCATTTTGCTACTGACGAGTGACTTTTGTGTTTAAACTGCAGAATTTATGATTTTTTTTTTTCATTTCACAAATTTTTTCACATACATTATTATTAAACTAATTTTTTGAATTATGTCATGATTAAGATGACTCTCTTAATAATTACATGTTCTAAAACTTGAATTTGTGTTGCCCACTACTACTAAATTATCACCCCCAAGTCAAACTGGTGCTTGTTGCACCAAGGGCCATTGCACCCTATGCCAAAATATGAGTGTTATACAACTCGCTTATCACTGCACATAAATAAATTTATTAAATATGTGAAACTTTTTATTCATTTTTCAGATTATGTCATTATTAAGATGACTCTTCTAATAATTACATGTTTTGAAACTTGAATTTGTATTCTCATAATAAAAATACAATTCGCTTGTCACTGTACATAAATTTGTAAAATTTTATTTCACATGAAAACTAAAACTAATTGAGCTCCACCTTTTTGGAGTAATGATTTTATTGAAAACAAGGAACCAAAGAGGAAAGGTGAATGCCTGCATAAACTTGGACAATATTTTTCATGAGTGTCTGTGGTAATTATCAGGAAACGAGGTGAAACATAGTTTTCCTCGCTTTTTGCAATCTTCGTGATACGATACAGCTAAGGCATCACTTGGATGCAGTCAAGGACGGTAGCAATAACCAAATTGTAGATTTACCCAAATAAAATCATCATTTTCTTGATGCAGCTACCTAAATTTACTCTTCTTGAGGACCCTTGAAGCAGCTTTCTCGCAATTTAATATGCTGAATGTAGTTCGGGTTTATCGGATTGAATGGACTTATAAGATATCAAAATTTAACTTATTCATGTTTTATCTATAAATTAAAATTTTAAATACAATTATTATTTAACATTGTATTATAGAGTTCACTAAAAAAATATTTGTTTAAGGCTATTTGCTTATTGAAAATATATCATTAAAATAGATGGCAGGCGAGTTTATTACAAATAAATAGCACGTTGAAAAGAATAAATAGAGGAATAGCCACATGGTTTGATCCGAATAGTACAAAAATTAAATGTGGGAGCAAGATGATCATCACCCTGCTATGTCCCCTAACCATTGTCTGGCAAAGCCCATTTATTCAATTGAGTAGTTGGGGTAAGTTACCGACAACCCTCCATGCCAGCTTAAAAGGAGGGTGACTAGATCTTGTACAGGACTTGGGTTCCTGCAAATAGTAGACTACCAAGTTACATAGATAAAAAAAAACTTCCAATAGTCGATGGTAACCACAAAAATATGAAGGGGACTGCAAATTTTCTCTACAAAGAAACTAAGATTACAAGTTTGTGCACTCTGTTGTCACCAGACTAAACTATAGTTTCTTTCTGCTTTTATATAATATAATATAAATAATAAACAGAGACCATTAAATTTACTAGAAAAAAGTTAAAAATTAAACTTTGTAGGGTCCGTCACTGAATGATTGTTAATTGAGTTTCCTCTGCTGGGCATCACGGACCAGAGAATCTCAATCTTTCTATGCTACCTTTCCAACTTTTTTCTCCACCATAAAAAGTAGCCTTGAAAATCCACAAGCAAGTTGTCATTTTCGTTTTGTTCTTTTATGCCTACAGTTTAAAGTTGCTCCCATTTTTCTCTGTCTAGGACATTTGCCCACCTTCCTTTAGCCACTCTGCTTAGCTTCGTTTGGGCAATGATGGCAGCCTCTGCTTCCTCTGTCCCTTTCCTTTTTCCTACCTCCTCTTTTGGGAATGAAAAACTTAAGGGTTTTCTTTAATTTTCCACTGAAATCTAGATTGGGTTCGTACTATACTCGTACTCATCTGTTTTTCATTACCATCTTTACCAAGCTCTCCTCCCTCTTTCCAGGTTTAAAGTTTTAATTTTTTGTTCTGATATATTACCAATAATTCCACATCTAGTTCTGGTGTGTGCCTCTCACTGCTGCTTTCTGAAATCTTGTTTCGTAAATATAATGCCACCTTCAAACTTCCCTCTTCGTTGGGAGAGCACCAGTGACCAATGGTGGTATGCATCTCCTATTGATTGGGCAGCTGCCAACGGCCTCTATGATGTAGTCAGGGAGCTTCTCCACCTTGACACCAATCTCCTTATTAAGCTCACATCCCTTCGTCGAATTCGCCGCCTTGAAACAGTGTGGGATGATGAAGCTCAATTTGATGATGTTGCTAAGTGTCGCTCTCAGGTTGCTAGAAAACTCCTACTTGAGTGTGAAACAGAGAAAGGGTATAACTCTCTTATTCGAGCTGGTTATGGTGGATGGCTTCTATATACTGCTGCCTCAGCTGGGGATATTGATTTTATTAAGGAGTTGATAGAGAGGGACCCTCTTCTTGTGTTTGGAGAAGGAGAGTATGGTGTGACTGATATACTCTATGCTGCTGCCAGGAGCAAGAATTGCGATGTCTTAAGGCTCTTGCTAGATTTTGCTCTATCGCCAAGAAATTGCCTTAACCCCGGGGAAGAATTGGATGAAGGTTCTTCTCTTTTCAAGTGGGAGATGATGAACCGAGCCATTCATGCTGCAGCAAGAGGAGGGAATTTGAATATATTGAAGGAGCTTCTTGGGAATACCTCTGATGTTTTGGCTTATAGGGATGCTCAGGGATCCACAATCTTGCATACAGCCTCAGGCAGAGGACAGATTGAGGTAAACCCACTTCGTTTACTTGTATATTGTTCTCTTATTCAATTCAGCTGTTCTAGTTGCTTCAATTGTTATTGAGATTTCTTTCAAACAGTTACTTCTAAGAATTTGTGTATTTCCATGAAATAGGAGGTCAGCCTCTATAGACCGTATGGAAAATAACTTACTCTTACAGACAGGAGGCTAAATGACTTGATTCTTAAGAAATATAAATTAACATATCATTCTAGGTCTTTCTTAAATTGGATTTACATGGCTGATACTTCGACTCCAACTTTCCTGGGTTTAAGCTGTTACTGCTTGTTCCTCGCAAGTTATTGGTCTCTTTGAGAGCACCCGAAACTGAATGAGATCTATAGAACCCATACTCCAAGGATTTCCATTCGATTCACTTGAGTCGATAGCATGAGGAGTAAGCAATCCTTTTTATATGAAGCATATTGCTTGAATTTTCTCCAAGTCAAATCTTTGTACATATGAGAGTATCTCGCACAACCCAATCCCTTGTTATCTGTTCTTCTTGATAAAGCTGATCCCACAAACTCTCTGTGGCTTGATTGAATGATTTTTATGGATTGTGATTTTGATAAAGGTTAATAGCTTTCAGTATACAAGTTAGGTAGTTCCTTAGAGCTCATTTTGAGTTTATCATGGTTATCAACTAAAGTAGTTGAGACCATGAAGAAAACATTCTTTTCTTGTTGCTGGGCAAGCAGCAGATATTGATCTTTTACATCATCTAGATCATGGTAAAGTGAGTTCCTTTAAGATGAAAATAAATTTTTTTTTTTTTGAAATATCAGAATACTGTCAGATGATGCTAACTGTAGTTGAGTGAAAATCCTCATAGTTTAACAATATTCAGATTCCCATTTGGTTCTCCAGTATCTTTTTCTTTTGAGTTTGTAATGTGAAACTTTTACAAACTCATCATAATTTTTTCAAATTTTGACTTCTACATTTGCTGATCAAGGACACCCAATGCTACAAAAGCTCAATTTTCATATTTTGAATTCTTATAGTCATATGACCATCTACTGTCTCACGAATAAGTATCACATATTTTGATCGTTTTAGTGCTACAGGTAGTGAAAGATCTTGTAGCATCCTTTGATATTATCACCTCAACTGATGGTCAAGGAAATACAGCATTACATGTAGCTTCTTACAGGGGTTACTTACCTGTGGTAGAGATTCTAGCTCTTGCATCTCCATCAGTAACATCTTTGACGAATAATTATGGAGATACTTTTCTTCATATGGCAGTGGCTGGTTTCCGAAGCCCTGGATTCCGGAGACTGGACAAGCATATTGAGCTTGTGAAGGAGTTGGTATGTGGTAACCTCATGAACCCGCAGGATATCATTAATGTCAGGAACAATGACGGAAGAACTGTTCTTCACATGGCTGTGATTGAGAACATCCAAACTGATATAGTGGAATTACTAATGTCTGTTCCATCAATTGATTTGAACATTCGTGATGCTGATGGGATGACCCCACTAGATCTTCTCAAGCAACGACCTAAATCAGCATCTTCTGAAATTTTAATCAAGCAGTTGATTTCAGCTGGGGGTATCACTAAATATCAAGATTATATGGCAAGGAGTGCCATCGTTACCCATCTTAAAACCCAAGGTATCGGAAGCAGTCCTGGAACTTCGTTTAGAATCCCTGATGCAGAGATATTCTTGTACACAGGCATTGAGAATGCATCTGATGCCAGTTGCACAGCAAGAGTCAACTTCGATACATGCTCAGGTGGACAAAGCATTTTTGAGTCAGCCAATTCTTTGTACAGCAAGAAGTCGGGTTCTATAGATCATGCTGCAAGGCACTTAAAATTTCTTCTCCGTTGGCCGGGAAAGAAAGAGAGAAAAGAAGATGTCTCAGAAATAAAAGATGATGATTCTTTTGAGTCATTTAGTTTAAGTAGAAATTTGGAAGACAATCCAATCCCACTTCGGCAAAGATACTCAAAACTGTCTTCACTTCTCAACAACAAAAGAACAGTTGCTCTTGGGGGTTATATTCCAAGTCCTTCCTCCAAACAGAAATTTACTGCAGGTCTAATGCATGGCGTCATTCAGGTAGCGCCGCATTTGGCTCTTTCTCCTCAATCACCTTCTAGTCCCTTTTCAGGATCATCAGTGGCTTCACCTACTTCATTTGATAAACAAAAGGGTATCGAAATGCTGGAGCCTTCTTGCTCAAATGAATCAGTCAATGGTAATACACCACAACTGAACTACAAACAGAGTTCCTTGAATAAGAAATTGATGAATCAGTATTTCTGTGTTGGTGCACACGGCTTGGCTGTAGAAGATTCAGATATCTGCACAAGGTCAAATCAGAGTTGCACACGTTTCAGCTCTTTAGTAGTCTAGTAAGTGTGAATCCTTAGAAGTGTTACAGATTCGGTAAGATCTAAGAAAAGGAGATGGGATGAAAAAAGAAGAAGAATCATTCAGCTACAAATCACAAGTCTGCTTAAGTATATATATATAGATATACCTTTTATAATGTTATTTGCTCAATTTCTGAAAGCAACTGCTTCAAGAAGCATTGCAATCAATGCTTTTCTTTTCTCTTTGCAGATATGATCAACCTATGTTTCTGTTAGTAGTTCTATGCACTGTAAATTGTAATGTTTGGCATATCTAACTAGTAATCTCTTTCTAGATCAAGCATGTGCACATCAGATTTGGAAATGAAGAGTATCTATATCACTGTAGATGCCGACATTAATCAAATTTGGAATGTATATCTTCCTAATTTCTTCATGAAATTACCTGAATAATGTACTCCATTTTGAATAATATGCGTGGTGTTCGTTTATGTATTAAGCGGAAGAAACTAATAAGATGCTGAAATCTATAATATTTTTTGTTTCTCCCGAAAGAAAAAGAGCACATTAAGGAAGGGAATAAGTAAAAATTCCCTTTTCTTTACCATACCACGGAGAAGTAATCCATGTTTCTTTTAACTAAATATTGTACACTAGATAAGAAGTAGATAATTTTTTATATCATAAGTGGAAGACTTTGTAATTGAGATATTTGATTATCTCTCTTTCATGGATTTTCTGAGTGGGCAGGACAAAATAGTGTTTAAATTTATTCCTTTGGATTTATGCTTTTCCTTCTGAAATTGGCTTTAGAGTTTGTAAGCCATATGGACTTACAATATTACAAGCAATTGGATGGATTCCTCCCGCACTTTAAAAACGAGCAAAAAGAAGCAATTACCAAAGAGGAACTGATTTGCACATCTACTGAAGCAAAGATGTGGAAATGTAATTTTTTTTTTACAACAGTTTATTTTATATAGTTTTTACATTCTTAGTATGGTTCTGCCGCTTGGCTGATTAGTTACTTAGATAGGAAATGAGGACACTTGTTCGTATATCAAGTCCGACCTTGTTAGTGAGTATGGTTTACTAGTTCTTGGGGCTTGAGATTTGATTGTTTGCCAACACACAATCTGCATGACTGGATCCAGTCCCTTTTAAATCCTACACCTTTACCATTTTGTACTAGTGAAAGCAAACACCAGTTCACACTTTGCAATCATAACTTGAAGATGTGAAACTGGAGAAATAAATGGAGGACATAGTAGTGCATTTTGGTAATGTTTTTAGTAGGGTGTTGTGATTTTTTAAAAACCAGGACACCTCAAAATTATTTTGTTAATTTTTGTAAGAGTGTTTCTTCTACCATTTCTAAAGTCATGAGTACTTTCAAAAGAAAAAATTAATGCTTTTAAAAGTTACATGTGGCTTTTCAAAATAAACAATACAAAAATGACGTTATTAATTTTAAAAAATCCTAAATATATCTTTAATTGATTTATAAACCGTTTAATTTCTCTCTTTAAATATATTCTTAATTAATAATGTTTATTTTTGACATTTTATACATTTATAACCACTTATGATTTGTTTTATCAAATAACTAGTTAATTGTTTTTACTACCTATATCAATATAAAAGATTTACCAAATAGAGTTGCTGTGACTTTTCAACAATTATTTTTTCACAGTATGAAAGTCACATTATCTTTTTAAAAGTCATAGCATCATCAAACTCAATCGAAGTGCTAGGAAATATTAAGTAAGGATGGCAATGGGCCAGGTCCGGCCTAATTCGTACTCAATTCAGTGCTAGACCGTAACTATTTTGGCACCCAAATGTATACCCGTTGTGATTTTTTTGGTGGGCATCCCCGACCCGCACATCACTTTTTTTTTTCTTTTACAGAAAATTTGTAAACACAAATTTAAAATTGTGGTGTCTACAAATATAGTCTCACTCATGATTAGATAAGTTGACAATTTTTCTTTTTCTTTGTTTGAAATTGCAACTAATTTGTAGTAGTCAAGGAAAATAAAATTTAACAAGTTGTTTATACATAATTGTGTTGTTAATTAACTTGGACAACAAGCACACTTATATATTTGTTATAGTATCGACTACACAAGTGATCATGAAATCGATCACCATTAACATTTAAGCTAACATAATATATATTAATCTAAGCGAATCATTATTTTTGAGTATTAATTAATGATCCTATACTTAGGAATATTTAAGAAAATATATTTTATAAGTATGATCACATCATGGTTATTTCCATTGCTTATATCATGTTAAGACTAAACAATTAACTAGCAACTAAAGTTTATAATAAATGATTATGCCATATAATGATGAATCATATTCACTTTATTAATAACTGAAAAAGGCTGCTATTACAAGTAATATACCATAGACATCTAATGTTATAATCTTGTAGGGCATACTACTAAAAGCCATATGGCTGAGAGATTTGGTCAATGTTTTTAGGTTACAACAGGCTTAGACTATTGTGTTTTGTGATACAACATAATTTACATCTACTAGTGAATGTACACAAATACAATGTTTAATTAAGCTCTACTACTTAATATATTTTGTATTTGGGTTACAACAGGCTGCTATTATTGGTTTAATTTTATGTTTTCCCGTGGCAATTAGATTTAGGTAGGGGAGTACTGATTGGAGCCAATTCATGCTTAATAACTAAAATCCTAAGTCTCTCCTTTCCTTTCCCTCTTTCTGAATTTCAAGTTTAATTAGTACTTACACTGAGCAACTTATTTAGTGATTGGAAAAACAAGAAAATGAAACGCACAATTGTATTCATTCGTAAAGCTGCTCTGTTGCTTACTATAAGTAGATAATTAAAAGCAATTGCTATAATAATTTCCAATTTCGGTAGGTTCATGGAAGACCTAAAGATTAACTTATTAGAAATGTGGTGAGCACAACACACAAATTAAAGAGGATGAAGAAATTGGAATACTCAAATACAACTTCTACTTTTTTAATTTCAATTTGAAAACATACAATGGGTATTTATAAGACTCATAATAGTAAATCTAAAGTCATACAACTAAATATGCACTAATATAACTTAAACACTCATTGCCCTAGACATTAAGGACTCCAACCCATTAATACAATTTTATTGTACATTAACCAAAAAAAAAAAACTTCCACTAGCACACAATAATTTATAGCCACCCATTATAAGAAATTAACTATCTCTTAAAATCCATTACATCAAAATAACTCACACTTTTCTAACTTCCACTAACAATTTATTATAGGAAAATAAAGTTTATTACTTTCAACACTTCCCTTTAAACTTAATTTTCCTTTCTAACTCCAAGCAATTCTCTCAATCCTTGAAAGATTTCAAATTTAAGTGATTTTGTGAAAATATCAGCAACTTGATCAAGAGACTTAACAAATTTGACTTCCACTTCTTTCTTGGCAATACACTCACGAATGAAATTTGACAGGATTCTTTGCTAAAGCTAGTGCAGACTTGTTATCAACAAAAATTTGGGTTTGATTTTTGTGTGGCTCTTGTAGCTCCTTCAACAATCTTCTTAATTAAATGGCATGACAAATACAAGAGGTAGAAGAAACATATTCAGACATACAAGTTGAAAGAGTAACAATTGGCTACTTCTTTGAAACCCAAGAAATTGTATTATTTTCCATGAAAAATACAAAAAATGTGGTGCTTCTTCTATCATCCAAATCTCCGGCAAAATCACCATCACAATATCCCACAAGATCAATAATATGTGAAAAATAATAAAATAGGTCATAGTTAAGTGTACCTCTTAGGTAGCGAGGAATTCGTTTAGTCGTTTTCATGTGAGTAGAAGTAAGAGATTACATGTAACAACTCACTACTCCAACAACATAAAGAATATTCGGCCTTATGCAAGTCAAGTATCTCAAGCTTCCAACAAGACTTCTAAATAATGTGGGATCTACCTTCTCTCCATCATCATACTTTGACAACTTTACTCCACATTCCATGGGTGTATTGATAGAGTTGCTATCAAGCATCTAGAATTTCTTAAGAACATCTTTTACGTAGCCTTCTTGTGAAATAAAAATTCCACCATCATTTTGTTTCACTTCAAGACCCAAATAGAAAGACATTAGCCTCATGTTAGTCATCTCAAATTTACAAGTCATTTCCTTCTTGAAATCTTCAAACATAGTTGGATTATTTCCTATAAAAATTAGATCATCCACATAAAGGAAAACAAATAAAACATCATCATTTTCATATGCCTTCACATAAAGTGCATATTCACCCTTGGTGCTTGTTTTAGACTATACAAAGCATTTTTTTTTTCTTCAAAACTTTGTTTTCTTGCCTTTCAATTACATAAATCTCAAGTTGTTCAACATAAACCTCTTCTTCAAGAAAATCATGAAGGAAAGCAGATTTTACATCAAATTGATAAATCTTCCAATGCTTATAGGCTCCAAAGGAAATTAACAATCGAATTGTTTATATGCAAGCAACAGGAGAAAATACCTCTTCATAATCGATCTCCTGCTTTTGTGCATAGCCTTTCACAACTAGCCTCACTTTATACTTCTCAACTTCTGCTTTTGCATTTTTCTTTTCCTTGTACACCCATTTCACTCCAATAGCTTTATGATCTTTTGGAAGATTTACTAACTCCCAAGTCTCATTTTTTTCAATAGCTTTTATCTCCTCATTCATTACTTGTCTCCAGTTCTTGTCATTTTCAGCTTCTTCAAAAAACAATGATTCACTATCTACAACAAGACAAAATAAATTAACATCTTCTATCACTTCTGTATTTTCGTAAAGATCAAGAAGACTTCTTGTTTTTGGTAACCCTTCACTTGAACTTTTTTTGATGAAGGAGTTGGTGATAGAGGTAAAGTAATGACTTCCAATGGTGCTTCTATTTCTTGTTCTTCTTCAAAGTAAGGAAAAAAAAATTTATAACTTTCTTCTTCTTGAACATCCCAAATCGCATGTTTCATCTTCATTGAACTCAATATCTTTACTAATTATGATTTTTCCATTCCTTGGGTTATAAAGCTTATACCTTTTGGAATTTGAATCATACCCAATAAATACATACTTCACACTTTGATCATCAAGTTTAGATGTCTCTTGATCTGGCATATGGGCATAGGCAATGCTTCTAAAAATTCGCAAGTGTGAAACATTTGGCTTCTTTCCACTCCAAGCTTCTTAAGGTGTTTGATTCTCCAAACATATGGTTGGCTATTTGTTAGACAAATAAACTGCACAAGATAACTTATGCCCAAAATTCTTTAGGCATATTGTTAGATTTCAATAAGCATCGGGCCATATTAAGAAGTGTTCTAATTATTCCTTTCTACTACACCATTTTGTTATGGTGTCCTAGGAACCGTTAAAGGATGAAAAACTCCTTGTGTTTCACAAAAGATATTGAATCCATTTGAAGTGAATTTGTCTCCTCTATCGAACCTGAAAGATTTAATTACATGACCACTCTCTTTTTCAACAAAAGCTTTAAACTTTTTGGACACTCAAAAGCCTATGATTTTTTTTTTTTTAAAAAAAGAAACCTTTGTTTTGCGAGTATAATCATCAGTGAAAGCAAAAAATAAATATTTTTATCGAATGAGCATGGCTTGATTGGTCCACACACATCAGTATGAATAAGCTGGAGTGGCTTAGTTGCTCTTGTGGCTTCTTTAGGAAAACTCTTCCTTGCATATTTTCTAATGAGGCATGCTTCACACAACTGATTTGGGTGGTCAATGAATGGCAACCCATACACCATTTTCTTATCTCCCAAATTCTTTAGTACTCCAAAATTCAAGTGACCCAACCACATATGCCAACACCATGTTGAATCTTTTGTACACATGTTCAAACAGTTGGCACCATCGGTTTAGAGATTCAAAATAAACATCATGTTTCTTGTCATTGACACCTTAGCAATAAGATTAACATCTTGGTCTCTAAGCCAAATGTTTTTATCCTTCATGTGGATTTCATAACCCTTCTCCAAAAATTGTTCTAAACTTAAAATGTTACTTTTTAATTTTGGAACATAATAAACATCACAAATGAGCTTATGACTAACACCTTTCAAAGAAATTAAAATTGTACTTTTTCCTTTGATTGGAATTTTAAAAGAGTCTCCAAAGATCACAAATCCACTCACTTTTTCATCAATCTCCAAAATTTTGCTTTTGTCCCCACACATATGATTTTTTACACCATTGTCAAGGTACCATGAACTCTTCACCTCCTTTTCATCTCATTTGAATGCTAGCAACAAAGTTGGCTCTTCCACTTCTTCTTTGTGTTCAAGTAGATTAGTATTCTCTTTAACAACATTAGTATTGCGATATTCCGAAGCAAAATGACTAAATTTATGACAATTATAACATTCAACATTGCTCTTGTCATACATTCTCTTATTTGGTCTTGCATAATTTCCTCTTCCTCTTCCACGGCCTCTAGATGATTGTTGGCCTCTTTCTTCATTAATTTTCTCAAAATGATATCCTCCTCTTCCTCTTCCTTCTTTTCCTCGTCCTCGCCCATGACCTCTTTGGTTTCTTTCTTGTACATCATCTTTTTCTTTAAAAGAAACCTTGGGTTGGAGAACTTGTTCAAGCGGCTTCTCCTCCTTCTTCTTAAATCTTTCTTCATGGGCTTATAATGATCTCATGAGTTGCTCAATAGACATGGTCTCCAAGTCTTTCGATTCTTCAATTGCAACAACAACGTAATCAAATTTTGGTTGCAAAGAGCGAAGGATTTTCTCCACCATATGAACATCTTCTACTTTTTCTCCATACCTTTTAATTGGTTGACAATGGCTAGCATTCTTGAAAAATAATCCAAAATTGACTCGGATTCCTTCATATGCAAGGCTTCAAAATCTCCTCTTAATGTTTGGAGTCAAATTTTCTTCACTTTTTCAACTCCTTGGAAAGAGCTTTGCAAAATCTCCAAAGCTTCCTTGGCAGTAGTTACTAGTGCCACCTTCTCAAACATAGACTTAACCAACACTTGATAGATGAGGGTGAGAGCTTGTTGATCCTACTTCCTAGCCTTTTGTAAGGCATCTTTTTGAGCCGCAGACAAAGTAGCTTCATATTGTGGTTGGTCATATCCTTTCTATGCAATCTCTTATGCATCTTATCTACCAAGCAAAGCTTTCATACGAAGACACCAATTGTCATAGTTGTCTTTAGTGAGACGAGGAAAATTGAAATGAGGACATTCTCGTTCCAGTAGACATCTCTCAAACTCACCAAATTAGAGAACCTAGGCTCTGATACCACTTTGTTAGTGTGGTGAGCACAACACATAAATTAAAGATGATGAACAAATTGGAATACTCAAAGACAACAACTTTCTTAATTTCAAATTGAAAATATACAACGAGTATTTATAAGACTTATAATAGTAACTCTACAGTCACACAACTAAATGTGCACCAATATGACTTAAACACCTATTACCCTAAACATTAAGGACTCCAACCCATTACTACAATTTTATTATACATTAACCAAAAAAAAAAAACTTCCACTAACATACTATAATTTATAGCCATCGATTATAAAAAATTAACTATCTCTTAAAACCCATTACATCAAAATAACTCACACCTTTCTAACTTCTACTAACAATTTATCATAGGAAAATAAAGTTTATTATTTTTAAAATAACTGACCATTTTTGTTTTCCATTTTAGTCTATTGTCGTAATAGAGATTGACACAGTGCAATTGTCTGAATAAAGATGTGACCTTTACCTAGGATGCGTCCCTTGTGTTAACTTCTTGTGGTTCAACAATCTAGTTTTAGTGCAAGATTGTAGGTAATAATCTCTTAGATGACAAATGTTCTACAATGGAATCTTGGAACTTTAAAACTAATGGACGAGTTAGTACAATGAAGTACAAACAAGAAAACAAGCCGTGAATAAGGGAAAGAACAATTTTATTTTTTTTATTTTTTTTTATTGTCAAAATCTTGTAAATTCTAATTGTGTAATACTTATGTTTAAACATCAAAGCAACAAGGTATTGTTGATAAGCACTGATCAGTGGCCAATTTCTTTAATAAACCAAATGAGAAATGTCTTATTCATTTGTAACTTGTATTTGTAACATTTTTCCTCAAAATTGGGTAAAACTTCAGTCATGAAAACCACCTGAATTTTTAACTTGTATAAAATGTTCATAAGAAATCTTTGCTGCACCTTTCTTTCTCCTTCCTAGACCTCTAGCACCAGGAAGGATGTGTGGTCTCACAACACTTTTCAAGTTTCATGGCATGTTTCTTTTGCACGTATGAAATGCATCATATTTCTTTTACTAGTATGGTAGCACAAATATAAATAAATTGCCTTGTTATATTAGAGATGTTTGATGTTATTATTATTATTTTTTTCCTTTAGCTACATTTATTCATCTTCAAAATTGAGACTAGCTATTTATGAAAAAAAATGTAGATGAAATACCCAATTACAATGATTCTTACATTTTCTATTCAAATTTGATGTTTTATGGTATTCCTTGTCAAATCTAGATAGTCAACTATATCGTTACAGGTAGAAAAAAAAATCTCATGTTTCCATCTTTTTGGTATGGCCTTGGGCATCACACCAGTGTGATAGGAGTCTTACTTATAGTTTGATCCAAACTGTCCAAAATGAACCTAGATTGACATATGGTTGATTGTTAAATGCTATGCGCCGTAGAAGTCATAAAACTAAAACAAGAATTGTTGTCTATTTGTTATAATGTGATTTGTCATTATCTGTTGACTTGTGCATATTACATCTCATATGTCTTGGTTATTATACCTTGCTGATTATTGACTGACGGTTTATGCTTGCCACATATATAGTTCATTTCTTTTACTAAATTAATTTGAATTATTTATCTTTTTTGAATTCTTTTGTGTTGATTCTTTAGTTTATTCCTTGAGATAAGTGTTACACCCTTGATCCTATGCCATACTCATAAAAATCCCTATTACTTGTGCGGCTTCACTTTGTTTTGCTCTTCGTTAGTTTGTTAAAAAAACTAAATCAAATGCTTGTTTCCTTTTGGGTATTTAGCAGACTAGATGACTCAATTAGAGTTAACAAATGTGAAAAGACTATTATATATAATAAAGGAAGATGCAGGATCACTGTTTCTTCTGCTTGCTAGTTGGAGTTTATTTCCCTGAACTATTAGTATTTGATAGCTAACAGAGTAACTTCATAAGTTCTATTTTATAAATTCCCAATTATTCCCCTAATATTTCTGCTACTTCTATTATTGTTGAACTCCTACTACTTCTTCACTAAAATTTATATGAGGCACTTGCTGACATAATTCTTAATATCTTCAATGGGATTTTGTTTTTTTTGTTTTTTGTATATTTAGGGATTTAAAATGAATACTCAGAATGTATAAAAGATGATGTCATCTCTGTGAATCTGCCTTGGAAATTGCAAAAAGAATAAAAGAAAGGCATAAAAGCTGAAAAAGATTACACTTCTCACAATTCACACACTTGCAGAGAACGGACCATGGGGTGTGAGAGGCACATCATTCTGGGTGGTGTTTAGCATAGGAGTAGCAGTTTCTTTTGAGAAGGTTTATTTTGGTTTTAGTAACTAAGATTATTTTAAGAAGAATTAGATTAATTATGCAAGAAGTTTGTGAAGCCTTGAACATATGACCATCTTAGCTGATAGTTGTTGAGATATTATCGAATTAGATTGATTGTGCAAGAAATGTGTATTTGTAGTACTCAAATCTTTATTATACTAAATGTAATTAGGATGTCATGTTGTGAAAGTATCAATAGTCAAATATTTTTTTTTTCCTAGAAAGATTACAAGGATGTCATTTTATCTATTAAGCAACTTATTAAGCAAAATGTATAAAAAATTTCTTTCTGATTTAGTGCACTTAGGTTTTTTTACAGCCATGCCTAGAGGAGGTCGTGACACCATTCGAGGAGGTTGTAACCCTATTCAAGGATGTCTTGAACCTTCATCTGATATGTCGACATTAGCAGCTTCAACTCCATATATAGCTATAGCTCCATCTCTGTCTACATTTGCAACTTCATCTCTATCTATAGTTGTAGATATTGTTTCGTTACTTGCTTCATCCTCAAATTAGGTTTGGAACCTATCTTACATGGGCTCAGATAATATCTCATCGAATTAGGATTCATACTAACATGTAAGTTACAATTTCAAGTTTAAAAATGATCTTTCTTATTTATTGATTTTTTATGTATTTCATTAATTGTTCTTACACATACTTAATTTATATTGCAGTTTCAAGTCATTCAGATGTCGAGCATGTGATGTATCTTGAACCTCATGTGGAGGACGACATCAGCGAGTGTACAACATCCGGGCACACAGGGAGGGAAGATGTGCAAGAATAAGATTTCATCTTTCCATGATAATGAGGAGGATCGCTCACTCATCCACATAACTAGGAGACATGTAAATAATTTTTATACTTTTCTATTCAATTGTATTTATAGCTTGTTTTGCTTACGTGTGTATATTTCTATTTGTATTGCAAAACATTCATTAGGGACGACCCCATGGACACGAAAGTGGGCACTACCATTTCTGTTATTGTCATGAAGTACATTCTAGGTCCAATTTTCCACTACAAAAAGTTCCCTGATAAGGCGAACGCCTATTACTATAATGATTTTATAGTAAGTACAACTATATTAATTTTTAAGTTTTAATTTCATTTTAATATGTTGTTAAATCAGTGACAATTTTAATTTCATTTTAATATGTTGTTAAATTAGGTGAGTTGGTGGCGAACTTATTCACTATGCATCTAGCTCCGACAGCATAGTTGTTCACCAGAAGCGACTGGTTAGTAATGTTTTATTTAGAAAATATTAGTTATAAATTTGTATTACAAAATTTTTAACTAATTTTGTTTTATATTTTTTGTATAGGAGAAAGAGTTGAGTTAAGAACCTACAGTTATTAGGTTTTCGACCGCACTTATAAGAGAAAGTCTAGTGACTTTGCTGACACAAAGTCGAAAATCATCATTGTTAGTATTGTTTGTCTTTTTTGTTTTACATAGTTGTTTTCCATTGACATAGTTAATTACATGTTTGATTAATTGCAAACCCAATATTTTTTTCATTTGTAAGAGAAGTTTTAAGCTCCAAAGGTGGAGATGGGACAATCTAGCACCGGTCAGCAGGACAATGCTGATACACTAGCTGAGCCTTCCATGAGTGACTCAGGTTTGATTGTGAAAGTAGCAAGCTACTATAAGAAGGATCTCATCTACGATTTTGAGGGTTCTAACAACTCCCAGCAAGTACTGGGAGAAGTTGAGTATGCGACTTCTGCCATCACTGCTCATAATATTAGAACGGTTTCTACTGCATCTCCATCTCCTTTAAAATTCATGCCGGAGTAGATAGAGTTTGTACATAAGTTAGTTAGGAGAGAGCTAGGGTACATTCACCTCTTCAACCATCTGAAAATCAATAATAATACAATTATTTTTAGGCAGACACAAATAATAATAAAAATCAAATAATAGTTGCATCTGTATTTCGACATCTACATCACAGACACAATTGTATCTGCATTTACGTTTCAGCATTTGAAAATCAGACTCTGATACGTGGCTAAAAATTATTGGCATTTATCTATTACGTCTTCCACGCAGATGCGGAAAGACATATGCAGAATTCTATGCAGACACATAAAATTGAATTTAATTTTAGAGTTATTACATTTGTTTATTTCATCTAAACGCAAACACAAATGATTAACTCTATTTGTATTGTCTCTTTCTGCGTTTGCATTTGGCAGACAAAGATAAAGCTATTTCTTATAGCGGACCAAGCTCATTCCGGTGATTAAGTTCAACAGCTGTTTAGACTTGATCAATATTAGCAAACACTTGGTGACAGTGGAAGGTGAAAGACAATTAGCGAATATGACATTGCCAAGATTTGTGGAGTTTAAGTCAAGGTGAATTGTTAAAAATACATGAAACTTCATGAATATCAAGTAGCCATAGAAAAGTCTAGAAGTTGCATCTAGATTTATGTAGAATTCTATAAGTTGGTCAACAAGCCTAGAATATGTGAAGGCAGCTAACTAAGCCTATAAATAGGCAACTAAGGTCATTGTTGAAAGATAATTCTATAAGCTGCAAACTATCAAGAGAAAGCTAAAGAGAGAAAATTAGCAAGAATTTATTATAGAAAGTAGAGAGCTTGCTGAATTTTTGTGAATTATAAGTTTTGGTGTAATTAGGTTTCGGGTTTGAGTGTGAGAGTATTATGGTGCTATAGTTCTTCACTTGTTAGCGCACTTACTTCATGTCATATTCTTTATCCTTTCTGTAGCTTCAAGGTTCATTTTTTTAAAAATGTAACTCGTATTTGAATTAGCTTCCAGGTTCATTTTTTTAAAAATGAAACTCGTATTTGAATTAGCTTCCACGTTGTACATCATAGTTACTTGTGATAGTTAAATGCCAATTATTTTGCTCTAGTGGAACCTCCTCCCTCTTTAAAAACAAAGTAGTAAGTTAAGAACAGCTAATTCATGTCTGTGCATATTATATAGACAGTCTCATTGTTATGAATCAAACCTTCATTGCTGAAACTTATGATGGAATCTACACTCTCTTGGTCACATTAATGTTACCCCATTATTTTCTTTATTCTTTTTATCAGCATATATTGAACTGTTGCATCAAAAACAACTAGAATTAGGGCAGCAACAAGAACTGATAGAGAATTAATCATATTGTGTGCATCAAGAATAGGGACATGAGAGTTCAATTTAGCAGGGAGTAGGATCTAGTGGAATGGGAAAACCAGCTTGGAGGATTAGACCCAAATTAATGATTAACATTGGGTTTCCAAGTAGGATGAACCATAATTAGGAATCACAAGAGGCTGATTCCTACATTCCAAGCAGGTTGAAAAAATTTCAGGTACTCACCAAAAAGCTACGTCTAATAGCCTTAAAGAACATTGTGGTGTTTTTCAGATATGTAGCGCTAGCAAATATCATATCTATTATGCTGAATTATGGTGTGACAGTGGTCAACTCTACACCTTACATCATATTGCATAGTGTTGCCCAAATTATGATTGCATGCTGCTATTCCTACCTATAGAAACAAAAGAAAATTTCAATTTTTTACAAAAATAACTTACAGAGGACTATAGGAAAAAAAAAAAAAAAAGCCTTTAAATAAGAGATATTTAAGCACCTGGATGAAAAAAAAGAAAACTAGATATCTAAGAGCAAAGAAATATCAGTAAGTAGAAGAAAGGAATTTTAATACCAATACAAGAAAGAAAATAACAACCTACACATAGAACACAAAACATGAAGGTCAAGAAAATGATGAAGCACTGTAGAGTTGTGAATTCCAACTAGCCCTTTCTAAGTCCGACGAGAGATTGTGGAATCCACTAAATTGAGAAAATTAGGTGTGAGAAGTAAATGTAGATACAACAACTGTTAGAAATATTGGAATAGATACAAATAGTTTAGTTTCACATAAATATGAATTACAACTTGGGGTAGATACAAATAGTTTAGTTTCACATAAATATGAATTACAATAGTTGAATGACATAACAATTAAAGGTTATAAGATGGAAAAATAGTATCACAAAATCATACACTAGACACTATCCTTAAAGGTTGATTTCCATCCTCTTAGAATATATGTCACACCCTCATGTGAAGGTATGACTGGTCGGAAGAATAGATACCCAAACTTCTGTGACCCTGAATCCACAATGACCAAACACAACTGACTTTTATACAATTTATAGTTAAGACCAAAAAAAACCTATCTGAGTCAAAATACAAACATAATCAGGCTATGAGACATAAATATTTACTTTCAGTTCGGCAGAGATTCCAAATAAAGTAGTTCTTGCCCAACAACATATACACCAATAACCTGGTATAATTCACGATTAAACCGTAATATCAAAATACTCATAGGAGTTCTGCTCCTAACCACACTTTGAATTACCATAGTTAATTCAATATACACAACAAAACATAACACCTAAAATGACTGCAAGTGTTGCCCTATTAGCTTCAAGCATGTGACTTCAGGATGTACCTTACCGCATTAGTATCAGTAGGTAACAAATCTTGACACAGCGAACTAGATTTTTCCTGATACTAAAAAAAAAAAATCACAGAAGAAGGAATGAGTCACAAAGACTCAGTGAGTAAATCACGTACCCAGAGGGTACCAGCATCACCCAACACATATATCACTAATTAATCTCATGTCTAAACTTATTTCACTTGTATTTACTTATACTTATCATACAACCACTATTCATATATTTCACATTTTTCAATATAACAACCAATTGATGCAAAACAATCAAAGCACACAAGCAAGCAAAGGGCCAACGAGTAACCCAGCCCCGCACAACAGTATCACCCCCTACCGGGCATTTACGCGCCTGCACAACAATTTAATCTCCGTACACAATCCATCCCACCGGGGCTGAGCACTCAATTTAAAAGAAAACATTTATCAGAATCAGAATTTCTCATGATTTTAAATTAGGGTATCCTAGGTGCACCTGGATCTTAATTTCAGAAATAAAACTCATTTTCTAGAAAATGTTCACGAGTTGGCCCTTATCAAACATAAACAATGTCAACACAGTAACCAATATCAAGCAAACATTATTTAAGCAAATTACTGAAATACTCTACTAGTTTACTTTTCATATATCACACATATTCAAATAAACATATAATTGTATATAAGAATCTAACAACTAAAGAGTACGTAATTCACTCACAGCTCAAGTACGTGGTTCGACAGTCCGTCTAGGCTGTGATGGTGTCGAAATATTCTTGACACGCTCTGAAGCTGAAAATCATAAATTCATTGGTTACTAATTAATCATTCAAAAATTAATTTTACGATCTCTTAATCGTACGTGATTATATCTAATATGCTTCTTAAACCTAGGTTAATTACTTCAATTTATTCACTAATTAAAATTCTATAACTTATGTTAATCTAGTCAAATTTTATTTATTTAATATTATTATCATTGTTAGTATTTTATATATATATTAAACCAAGCTCACGGCCTGATTTTCCCCTTCCCTGCCGTGATCTTTCTCTCCAAAATTCCATCACTAGACAAGCCAATCCACTTATATTTTCCACCTCTACTGTTCATCTCTTTAACCCTCTGTTTGCGCCCCCAATTACACTCACGGCTTGCTCTGGCAGTAGCTCCCAGGCAGCCTATGCAACACCAAAGAACAACCACCATCAAACCATGCGCCAAGGAAGAAATCACTACCCCTGAAATTTTAATTTTCCATGCCTTCCCCTGTATATTCCTTGGCTGTACCAGCCCTTGGATAGCAACACAAAACAGGGGAGGTAAAAGCATGGCAGTAAAACTACCTTATACCGTCCCCTCAACCAGCCATATACCTTCCTTGTTCCAACTAAACCAATTAATCACCACTCACACATGAAAGGAAAAGAAAGTCCACGCAAGGGTTTAAACAAAATCAACACATTCAACACCACAACAGAAAAAATCAGAAATCAGGATAGCTATCCCACCTACAACAAGAGAAGAAATAGGAAGGAGCTGCTACCCTTCACCCCTAGGCCTTCAACCCTTTCATTTGTGACCAACGTTCTCAGTTGCAAGTGAAAAAAAAATAGGCAGAAGCTTGGTTGATCTTCACTATGGCGGTCATGGAACTTGATGAATGAAGATCGGCCAATCATAGGGAGGAAAGGAAAAAATCTGAAGTAATAAAATATTGAAAAGAAAGCTACCTACGTAATATACTAATAAGTACCTCGTGCCCACAACTATATAAGTGTATTTCAAGTCTTCTAATTTATATATATATATATATATATGTCAAGTCTTTGTCTCCCACTTCCTTTTATTATATTTATATATATATATATCAATTTAAAATTTCCTAAAAATATCTCCCTTTTAACATAAAATTTAAGTTCTAATCACTCATCTATCTAGATGTGAGTATTAATTTTATAATTATACATATTAGTTTAATGAGATTGTTCTTAAATTAAATTCACATATAATTTTTTATTTATTTATTATAATTAAATCAACTAATAATAATCTATATATATATATAAAATAATTACGTACAAAAATTCTAACACATATATTAAATTATCGAGTTATTACAATATATCCTGATGCACAGAGTCAAACAAGCTAACCTTTTAGAATTAGATTGTCAATTATTCTCTAACCTTTGTACACAAGATTAAAAATCTCAATGAACAGTTACAACTCTTAGTAAAAAATAGAGGAGAATATGAAGTAAAAAAAAAATTGAGAGTAATAATATTAGAATGATTATAAAATGGTTGTATATTAGTTATAGTCACGTACTCTCTTTAATTTAACAGTAATATTCTAACAACTATATTGAAAATAAATTTGTAATATCCAAATTAATTTTACAAGAACAACCACAGAAGTGTCAGAAGCCAAGAATATTTATAATACAATAAAATGAAGAAAGCACCAGCGGGCCTCTTTTGACGTTGGGATTAAGAGGTGAATTAATTTCAAGAAGAAATACCTATAGATATCAACACCTTTTCTTGATTCGAAGAAGTAAAGGAAAAACATAAATAAGAAAAGTGATTCAAATACCATAGATTGAAGAAGAAAAGATACAGGAAGAATCTTAACAAAAAATATAATACAAGAAGAAAGAAAAGAATAGAAAGAATGGAAGAACTACATACATATAGAACCAGGACGCAGAATTCAACCAAGGGAAAGGACGATATATTTTCAAATTTCTGTAAATTTGAACTAGCCGTTTTAAAAATGTGAAGGGTGTGAATCCGAATGTGTATTCACTGGCATGTGGGCAGTTGCTTTAATAGTTTTTGATATTTCATTTCAAGAAAAACTAGTCTTAGTTCGATTTATTTATGAAATATGTAATTTTAAATTATATTTTTGAGTTCATCTAATAAATAATTTTATTATTTTAAATTTGAACTTTTAAAGCTCGTGATTCTAGATTGTTTAATATTATATATTTTAAAACATTTATTTGTTTATTTTTTAGTTTGGTATAAATTTTTTATAGATTTCAATAAATTATTTACTTAAAAAATTAATATAAAAGACATGAAAGAAAAAAAAAAACCCCACCAATCCCATGTGAATTGCAGCTTGTAGACCCATCGGTGCTCCTATAATTTTGAATCGCTTACATATCAATTTCCTTTTGGTAAATGAATATATTTTATAGAATTAAATATTTGATGCACCTTATATTTAATTTAATATGATTAATTTTTTGACATTTTTCATTTGTACTTCTGGGTTCAACTATATCTGTAAGAATTTTATAAATTATATTATCACACATATAAATTCAATAATTTAAATTGCAATGCTCATTTCTTAGAATATCTTGTAAATTTTTATTTTTATTTAACATATTTGGAAAAGGACAAGATGAATATGACAATAAATATGGTTCTTAATAATGATTTGTAATAACAACTATAATTTTCAATTTTCATCAGCTGAATAACTCAATTATGATTGAAAGCAACAATGACATCAATTGTTTTTTGATGAATAAAAAAAGAAAATTCAACTAATTATTGCATTAAAAATATTACTTTTTTATAGAATTATTTTCTATTTTATCTTATTTACTTTTTATGATTATATTTTATAGTTTTTTTTAATTTTATTTTTCCATTTATCTTGATAATGTCTAAGATTATATTTTATTTACTTATTGACAAAATAAATTACTTTGTTTTATGCACTTATTGACAAAATAGATTCCTTTTCAATTTGATATAAATTTATTTGTTTTTATTTTTCTCGCATTTAGGATGTTTTACTTTTACAACGTTTAGTTTTATTTTATTCTTATAATGAAAATCTCAGCAAATTCATTTATTTATCATTTTTTGGTTGATTGAATGAAGTTGATCATTTGAGACTATTTTCGTAAACATTATTTCATTACAATCACAATCCTATGAATTATTTTTTTTCTTTTATTCGTTTGGTATGTTTTTAGTCTCGGTATGCTCATATGAACATCAAACCCACTTAGGGCTAGTATATGGTACTCATAAATAATTTTTGCAAGATAATACAAAATTCATAAATAAAATGATTTAATTAATAAAAATAAGATAAATAATAAATCACTCTATTTAAGTCAAATGGTAAAAATACCATCTATATCACATTAAGTAATAAAAATTTAACTGTAAATAAATAAATTATTAATATAAAATAAATGATTACATATAATAAATAATTAAATAGAAATTATATATATATATATATATAATTGTAGCAAATAAGTTCATTTAGTAAAATAAAAAATAAAAAGCTTCCATATCACATTAAATAATTAAAATAAAATGTATAAAATAAATTATATAGATATAGATAAATAATTAATTCCTATAATATATAAAAAAAAAAATTTATATTACCTAAAGAATATAAATAAAACTATAATAAATAAATAGTTTTTTATATATTTGTCGTCTCTCAAATTTACATGCTAATAGAAGAGGCACATGAGAGTGAATAACTTAATCTTAATACAAGAATACGTTGCAAAAAAAAACTTGATACTCTAGTACCCGAGAAATTTTTTTACACATTTCTCTTGAAAAAAGTATCTAAGCTTATGCGGGGATACTAATATGACAAAAGAATCTTATTTATTGTCGGTAGAAGAAATCGAAAAAAATATCTACACACATAAGAGTGGGTGCGGTGATACTAATAAATTCTAAAACTCATAGCTATGCGTTGCTATATACATTCTAATTTTACAATGAGCTCAATTGATTCCTTTCAAATTCCCAGAAATAAAATCTGCAAAATCATAACTATAAAATTATTTGTTCATTTTTTTTTTCTAAGTGAGATATTTTTCACTTTTTTTATTAAAGGATTTTTCATTCTCTTTGAAATAGCAATATTTTAAAAACATCGGACTGGATTGACTGGTTGTACCGTCACCCATAAGACAAATTGAATCGAGTTGAACCAAAAACTGTTTTGATGATTGGACCAGCCAAAATTATAAAAATAGAAATAATTGATAGAATCGGTATCAGTTTTATTGAACTGAACCAATTTTTTTTAAAAAAATTATAATTTGCATTAAGGATTACTAAAATACTTATAAATTATATTAAAATTAGTGAAACAATTATATTTTATTTTAATGTTGTATTTATTATTTGAATATTGTGATGCACAATAAAGTAATTAGTTGTCTTATTAACTATTAATAAATATATTTTACTATTTGTGATATGATTTTCTTATTATTTAATGAAAGTTAAATTATTATTTTTTTCTTGTGTATTTAGTATTTAGTATTTATAGTTAATATAATATGTATAATATTTGAAATATATAATTAAATATAGTTATTGACGTCATTTGGTTCAATTCCTGATTAGTTGAACTAATGACATGCACACACTAATTCAATAGTTATGATGGCTTTCCAAAACAATATATTAAAACTAAAAACATATGTGGAAAATAATTAAATTCATCGCTCTCTGTATGAATAGGTTGGTGGGAGGTAAAATAATTCAGAGTTCTCTATTTTTTTAATTATTTAAAAAGTAAGAGGTAATTGTATTTTTCTAATAAAAATGATAAATAGTTGTCAAGATACTTAACAATAAAATAAGAGATGTAATTTTTTGTATAATTAGAATAAGACGTCATAAGGATAAAGATGAATCGGTAATAGAAGAACTCTATATATATATATATTTATCAATTTCTCTCTTTTATATTTAAGTTTTTATTTTCAATATTTTCTTAATCATTAGGAGAATTTTTGCCTTCCAGTAAAGTAAAAAAAAAATTACTTTTTTTTCCAGTTTACAGTCGAATTCTTTCTTTTTTCTTATTAATTTTTTTGGCTTGTAATTATTTTATTTCTCATTGATTCAAGCTAACTAAAAAATCCTATCATTCTTTTAACTTAATTATTTTCTCTTATTTGTATGATAGTAGTAAATATAAAAAGTATTTAATAAAAAAAATATATATAGAAATATGTACCCATTCATAATTGATTTTCATTTTGTTTATAGAAATATAATTTTTTTTTTCTATATTTCAATTTAGAACCTTGTGAAATCAATAAAGTGAAAATCAAAAGATTATTATTTTTATTCTGAAGAAGGATATAAAACTCTACAAAAACACTAAATTTTTTTAATAAATATTCATGCAAAATGAAAAGAAAAAGGAATTAAAAAAAAGTGATCCTTCAATCATTGTACAGTTAGTATATCTATAGACATAACCACTATGAAATGAATGTTTTTTTTTAAAAGTCATGAGTAACAATAGTGACTACACATAGGAAATAAGGAACCCATGAAAAAAAGATGTGATGAGAACACCAAATACTGCCGAAAATATGAACATTTTAAATTTTAATGTTGAGATTGGAGAACCATAGGAATATATGATCAACCAAATAAACATTATTATAAATAAATAAAATCCATAAGAATGTATTTTTTTCCTTGTGATTTTCTATGCTATCTTTCTCCTAATATCTTATGCAGATTACACATAGATGAATGAGAAAGAATGTTAATAAAATTAGATAACTGATAATAAAGGAATAAATGGCGTCCATATACAAATTTTAACCTGAAATCACAAATTAAAGGTATTAAACGTTAATGGTACATAGCAGCTTATGAAAAAATAATAATAATAATAGCATTTTAACTTTACAAATGAGATTATGATGAATTCAAAAGAATTTTCATGAATTAGTCAGTATCTAAATTTTCACAAATCAATTTTTAAAATCTGATGATTGAAAGTTCAACCTATATTTTCTTAAATTCCCTAAATATCTATAATCATTTGCAAGCCTAATAAAAAATATATATAGAACCACATAATAAAAAAAAAACAATAAGAAGACAGATTGTACTGGTGTGATAGTTTTAAAATTCATTATTGACAACGGGTGTTTTTGCTTCTTTAATCATATAATAATCAAAATCATCCAAGATGAAAACTATATTTTCTAGAAATTTTCTCTAAAATAACCTTCGTAACCGAAGTTTCATTTTAATTTTTGGCATAAAAGTAATAAAATTCAATCTCTGATTCATTCATAAAGATATAATTAGTTTTCGCAAAAGTTGTACAACTCAATTATATTATATTGAATTAAAAACATGTTAAATAGAAAAGAGAAAAAAAAGATAGAAACCTAAATGGAAAAAACATAAATTATAATAAGAGACACCAGATAAAAAACAAAAGAAAATAGAGAAGAGAATTTTTAGACTCGAGAGGCTATTGGAAAACTATAAAGCTATAGAGATTTGTTTAGCCCAAACCAAAGATCCGTCAGAGGTAGTAGAATCGACTGGCTAGTGTCTAGGGTACCATTTTGTCTCTCAACTCTCTCCCACCATCGCCACTACGAAGAGGACGACTACGACGGCCGTCTCACTACCTGCCCAGTTTTGATCATCCTCAACTTCAAGGTTAATTCTCAAATTCATCTCTCTCTTGGAATAAATTGATTTTGCAGGTATACTATATGTTTCCAGTGTTATTTTGCTGATTTCAATTATTTTTCACACTTTTAACTAAATATTTTCTTATTCTATGGTTTGTTATAGTTTTCTGACTAATGCACCCAAATTATTTGTTATCTGGCCGATGAGTATTTAGCTATTTTACTTAGTTTGTTCTTCTTTTTTTTTTTTTTTTCGATGTCTTTGCTTGAGGAATGTTTTCCTCTAAGTTGAGGAGACTCAATTTTCTTTTCTTTTTTTTAAAATTAATTTCATGATCTACTGCATTTTTCTCAAAAGAGAAACAAATATTGAAATTTGAAATTTTCAATGGTAATCTTATTATTTTATTGCGTTACTTGCATGAACATTGCAGTAATTATTTTTATTTTATTTATGTGGCATAGAAGTTCCCTGTTAGTGACTCGGTGCATTTGAAAGGAGTTAGACAGGTAGAGGGAAACTATGGAGAAAGAGGATTTACGTAGCTTAACATAACTAGTTTGGGATTTGAGGCTTAGACCTTAGTTCAGTTGAAACTCCCCTGCCCTGGAAATTTAATGTCCAGAAAGAACTTTAGGAACTTATTTCTGTATGATATTTTGTATAAAATATAAAACTCTAATTAACATAACTAGCAAAAAATCTTCTCATGAATTTTTATGTATGAGTTTGGTGATATATCTGTATGTTTCGAATGTTACTTAGGTAGATTGGCCTCTGCATTTAGCTTATTTCAATTATTTTTCAAGGATAGCCAATCTCTAAGAAGTACATAAAATCTCGGGAAAAGCAAGCAGGAGAAGCCGCGAAGGAAGAAGAGGTTCAAACAGAATGTCTGAACTGAAGAAAAGCACAAAGGTATCAGCAAATGGGGCAGATTGGTCGTCAATTCAAGCTGATATTTTGTGTTTGATAGCTGGGAAAATTAACTTGATGGAAGGATTATGTTAGGCTTTGTGCAGTGTGTCGGTCTTGGTACTTGATTGCAACTGATTATGACAAGGAAAAAAAGAAGTTGGATTTTACTATCCCTTTTTTACTCCTCAGAGAGGATGATACAGATATACATGTCCCTTCCATGCGCATCTTTGACAGCCTTGCCTCCAGAAAGAGCATTGTGGTTGACTTGCCAGAGGCCACCGGAAGGAGGTGTTGGGGCCTGGGGGTCCCCCTTTGGTTGGCTCGTCACTTTCGGTGGTAAGGATTTAGAATTCAGTCTCGTCAATCCTTTTTCAAGAACCAGCCTTCCCCTCCCCTCACTCCAGACCTTGATCGCCATTGATGAGTATGATCCCAACAAGTGTTTCACTAAGGCATTCTTGATGGCGAGCCCCAGCTCCCTTGATTTCCTGGTACTGGTACTAATCAATCCATCTGATATCTATACTAACAAAGAGGACTTCATCTTAGGGTTTGCAAAACCCGCCCAGGACAAGGCCTGGTCGCTCATCGAAGGTCTGTTTCATTTGCATGACATTGTTTCTTTCAAAGGGAATTTATGTGGTGCTGGAAATGATATTAATGGTAATACGAGGATAGTCCAGATTCAAATTAAACAGCGGAGGCCAGTTGGATTTTCAACTCCATTAAATCTACCAGGTATAGATGATCAGGCCCATGAAAAGTATTGTTATATTGAGAAATATCTTGTGGTTTTGGATGGGGAGCTCTGTTTGGTTCTTCACTTTATCATCATGCTTCCTATCCTTAGTACTTTGTATTTTAAGATTCTCAAAGTTGATATGTCTACAAAAAAATGGACTCCTGTCCGGCTACTTGGCGATCAATGCTTGTTTCTTGGTAATAACTACACCTTCACCTGCAAGGGCATTCCTCCCCTTTTTGAGCAATTCAAGAGGGATGCAACGCCTGATAATTACAGAAGCAACTACATATACTACGGGCATGATGATGACTTGTATCCCCTAAACCGTGATGTGGGAGTCTTCGATATTAAGCATCGTGTCCAGATCTGCAGAAATTTAATTGCGCCAAATACAAATCCTCCAGTTTGGATCACACCATCTCTGCAGTAAGCTATATATCCTATAAATATTGGCAGTAAATAAAGATAACAATCTTTCTCATTTTAATTTCCATCAATTTATTGATTTACACATTTGTGTCATAAGTCTATTATCTGTTTCTTTTAGTTTGTCGGATCAAAGAATTTGATCAGCCTAAAAGATGTAGTGGTCAGCTTGGCTCTTAAAATTTTTATGAAAGGTCAAGTCTCATCCTTTTTAAATTTGTGCTATATTTTGGTGGAATAAATCCACTGAAAGACTTGTATGCCACGCCTCTTAATATTCAACCTGAGATGTTAACTTGAGTAACTATGGTGATAGAATCTGAGAATTGAGATAGGTGTTAGAAATGTTGACTCAATTATATAATGCCAAGTAATTTATTCTCTTAATATTTTATTTTTTGTTGTTACATTTTTCCAGAATAAGTGAAGGGTTGGGAAAGTGGAGTCTTTCAAAGTATTGGCTGAAAGAGAGATAACTACAAAATCATCTGCAGTCATGTTATATATGTATATACGTGCGCTCGCGTGTATTTATGTATTATGTGGTTCTTAAACTTTTTAATTTTTCATATTTTGGATAATTTGTACCGACTGGGAAGATTGTAGTTTTGTGCTGTTGAGTTACAAACTTACAATGGATGTCTTTTATATTGATATATATATAAGAGCTAAAAGCAACAGAACAAACACAACTTCGGAGCTCACCGTTCTAAAATGTCCGATGCTATATGTTTCTCGTGACACTAGTTCTTGCTTAAACACCGAAATTTGAAATATGAACTTTTTCTAGATATCTGTTTGAAAATTATATCGGACAAGTGAGGCCTAAAAAGAAGTAAGCAATACTGAATTCAAGGACGATAGATGGGAAGGTCGTGTTAGCAGAAGCAAAACTTGGTGGCTTCTCAATTTGTAGTATTGCAAAGATAGCCATGACAATAGCTGGAGTACCATGTGCTAGGGAGATTAGGCAGCATGAAGCAAAGGGCTGTTGAACACGTCTGGTTTGATTTCATCAACAAGCTCAACTAAACTTCTACCATAACTTGCCAGGTATTATTTTATTTGATCTAACCAACTTGAGCCGAAAACAGTATAACACAAATTAACTCCCAAGCAGACATCTGTCTCACTGCAGTCAAGTTGTGGGCATTGGTTGTCTAAATTACAAATAGTAGACGTTCTCACTTTACATCACCATCCCTCCATCAATAGTGAGTACCTGGAACACAGCAATATCGGTGTTACTGAGCCACTTAGCAGTGAAATAGGGGAAATTCATTTGCAGTATAGTGAAATATTAGGTGGGTGGTAGTCACAACTAAAACTTGACTAACAAATTAGAACAAGAAAAGTCCTCAAGGTAAAAGTAAAAGTAAAAGAAAATTCTCAAACCTGTCCAGTGATGTAACTGGCTGCAGGATTGAGAGCCAAGAATTCTACCAGTCCAGCAACTTCTTCAGGTTGGCCGAATCTTCCTGAGTCCAATGTGAAAAGAGTAAGTCACTAATCCTAACAGAACAATTCAAATATCTTCCAAAGATTATCCTGTTTTCTGGAATATCTATAATAACTAATGAAATTGTATTATTTTTCTTGCCTAAAGGAATCATCTCCAAAATCTTTTTCTCGAAGTCATCTCCTAGCTTGGCAGTCATGTCAGATGCAATAAACCCTGGGGCAACTGCATTAACCTGGAACGAAACACCGAGTTATCTTGAATTCCATTAACAGCTTCTAATCTATTCGGAACTCCGGTTACAATTACCATTAAAATTTACACAGGTTTCAAAGATTTTACATTGATATTTCTGCTAGCATATTCCTTTGCTACAGTCTTTGTCAGGCCAATTACCCCCGCTTTTGCAGCACTATAATTGGCTTGCCCAACGTTGCCAACTAGACCAACAACTGATGCTATATTGACTATCCTTCCCTGCAAAAACAAAAACACTAGTTGACTGAGATATGGAGGTGAGAGCACAAGGAACCTCAGTAAATATTATATACTATCTTGTAAATCGTGGAATATAATAGAGAGAGAGAGAGAGAAAACAAATTTGGATATACTGTAGAAATTCATTGATCTTTAAGATACATAAGCAATAGATAACTTAATAGAAACATAAGGAATAGTAACTATTTAACATCTTCTTAAATGATTAAATAATTGAAATGACAATATCACCTTTTTCTTCTTCATCATAATCTTGGCTGCAGCCTGCCAAACAATATAAGAAATAAATTTTGGAACATAGCCCAAATAAGAAATTCAGACTAATCTATTGTAAACTAGTTTGTAGAAATGCATACCTGTGTGCAAAGATAAACACCTGTAAGATTCAGATCAATAACATCCTGCCATTGAGATTTCTTCATTCTCATTAACAAAACATCACGAGTAATTCCTGAAACCAGGATATGATAATTGAGGGATCAAAATTGATATAAGAACATCTAAAAAGGAGCTAAAATATAAATTACCTGCATTGTTAATCAATACATCAATGGTTCCCCAAGCATTAACAGCCTGCAGATTTTAAAATGATGAAGCATGCAACAAGCAGCTATGACATCAAACTAAATGAAGGTAATATTTTCTTACAGTTTTAATCATTGAATCAACATCAGCTTCATTAGAAACATCTCCTCCGAAAGTAAGAGCTTGTCCACCAGCTTCCTCAATCTGCAAGAAAAAGTTAAATAAATCATCTACAGTCAGCATTAGACACAGAAAAAAGCGTGCAGCAAAATTTTCAGGAAAGTCAGTCATAAACAATTTTTTTCATCAAGTTCACCACTTTTGAACCACGACTATTCTTTAAAAAAGAATTACGTAAACAACAAATCACATAGAGTAAAAGATCTGCAAAAGCGACAACCAAAAGAAAAAAAAGTGTCAATGACTTTCAGCTGGCAACTGAGGTGCAAAGTCATATCGGTTGTCTTCTTATATGCAAATTATTGTATTATAAATATACACTTAGCCACAAGGATTGTATGTTAGTTGCAATGTAAAGTGCTAGGGAAACATATTTTCCTTTGATTAGAGAAAGTTATAACATAAAGTGCCGGTAAGATATTTTTCAGTTATAATTAGGCAACTATCTACCATCAACTTTAACTATTAAAATTTGATAAGTTAAATTCCCAGTATTCATTGACATATTAACACATAGAGGGAACACACTTAACATTTGTGTATAAAAGGTAGTACATATACAATTGAAGGAAAATATGTTTCCCTATTTTTATCTGTGTATAAACCATAGCAGAAGTACGAAGAAATTCTAAAATTCTTTTCCATAAGAAAATTTATTCATGCTGCAAGCTGTATGTCACAGCCACCGGCAATACATACACTTTAGTTAAATATAAAACCTGAGATAAAGCATGTACAGAAAGGCCCCAAAACCAACATTTATGTGGATTCTAAAAGGTGCTGCCTTCTACCTGTTTAGAAACTTCTTCAGCCTCCTTCGATGACCTTGCATAGTTAACCAGGACCTGTAAAATAAAATCCACAATCATCACTTGCGAGATTAACAGGTAAATTTGGAGAATAATAAACAGCTCAGTCTGAGATTTTGTAAAAGATATTGCAAAATCACGCATGGGAGACTTCAGGGAGACTAAATAAAGAAAAAAATTTAATAAAAAGCGGGAAAATGCTAGTGACCTAGAGCTACTCTTAAAGTGTGGAAGTTAAAAAAAGAAAACCTTAACCAAAAGATTACTCTTTTGAACAAACCCACACCCCGGAGTCCCAACTTGCACCAGTTACCCCAAACCAGTTTCTATATTCCAATTCTATATAAGTAATTTTGTTGTCCATATACGACTATCGTAGAAGCTCTTACACAAAAGGAAAGAGGGCAATCATTTCTTTCTCATATCTAGTAAAATGAAAAATATGAGCGAACCTTACAACCTGCTTTCCCAAAGACAATGCAATTGCCCGACCAATACCTCTAGAAGCTCCGGTAACGATCACAACAGGAGCTTCCACAGCTTGGGTTGCTCCAGTTTCTAACTTGCTCGAGAGTAGCAACCTGGGCTCTTATACCTGCTGTCGCGGTTTCAAATGTGTAAATGTGTGAGCAGTTATCATCAGAGAAATTCAGCTACTATTGTTCCATGGTGAAAAATAAAGAAACTCCAAAACAAAAACGGGACAAATTTTCCTAACAGTATAAGCCAAATTCCCAATATCCAATTTATCTTTATGATTGATATACCAATTAGAGAAATTGAAAAGCATAATAAAAAGCAACAAGCCAGTTTTAGCAAGACAATATAGAACTACTTTTCTAGTTTTCAGCTGCTGCTAACAGTGAAAATTTGGCTTCCAAAAATGGAAGACACAAAAAGTGAGGTGCTCAAAACAAAACAAAACAAAAAAAAAGTCTAATGCAAAACGGGGAAGTCCATACCAGACGAGCCAAATGAGCTCTTCGATCTGCATTGAAGACCAAAACAAGGACGGAGCTGACCCGATTCGATTCCACTAACTTGAGAGCATTGCTGAAACTGACCGACTTTCCTGTTACTGATACCCGAAAAGCCAGCGGATTTGAAAGCCACACAGTTTGATCCGGCAAGAGAAGCCATGAAAACTCTTCTAATCTTCCTAGCAATGAAAATTGAAGAAGATGATGAAAAATGGGAAGCTAAGCCTAAAATAGTAGCCAGATATGAATCCAAGAAAATGCTTCGATTTTATACAAACCCAGAAAAACAACCGTTTGTTTGAGTTGCTTTGGGAGCTCCGGACGCTGTTTTAAGAGCGGGCGATGGAAACCAAGTCTACGTGAGAAATTTTTAATTACGATGTTGCCCTAAACATAAACTTATCGTACACCCTTTGATTAAGGGCAAAACTGTCAATCCGTAGTGGGTCGTTTGTAATTACGTGACGATGAAAATTAGTTAGTTGGATCCACCCTGCCAAAAACCGACCCACTCGACTATTTACTACTCTGTGATCCTCCCGAGTCCTTAATCTCTTCTTAAACCGTTAAACCCCTTCTTTTGTGCTCTCGACACTGCATGAATCATATTTATAATATTTACATGTATATTCATCAATTATTTATATATATATATATCAAAAATTTATAATTATTAAAAAATAATATTAAATGTTAATGATAATAAATAAAAAATTAATTTATAATATAAACATATTTATAAAAAAAATAGACATGGAAGAAGAATTAACACAACAATATTAATTCATAGCATTTTATTAAAATTTTAATTTATAAAATTGAAAGAATTAAAAAATATATTATAATTATTTGTAACTTATTAAATAAAAAAATTTAAAAATAAATCTTAATTACTATTGATATATAGTTATTTACAAATATTGATTTATTAATGTTAAAATATAGAAGAATTAGAAAAGAAGTAAAAATGATAATAATAATAATAATCTATTTGAAGTGAAAATAAAAAAATAAAAAAATATCTATTTAATAATAAAACTAATAAAAGTATTTAAGAAAAAAAAAATTTCTTTCACTAAACCACTTTCATATTCATTAACAAATAGATAAATCTGACAAAAATAATTTAAATTCATAAATTTATAGAAAATAATAATAATTCTTAATATGGAAGAAGAATTAAAAGTTAAAATAATAATATAATCATTAAAAATATACTTTTAAAATTTTTTAAATTTATAATTAAGAAACAATAATTCCTAAATTTCATCAAAAGAACTAAAAAATATTATAATTATTAGAAACTTTTTATATATATATAAAATCAATCTTAATTAATATTAACATACAATTATTGAAAAATTATAAATTTTAATGAATTAAAAGTTAAAACAAAAAATATTATAATGATAGAAAATTATACTCTTAATATTTCTTTTAATTATAGTTTCTTAAAAAATTAATTCATAAATGTGAGAAGAAATAAAAAAATTATAATTATTAGAAACTTACTAAACAAAACAAATTGAGAAATTTGTATTGACATATAATAATTGAATAATTAAAGATTTATTGATATTGAGAAAAATTAGTAAAAGAGAATTCAATAGTTCTAAAACAATTATAATCTTATTGATATTTAAAAAGGAGAAAAATAAGAAAAAAATTTAAAAAAATTTAAAATTAATAATAATAGTCTATTTGAAGTAAATAACAACTAAAGGTAACTATGTAATAATAAAAATTTACAAGGGTATTTAAGAAAATTTAAATTTCTCACATTAAACCACATTTTTATATAGTATAGATTTTTTTTATTTTTTATTTTTTACATTAACTAACAAATGCCTTTCCATGTATAGCTTTTTCCAGTAAGCCAGACAATGTTCAAAATAGTTGAGGGATAAGACCCAACAAAAAGACAGTGCTGGCTTTACTTGGTGTTGCTAACAGTGATGAGTGAAGAAAGAGAACAGTTTGAGAAAACATGGCTTTAGCTGATCAATAACATGCCTCCCATTCTACATAAAAGAGAATACCATCAAGTGCGGACCTAGGAATTTTATATAGCCTGGACCGATATAATAGCATATTTTCGTACAAAATTTTAATTAAGTTTTTAGAATTTATATCATTCATCACTTAAAAATGTGGGGATTCAAATAATGTAAACATAATAAGTATAAAGCCTTTATCACCCATGAAGATGGGGATAGCCTTCATCACCCATAAAGGAAAGGATCCAAATAATAAAATTAGGATATACAATTTATATCCTTCAAAATCCATGAAGATAGGGAATCAAATTAATAAAAGTGGCACAAACAATTTATAGCTTTCATCACCCATACAGGTGGGGATTCAAATAAGAAACAAATAAGTGCAATCATTCATCCAACAAAATAACATTCATTTAATCACAATTTCGAAAATAATACATACGCCAATGAAAAAGCAAAGATAAAGAAATACAATAATATCTTTTATTTAAACATAAACTGAGCTCGACATCCTTTTCTAGAAGTGAATTCATCTATGATTTTATCAATAGAAATATCATCTACAATTTCCTTCTCAATGTACAAAAGTAGGCAATCTCTAAAAAAATCATCTTGCTACTAAGTTGAGTATTGATAATGATATTGCTAAAAATGATCATTTTGTAGTTGGTGTAGAAATAGGAAAAGTTAATATTAGACTGATTAATCTATCAACTAGAGAAAATTTTGAACTCTTGTCATTCAAAATTATTTTTTGGCATAGATCAGAGAGTAATGAACATTGTATATCTGGATTTTGGCATACATCATCCTCATAATATCATAACTCATAACAAAGCATAAACAAATCTTTGTCATTAAAATCTTCTAGGTAGTACCTTTTTGCAAGTGTACAGAGATTTTTAGCATTGAATAACTTAAAAGAATTTTTAGGATCCAATGATGAACTAAAAGTAAGTAGTTCAATAACTTTCTCCTTAAATCTAGTGTTCAGCTCTTGTAGTCGAGAATCAATGACAAGAAAAAAGATGTCAACATGATAATGATGTGCCACAGTATGATCTTTCTGATGACGTCACAGTATGATCCTTCTGATGAAGTCGACCACGACTAGCAAGAAAATGAGCATTCATATAAGGAATTGCAATATCGTTATTTTACAAAATGATTCAACCTCTTAAAGAAGAGTTTCCCAACCAGTTTCCCTAAGTTCTTGGAGCAATCTTTTTGTTTATGACACAGGGCTCATAGCATTTAGTATATCTTGAGATTTACACTGCAAAGCTTGACAAAGATGATATGTGATTCCCAAAACCTCTTTCATTAAGTGCAATACATGTTGCATAAAATAATTTCAACAAACTTAAGATGGAATTCAAGTGCGAACTCCAACGGGTGTCTATAGCACGTTGTAAAGTTGGAAGTAGATTAGCTCCTCTACCAGTGTCAAGTCCCTTCCTAGCAACCATATTAGCTACATGAGCTGCTTGTAACTCATCAAGACATTTAGCAGAAGCATGAGCAATATTCACAAGCACACTCAGCATTGAGAAAAAATTGTATATAATTATTACATCTTTGGCTGCTCCAACTAATGCTAATTGAAGTCAATGAGCAAAACAATGAATAAAATAAGCCTGTGGACAATCATTTAGTAGATCTTGTAGCCCTTTAAACTCACCGTGCATATTACTAGCTTTATCATACCCTTGACCTTGAAGGCTTGCTATATTGAGAGTGTGGTGAGAAAGAACATTAGATATTTCATTCTTAAAAGCCAATGATGTCGTTTCTCTTACATGAACAAGATCAAAGAAACATTCTCTCACAAAACCCATCTTGTCAACAAATCTTAAAACAATTGCCATTTGCTCTTTTAGAGACTCATCAAGAGCTTCATCAACTAAAATACATAATCTTGCATCGCCTATTTCATAATCGGATTGCCTTTTGGACTTTGCTTGAAATAGTCTCTAAAATCTTCTTTTGTATTTTAGAAGAAACATATGTTGCATTTTTTAAAGCATTAGTTAAGATAATATCTTCAACATTTTAATCAAAATTTGCACCATATTTTATCAATTCAATAAAATTCCCCGATTTTTAGAACTTTCACATTCACCATGACCTCTAAATGCACATGCTTGAATTGCCAACTATCATGCAGAATTAATGAAAGTCTTAAGATGCAATCTATTAGCTGTTATTTGTTCAAATGTTTGCCTTTCAATTATTGTCTCAATATGATAACCAACTTTTTTAAAATCTATGCATTTCCTTTGAGCTATATTATGTAAAGAGTTGTTGTTCTTACCTTCATGATCGAACAATGTGCAATCCTTCCTACAAACTCTTTTCCAAGCAATAAATCCACTTACAGTAAATGTTTCAAATCCAAGATGCACATTTTGCTTGTTGAAAAGAAAACATGGCAAACAATATACATCATTTTCTTTAGGTGAATACTCCAACCAAGAATGTTGCTTATATCAGTTTACTTGAAAATGCTCAAAATGTCCTCACAATCCCTTGTTGGATACTTGTTAAGAATAAGTTAATACAGCCTAAGTTGAAGATATGCCCTTTGAATTTATTGACATCATAATCGTTTATTTGCTTACGAATTCCAGGATCTCGTTCCAAAAGATTGTTGCTTCTTTTTTCTTCTAGATCAATTCTAGGAATTTTAGAAGGACGAGTTTAAGAAGTTGAAGCTGAGTTTAAAGATAGAGATTGTGGCAATATTAATGGAGTTTGAGTCTCTGTGTTTCTTTCTAAATCCTCCCCAACTTTCTTCTTGAAAAATGAATTAATTGTCATTAACTTCATTATTTCACCTATATATTACAAGAAAAATATGATTAAAATACAAATATGTTATAGTAGGCACAACCTCTATGTAACTTCCTACAAGTTCTCTATGGATTTGTTCGGATCTTGGGAAAATTGCAAAAACAAGATTTGGTTTTGTTTCGATAGGCGAGAGTGGAGACCGATCTTCTTGTGGTTAGGAATTTTGGATGTATTCTTAAGGACCGCAATAGAAAACCCACAAACCTAAAAGTTAAATAGAAAAATCAATTAACAAAGCTTGTTTGGATTGTTTCAAAGTGTTTAAATGGTTAGCAAGTGGTAGCAACAATTAAGCATGGACAAATATATGGTATCCAATCTTTTATTGACTTTTTATGTCATTTGCTTAAAATGTTGCATTTGTCTAACACAGAGTATTAACTATGAATTTAAAACTTATATTTTTTATGTTTGAAACTTGATTTTCACCTTTGTTCATTGTACATGTCTTTTATGAACTGTCCCTAGTAAATTAGTTGTTCATGTCTTGAAAATATTCCCTAATAAGACAAGATGAAGGTCACTATCAACAAATGGGTTTTGTTTAATCTTTAATTATAGACAAAAATCTTAATGCGTGACAAATTTTTTTCTATCTAAGGGCTAACACAATTTCAATAAAAGACAATTTTTTCACCTACCACTATTGAAGACAATTTTTGTTTAAAAATGTCTACAAAAAACCTTCTCTATAGTTACAAACAATTTAAGTTAAAGATAACAAAAAATTTGAATTTTTTGCAATCCATGTTTCCTTAATAACTTACTACTCAAGAGATATTGAAAATTGAAATAACAGATACACTATTTGCTTGCAAAAAGGCATAACATTAATGTCTACAAAGTAATAAATTGAACAAGAAAACTAATATCACCTTCTGACCAGTATTTAATGGAAGTCGGAAACCAAGAGAAAATTCAAGATAAATATTTTCCTTGGGTGATGGGTGAGTTGGTGAGATGGTGAGATGAGATGGTGTTTGATGAGAAGTGACAAGTTAATGAATTATTTGTGTAATCTACAAGGAATCACATGTGGGTTTGAATTTGCTGGGTTGAAAAATTAATTTTCTTTCTTTTTAGATTACCTAAGCTTAAACTAAAGTAAGAGAGAATTGGCTAGGTTTGCTTGAAAATTATTATAATAGTATTAAGTTTTTTTTTTTTTTTTAAAATGTTCGCCCGAGCCCAAGTCTAGGTTTTAGGTCCACTTCTGAATGCTATCACAACTCCAGCTCTTCTTTCATAGTGTTGTAAGTCAAAATTATTGATAAGAAATGGACATTATAGGGTCACAGAATGAGCATGCACTGCCTTCTGTTGAAAAATGATGATTAAGCACTTCTTTGCACTAGTTTCTTAGAGTTATTCTTCCAACGAATTTTCAACAAAGCCTTTCCCAAATCTTGAACAAATAGAAAACCAGAGTGGGTAAAAATTTTTCTCTTGCAGAAACTGATAATAGGATACCAATTATTGGGGAATGGGGACACTATTATAACCAATTACTTTTGAGAGAGAGCCTACATTTGAAAGAACTTATTTTTTTTTAGAAATTACATTATAATCTTTCATCCCTTTTATGTGTGTATGTTTGCATTATTGTGGAACTTCCCATAACTAGAGGAAATGTAAGAAACAAAAACCATATACAACATCCGTAACCAAATACTTATGTTGACTCATCCCTTTTATTTCAATAGAAGATAGATGATAGAGACATACAATGCAGATTCTCAATAATGGTTCCTAAACTTTGAAGTCAAACAGGCAACTAGCAAAGGCCATGTTTTAACTAGTAAATGGCTAAATAATTACAACTTGTAAATTTCGCTATTTTTTTAAAGCTATAATGATTTGGATCCATTTCTTTTATAAGGATCGAGACCATAAGATTATCAAGTAATCAGAAAATCAGAGTACTTAACAATTCATAAATTTTATGGGTGGAATGTCATGCTTTATATTTCATTTTTCAAGAAATCCATTACTGGACAAAGTCTATCAAATCCACACACAACTATTTGCTCATTGCTTCACCTCATTTGGATGAATAATCTAAACATAAGCAAAAACCAATTTTCTTTTAACTTTATATTTAGCCACATGATTACCTGAATAGGTTCCTCTTCAGACATTTTTGAAATTCAGAGACTGTCCAAGTTGTAGTAAGCTGCTAGCCATCTCATCCAAAGCATGGACTTTCACTTTTCCTTATGAAGTAATTCGTCAAATAATTGGATAGGGAGACTTAACAATTTGTCATTTTAGATTTTTTTCATAAGTAAAATAAAGTAAATTGTAGTGAACAAACAATATAGAGAAAAATCAAATGTTTCTTCCAATGATATATGTAGTCCCATTTAAAATTAGTATTGGAGATACTGAAAAAGTGAAAATAATAAAATCACGATGACAAAAAAATGAGCTTTGGAAAAATTAAACCATTTGAATTCTTTAAGGAGGCTATTTTCCATGAATGGCCAAAAGGGAACATGCATCCTTATAATTGACATGTCACCTAGCCTTCTCAAAGGTGACATTTGTAACAATCGACCTATAAAATTATGTTTGTTTAGTTCTTAAAAGTTATAGTAGGCTCTCCTAATTTGATCTTAGAGACAATGAAAACATTAAGTAAATCATTTAAAATATATAAAACCAATCAATACGAGTCGATATCTATCCACTTTCCTATTCTTGACCTTGCACACTAGGTAGTATTAACTGTTGAGCCCCTTTTTGCTTCTGCTTAGCCCGATGCAAATAAGTTGAATTTCAAGAAAAGTAAGATGAGAAAATCAGTGTTAAGTTTATTTATTATTATTTGTTTAACAAAATTTAGTGTCAAGCTTATTTATAAAATGAAAAGGACAAAAGTGGCAAAAATTACCCAATAAACATTTTTATTTTTGACTCATTTTTTGCAAGAAATGACATGAATTTTAGTAATTTCACCTACTAAGTTTAAATATTATACTTTTGTCTCCATGTTGTAATGCAATCAATTCACTTAATTTTTCACGTGCTAAACAAATATTGCATTTTCAATGTCATTCATTAAAGTAAATCATGGTTGATAGAAATAGAGACATAACAATTCATCAAATGAAAATCAAACTTTGAGTCATGCAATTCAATAACTTCAAATAGACTCAACACAAATATCAATTTTATTCTACAGTTTCAACAGTATTTTCTCAACTTTTGACTGGGTTCTAAACCCAATTTGTTTTAATTCATATTTTCAATTGGTTATTGTCTTGAACAAAATGACAAAGTGGTTTTGCTATACTATTGAAAAAATTGAAGGGAGAAAAAGAACAAACAGACCTGCCTTGTAAATTAAGGTTTAAGCGATATTCTTCACATGCTAAGTGGACCTCCTAGTTGTAATCACCATGAAATTAGCTCAATCATAGTTCTTTGAAGAAGGAATTACCTTGATATCATCATCTCTCATGTCGCCCAAAACCTTCTTGATCTTTTAAAGGTCAAGTAGCCCTTTATGGCCAGTATCAATTGCTGACGAAGTGAAAGTATTTTTGAACTATTGAAACCCAAACTTCCATGATTGAAGATGTTGTGAAAATGAAGGGGTAGACAATGAAAGTAGCAAGGACCAATATTGTGGTGATATGGTGATAAGGATAATTCTAAAACAAAGGGTAATTCGGAAAACTCAAGCCAAGCTTTGGGCCATGGCAAACCTCTTCCATCAAAAGAGAATTCTCAAACTTATAGAGGATGAGGAAGAAACAAAGGAAGGAAGCGTAGATATTGACAAAGATTTTAGCCTTATTTTCATTCAAAATCAAGATGCATTTGATTACAGCCTTCTACAATTTATAAACATTAACAACAGCTTTCCAAATATTAAACTACTCTCAAACCCAATTTTACTCTTAAGAATCCAGAGTAGGGGTTTTGCAGGGATTTCACCAATCAGAAAGAAGGGGAAGAGAGAAAAAAAGAAGACAGAAGGAAGAAATCTACAACTAGAAGCCAATATTCATTCATTCACATTTATAGATGCCCTCTCTGTACAATAAAGAGTCGTTTATATAGGCTAATGAAGACGTTAAAATCCCTAAACTAACCTTAGTCTAATTTTGATTCGTGATAAACTCTTTCCTTTAATGAATATTTGTCCTTAAGGATCAAATGAAAAGCATAGAGAAAAGCTATTAGCCATGAACTAATTGCAGACAAAAAAGACAAACTATTATTGTTTTTTCCTGTAATACTACTAACTAACAAGTTGTTTCAATGATGTATGCTGAAACTTCTTGCTTCATTATAGCAAACACTTAACTATGATAGCCTTAAAACCAATATACAGTGTCTTGATGAAATTGAGGCCATCTTCTTTCTTAACAGTTAAGCACGAAATTTTTTTCCTAAAGATCACATTTTTGCACAGGCTGAATATCAATTTTGTAGATTACAATATCCAGCACAGTGGTCTTGATATTAATATTATTTGTACACCCAACATATCTTCACAAGCTTCTAATTTCAGTGCATCAACTTGAATCTTACGACCCATTGTCATAAATTTTGATGAGAGATTGCTAATTCACAAACTTCACTCTCAACACACAGATCCTCATCCAACTTTAAGCAAAAACAAAATTTAATTTCGTTATCCTTTTCAGATTTAGGCATTCTCACCAATTTGAAAAAAGTGGGTGCCAAACTTAATCTTGAAAGATTGATTCTTGATAGGTGAAAGATCAACATCCTTGCCAAACTGAGATTCGTAAACTTGATCCTTCATTTTCTTGAATCGGTGATCTGAGCCTAGGTTCTTGAATGTACATAGACGATCTTATGTGATCTTGCCTTGACCCAAGAGCTTGAAACTTTTCCTTCCTCATGGTTTACCCTTCATTATTTTTTACAGTAAACATCCAAGCCATTATAGCTTGGAAACCAGTATGAGTAGATCTTTTGTTAATCCATTCCCTTCTCTATAGCTTTTTTTGGTTGTTGGCCTTGCACTTGCAAATCAATAGTTCTTACTGGAAGGGAAGTCCACTACAAGACATAGATTCTTGCTCACAGAATTCTTTAACAAGTTCTTTAGTTGCATTCGTGGTATCTAAGGATTGAGTATCCCTTATTGATGTACAAAAAGAAACTTTATTTTTTTGTTCACTTATTTTTTGATTTGGAGATTCTGTAAAAATCATTCCACGTTTAACAATATCATTCATGTTGTTGTTCTTTGGACTGTCTTGCACTGTAATTTCAACTCGAAGAATTAGTGCCTGAGAGGTAAGGCTGCCTGCTTTCTGACCTTCATCTGCCACTTTCAATGGTGGAATTGGTTCATTTGCAGTAAGGTTGGACAAGATTGATTACCAAACAATTTCTATATGCAGTGGATAGCAGCTTCTTGCCTCGGATGCCTTAATGGAAGCTAGGTCCTCTATTATTATAGCTAGGCTCTCCATTATTGCTTGGAACTTCCAGTCTATACTAGTTTTTCATTCTTTGATCGATAGATTGAATTCAAAGGGTCTTGTCGTAGACCTCCATTGTGACTTTTTGTTCTTTCACCATAGCAACTTCACAGTCAAGGATAGAGAAGCTCTAATACTACTGTTAAGGATAAAATCCAAAATTCACAGGAATTTCACAAACCAGAAAAAGGGAGAAGAGAGAAGAGAAGAAGAGTGACGAACAAAATTTACCATTGGTAGCCAATATTCATTCACAAATTCATGGATGCCCTCTCTGAACAATAAGGAGTCGTTTATAAAGGTTAAAGATGTTAAAATTCCTAAACTAACCTTAGTCTAATTTTGGTTCGTAACACACGGTTAGAATTTGGAAGGGTTAAATTACGTATTTGTACTCTTTATAGCCTATATAAATTGTATTAGACTCTATATAGAAGACATAATTTAAATGTTAATGAAATGGGCTGAATACCTTTTGTTTCTATCAATTTCTTCTTCTCCTCTCTCTAAATCTTTGTGAATTCAAAAACCCACCTCTAGCGGAGCGGTTTACTATAGCTAGCAGTTTTAGCTTTGGTTTTACCTTCATCAGTTTCTCTTCCTCCCTCATCTTCCTCTTCTCTGTGTAATTTCTTTGAAATCCATGATTATTCGAATTTCCCTTAATAGTGGTATCAAAACTTCTCCTTTCTTGGTTGTGGAGCAAGCAATGGTGAATAAACAAGAAGTCACAATTAAGGTATACAAGAATCGATTCTTGAATTAAGATTCTCTGAAATCAATCTATTGATGCAAGAATTAAAAGCTATTATAAACTAGAAGTTCCAAGCAATATGGAGAGCCTAGCTTTAACCAAGGCGTTCATGTTAGATGGAACCTGTAGTTCATCATATTTAGAATTTATTAAGGACTCTTTCTTGCTCAATCTCACTGCAAATAGCCCAGTTCTGCCACAAAGAGTGATGGATGAAGCTATGGGGGCCCACTACATGTGTCAGACTTCCGGGATTACTCTAGCACCAATTTAAAAAAAATGAAGAAGTTACAATAAAGGAGAATCCAAGAAACAACAATGTTAGGAATATTTGTGGATCAAGAATGATTTATATAGAATCAAGAATTTAGGTCTCAATTGTCCAAGTCAAGCAATTGAGTCACCAAATGAAGAACTTTTGATGATAGGAGCAACTAAATCTCTAAAATCATATATAAGATTCACATTCGTAGAATCTACAACTACTTAAGTACATCAATGGTGGAAACTATAAGGAGTTGTATTAATTTGGAGAAATGGGTTCAAGGGGGTTAAAATTTCAAAAACTTGAAACAGAAATATAAGAATAAAGAAAATGACCTTTTTGTGTCCTTAAGGATACCAATGGAGATTCAAAGGGAGATTCAAGTTAAGAATTCAATTGAGGCTTAACCATGGAGACCAAAAGATCTTCCCTTGTAGGTTTTCAAGCTATAATGACCTGGATTTTTACAATTGAAAGAGAAGAATAAAATTAGATTTCTCTACAACTTGCCGCATATAGAAGAGGTTCAAGAATTGGAATTGCAGCAACAATGTGAAGCTGGACTATGTACCTATCATTGTCTACTTCTCCTTTCCACTCTTAGTCATTGAATTTAAATATTGAGGTCAAGTATCATTTGAAGGAGTAGGGAATTGAAACGAGTAGAATTAGGACAAGCTTAAATTGGACATTTATACTCTTTGTAGCTTGTATAATGTCAAAAAGAATATCTAAGAATATAAATGTGGAAAAGTACTCAAAACTAATTAACAAATGAATATATTTTTATTCATGCTTAGCTCCCTTATATAACGAAAAATTACATAACAAACTCCTAAATTTACTTAATAACTATAACACTAACAAAAAATGATCTTTTTTGAAATCAAAACCAAAAATCCCTCAAAATCATAATATTTCTAGCATTTGACTTATTCTATAAAGAATGGAAAACTAATTCTATGCTAACTTTAACACTCCCCATTAACACATAAATCTTGGACTCCTAGTATAGTACTCCTCGGGTAGAAAAACTTAGCTACTAGTAGAGACTTTGTAAACAAATATGCAACTTCTTCATTGGTGCTACAATATGCCACTTTAATGGTTCCATTAGATACCAGCTCCCTTATAAAGTGATGGCGTGTTAATGCATCTACTTCACATTATGCTAGTTCTTTGTTATAGAAATGGTGAATTGATTGTCACATTGAATTAGTGTTGCATCTACCTGTTGCTTCAAATCTTTGAGTATCCTATGTAGCCACAAAGCTTGACAAGCTATTGAAGTCACTGCCAAATGTTCAACTTCCAAATAGGAAAATGCAATAGTTGGCTGCTTTGTTGAGCTGCAAGAAATGACAGCTAAACCAATGCTAAATACATTTATGTGATGCTCCTTCTATCATCAACTAAACTACCCTAATCACTATATGAATATCCATGCAACTTTGGATTCTCACATTTAGTGTAAAGAATGCCATAGGAGCTAGTACCACTCATTTTGGGGCTCAACGATAGATTTTGCTTGGACTATACGTAAAACGAGATAATAAACAAGTTGCTTGCATAATATCAGACTGCTATTAGTGAGATACAATAAGCATCCAATTAAACTTTTGTGGATAGCAGCTTCAACCTTCTCTACCCCATCATTCAAGCTGAATTTTTTAGCAAAACACATTGGAGTTAAAACTAGATTATAATCATTCAATTTGAACTTTTCAAGAAGACTATTAGTGTATTTTGCTTGAGATATAAAAACTCTTTCTTCATACTGCTTCACTTCAAGCCCAAGGAAATAACTCATTAAATCCAAATCAGTCATCTCAAATTGTTTAATCATAATGCTTCTAATTTAGTCTCCAAAGCAATACTTTTACCAGTATAAATCAAATCATCAATATAAAGACATATAATGAATGGGCAACTCGTTAGTACCTCTAGTTTTGACAAACAAAGTGGGCTTATTTACAGTTCTATGAAAGCCATGCTTGATGAAATGACTGCCAATACACCTATACCATCCTCTTGGTGCTTGCTTAAGCCCATAAAGTGCCTTCTTCAACTTATACACTTTCATTTCTTGATTTGCAACTTCATAACCCTTTGGTTGCTGCACATACACTTCTTTATCCAAAACACCATTTAAGAAGGTTGACTTTACCTCATATTGATAAAATTCCTAACTATATTGAGCAGCTATAACTAGAACAGTTTTAATAGTGTTAAACTTTGCTATCAAGGCAAACGTTTATTCAAAATCAATGCATTCACATTACAAATACCCTCGAGCAACCAGCCTTGTTTTGAAGATCAATAAGCTCCCATGTTTTATTTATTTCCAAAGCCTTCATTTTTTTTTCATTCATGGATGCACACCATTCTCTATTTCTACTACATTTTCAAAGTGAATTAGCTTATCAATATGTGCAGATTGGCACCTCTCTGTTCTGTCATAAATCTCCTGCAAGATCTCAATTTTCTTGAAGGATCATCATATGAATCAGAATTTGGTGAGATGGAACATGATGGGCTACTTGTGGTTAATGAATGATTGTAATCTTTATTATTTTCATTTTCTGGACCTCTGGAGCATCAACTAACTCCAACTTCTCATCTTCTTTAAATGAAACTGCCCTAGGTTGCATGCTATTCCAATTCCAAGCATTTTTCTCGTTAAACACTACAACATGACTGATTAATAACTTCTTGGTGAGGGGTTTATAAAAACGATAACCTTTTAGTTTTAACACGATATCCAACGAAAATGCATTTAACACTATTTGGAAGTCCTTTTGAGATGGAATATGAGCACATAAGCAATACAACCAAAAACCTAAAATGAGTTACCTTTGATTTTCAACCTTGCCAAGGTTCAAGATATAAGCTGCAGTATGTATAGTTTCTTCCTAGCAACTCTTTGGAAGTCCTTTTGCTTTAAGCATATTTTTGCCATCTCAACAAGTCTTTGATTCTTCCCTTTTAGCCACACTATTTTGTTGTGGGTGTGAAGCTAGCAGTTAGCTTTCTTTGGATGTTAAATTCATCACAAAAACTATTAAATTATCCCTAAACAAACTTGCCACCACGGTTTGTTTACAGAATTTTCATTGGCTGTCCACTTTGGTTCTCAATCAACACCTTGAAATTTTTGCAAGTTGGAAATACCTCCAACTTTTCTTTCAAAAAATAAATCCAAGTGAATCTACTATAATCATCAACAAACACTAAGAAATGCTTGCTATTATTGAGTGAAACCGTCCTCATAGGACCACACACATTAGTATGTATCAATTCAACAGGTGATGCCCTTCTTGCTTTCCCTTTAAGAAAGGATCTCTATGTTGCCTTTCCAATACACAACTTTCACACACATCATTAGAAGTCTTAATCAAAGGCAAATCAATCACTAAATATTGTTTGGAAATGAACTCCAAGCTTCTAAAGTTCAAATGCCAATATCTAGGTGCCATAACCAGCTTTCATCATCCAAAGTAACTTTATATTATAACCCTCATAACTCGATATCGTAAAATCGAGTTTTAGACATAATGTGTAAATTTTCGTTATAAAATAATAAATACGTAAACAAATTAATAAAATAATAATATAATTGAGCATGTATTACTCGATATTGAGAACTTAAAATTTAAACAATTGAGTGTGTAAGTCTTACTCATAAATATAGGAGCGAGTATAGATAAAGTAAATAATTGTTATACCTATATGTATATAAATTATACATACCCAAGTAATTTTAACTTTGTTGACTTAAAACTTGAACTTGTGTAATTTATTGATAGGTGAGACAAGTATATAAATTAAATATAAAACATAGATATACATAAGTATATATGTATACAAATGAAGATTGAATTCCCACCACATGTTTATAAGTCAAAAAGTACTTATATACAAGTAAAAACCAAGAGTAAATGTACACCACACATTTTAAACTATGATTTTGACTCTAGAATTTCCTTTTTCTTTCCTTTTCTTTCTTTTTCCTTCCTTGACCGACTTGGTCCTCTTCCATTTTTGATTCCTCTAGACTTTTCCCTTTTTTTTTTTATTCCTTCATCGCCATATATGGGTCTAGAAAAAGTCTGCACCTTTCTCTTGTTGAAGCCGTGAGACTAGTTACCCAAAAAGCTAGTACGTTTCACTCTTCTTTGCTATGGTCATCCTCTTGCTTTGCTTGGTTGTGGAAGGTGATCAAGTATGCTGGAAATTTCCTTCATACTCTATTTTGCTTCTTCTTGGCCTTGGGTTTCTTATTCTTTAGGTTACCATACTCAAGCCCTTGGTGAGTCTCTTCTCATCCTTCTATTTATAGGTTGTAATAACTTGTTTTTGGGTTGAATTTAGGAGCTAAAATTTAACTGGGATAACAGATGGCAGCACTTGCTGCTGTTTCCTTTGGCCTCCTATATTCTTAGTTTTTCCCCTTCCAAAGCTTAGTTTAGTCGAGACACTTGATGGAGCAGAAGCAAAACTATCTTACCCATACAACATCTTTATACCCATTCTGTGTAAGATTTCCCTTGTTGTCTTCAACATTTCCTCACTACCCACATGACCCAGTTCTGATTTTACATATTTAGGATCAACTAGTTTCAAATACTATCGTTTGACAACTTGAAAACTTCAACCCAAGAGGTAGGGTGGGCTTGGACTTGACGATGAGTTTGGATAGCACTGTGTTTTTGTTCCTATTGGTGTGTTGGATTTACAGGTCTTCTTCTTGCTTGCTGGGTCAGGTGCCTAGATTGCCAATTATTGTTGAAGCTATCGATAGGCAAGTTTTTTAACACTTGATTTCCAGTATACAGATGTAGGCATTTGTAATTTATTTTGTAAGGAGTACCTGTAGAAAAGTTTACATCAAGTTGTTTTACAGTGACAGAAGAAATTTATGTATAACAGTATCCTATTTAGTTCTAAGTTGTTATTCTTGGATAGCGTCCAGAGAAAGGTATTTCTTACCCTAAAGTGTTAATATCCTTGAGAGGTAGTAGAAGTTAAAAAATTGTTCCTATTTAGTTAATGGTTGCATTAAATGTTTAATAGAAGTTAAATATAGTGGATTGGCAATTTTTCTATTTCGCATATTCTTTACTGCCATGAGAGGAAAGACTTAGATAATATTCATTGACTAGTATAAGATTCCATTTTTGTACTAGTCATAGGTATCTACAATGCTGCACTAGCACTAGTACATGATATGTCACATATTAGAGTATGTTAATTCTGAAAATTGGTTGAAAGTCTTCTATTTAATATAATTGGATGAGAGATGGAATTCTATGTCTTTTGTTGTCTAATGTAATTGAATGTACATGGCTATAGTATCTCCAACATTGCAACTTTAAATGACCTCTAGATAGCTAGTAATTTCTCTAAGATGGTAAAGTAAATGTTAATATTAGAATAGTTAATAAAAGGGAAACAGGGCAAGATTTTATGAGCTAGAGAAATTAGGTATTTAGGGTGTCTTATGTACTAAATTAGGTTAGGAGTTCTAAAGAGAAAGTATAGCTTATTGTCTTGGAATTATATCTGAAAAAAATTGTCAGTTGGTTCTAAGCATATTTTTCAGTAGAGCTATTGGATTGTACTAGGTTTATGCAGGATTTTAGGTGAGTTCCAATCAGTACGGAGAACTTTGTCATAGGTTGTGGATTTGAATTAGCTTAGGACCTCATAACAAAAGTTGTTCCTAATATATTAAAGGACTAATCTAGAGCTTGACAATTTGTAATTTCATGTGGTGTGTATTTTAAAGGTTTTAGAAGTCATGGTTATGATTTTCGAGTTCTACATGAACCCGTTTGGTGTAACTAAGTTTGGAAGGGTCTTAAAAGATGATTTAAGAGTAGAGTGATGATGATGAAATATTCCTAACATCTTGGTAAACTAGACTAAAAATTTTCAGTAGTTTAATTCCTAAGTAAGAAAATTCTATAAGCATTAGAATCTGGCTCTGACAACCAAAATATGTATGTGCTATATTGGTGTACATGTGGGGATTTGAGTAAGATCAATGTTGATTTTAGAAGAACTTTTAGAATAAGAAAGGTAGCTAATGTCCTGGAAATAGTGTTTGAACTTGGTCTTGTTGAATTTGGTTAAGTATGTAAGTTGAAATCGAACATATCTCTAAGATAGTTGTAAAAATGCTTAAGAAGAAATAAATACATGAAACTTAGTAACTCTAGATTTCGTAATTAAAATGTTATAACTTATAAAACTGCTAAACTAAATAATACTTGAAAATTGTAATTGTAGCTTCAAAAAATGTTGTGGAATCAATGACGTGCATGAACACAAGAGTTAATGACGAATGAGATTTGTAAACGGTGAGTGGATTACGTGCTCTTAAATGTGTTATATGGAAAATAAGCATGTGTAGTATTTCATTGAGCTATTGGAATTATGTTTGATGTTTGAAATTGTTTATGGTTGAAAAAGGCCAATGAAATGAATTTGTCTCCGAAATGATTTTTATTTTTGAAATTGAGACCCAGGTGCACCTAGGATATTCTGATATGAGATATTCTCATTCTAATAAATGTTTTAAAAGAATTGAGTCATCAGCCCCGATGGGATGGATTGTGTATGGAGAATAACCTGTTATATGGGCGCGTTAATGCCCAATAGAGGGAGATATTTGTTGTGCGAGGCTGAGTTACTCGGTTAGGCCCTTCGTATGATTTATGTGCTTTGATTGTTTTGATTGAATTATATGGAGTACTATTTGATATGTGCATGTTAAGTTTATGTTTCCATAATTGTGTACGTGTAATCTTATTAGTTTTAAAATTTATAATATGATGATATTAATTGAATGTATATTATATACGTGTGTTGAGTGATGCTAATATGTTTTGGGTATAATTTTTCACTCACTGAGTCCCCAGGACTCACCACTATTTTGTTGTTACTTTTTTTTGGTAATAGGATTTCAGTATATTGTTTTGCTGAGCTTATGGTCACCTGCTGATAGAGTACGGTAAGGTAATTTTTCAGAATCTCATACTTGAAGCTAAATGATGAAAATTTACAATCCCAATTAGGGTGTTGGATTATTGTAAGTTGTCATGTGTAAAAGTCAATTTGTTACCGTTTGTAATATTAACGGAGTGGAGCTCCTTGGTAATGTTGTCTTTGTTGTTATTTAGTTGAATGTGATCAAAAATTTACATGTTGGTATTTTAGGCATGTCCTACATTGTAGGGAACCACTACCAAAATTTTTAGTAAGTTGTTGTATGTTTTAGTAAACAAACTATTATAATTAACTTATGTTTTATAAAAAAATTCTTTTATGCATTAGTTTAATCAAGAGTCATATTTGTTTCTGTGTTTGAAGTCAAGGTTACGAAGGATTGGTCACCCAATCCTCCAGCTAGTCATGCTTCGCTGAAGGGTATGACACTTTCATAGCATGCTTATCAACGTAAGTAATTTTGAAACGAAAAATTTTATTCTTGGCCACAGGTACTTCAACTAGAATACATTTCTTAAACTTATGTCTATACACATAGCAAGTAGCATCATTGAAAAACAAGTGCATAGCCATCCGAAATAAATTGCCCCACACTCATCAGATTTGAATTCAATTTCAATACCAATTAAATATTAAGGATGCAATTCAAACCATATGTGTTATGCTTTACTGTACCTTTTCCTTTCACCTCACAAACTGTTTCATATCCCACTATGACTTAACTGGTGATTGACTTATCAATGTTGGTGAAAAGATCCAAATTTCCAGTAATACGGCTACTGCATCTGCTGTCAATATACCACACATTTGAGGCACATACTTTAGCAAAGAAGCATGCTAGAAAGAGACTTTTAGTCTCATTGATAACCTCATCTTCCTTATTTTTTTGAGCTATATTTGCTTTATTATCTTTCTACCAACAATTTATCTCTATTTGGTTATACTTCTTGCAATAGTAACATTGCTTTGAGTCTAATATTTTAGTTTGGAGGACTAGAATATTTGCATCTACAAGTCTACGACCTCTGCTTCCTCTTCCTCCCCGAAATAAGCCTTTTCCACTACCTTTTTATAGCCACCTCTGCCAAAATATTCAACACTGGCTCCTTTTCCTCCCCAAAATGAGCCTCTGCCATTACCTTTGTTATAGCCACCTCTGCCAGAATAATCACAATAATTCCTACCATTCTTTTCTTATGAAAGCTGTAAATTGCTATGAAAAGCACTCTCAATAAAATTGTTGTCATATTGTTTCATCTAGTCATAGTGAGAATAAAGAGAACCTAACAATTCATCAACAGGTTAGTATAGTTAAGTCTTTAGACTCTTCAATTGCAGCCACCACATGATTATATTTCTTGGGCATACTCCTAAGAATTTTTTCAAACACCTTTTGCTAAGCAAGTTCCTGCCATATTTTCTTATCTAATTAACAACATTCAGCATACTGGGAAAATAATCATGCAAGGCATGCTATCACTTGAATCAAATGATGATTTTGTATTAAATGTAATTTGATTATGTTACACCCTCACGGAGGCATGACTGACCGAATGAATGATAACTAAACCTCTGTAATCTTGACTCCAAAACAAAGAAAAAACTATGACTCTTGACCAACCAATGATAAAATAAAAGTTAACAATAAAAATTTGTTGACTAAAACAAATCACAACTTATTAAAAATTTCGACAAAGCTTCTCTGCAATATGGAACATGCCTTAAAATATAAACCTATAACTCATGTTCTTGCACAACAACAACACAAAGACCACAAGGAGCTCCTACTATTTTCACATCATAAACAACACAAATACCAGACTATTACATCATACAAAATTAGATACTCCACAGTTTTAATGTGACTGTAAACTATGATACTTGACTTCAAGTATGAGATTCTGAATTCTTCCTTGCTGCCAAACCCTCAAGAAGCCTTATATTAGTGATTAACTTCCTTTAAGATCCTGTTACTAAAACAAAATATCCATAAAAAATGGAAGTGAATCCTACGGACTCAGAGAGTGGAAAAACGTACCCAAATGGTACTAGCATCACTCAATACAAATATATAATATATATAGTCAATTAACATCATATGACAATATTCAAGTCTTAATTAAAAATTATACGTACACATTTGTAATCATCATAACTTCACAACTTACATGATTTATAAGATCACAAATTAATCAGAGCAATCATAACATACAAAGCAAACAAAAGGCCAACGAGTAACTCAGTCCCGCACAACAGTATCACCCCCCACCGACCATTTACATGCCTGCACAACAGATTAATTTCCGTACATAATCTACCCCACCGGGGCTGAGCACTCAAACTTTTAAAAACAAGTATTAGAATCAGAATATCTCAGAATTTCAAATCAACATATCCTAGGTGCACCTAGATCTCAAGTTCCGGAAATAAAAGTCATTTCTTAGAAAAATTTAAATTTGTTGGCCCTTATCAACCACAAACAATTTCAAACAAGCATGATTCAAACAACTCACTAAAACATTGCACTTGCACATTTATTTAAATATACATACAATTGCATATAATAATCTAGCCCCCAAAGGCAACAATTAACTACTCACATTTAACCAATCTCATTCATCACTTACGATTGTGTTCACAAATGTTGTTAATTCAACCATACTTTCCGAAGCTGCAATTGCATTTTCTAATTCATAAAATCAACATTTGGTATAGATAGGTTTCTTTATGAAAGTTTTATATTAAACTATTACATGTCAAGTAATATAAATTGTACTTTATGTGGCAAGGTTGATAATGAAGAGAAATTTTATATGTCTTGACATGCATAGGGTAGAAGAAAACAATTAGAAATGATAGAAAACACTAGTGTGTTAGAGATGTTGAAACTGTCCAAACTTGGGGTTTAAAACAGTGTTCACTTACACAGTCATATCTTCCTCTAGGAAATTCCAAATCCAGTTTCGTAAAATTTATTAAATACTAGACACATGTAGCTTTATAATGATATATCACTTGTAATTTTTTAATTTATATTTCAATACAGTTTACTCTTTGAAGTTGCATCAAATTCTACAAAACGCAGGATTTTTAGCAGTTTTGACCTTACCTTAGTTAATTGAACATAATTTTCTCTATGAAAAAGAAAATCCAAATCCGTTTGTTGGATTTATTAATAAACAAGAATATATTTCTATAGAGATATCATATGTATTATTTGGATGTGTACATTAGTACAATTAACTCTTTAAAATTTACTTCTTTTAGGTATTTCATAACCTCCTTGGATATATATTTATTTTCACTTGCATACTTAATCAAATTTAATAAAACCAAGTTGAAACATTAACTGTAGGAAGATATCTAGCTTTCTTATTTAGAAACTTTTCCTAAAATCAGCCTTGAACTCATTTAATTCCTCACATGAACCAAAAACAGGGCACTAGTACAATTCTGGTTACCTGACACTGATTCTAATGATTGTAGAATTCTTATACTTTAAAAATAAATTACAAAACTTTCCAGTATAGTATCAAGATGTTGGGAACATTTCATTTTCAGCACTCTTCTCCTAATTCATCCTTTAAGACCCTCTAAAGTCAGTTACACTAAAATAGGTTCAATCAATACCCGAGAATCATAACCCTAACTTCCACCACCTCCAAAATATTCATAACAAGGAATTAAAACTTGTACAACTCCATATTTTCTCTTTAGTATACTAGGAACAACTTTTATTTAGATGTCCTATGCTAATTCCAATCACAAACTTGACGAAGTCTCTCGAACTGACTAAAACTCACTAAAAATCCTATATGGACCTAGCCTCAGTCTAGCAGCTCCAACGATCAATATACTTGGAATCAGGTTACAAAAATTTTGTAGACATCACCTCAAGACCCTAAGCTACACTTTCTCTTTTGAACTCTTAATTTAACTCAGCACCAAAGGCACCCGAAACACAAAATTTCTTTTATCCACGAATCTGGCCCTGTACCCCTTCAAGACCCCTTTTACTAACTTTTTCCAACACTCTACTCACAACTAACCCTCCTTTGTTCATACTTATTACTCACTATCATCAAATCCTCAATTCATCATATTAATCAACCATTCTTTGTTCTTGTTTAGGAACTTTTTATTCAATTTCCAACAATAATTAATCACCTAGAAACTAAATCCACCAAAGTTAATTCATTCCATTACAACTAGTTTCATTTAGGCCTTTTATCAAACACCTTATAGGCATTCTCAATATCACCCCACATGTATGTGTATATACATATACCAAAGAATCAATCCAATTACATCAATTATACAATACTAATAATTTCAATATTAACTTTAAAAGTACTTAGTTACTACTTGCATAGATCATAAAAGTTTAACGATCACCCTCACCAAATTTCTATTGACATAATTACTAGCTTATAGTTATTCTTAATACCATTCCTCTACTCAATTTTTAATCCAACTTCACATCTAACTTTTATTGTAAGGACTAAAAGAATAACACTTAACTTCAAGGAAATCAATAACCATAATAGAAACAAAAAGTTATTAAAACTAACCCTCAATAAAATGATAATCAAGTTTAACGAAAGGAGATTATTACCATCATCAATTGAAGAAAACTCCAAGGACCTCCAACCCATAAACGATAAAATGGAGAGGAATGAAATTACCACCAGACTTGGCTGCCACTAAACCCATAGAAACAAGCAACTACACTCATGGCATAACATGGAATTCAAGATTGAATTTGCTGCACCAAACTTTCCCCTAACTCCAACACTTGCTTACAACTTACAAAAGAAGGTTGTATACTCCGATGAACAAGGGAAACGCACATAGCAAAGTAAGGGGAAAGAAAACTCTGTAGCTTGAAAGAAAGATCAAGAAATGTAAGCTTCGTGAATGAGGAAAATAAATCAGAACAGGGGGAAAAGTAAAGTCCAAAGGTGGTGGAAAAATCGGCCAAGTCAAAGAAATAAAATGAAATAGATAAAAGAAATAAGGAGGAAAAAAAACAAAAAGCAAAATAAGTCTTAGTCAATGTTTGAAATATGTGGTGGAAATTCCTCCATAAATTTGTCTATACATACTTATTTATTCATATATATTTATTTATATACTTTTTGGCTTATTAACATGTGGTACAAATTTATTCTTAGTTATATATATATACATGTGTTAATTGTATTGTTTATTTATTTCATTTGCTTATGGTGGAGATTAAATTTTGATATATTTATACCTATATATTAATCACTTCACTCACTTGAATTTACTTGATCACAATATTATTTACTTTACGACAACCAATACACTTTTTTTTTTAAATCATATACTAAAGTTATACTAAGATATCAAATTATAATATGTTTAACTATACTGTTATTTAATTAATTTGTTTATGTTATAACGAAAATTCACACATTGTGTCTTAAAACTTGATTTTTCGTTATCGGGTTATGAGGGTTATAACAGATTACATAGAGAAAACTTGTATATATAGGCTACTCGATAGTTGACTACATAATGAACATAACCTAGAATATAACTAAGTACAATAGAGTTAATCCCTCATATAATCAAGCTAATTATAAAGGAGTAAATCAATGAGAGTGATGTACTCTGACACTCCCCTCCTTAAATTCAACATGGTTGACTCGAAACTAGCTTGAGTTTGGAAACCAAGTTGATAAAATATCTCTAGTAAATAAAATACTTGTTCTTGTACATGTGAGATGACATGTAACAAGTAGATGGATTGTACTTCCCATGACCGTGTTCAGGGACGTCTAATGGGGACAACCGAGTACATGCTCAGGGACATGAAAAGTATGTGTGAGATGACGTATAACAGGTAGAGGGATTGTACTTTCTATGACCATGTTCAGGGACATTTAACACTGAGCTGTCTGAGTACGTTCTCAGGGACGTATGAAGAGTTATAAGAGATAATTTATATATATATATATTTAAAAGGAAGATGATGAGGTCTATCAATTAGTTAGGATGGTGAGATGAGGTAAGCTAATATTAAGTTCAAATCTTAGATCATATCAGATTTGGGAGGATTTTTATTTTTGTACTCACTATGTAAACAAACATGCTCAATAATGAAAGGACAATGTAGAAAAAAATAATTATGAAAAAATAATATCAAATGGAAGAATCAATAGCTAAAAGAAGGCTGATTGGTGGTGAAGTTGAAGTAGGGGTTGCCACCAAGGAGGAGAGGTGGCAACCCATTAGGAAAAACTTTTAGATAACCTAAACTCTTATGTGAATCAAATGATGATTTTATATTATACGTAAATGAGATTATTTGATTACATAAAGAAAACTTATATATAGAGGCTACTCGGACAGTTGACTACATAACGAACATAACCTAGAATACAGCTAAGTACAATAGAGTAAATCTCTTCTATAATCAAGTTAATTATAAGGGAGTAAATCAAAGGAGAGTGATTTACTCTGACATAAGGCATCATTATCTTTCATAAACATTCCTTCAAAATTTTGGCTAAGAGTTTGAAGTTTAACCAAGGATCAAAAACTCGTGTCGATTCACTGAAAACAAGCGAAACGATTCGACTTCCACACGTAGGGAAACGAAACTCAATTATAGAAACAAACCCGTATAGTTTCATTGGAAAAGACCAAGTTTCTACCGTTTCCACTCGAAACGGATCAAATCAGGCTGTAATATTTCATATCTAAATTTTTGAAGGTATGAAAATGAAGAGAAAAAATAAAAACAAAAGAATTGAAGAAGTAGATGTCGACAAATTTGAAAGAATCAGCCATGTTGATAACAGAAGATAAAGAAAAAAAGTGAATTAAGCTTATATGAGGAAAAGGATAAGGAGGAGTCTTCGAATATGAGGTTGAATCTGATAGGCAAAGCCACTTTCTTCTCTTGTAGGTGTAAAAAACAAAGATTGATGAAATTAGTCCTTGGAAACGACTTATTTCTCAGGCAAATCTTCCTTCTACTTCTTTTTATTTTTTTTTCTCTAATTTGCTTTTCTAGCCCGTGGATTTTTCTTTTTCTTTCTTTTCATTTAAAGGCCTATAGATAAAAAGGGGGAAGGAAGCCTTTTATTTTTATTTTTTATGTTAGTTAGTACCAAAACTTTTATATGTTCAAATTATTATATATGAATTAATTAAAAAATTTTTTTTTTTTTTTCAATTATTATCTTTTTTCTATCAATTCAATTTATTTAGATTTTCTCTTAGTATATTTTATTTAGGTTGTTTATATATTTTATACTTTTGTAGTAAAAAAAAAGCTTCATACATGTTAAGGATGGTTGTGATTGTAATTTGATCTTTTCTTTTAATTTGTATGTTTATATTAAGATTTTTACTTTAGTATATATTTATAAACATTGTATATACTTAATTAATCATATTATATATTTAAAATTATTATTATATGTTCTTATACGTTTCCAAAAAAAATAGTGTTTCCATGTCATTTCCATATTATTTCCCGAATCATTTTCTTTTCTAGACTTATCAAAACGGTAACTCGAAACGAATTTTAAATCCTTGAGTTTGATAGTGAGTACCTTAGCATTATCTTGGTAGCCTTTTTGAATGCATCATAAGCCTCTTTTGAATTTTTTGCTATTGCAATGTGAGAAAAAATTTGCCTTATCCACTTCTTGTTGGATAAAAAAAAATGAAGTTATGACATCCTTCTTCGAAGGTCTGTAAGTGCATCAGGTGCTAAACCAGCTTCTATGGAGCCTTTCTCCACTAATTCGAAAAGGTCTGGCTCTGTGTCAAAAATAGTATCTAAGATAATAAATGAGGAAGAGTAATAAAAAATAATTAACAAATGAACATACTTTTATTATTTTATTCATGCTTAGCACTCTTTATATGAGGGAAAACTAGATAATAATCTCCTAAATTTACTCAACAACTATACCACTAATAAGAAATGATCTTATATGAAATCATAACCAAAAATCTCTAAAAATCATAATATTATTCAAGTAACCAATGTTTTAAAAACTAGATCGACCAGACTAATCGAACCATTCCCCAGATGATAAATCAGACTGAATTAAAAAGAAGAATCGTTTTGGTGATTGTACCTGTTAAAACTGGTCAAAACAGTGAGAACCAGTAAAATCGGTGCTAGGTTGATCAACCTAAACTGGTTTTTTTTTTTTATATAAAAAAACTATTCTTTGTATTAAGGATTAGTAAAATATTTGTATTTTATATTAAAGATTAATTAGACAGTTGTATTTTAATTAATATTACTTTTATTATTTTGATTCATATATTGAAAACTTGAATGTTGTAATTCACAATAAATTAATCAATTGTTGTATTAATTATTAATAACTGTATTTGACTATTTGTGATTTGATTTATTTAATGAATATTGAATTATTATTTTTTAAAATAATAATTCCTAAATTAATTAGACAGTTGTATTTTAATTAACATACTTTTATTCTTTTATTCATGCATAGCACTCCTTATATAAGGAAAAACTACATAACAAACTCCTAAATTTACTCAACAACTATACCACTGACAAGAAAGGATTTTATATGAAATCTTTACCAAAAATCTCTAAAAATCAGACTAGTTAGACCATTCCGGCTAGTGGAACCATCCCCCAAATGACAAATCAGACTGAATTGAACCAAAGAATTATTTTGGTGATTGGACCAGTTAAAACCTGTCAAAATAGTGAGGACCAGTAAATTAGTGCTGGGTTGATCATCCCAAACTAGTTTTTTTTATATATAAAAAATATTATTTTTGTATTATGGATTAGTAAAATATTTATATTTTATATTCAGGATTAATTAAACAGTTGTATTTTAATTAATATTATTTTTATTATTTTGATTCATATATTGAAACTTGAATGTTGTAATTCACAATAAATTAATTAATTGTTATATCAATTATTAATAACTATATTTGATTATTTGTGATTTGATTTTCTTATTATTAAATAAATATTGAATTATTTTTTTTTATTGTGTATTTAGTATTTATAATTAATTAAAAAAATTACATAATATGTATAATATTTAAAATATATAATCAAATATATTTATAACGTTATCTAGTCCGACCATCAGTTGGACCTCCGGTTATATCAATGATCCGAATTTTGATAAATTTTTCGAATCAATCACCGGTCTAATTTTTAAAATATTACAACTAACATTTGACTTATTTAGGAAAGAGTGAAAGACTAATTTCAATGTTAACTTTTAACATATAAATTGTATAAGACTTTGTATAAAAGAGAAATTTTGAATGTTAATGACATGAGCTGAAAGCCTTTTGTCTCTCTCAATTTCTTCATCTCTCTCTAAATCTTTGTGAATCTAAGAACCCACGACCAATGGAGAAGTTTGCCACAACTAACGGCTGAACTTCGAATTTGGGTTTACATTCATCAATTTCTCTTCTACTCTCACTTTTCTGTTTGTAATTTCTTTGAATCCCTTGATTCTGAGAATTACCTTAACACGTAGAGCCGCCCACGTGAGATCACACCCCTCGCGGCTCATGCAGAAGTAACTGAAGGTAATTTCATAATTTGTACATACACAACACGACTTCGTTTTAAAGAGTGATCAATTATTACACTATTGTTCCCATATTTCACATAAAAATTTAAATTCGTCCCTTAGTTCCGTAACTTCCGTTTGGCTCAATGACTGCCTTCAACGCAGTTAAACAACCCACAATTATCCAAGGCTATTTTCGACATTTAGAATTTAGAATTTTTTTAAAAATTACATTGTGAAAGACCAAAATTATTTGGCGGGAAAAATGGAAGAAATCATTCCTTCCTGCTGAGTAGAGACCACAAGGGATTAAATCCTGTTTAGGGGTACTGATTTTCTCTTTCATCTGCTGAGACAAGAAAAAAATGGAGTCCGATTCAGATTCGGACGGCTCTCACATCTCTGCCACACCTCCTAGAAAAGTAAATCCACCATCATTGCCTCCTCCTCCGCCGCCACCCATCATTTTCTCTTCCAACAACTCCAGAGTTAGAAATAAACCCTCATACTCCTCCGTCTCAAAAATCATTTCGAAACCCAAAAAAGTCTCTTCTAGACGACCTAAACCACCGTCGAAGTCAGACCCCAAACCCGAACCCACACCTTCTCAGCATGATATATGTGCCGAAGCCGTTACCCACCCCACTTTACCTTTTCAGATCCTCCGACCGTCTGACCGAATTCGACCATCATCCACCGCTGATTCCATTGAAAATCTCCCAGCTGGGTACTTCTCCAAGTCAGTTTCATTCTCCAAATTTCGAAGACCCTTGTTCAATTTAGAACCTTCCGAAGACGGACCTTCTCTTCGTTCTGTGTCTACACCAGAACCCAAGATAGAGAGTGGCGGGTTCTGTAGTCCAGACGTCAATTCGGTTACTTCGGAATTCAAAGGCGAAGCTGTTAGTGTTAGGAGCTCTGCAAAGTTGGCAAAGAAACATCCTAATCTAATAGGAGCTAATGTGCCCATGCCGCCGGTTAAGCTGCGAAAATGTGGTAATGAAGGGAATTTTGTGAGGCTGAACCTGAATGGGAATAGGCGGAAGTTTATGAAGAAGGGAAGTAAGCAAAGTGGTAAGTTTTCCGGTCGTAGAAGTTATAGGAGAAGTAAAGGAAAATTGAAACACGAAGGACAGACTGGAACAAATATGGTCTATGAGGAGGATGGGTTGGTTATAGAAACTATACAGCAAAAGAGGAGCGGGGATCGTGGAGGAAGAGAATATAGTTGTGAATTGATCGAAGGGACAGTTTTGGCGGCTCGATATGAGCCATCTGATGAGAACTTGGTGAATTTGCTGAAGCTGATGTTTGGTTATGATTCTTTTCGAGATGGGCAACTTGAAGCAATCAAGATGGTGCTTTCTGGGAAGTCAACCATGCTTGTTTTGCCCACTGGTGCAGGAAAGTCGTTGTGTTATCAATTACCGGCAATGATTTTACCAGGGATCACCCTGGTTGTTAGCCCATTAGTAGCTTTGATGATCGATCAACTAAAGCAGCTGCCTCCTATGATGCAGGGTGGTCTTATATGCAGCAGTCAGGTACGTTATACTCTTCTTTACATTTAAATTTCCGGATTAATTGTTTTGTCTTCTGATTTTCATTTTTTTTTTTTTCAATTGTCTTAGACACCCGAAGAAGTCTCTGAGACACTGAAGCAGGTTCAACAAGGCACTATAAAGGTGATTTTAATAACAACTGAATGCAATTTTAGCTTTAGCCAGTGCCTTTCTCCTATTTTCCCTTGCAGAGGTATAACTTATTTTTATTCCAGAGTGGAACAAGTTATTTAGGAGTTACTTCAATGTATTCTCTTTAATCATTCTTTCTTGTGGTGATAACATCTGATACTCATATAGTATATAGACATTTGGTCCATGCACGATTGCCAAAAGCTAATGTCTTGCAATTTATACATCAGGTGCTTTTTGTTTCACCTGAGAGGTTCTTGAATGCAGAATTTTTGGCAATTTTTTCAGATGCAGTAATATCACTTGTTGTGGTTGATGAAGCTCACTGTATATCTGAATGGTGAGAGGCTTCTAGGCCCATTGTTTATATCTGATTTTCACTTTGATGAGTACATCTCTTGTTCCCCGTCTGTAGTTGATCTTGACGTTTTGGACTTTTCAACAGGTCTCACAACTTTCGTCCTTCATATATGAGGCTCCGAGCTTCTTTCCTTCATTCGAGGCTCAATGTGGGCTGCATCCTTGCAATGACGGCAACTGCGACAACCACAACTTTGGATGCCGTCATGTCTGCTTTGGATATTCCTCGTACCAGTCTTATTCAAAACACCCAGTTAAGGGACAATTTACAATTATCAGTATCATTTAGCAGAAATAGGCAAGTTAGATGCTTCTCTCTTCTCTGATTTAACTATTCCTTACTTAAACTTGAGTCTTTTGAACTAAGATTTCAGTATTATGAAAATGTTGAATGAAACAGAATGAAAGATCTAATGATGTTGATCAAGTCTTCTCCTTTTTCTGATGTTCAAAGCATCATCATATACTGCAAGTTTCAGGTATGCATGTAGACTTATATGTTTCAAATACTGAATGGTCCATGATTTCTTACATTTTCCTACTCCTGACATAATTGTAAAGAATAACTTTCTTTCTTACCTCTTAGCATCAGATTTATATACAATTGTTTTGGAGGTGAGAAAAAAATTGTTAAGCTTCTTGTAGTTCAGGAGATGGTCAACCATATTTTAATAATTGTTTCTGTTCTTACGTTTTCTTTGGTGAATACAGTACCTTTTAACATTATTGGTGGCAATTAACACCACAATTTGATTTTGTGTTTTTTTTCAGTATGAAGCTGATCAAATAAGCAGATACTTATGTGATAACAATATCCCTGCCAAGGTCAGTACCTCACGTTTCTTTGTTGCATTTCTTGTACTTGAGGTTTAATATTGAATGGTGAATCTTACAGTTATTGTGAATTACTATCTAGAGTTATCACAGTGGTATGTTGGCGAAGGAACGCAGCCGTGTACAGGAACTATTTTGTTCCAACAAGATCAGAGTGGTGAGATAAACTTTATGGTCCATCCGGTAGTGCTATGTACATGCACTATGCAATAACTACTATGCATATTTTATTCTCTTTTCCTTTTTTTTCTTGTTGCTTATATACATACATTGTGTATTTGCAATACTACTTACTTGCCTAACTCATACCTTGTCTACTTTCATGAAAGGTTGTTGCAACAGTGGCATTTGGCATGGGACTTGACAAAAGGGATGTCGGAGCTGTAAGAGTCTTTAACATTTAGGATTTTCTGCATTGAAGTTACTCAAACCAGTTTTTGGAACTGCAATATTTGGTTCCTTCATTGAGCAATGCATTGGGATGGTATCCTGATTTAATAATTTTCATTGTGCCTGCTGTTCCTCTGTCATTTATATAAGTTACGATTCAAGAAGAAACAAATATCTTCCCTGCAAACAGATTATTTTTATTCTTGTTAATTGTTAGTATTTCTAAATTGGGGTCAAATGTTGGTATTAGAGAACCTTGGCACCCTCAACTCTGTCATGCACATACTGGTGATACTTACTACTGGTCAGATATATTCATCTGGCAGACTGGCACCAGCCTCTGCACAGAGACCTGTCTAGTGGTCAACAGTTACACATGTTTTCATTGTAATTTATAAGATCTTGTATGCTTCCATGTAGTAATTGATAATGAAACTCCACAGCTACATCTGTTATAGGTAATTCATTACAGCCTGCCAGAAAGCTTGGAGGAGTATGTACAGGTACATGTTATTGCTTTTCAACCACCATTTGACTGAAGAAGATATTCTCTGAATATTATGCTAAACATAAGGTGATGCTCTCTAGGAGATTGGACGTGCTGGAAGAGATGGGAGGCTGTCCTATTGCCACCTTTTTTATGATGATGACACATATTTCAAACTTCGTAGTCTAATGCACAGGTATAAAAGTATGATTTACATTGTATATTGAATTTGTTTACATACAATGTTTCAGTAGGTATTCAATTGACTATACCTTTTCCTCTCCCAGTGACGGAGTAGACGAATATGCTGTGAACAAATTTCTCCATGAAGCATTTTCCTTTGAGAGTGATTTCCATGGGAAAACATGTTCGTTAGTCAAAGAATCTGCTTCACGCAAATTTGATATGAAGGAAGAGGTCCTCTAATCAATACTCCTCACAATAAGTTCTCCAAACTTCGGTGACAAATGATTTATTTGCATTTTAAAATTTAGGCAGGATATACAGCACCCCATCAAATTTGTGTTTAGTTATCAAAGTTATGCTGATGTTTTGATGATCAAAGAAAAGACATACTAGATTATGAGAAAATTACTGATAGTCAACCTAAGCAACCTGATCAAATGAAAAAAAATATATATTGTCTCTAGATTTGAATACCTTCTTTGTAAACATAACTAACAGGATTTATGTATATTTATGATTCTTGATGATAATTGTGCCAAATAAATATCTCGTGGTTGTGCTTATTTATCTATCCTTGTTAAGTAAAGGCAAGCAACAAAATCAAGATAACTTTAAACCATATACAACCATGATGCATTTGTCATTCTATGTCTATGGTTCTGTTCCAGTAATTGTATACTAGATCAAGATCAACTTTGAGCCACAGAGCTCCTTACTTGCCAGTGCGGTGGCTGTACTTCTAATTGTTGGCAATGATCTTTCTACCTATCTCTTCTCTGCTTTAGGACCATATCTCTACTAGTACTACTTCTGGTAATTGTGACATATTAGTGAGACTGAGAAATACTCCTGGCTGCAAACTTTAAACAATTCTATTACCTGTTAGAATCTGATGTAGGTTGTGCTGGTATTTTTCCATCAGGTGATGCTCACACTTTTGACACACTTGGAGTTGAGTGATGTGCAATACTTGCGTTTGCTCCCACAACTAAATGTAACTTGCACTTTGAGTTTTCATAAGGTGGGTTGCACATATGAGCCTCTGGTGGAATTCACATTGCTAACATACAAAGCATTTCCATTCTGTTATTATTAGTTTCAATTAAATTTAGAGGAAAGAAACATAATTTTTTGCAGTTATTAAGTACCATATCTCTTTGGTGTTGGCATTACTGCAGACTCCCCCATTGTTGCTTGCCGAAAAGGTTTCTGTTGTTGCTGCAATTTTGAAGAGGTCATAAGTTTTTTTTTTTTTTTTTTTAAGTTTCACATCTATTTCTTCCCTGTTTCCATCAGATGGTCATTGCGTTAGTGCTGCAAAATGGAAGCTTTTAAAATTTCATGGCATTAGAGGTGGAATCTGATTCCATGCTTTCAATAAAGTACCAGAAGAAAGTACCAGTTATAATTACAAAAAAGCAGTTAAATTCTGCTTCTTATCATGAAATTCTGATTAACTTATGTGTTTTCTGATTTTCAGATCTGAAAATAAGCAGGGGCAATATGTTTTCGACATGCCCACAGTGGCAAATAGCATAGGAATTCCATCTATTAACCTGTCAAATCAATTGCAGAATCTGAAGGTTTGAAAAATTGGAAACTTCTCACATTACTGTTAAAATTTGTATATAGGACTGATGAATGAAGTTTGATATTCTTGGTACCCTTGTTAAAATGTGAATGCTAATCATGCAGACCAATGTAATTCTGGTTGTCCTTGCATAAAACCTCCTGTAAATCAACATAGATTTTACTAGTTATATATATATATATATATATATGAGAGAAGTGAACTAATGATATTGGATCGTGTGCCATGAATGAAAGCTTTGAATTTGTTGGATATTGGAGGATTACTTGCCACCAGATGATTGGGGACACTTCACTTTTCACTAAGATGGATATTTCCTTGCCCTTTTTTTTTGCAGTGCATTGGCAAGTTTGTAATGTCGTTCTCGCTATTTTTGTAAGATACATGCTTTGGAGTGTGATGCTTACCTTGATTATCCTTCCTTTACCTATAATCTTTCTCCATTGTCTTGATATGTCCTCAGCCTTTGGAATGACTGTAATTGATAATGGCTTCAGCCTTCACCCTTCACCCTATGCTACCATCTGAGTTCCATTTTTTTATTATCATTTCAAAGAAGTTACTGTGCTACAGTGTCTGATTCCATATTTTACATATATTTCACATAATATCTCATTTGTTGTGATACTTTCTCAGTTAACAGGAGAAATAACATATGAGGTGAAGGACCTTGCATATTGTTATATGATTGTTGAAGTCCCTGCAGATTTATTATCTCTGTCTTCATATCTTACCAAATGGTTAACAGAGGTTGAAGGTTGTAAGGTAATTTATTCTAACATGATCAGAGTTAACTGTAAAAGATACTTCTCAAATGGTACATGTTCCAAAGTATAATCTTTTCTAAAGAAGTTATTTTTTTCGTGGAATCAAAAGATAGACAGGTGATCATATTATGCAATGGTAGTGCATAAGATATCGCCTCAATGACATATGAACAACCAATGTGTTTAACTAGTAGACCACTTCAGCTTGAGTGATCATGCTGCATGACATTCTTAGGGTTTGAAGCGCCTGTGCTGCCTATTCAGGACCTAAAAATGACTTGAATTTATCTTTTTGAATAGGTAAGGAAACTGGATGCAATGTCTAATGCTGCAAACTTTGCCATCAATGAGTGCGATAAAAGGCATGGTTGCAGTGGTGCCAATCACACAAGATGCTTGCAGAGGAAGATCTTGGATTATTTCTCTGGGATTGATAAATATGATGTCTCCAACAAGATGCCTCAAAGCAGGTTCTTACTAACTTTCGTCACCTTCACGTACATATCCCAGAGAAAATATGCAGTGGCTTTTAATATATGAAGCTTGTGGTGGTTCATGATTGTCATCTTATATGGTATTTAACTGCCAAAACTTCAAAAAAAAGTGAACACCCTGCTTGTAGAATTTAATTAAGTGCATAGAAGTATATGTTCCACTTTATGTGCTATTTTATCATACTGATATTGCAATCATTTACATGTGCAGCCCTTTTTTGCGAGCAGATATAAAGGTGCATTATCACATGTGGTCTTTGAATTTATTTTCAAGTCATATCCTGATTGAAGGTAAAGTACTTTTTCCTTTTTGGCATAGTAGGTGTTTCTACAGAGCAATTCACAGGTTAGATTCACACCCAGAGCCATTGCAAGGATAATGCATGGCATTGCAAGCCCAGCCTACCCTTCTGCAACATGGTCTAACACTCACTTCTGGTAAAGAAAACCCTGACTCGTCGACTTCAGCACATTTATCTTTTGTTGGGTGCCTCACTCAGATCCTATAAGAAACAAAGTGGACAATATCTAAATGTCTTCCGAGCTTTAAATAAAAATGGAATAATTTGAGTTAAAATGTGGCAGATGACCACCTGTGCTTCTGTTAATGCTTTTCTCTTGCCATAAGGTTTTGTATTCTTGACTTTGTATGCATGCTTTTTACTTGGTTTCTGGTAACATTCATACTATATTTTTTTTCCTTGTCTTCTTTGCTGCTAGTGATCTTCTATAATTCAAACCAAGTTGGATTATCAATTGTGGATTGCAGGGGAAGGTATACAAAGCTTGACTTTCATCTGTTAACGGAGGCAGCAAGGGCTGAGCTTATGAATTTTGTTGGAAAAGACTCACTTTAGCCATTTAGGTTTTGGCCTGCCATCCGATTAGCATCAAAACTGGAGGCTGTTTAAGGTAACAGAATGTGGCTATGAATTAGCTAATCTGTACTACCATTTTCTTTTACCTGCTCTCTAATTGAATAACAAATATTTGAGATTCTTTTTCTTTGCAGCTTGTGGTTTGAACCAAAAAGCAGACTATATACACCAGAATAATGAAAGTAGTCATGTACTCTGTGCAATCAGAAGAATCTGTTTATTCGTATGTGAATAAGGTTGTTGTCATCAGGAAAAAAAAAAAATACTAATAATTTAGTTTGCATGGCCAGTCTTGTACCAGTATGCATGGTCCACTTTCTTACCTAATGTTTTAGCCCTTACTGGATTTCTTTGTTCTTTGTTACATGAAAAGTGAGCTAATATCTGCACAAATCCAAGGAGAAGCTGGAAGTCTACACCTCTGGATCCTGGAATTCTTGTATTCTGTATTGTGAAAAGAAAAGGAAATGATCATACAACTTGTATTATTTTAGAACAGAACGATACACATGAAATATGAGATAAATCAAGTTCTTTGACCTCAAAATGATGTATGTTGCTTTTAGAACAAACAAATGTTAACAAATGATGTATTCTTGACATAGAACTTAACAAATGTTAATTTTAACACTACTAAAATTACTTGTGTAGTTAAGGACGAACTCAGTATACATTTGAAATAGAACTTAACAAATGCTAATTTTAATTTTTTTTTAATTTTTTTTGGTTGTTCAAGAGTATTCTCATCCTATTACTTATGTAGTTTATGATGATTTTATACACATTTGACATAGAACTTAACAAATGTTGGTTTTGATCTTTTATTTTTTGAGTTTTTCAACAGTATTTTTATTATTTGGGTGTAATTTTTTCACAAATATTTTATTGAGTTCGAACCCTTGACATTATAGATAATTTTTAATTGTTAAGTATATGCGTGTCTTGAATCATGCATAGTGGATATAAATATTAATTGTAACACAACACAAGCACATTTTTAAGATTTGTAGAACATCCATATAGTGAGATTTTGGGTACAATAATTACCTAAAACTTTTTGAATAAATATAAATAGAAGATCCAATATAATCATGTAACAAAAAAAAAAGGACGAGAGAAGAAAGCCAATTGGGTGGGGTATATTCTACCAAAGTGTTTGGACAAGAAAGGCACATTCAGGAGAGAAACCCATTTTAGTAGTATTTGAGAGAGAAAAGAGAAGCAAAGACCGTTAGTTAAGTAAATATAAAAAAAATTAGTAATAAATAAGAATATTGCAGAAGAAACGAAAGAGAGGCAAACAAACCCCACAAGACGTTATAGAATTCTACAAGAAATCTATCAACGAAGAAGCCTTGGCTTAAAAATACAGTCCATATTATGAATATTATATTTCTTCTTAGGATTTAGGAATGAAGGTCGCCCCCTGAAACTCCGGTAGATCGTTATTCAATCTGAATCTTCACAAACTAAGAGGAAAAGGAGTTGAGAATTGTCAAAGACATAGACAGAGAGAGAGGATGAGAACCATGTATAAGGCGGCAGCCACATCTGCGTCCATGATTCATATTTCAACATCTGGTAATTCCTCGTCCTCTTCATCATCATCGGCAATCTTTACAAATTACCCTCTTATTTCTGCTGTCGTAGCTTTCGCCATTGCCCAATTCATCAAGTTCTTTACCACCTGGTTAGTTTCTCTTTCTTTCTCATTATCTCTTAAATTCATAAAGATTCTTTCTTTATCTAGGAAGATTTAAATTCGGATGTTAAATAGCTTTTTTGGGACAGAATTATTTATCTATTGTATTTTATTGCAAGATTCGAATACCTTTTATGGGACATTGCTGTTAAAATTATGTCTAGGAGGACTTTCGTAAATACTGAGTATTTGATGCTTGAACTTCAGCTTATAACTTGTTATTTGGTTTGAATCATTTTTATTTGTAAATTGTTGGTAGAGGGCACCGAACTTTTCCTTGTGATTGTTGCTTAGTTATCAGTCTTTCGAAATTAACTAAACAAGACGTCTTTATGTTTTAGGCTTTAACTCATCTTTTGGTGCTATACTACAACAAGAACATTAGTAATATCAATAGACCCTTTTCTTTTTTTAGCTCAGAATGATAATGTCTAGACAGTTACCAACAAAATTGTCTAGAATAATCATTTGGTGAAATAATCTATTAAAAAAATATTTTTTTCTTTAAGGAAAAAAATTTAAGAAGAAATCAGTGGTGATTCCACTTGTTAGAGTATGTTTAGATAAGCAAGTCTTGTGTCAGTGATCTGTGGAACTGAATCTTATCAAAGGAATTCTAGGTCATAATTTCTTCAAGTCCTTGATTTGTTTATAGATTTGGGCCAACAACTTGCTTTATCCTAAGTGCTAGTGCTTCATAAATTTTCAGGTACAAGGAAAAAAGATGGGATCTCAAGCAACTTGTTGGATCTGGTGGAATGCCATCTTCTCATTCAGCGACTGTAACTGCTCTTGCTGCATCAATTGGGTTCCAAGAAGGTTTAGGAGGACCTTTGTTTGCTACTGCATTGATTTTAGCTTGCATTGTAAGATTTCTCTATTTTTTTTCGTGTGATTGGTGTAATTAAGCATCTGTGAAACACACATTTCCACCTCTAACTGAAGATTCCATTTGGAGTTTTGTTAAAATTTCCCTTATCTTTGAATCCGATATATCAGCAACTCAATCTATTCATGCTTCATCTCTGCACACACACACACAACAAACGATTGACACTTATTTATAACCCTATGCATGTATCTCATTACTGTATTATCATAGCCTTCTATATCTGAAACCAAGCTAATGGATATGCTTGACAAGAAACTCGTTTAATCAATGGTTCTCACATTTCAGTAGATTTCTGATGTGGAGATTTGGTTGCAGGTGATGTATGATGCTACTGGTGTAAGATTGCAGGCTGGACGCCAAGCAGAGGTAAACCATTTGCTACTGGTTTTCTCCTATCTGGACACATAGAAGCACTGCTTTGAAGTGTACATATGATGTCAATGCTTAGTGATTTTGTTTCGTTATGATTTTTTTACATTGTTTGTAAACTGGATGTTGTTCAGGTATTGAACCAAATTGTTTATGAACTTCCTGCTGAACATCCTCTGGCTGAGAGCAGACCACTGCGTGAACTTCTTGGCCACACTCCTCTCCAGGTTCGCTATTTTGGATTTGATTGCCTCTTATAATATTTATTGGATGTAATGTTAAGTTTTAATTAATTGATACATCGGAAACACTAATTAAAACAAAGTGTGTTTAAATGATGATATTCTCTAACAATCAATCAACACTGTGCTCTGATAATTTTATATAGTCCAAACCATTTTAATATTGACTATAATTGCTGTATAAAGAAAGAAATAGTAATTTTGATTCCATTTTTGGTTGTCACAATTGAAGCTAGGTAATGTCAAATTGTTGGCTCCAAAATGTTAAAATCCCAGGTTATTGTAGATTTGGAATTCATAATTCCCTAAATTTTGAGTTCTGGTTTTGCCATTCTATGGGTGCCAAGGAGATGTTGAGAATCTGTCACTGCAGAGATAATCATGTTCCTTAATGATATCTTCAAGTTGTAGGTTGAGAATCTTTTTATGTATAAGCAACTTACATGTAAAATAGCTTTAGTTATGACTTAGGTAGGATGGTGAGTCTCTTTAATATTCGCATTCTATTGCAGGTTATTGTTGGTGGGTTGCTTGGAATTATAACGGCAGCTATGGGCCATCTGATAGCCATGGTTACTGCATAAGAAGTTGATACTCAAATCAGAAAGGCTACCTCTGGCAGCATACTTAGTGGTCTACTCTATGATAAAGCCATGCGACAAAGTTGAACTCACCAATTAATTCGTGGTTCAAAAGCTTTCTTTCATCCAATTGGATATAATAGCTCTCAACAAACCAATCAGGGTGTTGATAGCTTTGACTGCTTCTGTATAAACAGAAGAAAATTAAAGACAAATTTGATTGATTGCAATGTTTGATGTAAATAGAGTATCTGTATATGCAAGTACTCAAATACCAGAATACTTGCCTCTACAAGTTCAGTTTTATCAAATTACTCTAAATATCAGAATGCCCATTCAACAGTGTCAATCTAAATCAGCTCCTGCCAAAATAAGCATATAGTAGTGTTGAACGAATGAATAAAATGTTTCCTAATATATTGATAGACGATATAGCAGGAAAAAAAAAACACTGCATTTTCACCATAGGATCCCAAACAGCTCCTGCCCTTGAGAACCAGGCAACGTGGTCATCAGGCCTACTCAAATGGCTGTCATTTTACAGATATCCCACCAACCTCCTCAGAGACCCAAAAATCCCCATGACCCAGTGTTGTGTTTGTTGTCTTGTGTATTCATACGTTGGATAATTACGGCACGAGAGATAACTCCAAATAAATTCTAGTTTATGAAATGGAGGAACTAGTTGAAACTCGATGCATCTTTGGTATTTTTGTTGCTTGTTTTCGTTTTTCAATTCTAAATTTCATCATATTCTCACTTCCGTTTTAACACTTAATATTTGAATTCTAACCTCACTCATTCTCCATGCTAAGAGTACTATCCTGTTATGTGATATTAGATTCTTCAAATCAAAGAATTGGCTTCTCCCATGAGCAAACATAAAGTACAATAATAAACTGCAGCTGCAGTTGAGAAAGAAACGGAGAGGTATAACTGAATAAAATAATACACAAAAATCAATCTTTGACTAATCAAACCCATTTAAGCAAACATATTTGGAAGACCAAATGAAAGAAAAAGAAACCAACTTTTCTATACCACTGGAAGTGAGTAAGTTCCCAAAGCCTAATGTATCCTCTATTCCTCTTACAACAAAAAGGCCGGACACCTGTTCTTCTTCTACAACTATAGGATCTCAGCTCTCGACTTTTCTACCAGAATACACTGGTTTTCTTCAAAATTACTTAAATACACCAAAAAAATATTTAAAGAGTTAAATATCCCTGTTTTTGAATTTGTGTCTTCAAAACACAATTTCAAAACACAATTTCATAATGAGTTTGTGTTTTGAAGACACAAATTCAAAGCGCCACATCAAGTTAAAGTGTCAAATGAGGTTGCATTGCTAGCACTTGAGTTCGTGGGTTCACTTGAGTTTGTGGGTTGAACCCACGAACTCAAGTTTCGAGTTTGTGTCTTGTAAACACAAATTAAAGTTCGTGTTTTTTTCGTGTTTTCAAAACATAAACCAGAGTTTGTGTTTTGAAAATACATATTCGAGTTGAGTTTTGATGCTAATTATCCGTATCTCAGATTCAATTAAATTTTAGAACCATTCTTTAATGAATATCATTCAAGTTATTTGTTTTCTTGTTAAAAAAAAATTGAAAATTCGAATTATAGCTACAATGTAAAGCTAGACAATAATTATAAAATAGAAATATATAAAAATGCTAGAAGGAGTAAATAATGGTAATTCTGCACTCACTTTTTACCCTCACATAATAGTTTGAAATGCTTGATTTGTGTGTAGTCAACATATGAATTATAAATTTTTACAAAGTTTTGAAATGTGCTTATATAGTCAATTTGTCAAACTAAAAAGTTGTTAAAAATTCTTGCATAGGCACTTGTCAACCTTATTTTAAAGAAAATTGGACAGAGTTTCTCTTATTTTTATATCATTTTATTCCTGCCATGACAACTAAATACTAAGAAACAACATCCTCTATTCAATACAACAATATTATTGACATGAACCTTAATATCACAAATAATCCAAAAAAATTATAAAAGAAAATTAGACAGAGTTTTTCCTATTTTTGTATCATTTCCTTTCTGTCATGATACGTAAATAATAATCTAATTTCAACACACCAATATTAACGGCAGAGTTTTAATATCACAAATAGTCTAAAATAAACGCATAATCTCAATATAAATCCCAACATAATAGTCCATAAATTCAATTTCAAAAATAATTATGCATTAATCACATAGACCATGACACTCTTAATCATGAGTATCACACTTGGGAGCCTTTCTCTTTCTTGTCAGATTCTTTCTGGGTGGAAGATTATCCCATTTCTGACTTCGTTGAACCTGTGTTACCTGTGATATACCCTCTTGGATCGATAAACCACCACCATCATAATGGTCTTCACCATCAACATCATCATGTGTGTCAATGTTATCCACATGGAGGAGCGATTCGGTATCAATATGTGTAATAGTCATATTTGGATCTGTAGTATCATGCATAAGTGTGACACTCTTAACAACTGTCTCATCTTTACATGGAGGAAGCATAGATGTAGATAGAGGTAAGGCATATGGTTTTGGTGCGTACTTCCTCTACCTCTACTTGTAAGGCCTAAAATATAACGTGCAGACCTACTGGAAGATGATCATCCTACTCCAGAATCTAAGTTGACATGTGTTATTAGTGTGACCATAACATCAACATGTGTGCCAGAGGTACTACTTGATGGTACCTGAGTTGCTGATTAATTGTTATATGGTATATAATCTTCATATTAGCCAACAAACTGTAATGATGAAGTACATGTGGCATCAATAATTGCAAGTGCAGACAAATCTGCTCCTTGTGTGGACAATGTGTGACATCTCTCAAGACCATCAATCTGTAATATAACTGATTATCATTGTTTAGTTGGTGTCATGAATTGAGTAAGCTATAAAAATTAAAATACTATATGGCTTACCAAAGTTCCAAGCATAGCACCATCCTTAGTCAAAAATCTTTTACTGATTCACCTTTATCATTTCGTATATGATGAGAATGGATCCATTTGGCCATCAAATGAACTTCCAAAAATAACATGAACCGCTCACATGCCCCATATGTTGATGAATAAGGCATGTCTCACTGCCCAATTTAAATTAGAATAGCCCATAAGATCAATCTTATGCAACAGAATGTTAGTCTTAGCATCAGGTGGAATGTCTTGTTGCATGCCAAATTGACTTAAAACTCTATCTGGTCTATGCCATTCCATTATATGGAAGCATATCAATAGCACAATAGTAGTCCATATACCTTGTCCAGCAAGACAATTACTAGAGAGATTCACCATCAAGTCAGTATTGTATGACGCCCATATAAACTGCTACCACATATAAACAAATATTAAGAAACATATCATAGGAATAAATATATATAATGGACAAGAATTTTCAATGATTAGTAAACTGATATGGTTTCATCTGATCTAGTTGATATCTGCAACAAGAAACAACAGGTTTTCCAACGTTTGTAACTTTAAAAGCATCTCTCCACCTCATGCCAATGGACCCCTCGTGAAATGTGGGCCCTTTGCTCCATCAATAAGGACCCAGTCATCATAAATTCTATATAATCTAGTAGGTGCAATGTATAAGAGCCTATCCCATGCCCACATCTATAGTAGAATCAAGGCTCCAGCAATATCACTGTAACGATGAGTGAGAGGCACAGGTACAACTCTCTATATAACCACACTAGACATGCGCTACTCCAACTATATTTGCAGGCCCTATCAAAGTCCTCAAGCAAATGCAAAAACATCAGATGGACATGTGATTGAGACTTATCAGCAAATAGAAATCCACCAATAAGTTGCATGATATAAGCACGTGCATATTGTTACACCATAATTTCATCAGCATTCTCAGGCAATTCCACAGATGTAGCAACAAGCCAAGTTAAACTTATGCAAGATCCATCTAGGGCTGTAGAGGGTGGAACATGGCCCAATAAATTCTAACATGTAGATGGTAGATCTTCAATCAAACTACCACCAGACATGCATCCCTATCAATTGGTAAACCAAACAATATGAACACATCTTGCAATGTCACCGTGCACTCGCCATGAGTAAAATGGAAGGTATGTGTCTCTTGTCTCCATCTCTCCACTAATGCAATAATGAGATGCCAATCTAATTGTATAAACCCTAATCGCATGACTCCATAAAAACTTGCAGCAATACATATGGAATGATCCTTGTATCTATAGAATTTACATGATGTAATAGTGCCTCCCTCCTTTGACATTTCAGAGCAGTGGAATCCTGCATCAAGAATGTGTTTAATCAAATTATATTTCTGTAGTCTCATAATATAAAATTTTCTTTTATTTACTAGTAAAAAGATAATATACCTCTGAATCCCATAAGTGAACAAAACGATAAATATCGTATAAATGCATTACTGAACGGTCAGTTGGCGATATATACATCACATATATACTATTTGTTTTTAGCATAACAAGCATCAACAAAAAAAAATTATGATAAAAGACTTTGAAGATTTATAGTTTGAATAAAATATAAAGAAAGTCAATACTATATATAAACGATTAGACGTTCAACATTCAATTACAATTGCAGTAGTTATAGTATAAATGATAAGATAAGACATTTGGCATTCAATTACAATTACAATGGCGAAGTCAATACAACATAAAAATGAAAAAAATATATATATATGACACTAAGCATTAGAAGGGAAGGAGATAGGGATTTAGGATTTCAATTTGGGTTAGTTTTAAAACTAAAATTAGATTTTGTGGTTTGAACGCACGAATTCAAGTGCCAATAATATATTTCTATCTGACATGTATGGTTGACGTGACATTTTAAATTTGTGTCTTTAAAACACAAACTCATTATGAAATTGTATCTTAAAGACACAAATACAAAATATAGGCATTTAACTCTTAAATTTTATTCGACGCATTTGAGTAATTGAAAAAAAAAAACAAAAAATCAGTGTATTCTAGTAGAAAATCTCTCAGCTCTCAAACCCACCAGCCTAATTAACCGAAGCAACTAGGGTCTAGGGACATGTTACTGTGGGTCCCTTTCTATGTAACCCTAACCTGGCACCATGTGATTTAAATTTAATACCTTACGCTCAGTTACTACCTAGACATCTCTGTCCATCCACTGCCACTGGTACCAAAATACAGGTCAAAATGGGCCATCCCCAAACGCCAAAACAATCAATTTATTGAAACCTAATTTACATTGCAGACACATTGTCTTTTTGGTGCAGACACTTAATTAGTATTGGATTTAACTGAGTGTTCCAGAAAGTTGTGAAATTTTTATTTAGAGATGAAAATCCTAGAGAGAGTAAATCAAATTCATAACCGGAACACACTCAATAATATAAGCATAAAATCTTGTAGTATTACTATTATGAGAGGCCGAATACGGCCATGTGCATAAGTTCAGAGACCCAACAAAACCTCCATTATCAATTCTAGCCCCGATCCCGCTTTCTGACTCACAATGTTACTTAAGCACCTAGTCTAGTAATCTAGTCTAGTAACGGTTAAAAAGGACGAGCGTAGTTCAAAACCCTTTCTCTCTTGGGAGCAGTATAAAAAATATCTTGTGTCGCTCACTCACTGAAGCTCTCCCCAAGATTCCGTTGTGAGTGAAGATGAATTGTGGGTTGCACCCCACCTGCAATTATTCAGTGACAAGTTCACAAATTCCCATGCAAATGTTTATTTTATGCAGCTTTTCTTTAATACTTTACTGCCACATGTTGGGCGGTTCTTGTTTCAACCATGCAGCTATTGTTAGTATTCTAATGTTCAATGGATCTGAACTTCATCTCTAGCTCTGCAACTTTCAGAATTCCATGGTTGTAATGTATAATATTCTGTGTGTCAAGCTTCCTCTGCAAACCCATCTGTCAATATCTGTGCTGTCAAACTCAAGTCTTCGTTCAAAAATTGTTCTTTCTTTTAGAGTGTTTGCAAAAATTGTAATGGGGTTTGTTGTAGATTCAACTAAAGTAGAACATAAGATTAGCTACTTGGCTTCTTAGCATTGTATTTAGCTTTTACAGTTCTCTGTTTTTGGTGGGTTAAAAGGTGTTTAAGATTGTAATTTTTGAGATTAGTTAGGTTAGTCCAACTGGGTCCCTGTTGCACTGATAGGAATTCACAGGTATTGGGGGTTCCCTGACGTGTTATTGAATTTGTTTGGTATAGCAATTTTGGCAACTCAATTATAATCGCTTGTAAAGGCAAACCAATATTTTTTCTTCTTTTACTTGGTAAGAAGATTTTTGGTTCTTTATGTGTTTGATTATATGCTTGAGATAATTTACCTCACTAGGTAAACTTTCCAATTTGTATAGTTTTTGTAAGACTCGCATATCATGAAAGAGTAAGTATTTGTGGAAACATTGATTTGGGACCAACATCTGGCCCCCAGATCTGTATGTAGAGATTCTGAGATATGATATGAATTGGTTATTAACTTGGATTTCCGAGAAGAAATATGGATCCATAACAAAGAAAAACAATTGCATACATCAAATTTTCACTTTTGATACAGTAAGTTGAATCTAGTTTCTTGTGTCGTGCTCATCCCATTATTCTTGTGTTTTTCTGTGTGAGAGAGGGAGTGAGGATGAGAGAGTTTTAGAGAAAATGAGGTCCATAGAAGATAGGGGGGGCTATAAACATGGACCAACTCAGGAGATTTCAAACAACACTGCCATCAATATTGAGTTTCACAAAGGGAATGGAGTTAATCATATTTCCCAATCATCGAACAAGTTTAGGAAAAGCGACCCCTTCAAAGTGGGATGATGCACAAAAATGGCTTGTAGGATTGTCAAGAGGTGGTGAGAAAAACCAACCCAAGAGCAAGCCCCGGAATTCTAATGCAGATGATTTGAGACTAATAGCTCCAGTCCCGCAGAAGGAGCAGGATTACTCTAGTAGTGAGAATGAAGAGGAAGAAGAAGAAAAGGGTTGCCATAGTTTTGCAACAACAAATCAATATTCAGTGGCAACGAAGAATGTAGACTGTGATGAGTCAATTTGGCGAGTAACTAAGGCTTCAGAAAATTCAACATCTGTTGTTAGATCAATATGTCTCAGAGACATGGGAACAGAGATGACCCCCATTGCTAGCCTGGAGCCTTCAAGAAATGCCACCCCTGTCAGAGCTACAACTCCTGCAGTGCGAAGCCCAATTTCTTCAGGATCTTCCACTCCAGTAAGATGTCAAAATGGGTTGCAGGTTTCTGAGGGCTACCAAACTGGACTAACATCAACAGAGGGTAATCTTCCTAGCAGGGGTGATGGTACAAACAGACAGTGTGGTCAAGAACATAACGTTTCCAAAATAACAGAAGGAAAGAATTATGCAGATCAATCTAGAAAGTTGAGTCCTTTAGAAAGCCGAGCAGTGGCTTGGGATGAGGCAGAGCGTGCCAAATACATGGCAAGGTAACCTTCCTTTCCAATACTCACTAGTTATGAACTTTATGTAATTATTCAGAAAATGAAAAGTAGATTATACGTAACAATGTTTGAAAGATCAGCTAGTCTGGTGAGTTTTCTGAAATGTCATAGGCTAGCATGGGAATCAGATGTTAATTCTACTGAGTGGCTGGTAATATGTATGTCTTTATAATTGTATTATGTGGTGCAGGTTCAAGCGTGAAGAAATGAAGATTCAAGCATGGGAAAATCATGAGAAGAGAAAAGCTGAGATGGAAATGAGAAAAATGGAGGTACCTAATGGATTCTTATGATCATTCATGATATAAGCCGTTTCACATTTTGAATAGTAGGATACAAGCATCTTAAATGGATTCATGTTGAGTCAGATTCTAAAGAGGATACCAAAAGTATGTAATATACTATCTGTGTACTCCCCTAGAAAAAGACATTGCTTACAAGAGGGAAGAGCTCAGAATTTAGTTGACATACCTTCTGACGTTTAATAAACACATTCATTTTCTTTCTAGGTGAAAGCTGAGAGAATGAAAACTCGGGCACAAGAGAATTTGGCAAATAAACTATCTGCAACTAGAAGAATAGCTGAAGAGAAGCGTGCTAGTGCCGAAGCCAAACTAAATGAAAAGGCTCTGAAGACTGCAGAAAAGGCAGACTATGTAAGAAGGACAGGGCATGTGCCAAATTCATTCTCCTTCAAGCTTCCTTCCCTTTGCTGGTAGCAATCTGCAGTACGCCTACATGTAAAAATCTGCCAGTCACTTTTTTACAACAAACTGCACCTTGTATAATACGTTTGTGTCATTATAATCTTTTACTGCTTGGGTGGAAGAAAAATCATTAATGGTGCCATTTCCTCAGATAAATTGCAGGTGCCCCTAGTTGAAGATACCTTCTTCCTGAGTCTGAGTTTTGTTTAGCATATTAGTGAGTAAATTGGTTCCCACAACTAATTCATTTTTATATTTGCTTCATACAAGCCTGATTAAGAATTTTAGGCCTTGTAGTCTGCACTCTGCAATGACAGTGTCATCTTCATCTTGTGCTACCCATTTGAAGCGATGGGGTGGACTTCATCAACATTTATGGCTTTTGATGGCTAATCCTACTTCTCCAGATTCAGCATGTGTAGCTGTCTGTCAAGATGAAATCACTTCAAGGAAATGAATTTATTCTTCTTGATGTGCTCATTGCAAACATAATATTATGTTGTGCCGCCAATTATCAGCTATCTCTCTTCCCCAGTGAGTTATGGGGCAAAGCAATAGGATTTTTGGTCACGTGGTAATGCTTATTGTTGTATTGCCTCTGTTCCTAAAACAACAATCCTTTTGTTTGTGAAAACAAATAGCAGCTGTAGCTTATAATAATAAATAATAAAACTTAATAAAAATGTCAGTTTTTTTATAAATAAAATATAACTTAAGAAATAGGAAAACAAGAGTTTTACATAAATTTTGCCCTTATTTGTGATTATGAAAATTCATCCATGCAAGTGGAAAACTATCAAAACTTCCATTGAGCTCCTCCTTTTCAATTCATCATTCCAATCCTATATCTAAAATGCAATAAATTCTATTTGCCTATAAAGAGATTCAAATCACAAAAATCAGTTTTTTAATTTGCGCCTACGCTTCTCATACTTAAAATTAGATTAACGTTAAAAAATATATAAAGCAATCTAGTTATGTTTCATTTTCTAATTAGACATTCATTCTCCCTCCAACACTGTGGCCCAAGACTAATTAGGTTATGATAAAAATCATGCAAATTCATTATTTAACCTATTTTGTGTATTTATTTATGAGAGGCTTGAACCCCTTTATAATTTTTCTTGTTGACTTATGCTAGCCTCCCTTTTCCTATAAACCCTTTCATTGAGAAAACAAATAAAATTCAGTAAAACTTAGGCTGCAAATGTTTATTATTGTAAATGTGTTATTTTTATTTTATATTTTCACTAGTGATTATTGTTAAGAGTCATCAATTCAAAAACTATTTTATTAGAGTATAAATTTCTATTTTCAAATAAAATTTTAGATTTATAAAAAAGAAAAAATATATATATCTCTCGGAGGGTAAACAAATATATGAAATATCTATCCAAATTATTATTAAACTCCAATAGTGTCATTTGAAGTAAAATTTTTTAATTATTATAATAATTATTTAGTAATTAACTTACGTTCATTTTGATTAATTATTTTTTTAATTTAACCAAATTATATTATTTAGGTCAAAATTTTTATATTTATAAAAATTTTATTCTCCATAAAATATTCAAATTGTTAACGGTATTTAACGATTCACATTATAGTTTTTGGAAAAATGAAACCGGGATGAGTCCAATGATATTTACACAGTCTAGTGGGGCAATTGCAATATTCCACAATTAGAATTTTTCTTTTATGTCTTTTTCCTTCTCTGAAATAAAACGAGAGCCATTTTCTCATTTCGCAACGAGGTCACGTCGTGTTGTACTCTTTGTCGACGATGGTCTCTCTCTGTTAAGCGCTCGCCGTTTTCTCTCTATCACTCGCTCTCTTCGTGTCACCAAGACGCGGCATCAATTTCACGTCAATCGCTGTCTGGCTTAAAGAAGATTGAGCATTTTCCTCCTGCTATCCCAATCATTCATGCTGTTTGCTTCGTGCCTAAATTTCTAGGGTTTTATTGCAATCTGTCCCATGTATAACTTCAAATCTGCGGATTAGCACGAGAATCGAAGGTCTGTAAGTAAGATTATTCACTGCTTTATTGTTTGGTCTGGTGTTTTTATTGGATCTGAGTTTGGGTTTTCGCTTGAATTTACCTGAATTTTTGCGTGCTTGAAGAAAAAAAGTTGTGGGAATTCTTTTCTTTGGGTTTAGGGTTTTATAATTGAACGATTTAGTATTGTTGAGATAGGGATTAGTGTTTTTTGTGGAGTTCATTATCTTGGTGGATATATGGCGGATGGGAGACATGGGGCTTATCACGATAATGAGTTTAGGGACCTTGACTGCAATTTTGATATGTCTAGGCGGGGTTTCACTTCCGAAGATGAGTGTGGTCGGATTAGGAATGGTATCCGTGATATTGAAAGGAGTCGAAGTGGGGATGCAAGAGATAGGACTAGGTTGAGACAGAAGGACATTAAGGAGAGGGAAGTGTTCAATGGGGGTTATCAAACATCAAGTAGGAGTGATTCTGGTAGCAGCGGAGGGGGTGGGAATGGTGGTCTTGGTCCCAGGAGATGTGGGTTTTCAGATAGGACCCTGGATAGGGAGCCGGGTGAGTTGTCCAGTGAAAGTGGTTCTGATGATGCTGTTGAATTGGAATCACAGGTGAAAGATGGTGAGCTTGCTAAGGCAGTAGAAAATGGGGTTCGGCCACCATTGGAGAAGAAAAGAAAGTTTTCACCAATAGTTTGGGATCAGGATGATAAAGAGGTGAGTAATACGTCAAAAGATAGGATTTCCACCAAGGTGGCAGCTCTTCCTCCCTCGCCTCCACTTCGAAAAGAATTCCATCAGTCGCCTAATGTTTCTCCAGATGGTGGAGTTGAGATTTATCCAGTAAAAAATAGAGAAACTGATAATATCAAATTGCACTCACCAGTTGAGCCCCCTATGCTCACTGAGTCAGCTCAATTTACCGAGTCTGCATCTGAGTCTCCAATAGGATTGTCTTCCATGTCACTAAGACAGAGGTGGAGTAACAATGAGGGAGCTGACCAAACAGAAGGTGAAGATTATGTTCCAACTCGTAATATATCTTCCTCAAGATGGGCAGCTGGAAATAACTCTCCAGGTGATGAAGGGAAAATCTTAGATGACAAGGAAATACCTAAAAGGAGGAGGAAAATGCCTAATTCAGAATTGTTTGAGACCAGAATAAGGAGTAAGTTATTGAGTCCGGAGGTTGTGGAGTCTAAGAGAGAAGGTTTTGAAGGATTGGGATCTAAATCATCTGAATCTGATGACCGAGGTAGCCATGCTAGACATTCTGATGATCATCCAGGTAATGATTCAGAGAAGGATGACTACGTGGAGATTGACAATGAATTTGAGATGAATAGAGATACTAGTGTTGGCCATTCCGACACAGATTCTCAGGATGAAGATGATATCCGTGATACACCTGAACCTCCACCTCTTCCGCATAGAGCAGTTGACATGCTTCAGGGTTGTAGAAGTGTTGATGAGTTTGAGAGGCTAAATAAGATAGATGAGGGAACCTATGGTGTTGTATATAGAGCCAGAGATAAGAAGACTGGGGAAATAGTGGCCCTGAAGAAGGTAAAAATGGAGAAGGAAAGGGAAGGGTTTCCTCTGACTTCTCTCAGGGAAATAAACATTCTTCTTTCTTTTCATCACCATTCCATTGTAGATGTTAAGGAAGTAGTAGTTGGGAGTAGCCTTGATAGCATTTTTATGGTAATGGAATACATGGAACATGATCTCAAAGGATTGATGGAGGCAATGAAACAGCCATTTAGTCAGAGTGAAGTCAAATGTCTCATGCTCCAGCTTCTGGAAGGTGTCAAGTATCTTCACGACAACTGGGTCCTTCATAGGGATTTGAAGACCTCAAATTTGCTTTTGAATAATAGGGGGGAGTTAAAGATTTGTGACTTTGGGTTAGCTCGTCAGTACGGGAGTCCATTGAAACCATACACGCACTTGGTGGTTACTCTTTGGTACAGGTGAATAGTAATTGCATATTCTGTTTATATATACATATATATATATTTGTGACAGATAAGACCATGTGCAGTTTCTGTCTAGCTTCTTGTACTCTTGCAATGTGGACGATCTGGTTAATGTTATTCTGTCTGTTGTTCAGGGCACCTGAACTTCTTCTGGGAGCAAAACAGTATTCAACATCTATTGACATGTGGTCACTGGGTTGTATTATGGCTGAGTTATTGTCCAAGGAACCACTCTTCAACGGGAAGACTGAGTTTGATCAGCTTGACAAGGTCAACTATATTTGCTAAATCTGTTCATAATGGATTATATTATACTGCTTATTTGTTCTCTGTAGTTGTTCTATCTTTACTCGTAGATCTTGTCATTCCTTTTGTTTGCTTGTGCTCTGTTAACTATTTGTTGATAATGTAATGGCTTACTTTTCCCATTGCAGATTTTTAGGACTCTTGGTACACCAAATGAAACTATTTGGTATGGTTTCGCCAAGCTACCTGGAGTCAAAGTCAATTTTGTCAAGCATCAGTAAGTATTTGTAATTTCTTCCATTTAAGCCATTAATTTGTTGAATCACTGTTTCTTATCTTTTGCCACTGTTTTCCCCAGGCTTCCAGCTATGGGTGGTTCTGATCTGGTTATCTGGCCTCCATTGGTGACTCTTCAATTACTTACCTTTTTCTTGTTTTATTAACCGCTGACATATTTTTTTCAGGTATAACCTTCTGCGTAAAAAGTTTCCTGCCACATCGTTTACTGGATCTCCAGTTCTATCTGATGCCGGATTTGACTTGTTGAACAAACTTCTTACTTATGACCCTGAGAAGGTAAGCATAAATGAATGCAACATGCCTTAATTTGGAAAATACATACTATTGTTGGGAGCGACTTTAAGACCTTCTACATTATATGCAGCGGATCACAGCTGAAGCTGCTCTTAATCATGAGTGGTTTCATGAGGTTCCTCTTCCCAAGTCAAAAGAATTTATGCCTACTTTTCCTGCTCAACATGCTCAAGACAGGTAACTTGGCTTCCAAATAAGAAACACAGAAAGCATGATGCTCAAGATCCTTTGATTAATTAGGTTTTACAATGTTGGAAGCAGGCGCATGAGGAGAATATTGAAGAGTCCAGATCCTTAGAAGAGCAGCGCAGAAAGGAGTTGCGGCAAGATGAATCAGGGACTGGTGGTCTGTTTAGCTAAGATTACTGAATTCCGCCTTGATATTCTTTCTACTATACTTCGCTGATAACACCATGTTTGAGGTGAGAGATGTGCATTCAACGGAAGTTGCAAAATTCTTTGCTCAACGATCACTCATGCTGTTTCTTAGCAGGCACTTCCCAGTGGTTTGAGTGGAGATATGTATGCTTTTGCCTCCTGTGAACCAGATTTATTGCAGGTTAACTTTTTTCTGCTTCGGTCATCGTATAGAATTGCATCTGAGGTACTGCTTGCAACGCAAGGTGTGGCATAATTTGCCTTTCTTAAATAGGAAAAACCAGTTTCTGCTGAAAGTTGTGTATGTAACATATTTTGGTATAATGTAAACAATTCTCTTTTAATGTGGATTTACTACCCACTGTTAAATTTTTCGTTTTAATATTCACATTGTGTTTGCAAGAGACGGTGTGAAGTGGAGGGGGGGCTACTTACATTTCATTGAGGAAGAAATTGACAGTAATATTGTACTCTGAAGGTAATGTTCATTTGATGTCTGGGAATTTAAAAGGATGTTATATGAAGGATAATGTCTATAATTTTAACGCCATTATGTAGCATAACAGTACACATTAAGTATAAGGGTCTGCATACTACTTGAACAGATTGTTTGTCCAGTTATTACCAAAAAAAATTGTCTTGGAGAGTATGTGCTTGTGTTTGTAAGGCATGAACATATTGAAGAGTATGTGATTGAAGATTTTGAACTTCTGAAGTCACTTAACACATGCCCATATATTCTCTAAATTCATTCTCTCTCTCATGCATACACACATACACCAACTTGTTGGTATTGTTGGTCCTTATCACTTGGCTGTGGCTAATGATTTCCTGCACAAGGATTGGACATTCTACAAATGGGCTTTAAAGATTTGATAGTTTAAACAAGAACATAGTACTGTCAGTTGCGGAAAGCTTCAAATATTATTTTAAGGCCTCAATACAATTTTGAGGTTGCTGAATTTAAGTCATACTTTCAATTAGGAAATAAAAATTTGGAGAACTGTCTCCTCTATAAGCACAGATTTTAAGACTCATTTGGGAGGTTATTATGTTTTCTTCACCTTGTCTACAAGCAGCTTGGCTGTTGATATTGTTCATATTGTATGACATCAGAGTTCTAGACCTAAGCAGAAGGAATTGATTTGTGTAGCTAATTGTTAGAAAATCATTTCCTTCACCAATGTAAACGGCTTATTTCCAAGCATCCTAATTTTTTTGTGTAGGATATTTTTGCAACAATTCTCAGTTTTTTATGTTGTTTATGCACTGCTGTTCCTAAAAAGATAGCATCATTTCTATACGTGTGAGCAATAAAATATTCCTCCTGCGTTTGTTGTTTCTGTTCTGCTAGTGGTGCTGAGGAATAAATCATTAGTCACTTAACATAGCTTCATGAGAATATATTATATATAATATATTGGTTGATGCTTGTTGGGAACTTGATATCTAATCTTTGGTTTTCTCCTTGGTTTTTAGTGTATTCTCCCCACCCCCACCCCCACCCCCAGCCCCACCTCCACCCCCGCTTTGATTTTATTTTCTTTCCGAAACGGTGGTATTGATCCTCAAGTGTGTTTTAGTGCTGAATGGAATTGACGCCTGCTTAAAGATATCGGAATGATCAAATTATCCTCTTAATTATTATTTCTTGCATTGATGGAATGAAGATTCAAACTTTCACCAATCCGAATATTTCTTATGACGTTTGTCTGCGGATCTCACTGCAGTAACAAAGCAAGCAGGTTGAGGAGGTTACCTGTATATCCTGGAATTATAGAACTTCAGTTAGTATTCCCTTCAGGCTCTCTAGAGGTACTATGCAAACCTTAGTTTGTTATATTATGTTAGATTCCATGAAGATATGTATTCACCAATTATCTTTTTAAATTCTGTTTTGCACCTTCTTTGATCTAGAAATCATATACGATTCTAGTGACTTGGTCAAAAATAGTAGTATGGTTACAGTTGAAGAGAATCTTACTTCTGGAGCCTTTTACTGTTTAAGTGTGTAACAAGAACAGTCATTTGTGTATATAAAGGATTTCTGCTAAACCAATTCTGAAACATATGTTGAGTGTTGATGGTTTCGTATACTTTTGACAACCCCGCTGCCTTGGGTTCTCCAGCAGTTCTATTCAAACTTTGCAGAGTATTGGGGGAACTAATTTGGATATTGTCGAGGCATTATGCAATCAACTCTTTCTTCTCATTCATTTTAACATTATGTTGTAGTTCACGCATGGAAGTGCAATTAAAATGTTGATAACCTGTTACCTTTTTGTTTCAAGTTAAATATGTTTGTCTAATCTTTATGCAATATCATGGTTTTTATGCTTAAGCAAATAATGAGACGATTCAATGTTTTTTGATAGAAACTAGAAATTCCATTTGTGTCTGGATAATAGAAAATTATTTAAATTGAAGTTTGCTATTACTAAAATTCATATATCTTTTATCCGGTTGGGATGTCAGTGGAGATTAATGGCCTTGGTTTATTTCATGAAATATGTGCAGATGTAATATTAATTGAGAAAAGCTTTTATATTCACCTGGCATTTCATTAGCAGATTAAAAATGTAAAGCTATAACCCACCTTTTCTCTGTTCATTTGCAATTTCTGCAGTAAAATTCTTGATTTGTTTAATTTAACTTTTTCTCTTTCCCCATTCCTAGTGAAACTGATGCTGTGTTCAAATTTTGCTTGATCTGGTGGGTTGGTGTTTAGATTTTTAAGAGAGATCCATTTACTTCTTCAAATGTAGCCAATATAAAGAGCTACAAGTTTATGCTCATTATTTGGTAAAACTGTATTATAGGCACAGCTGTGGAAATGAGTTGCTAGAGACTGAATTACAAAGCATTCACTTACCATTCACGAGTCATTGACCTGCTGTGCGATGTAGTAGACAAGGCATAAGCAGTATAGACGAAGAATGTGCTGTCATTTCCATGCATTATGCAGGTAATGTCACGACCAATTCAGACTCATAACAACAATGTCCTCAGGATGGTTTGCGGCATAGTCCCAGGTTGCAGCCTTGCTAGAAGTAATTTGTAATCATATGACCCATCATACTCAATCAAAAAGGTGATGTCTTGACGTCGGCTGTTTCTCAGGTTTTGTGCTCCCTAAACAATCCGAAGGAAGCCCTTGGGTTTAAAGTCCAGCTGAAGAATTTCATTGGCTTATTAGAATCCGATTTAGTAGACAGGGTTAATGAAAATAGAAACACATGTTGGATATTATAAGTAATCAACTGGTCGGGGTATTAGTCTAGGTGGTGTAGATTCTAGAAATTGTCAGAAGTACAGAAGGGAATGCTGCTGACGTGATTTCAAGTAGTCGTTTTTTGGTTATTGGTGAAAGAGGAAACTTTTACATGTTGGCCCGGGTTGTATTAGTATGGTAAGATACTTGCCAGATGGAAAACAAAATGGTGGTTTGGTTTGGGGGCATCCACACTAATTTAGGGTACTGTTGGACTGTAGCTAATTTTAAAGTGTTGCAGATGGAAAGAATGACAAATATCTAATCTTTGGGCGATATATAATTGGTAATTGAGGATCAACATTTAAATATGACTAGTGGATGGTTAACTTGACTACCATTGATGTTGGCTTCAGTTAAGAGCCAGTGCCCAGAATCGTCAACAAAGAATTGTTGATGCACTAGCTTTAAACAAAAACCAAATAGGAGATTATTTCTGTCAAAAAGTGAAATAATTAGTTCTACTGTGTTACATGTTCCATCTAATTAAGTGAGATTAACAAATTTGTGAGGAAATTTTAGCGAGTGAAAATAGTAGCCTTCTACCAAATATGCCTGTAGTCTGAAGAAAGTTCTACTTTGGTTTGGTCTGAGGTTGGGAAAAGCTGCGATTGACTTGAGGGTTATTATTTGCGTTTTTGGATCTCAGAATTCAGAAAGGATAAGTAAATCGTAAGTGATGACAAAAATGTAGTTTTAATAGTAGTAATTAATGATAATTTTTAACATGAGTAAAAATGAATGAATAAGGAAATGTCGGAAATCATTTTGTTTTATGGTATATGGTAACATAAAATCCTTTTTACACAAATATACGATATAGCCTCTTCCGTTGTTGAGTGATATTTAAATTGATCATAAGTGACATGTCGAAAGAGATGCATATTCTAAACACTAACTTGAAAACCAAAATACCTTTTGGTCAAAAATAGTTTTATAAGCAGTTTCATTCTAATTTGAGGTACAAGGAAGGACGATCAAAAAGAATTAGTGGATAACATATATACAACAAACGTTCGAAAAATAGGTCGTAAAGATTTCAAGTCCATACAAATTTTGCTATCACCTCCCTTCTCCCATTATGAATTAACTCACCACTCGCCAGATCATTTGCGTTGCATGATTGTTTGCCCGCTGGATAATATAACTTGGTGAAATGCCTACTATTGAATAATCGCTTTGCAAGTGAGGAAGATCACAAAACTGAGGGCTTTTTTTTATCAAAATGACAGCAGCAACCTGCATGGTCAAAATAACTCTTCTTATAAGACCTGAACGACCCTTGATGTCAGTTTGGTGAATTGATACCTAACAAGCATCAGCTGAATATTATAGTCTTGCCAAGCACGAAAGTAACGAGAGAGAGTTCAATGAAAAATATCGTGTTTATAAGAGCCCGGTCAACTGTCCATCCAAAAATAGTTATCCCTCCGGGATTGCTCTGCAAATACATAACTGCATATTCAAAGAAAATACCAAGCATGAGAGGACTGTTTGCTGTATACTAGCAGATGTAACCAAAGAAAAGAAGTTGACAAAATCGAACCAGCGAAAATAGATTTATCTTATCCTCTAACAACTATGTAAGAGTAGATCAGTAAAGGTAACTAGATATAAAGAATAGCAAACAATGTCCTGCACCTACAAATGATGAAAAAGATTTTCAAAAACAAAAAGGGTAACAGAAGACATATTTCTAGTGATGTACTTCAGTAGATATGAACACGAGCGACTTTATAACAAAACCATAATGTGCTATGACGCTAGAGAAGGTAATTAAATTATGTAAGACAACCAACTCGTGTTGAAATAGACATTATGCAACTAAAGGAACACAATTCAGTTTGATATTAATTCAAAGCTTCATTAATGATGTTTCTATAATCTGTATATAAAGATTTTCCTGATGTTTACAGATTTCATGTATTAGAATTCCTTAAGATGCAACAAGATAATTTTTATGGTGAATATTTGCATTATTTGTTGTCATAACTTTGTTCATTAACAGTAGAAAGTAAGGTACAATACAGAATATAGATAGAAAACTGGTCTGATATGACATCATATCAGATATGTATCCTATAGGGTGTCAGTTTGTTATAATATTTATATTATTATAATTATTTTATATTTCCATAGGGAAATAGTGTACTGTTATTTTTGTTTGACACTTATTCTGATATTCAGCTAATTTCTTTATTTTTTTTTAAAAAGAAAGAAAGAAAAGTCAAATAACAGATGTTTATACCAAAGGCCTGTCTCTTGTGATATGAGGACGTATAAGAAGGTAGTTGCGTGGTTGAAGGCAATCCAACAGAATCTAGTGATTCCAAATCACTTTCAGAGTAATTTCTGTGTAGTAAATTCACTTGGTTTGCAGCCTCCAAGTTACCTACACTAGGAGAAATCCTCAGCTGAGACGCATCAGTCGAAGCAGATGTTACTAATGCATGCCATCTGCTTGCAAGTGATGCAATACCTTGGGCTCTGTGAGAAATCTTGGTTGCTGCATGCAAGCAAATAATGATTCCAACCACCTGAACAATTGTGGATACCTGAAAGGATGGTCAAAAGAAAGGGAAAGGGAACTTCAAAAATTGCAACTTTAGAGCATTGAATCTTAACCACAGAAGGAAATGAAAATCAAAGAATTTCAAAATCAAGGGATCCATTTCTTCACAAGAACTGGATGCAGTCCAATGCATGAAGTTTTTATGTATGAATAGTTTGTAACGAGCCTAACAATCCGTAAGAAGATCTAATAGAATTTACATGCAGAAGCCCTTTGAGGGTATATAGATGAATGAAATTACTAAACTTACAGCAAAATCTCCACCATTTGTGAAAGTAATCAATCTACCATATCCCGTGATCTGCAATAGAGTTATAAATTGGCTAGCTGTGACAGCCAAGAACTCCAGTACAAGAAAGATTCTGAACCTATGGCTTATCTTAGAGAGATGGTACCGCAGGCGAATGTGTTCCTCCATGTAAATCAACACATTAGATTCCCTTTCCAAAAGCTTCCCGTAGTCATCAAAGTGGATAACTTGCAAATTGCAGACTAAGTGAAACAAAATGCTGGCTGATAGAGAGATAGTACTCACATAAGTCCACGATGTAACCAAAGCTAATAAAATAGCAACTGACATCCACCACGAATCATGATGTACATAATAAATACGAATGATCTCACGGGCTGTCTTAAGAATGAAACACGGCAGCACCCAGAGAGCAAGCAAGCATAAAGAACCCTATGAAAATAATTTTTTTAGTTATTTTATAATGGGGTTTCTATAAAAAAAAAAAAAAAAAAAAAAAAAAAAGCAACAGAGTGAATGGGTGGAGGGGAAGGGTATATAGCAATTGAGTTCAGGTATTCAGCATTATAGAGCTCGGAGAACATAGTATGAAAAAAATGAAAGTAATCGTATCGTGGTTTCAAAGGTTTAGTTTAGAAAGGAAACATGGTGACATTTTGGTAAGCACACTGCATTCAGATATTCACATAAACTGCTCTTTCTGTAAATGGCTTGATGTTTACCAGTCATATGTATATAAATTACAGAATTAGCTAAAACAATTGGGAAAAAGAGAGGAAACAAAGTAATGAAACATTAAATATTTGAACCACATAATCAGATTTTAAAGAAGCACAGATCTTGATAAATCACTTGGAATTGGATAAAATCCCGGGTATAGTTTCTGTAAATTTAATTTAATTTCCCTTTTAGTATCACTATTTATCATTTTCAAGCATTTGCGAGAGTACACACACATATACCATTTACCCACAGACCATTTCCAATAACCGAAGGATGCAGAATTAGAATTGGAATTGGAATTTACTGACCGATATCTGCTTAATGTATGCATCGCGCAAGCGTGTCATTTGGCCACTGTACCGATCAACGAAGAGGAACCTCCTAAGACCATACTTGCGTAGATTGTAGGAAAAGCATAGCAATGAAATAGCGGCAAGACACGCCTGAGAGACGATGATATCTAGCTCGAAATTCTTTATCTGATACTTCTGGCACTCAGAACAATCGCAGAGCTCGAGAACAACGACTGGTACAGCCACACCCACGATTATAAAAGCAGTCCAAGACAGAAGAAAACCCAACGCAGAAGACTGGTTAAACCCAAGAAAAGTAAGAAATTTCTCTAACCGCTCAAGGGTCTGATCAAGTGGTGTCTCTTGGCTTTCTTCTTCTTCATCTTCTTGGGGGTTACTATTCTGATTTGAATTTGAACCTAGAAGATGGGTTTGAGTGGGAGATTGTTCTGTCTCTAAAGGGGGATTAGCCATCAAGAATTCAAATTCGAAATGATACAAAAACGACAATGACCCAGTTGCTAATTTGGGATCTTTCAAGTTTATGAAAAAGCAAAAGCTCCTGGTTTTTTAGGTCAAGTTTTGGGGGGTGAGTAAACTTTACCGCTAATCTATACTCCTATTACACAGATTTCCCTGGGTTCCAACTTCCAAGACAAATTGTCGTACACAGATTGTTAACTTCTATAAAAAAAAATAAAAAAAACGTACTAAGATTACGGGGTCACGTAGCGCTATAAATTTTGGCTTTTGTTCGGTTTGGTCTGGGGAAGTGGAGGGAAGCGAGAGGGGAGAATTGGCTTCCAGTGTTGGGAACATTGAGTTGAGTTAGGAAAGAACTAAGAAGAGCGACCAAGACAATATTTTTGTGGGACCTGCCTTGATATAAACTCATTCATGACCAAACAGTCAAATAAATACCTATTTGCTTTAACCAAACAATTCTACACCAGAAGGTAATTACATACTTTTTAAGTATCATTCACTTTGAAATAAAATTTTTTCTATTTAAATAATTTATATTATAAATTTACGTTCTCTATCATATCAGACCTTAAAATTTTTTTAGGTAAGCTTCCTTTCTGTTCTCCTCTAATCCTTTCTATTCCCTTAACAACCAATCAAATTAAGCCAACAGATCAGTCAGGACAGAGACTTTAAAATTTGTGTACAAATTTACATAAAACTCCAACTCTAATAAACCAAAATATAAATTAAAACACGAGAAACAAACATACAAATATTGCTTGAACCCAAAGCAAATTGCAGAGATTGTCGGATCTCCAACGTACTTACTGTAGCTGATGCTGTCCTGAGATGCCAATTTAGAAAACCCAGTTTACAGATTAATTAAATAAATAGTAATTTATGTGGTGAGCATAAAGATAATGACTTATAAGCCCACCGTGGGCTGAACCCACGACCACAAGGTTAAGAGCCTTGCGCTCTACTAACTGAGCTTGACAGGCTATAATTTTTGTTATCTTAAGCCGAGATTATATTTTCTTATACAAATGTTCATGTTCATAGGCTAATACACGTGTAAACATAGCTGAAATAAATCTCTCGACGTGACCAAAAAGAACCTTGACAAAATATTCAGCCAGAGACTAAATGAATCGTCAGTTTAGCCATATAAAGAGACGATTCCATAAGTGAATCTACTTTCAATTATACAAATTCATATTACATTACATGTACCCTTACCATAAGGAGAGGAAAGGAAAAACAAAAATGCATAGATCACAAAGGCCTGTACATCTATTCTCCGCTTTGGAAACAAAAAATCAGCAATGCCCATGGGAACAGGATGGGAGAGGATGACAAAAGCAGGAGAAAGAAAGAAGAAAAAAGATACAAGTGGAAATTTACAACCCCATGGGCTTTAACACTGGTAAACTGAATAGCTCTTGCTTTTCCAGAAAAAGCTAAACGGTTTGCCCACCTTTCTTCTTGACATTGATTTACATAGCGGCTTTGTTTCGGGAGCAGGCATTGATTCATCACTACTTTTGGCTGGAAACTGATGATGCACTTCATCAGGAGACTGGTCTCGCTGTCGCTGCTCCCTGAACAGCATCAGAAGTTTCTGGGACTTCTCTCTTCCTCTTGAGGTCCCATTCACTGAAATAGACACCAGAGCAGGTATTGCCCCTTCCTGCAGGACCATCTCACAGCACTTCTCATTCCTGTTACACAAAATTAGGAGACAAGCAGCAGCTTGCTCCTGCTCAAGGGGTTCACCAATGTCCAATATTGCTGCCAGCCTACTTATTAGTCCAGGGTTTGATATAATTTCCTCTTGTCCAGATTGACTCGAAGTCAAATTTGTTAAAACAGCTAAGCATTTTTCTGTCCACATGTGGTCTTTGGAACCTACAAGAAGGGACTGAAGGCCCCCAACAATGCCAGCTGAAAGGAGGTTTGGAATATTGGAGGGGAAGGTAGATAAATTATAGAGGGCATGGAGGGCATCAAGCTTGCATTGGACTTCAGTGTTAGTTTGAAGGAGCTGGATTAGGAAAGGCACTGCCTGACTCGTGCCAATTACAGGCTTGGCTTGCTCAAGGCAGGAAAGATTCAGATAGAGGGCCGTTGCACAACCATAGGAGCTAGAGTTCGAAATCATGTCCTCCAACAGTGACATAACTCCTGCTTCTAACATAATTTCCTTATTTCTGTATAAAAAAAATTTAAAGCAAGCATTTGTTATTGATAAACTTACTACAGTTCAGAGAATACAAAACATAATCAGATGCAGAACTAGTTGTAAGAAGTGACATAAACCAAAGACACTATCATATCGATAAGCAAAGGAAATCAAGCTTATAACAACTTAGCAAGAGTTAACAAACATCTTATCCTATATCTCTGCAACCTCTAGCTAAACTTGAACATTTTATTCAAAAAGATAAAAAAGATTAACTTTGTCCTCTACTTTTGGACTTTCAATGAGGAGTTCTAGCACATACGCTGAGTAAAATGACTTCCATAAACCTATGATGATTTTTAGACCAGGATACACTTCTTTATCATCCACTTACATCATGCATTCATGCTCCTCTAGTTATAAGAACCTGAGGGCACCTCGATATTTCAAAAAGATTATCAACATTATTATTCATATGCTAAATTAAACATAAAACTCGCTATATTTTCTTCATATCCATAAAAAATAAGATGCTACAATTTAACTTTCCCCAAAATTTCATTCTTCCAGATGGTACTTGGAAACTATTAAACAGGTAAGGCTAATTACTTCCTTTCAAACAAAGGGCGCCATATTAAAATGACAATAACAGAAGAAAATATTATCTTCAAACAAGTTATTTTACGAATTCAAGCAAAGCATAACAGTTACTTTCTCAACTTACGGAGACCCAAGAAACAGTTGTAAATGCCGCAAATATTAGTACTAGACAAATAGTTACTACTATTACGTTACAATCAGATAAATGGGAAAGTGAAGATATAGGCATTCATAGACTGGTAATTGATTGCCGCTTAATCTAAATGCCATATATGTTATTGGGATAATAACATGATAACTCTTGAAGATTCTACAGTGTTTATGTAATTACTCTATCAAATGAAAAATGGAGGTGGTCGATCAATTAAAGCTCTAGAAATGAAGAACCATAATACAAACCTGTTATTATTGACAGCAAGGTTGAAGAGAGCCATGGCTCCACTTTCCTGCGCCGTAACATTCCCTTCATGCACAGCTGATTGCAGAAACCATAGAAGTGCTTCAACAAATCCATTTGCTCCCATCAAAATCCTGGCTTCGTCATCATCCTTCAATGAGTGCCGTATTTGTTCTACCACTTCACACTTTTTCCTCAAATCATTTCCTTCTTTCAAGACTGTCAGAAAACTTTGATAATGCTCCGTATCCTCTTCATGTGCTGAAGCAGTTTCATTTTCATTTCCTTCAGCTTCCTCAATGATACCACTCTCTTCTAAAGGAACCACCTTGACGCCCTTCAACTTGCAAGATCTGACACTGTCCACAGATCTCGAATTCGAAGACTCAGACTCTGAAAATGCCAATCTCCAGTAGTTAAGATCAAGAGACTCCGGGGGGCCACCAGGAACGGGAACTCCATTCTGTTCGCACCAATTAGCAACAAGACCTTTGACACAGTAATTAGGAGTCAAACAAAGGTGTGAAAGCTTCTGTTGAGTCTTTGGGCATGTATTATGCCCATCACCGAACCATTTCTCTATGCAAATCCTTTCATATGTTTGCCCAGAAGCAATGATGACAGGATCATACATAAGTTGAAGAGATATTGGACACCTCAATTCTTCAGGTGCAAGGGGTATCTGCCCTGATTTTCTATTGTTTGGCTTAAAATTAAAGGAACTAAGTCTGGAAACCTCTCGTTGAAAAGCCTGACAGTGGCCAACAGGAACATTGTCCTCAACAGATCCCTGAACAGTAGGAGAACAAGGTGCAGAACCCTGTGAATCATTGTCATCCGAGAACTCACTTCTGAATAACTTGGAGTATTTTCTCATCAGATGTAAAAGATATGCAACAATTGATTCCTTTCGCTTGTCTTCCTCAGTACGAGCTCTTTCTATGAGTTTCTTGAGAGCTCTTCTTTCTGTAAGAGCTGCTCTTGAAGATGTGATCCCCTAGTCTAGTAGCAGCCTGGTGGAAAGATTCAAGCTCACTACTATCATTAGAGTCGTTGAATTTTCTTCCCTGCTGGAGCAATGTGATTAATTCATCACCAACTTGCTTCTCTAGTGGATCAAGCGCAAAATATGTACCTTCAAGTTCATTCACAATCTCTTGAATCTGACATTATCAAATGACTACAAAAATTAGTTTCAGAAAGTAAACAAAGTACTGCAAAAGTAAAACGTGAAAAACTCTCATAAAAAACCTGACACCCATTGTTATTTGCTTATATACTACCTGACAACCAATAGATTGTTGGACAATATCTTCCACCCGCTTAAGACTATCTACAAGGGCACATTTAGCCTTCTCAAACTTTGAGAGAACAGAATCCCCAGTTATAGCCTGCACTACAAAAGTAATTCTGTAAACATTCCAGAAGAATTACTTCAGACCAAGTAGGTAAACAAATAGCTCATAATCTATTGATGGATAACCAACCCCATGGGGAAAAAAAAAAAGAAAAAGCATATCCCTATCCACATAATAGTAGTCAATTAGTCATGTTCAATAAAAAAAATGAACAGAGAAAGGATCATACCAAATAAAGTTTACTACATTCCGAGCAATGCCGAAGAACATTCTTGGCCTTCTCTAAGCCAACGTGCAATGAACATAATGCCTGAATGCCAGGTTTGCTCCTAGGCCGCGCAGCTTCCAAGGAAGGAAAAATTGATAATATTCTGCAATATACTCCCGAAAGAGTCTTGCACATATCTGAATGTAACTGCATGAGGAAACACACATCAGTTAACTACAAAACATAGTTGTTGGAGTCTCACTCTTAGCATAAGGAAACACATATGATTTGTATTAGGAGGAGAGGCCTATAGACTTACATGTAGCATTAAGTCTCACTATCTTAGCAATGTGGGATTACACATTGACACCCCCCCCTCCCCTCATGTGAAACGTAGAAATTTCGGGCACATGTCAATTGGGATTTGGAGGAGACGCCCATAGACGTGTATGTAGTATTAAGTATCACTGTATTAGCAATGTCGGTTATACATAGACAATAGTGAATTCTAAGGGAAACACATGCTTGAAACAGGTTTTTTTGAGGAGGGGTAAGAAAACAAAGAATTTATACTTCTCTGTTAACTTCTATTGCAACTCAACTCAATTAAGCCTTAAATCTTAAACTAGTTGGGGTGTTAACTGTTAACTTCTGTTGCAAAAAGAGAAAAAAGAAATTGTTTGATATTATTCAGAAATTAGTGGCGACCTTGCAGGAAAGTAATTTCAGTTGTCTGACACCCTTCATAGATATAGCTAGTTCTTTTTTTCCCAATGGAGGTGAGACTTCAATTATTTATAAGCTAAGGGTACATGCCAGTGGCCCCTTGGCCCAATGGCACTTGCATTCCCCACTATCCAGGAAGTCCAAGGGTCAACTATCCTAGAAGCCTAAATGGGGATTTATTTCAGGACTGGATACATCAGAAACAGCATAGAGATATTTTTTGGAATGCATCCCACTGAACAACTTTAGATGTAGAAGAAGGAAAGGATTAAAAGGTGTAAACTTCATGCCCTAGAGTGTGCCTAAATTTGCAAGTTTATCTCCACCGTTGTTTGCATCACATACATATGATTTAGTTGGACACTCCTGAAAAATTGTGTATTATACCTAGTTATTTACCTTCTTCCATGTCTTGGAAAATTAAACTTTATTATCTACAGAAGAAATCCTATAGAAAAATGTGGATGATTCTACCACAGCAGCAGTGCTCAAAAGGACAAGGACGCACCACATTCAGAACCCAATTCCAAAGAAAGAAAACAAGATACACAAGTACACAAACACACCTTAGCATCACTGGCAGCAAACAAATTTTCTTCAACTTCGGCAATATCCATCATTTGATTTTGGGTTGGTAACCTCAGCGCAAGAGTATCACTACTGTTTTGGGCAGGAAAGGTCAAAAAGAGGTGAGGAAAAAAAATGTAAATCTGTCACTAACAAATGGAAATACTTTTAAAAAATAACAAGGAAACAAGAAAAAAAAGGATCACTTGAAAACTAATAACTACAAAAATATTGCGCGACACTGCAGCAGCTAACAGAACTTTTTTTCATTTGGACTAGTGAGATTAAAGCAAGTATACATCAAGTCCAAATTTCAAGCCTATATAAGAAGGTATGATACAAGTGCAGAGTTCAACATGTGATATTTGATCAAGTGTCTAATCGCTTCAATAACTTCAAATTTATAAATCAGAAGTACAATGAAAGGAAGACAATTACACCAACAACAACAGGGAAAAAAAAGAAACAGAAAAAGAAAAAGGAATCCTTTTGTAATAAAACTGAAATTGAAAAGTATTCAATTCTCATGGTGGCTGTGTAAGTAAATTTGATGTTCTATACAATATAATGGCAGTACTGGGTTTACTTTTGCTCTCATTATTAGTTAAAATGAACTTAATCACTATTTTCTCTTAAGTAAAGCATTCTAGGCAAGCAATCGGCCTTAACATCAAAATACAACATAGAATACGAAGGCCAAACAATTTTCTTTTATTTTTGCTAAAAAATACAAAGGCCAAATAATAGGAGTAAGGAAAAAATTGAAATTTTGGTATTCCCATATACTAATTTGTAAAGTTAAATTGTTTAAATTTTTTTATATAAATAAAAAATTAAAATAAAAACTTAAGTGACTTAAATATTGCAGTGCATATGAAACAAATAGAAAAAGGCACATTTTTCCGAACACCCAATTGAAGGTTAAATAACTTCTAATCAGAATAACTATTTAGAAATCCCTTCCAATAACATAATGGTTCAGACGGAACACGAGACATTTGAGAATAGCATTCTTAGCTATCTTCACTTAGAGGAGACCCGAAAATCACCATCATCGTCAATAGAAATTCCAAAACAGTGGGAAAACATAAATGAGTATCCCTTCATTATAGAGTGAATGGAATGGCCACCCCAGAATCATTAAGCTGCCAACTTTGTTCGATTCAAACGCAAAAGTAGAGCTAACAAAACACCGAAACTAATAGAAAAGGGATCCGAAGGCATTTTCAAGAAACAAACCACAACAAAAATACCAATAAATTCCAGAGCTAAAAACAAAAATGACTGCAAAAAGATTAGGGTTTTGAAGCAAAAAACACATACCAGAAAAAATGAAATCAGCCAAGGAGGCTTCATAAATTGCATTCACAAAAATCCCACAAACCAGTCAGAGAAGTTAGGGTTCGAAGATCTGCAACAATTCAAAAATCAGAATTGGGCATGGACAAATAGAAGAGCGAATTTCTCTGAGCGGACATACACAGACAGAGAGAAAATGAAAGAAAGGATAGAGAGGGAGATGGAGATTTGGGTATTCCCACTGCGCGTTATGTTAAGGATGAATTCTAGGAATAGTTTAAAAATTAATGGGAAAAAAAAAAAATTAACCATGAGAGGAAGTGTCAATTTTTATCCGATAATTAAATTTGTTTATTTATTTATTTTAAATAAAAATAAAAGAGGAAGTTGGAATTTTTGCCGCTTTTTTCTCCCTGATTCATCGGCCGACAGTTGCCGACCTCCTTGTTTGTCGGCTAGCCGATGCTGTCATAAATGTTATCAAATTGACAAACTTGTCCTTTTCAAGTTTTCCCTTTTTTTTTCTCCAGTCTTTTTTAAACGATACAAGTCTATTTCACATTTTCACTGTCAATCCCTACTTTTCTCTTTATTATATAAGCTGCTTAATAAACTTGTATATATATATTTTTTTTTATGGCCTTGTATATCTAAATTTTAGATGTTAGAAGAAATATTGAAAAATAATAAAATAGCTAATCAAGATTCTTAGCAAAAATTAAAAAAATGTAGGAGTAAAAATAGTACAATTATTATCTCTAAAAATTAAATTTAGTGTATTAAGCATATTAGATAAAAAAAACTTATTCATGTGTATGTAGCAACACATAATTCTAAGTTCCACTATTGTCATAGGAGTGAGACTTATGTAACGCTCACTCACATAAAAGTGAGAGTCATTTTGTGCACTAAGATTGTAGTGGTAAATAGACACTAATTAATATGTATAAATTACATCTCCAAAGAAATTTTATTTTTCTAACTAATATCGGAGAGCTATCTAGTTTAAAATTATCATATCCTGAGAATATTTATGCATAACTTTAGGTTAACTAAACAATATACAATTGAAGTAACAATATTTTATTTGTTGCCTTAACTAGATTTTTAGAACCTGGAGTACCATAGTAAATATTTAAATAGAAAACGTAAAAAAATTAATATAAAAATTATAGATATTCGTTCTTACTAGATTTTTGAAAACGCTCCACATGAGTTGATTTTTATCTTGTTTTAAGAATAGAAGTATACTGTTATTGATCATCAGTGGGGAAATTTTTTATCTATGCTCATTTCTTGTATAAAAGATGATGCAGTATATATGTTGTACATTAGTAGAATCTTACATTTTTCTTTTTATTTACACAACATGAAATCACTTAAACAGTAATTCAATTATATACGAATATCTTTTAATGTAAATTTATTAACATAGTAATATCTCAGTAACATCAATTCATTAATTAAGATTCCATATAAAAAAATTTGAGATCATAAATTTAAATTAATTATATGATGACTAAGTTGTAAAAGATGATCTAGTTCTATTCAATCTATTTTCAATGCCCATTGAATTGCAATAATATATATAACATGAATGTAAATATATTTATAAAACAGGATTTAAGTCGTAAGATATATTTGAGTTTAACGATTAAGAGGTCCTTGTAATATTAAGAAGTTGGAGTTCAGCATAAAATATATGAGAGAGGGACAGTCGTAAACCTCAAACGAGATTAGACGAACCTAATACATGTACAAATACTAGTAAAAATCAAAAACTATATACAAATTGACAAAAAATTAGATAGAAAAGTAGTATATATATATATATATATATAAAAGAAGAAGATGAGAATGGCTAATACATAAAAAATAATAGTAAATGAAAATGAACAGATACTCATGAAATGAAAAGCAGTAGGTGCGGATTGAGGCATCCATGCAACACATTTAATATCCATCTCGTGCAGATGTTGCACACAGTACGAAAGCACATTGAGAAAGAGGTCACGTATGCATTTAGCAATTAGCACCAATAAATGTTAATTTAATACTGAAAACGACTTAAAGTCTTTACTAATATTAATATATATTTCTGTTAATTGGAGGAAACACCATTTGTATATTTTGAGTTGGAATTTGGAATCCCACTTCAAAAATATTTAACTTATAAGGATAAGGTTGTTCACTATAAAATATATATTCAAATTTGAGACTTTGTAATCCCAAATACTTATATATTAATCAATTGAGTTATGTAATTCTAATTTGTTATGATTATAATATATGGCTTCTTTTGCTTAAACAAAATAAAAAAACTGATAAAAAAAAAAAAGTATAAATCCATGCATAAATAACAAAATAATGCCTTACATAACACCTACACATTTATTGTTGAAAGTAAATCGTACATGAAACGAAATGCTCCATATATACACACTTTTGACTTTATTTTTTTGCTCATATTGATTAATTAAATATCTATTTGGCCGTTTTAATAATTAATTAATTTGTATTCATTCCTGCAGCAGAAATTGAAATAGGGAGGGCATTAGTGTCAATTTGTCATTGAGATATATAGACTTTTAAATTCAATCGGCAGCAGGATGTCTCCAAATAGGAGTACGGCAACAAGAACATCTGCTCTGTCGGACTATAAAAATGTGGGATCCTTACCACTCCACGTGGTCTGTTTTTCACCACGAATTTAACATACTTCAGTTGTCCAATGGTATTCACCACCCAGATCCGAAATTTACGGATTCAAATCAAGTTTTTCACCAGGTAATGGTGAAAACAAAATTGTCTTCTCTCCCCTCCATATTATTTGTATATATAATTTTTAATTTTTTTTAGTTTTTTGAATGAGATTTATTGAATTTGTGAGCTATCTAACATGACAACTGTCCATTCACATACTATTGATATAAACAAATTTAATATTATTGAACTGTTTTTTGAATTTTTTATTAAAAATTTGTTTGTGAATATAAGAAATATTTTTAAGAGATTTATACATATATAATTTAAATAATATCATAATTATTATTAATCCTTTGATAAATTAGAATTGATTAAATTTGATATTGAAATCGCATTAACTTATATGTATTAATTATTTTATTTCTAATTTTTTATAGAAACTTTTTTTTTAAAGTATTACTTAAACAAAATTTAGTGATTTTTGTTTTAGAATATTAATTTATTTGTTTAGCATCAATAATAGATAACAAACAAAAAAAAAATTTTTTTTTTTGGCCTGAAGTTGCTAGTTGTTCAACTAGTAAAGTCTCTTGGTTTTTCGTACCAAGGAGTGGGATCAAATATATATATATATATTATTTATATATATATATATATATTTATATATTTAAATATTTATATATAAATTTCTAAGAGAATTGAAAATAATACATTGGCCAAATATTGGTCCTTATGCTAGAAAGTCAGGGAGGTAAAATATTTATTTTCATTTAACTCTAGTGGTGTCATAAACCCATTGACTAAACTACAATTATCAAATTCTAAAGCAAAAATAAAGAACAATTTATTTTAATAAAACACCTAAAAAAGAAAGAACAATTTCTCAAATTCAAGTAATATTGGGAAAAAAATATATTTAACTGAAGAATTTTCTCCCTAATATAGATTCATTTTCCCCTATCGCAGGATGGTGACATAACAAGAGAAAGCACGTGACTAAAGGAAAAGATAATGCAACATTTAGGGTCAAACAAGATTATAGGACTAACCACAATAGCACAACCGGCGACATTTTTCAAGGAAACTAAATCCTTAATTTCCTAACTAGTAATGACTTTTGATCACGTCCTTTGTATTTTTGTGCACGTGGCTTAAGTTTATATCTAGTTGAGATCTAGCGCAATGCTTCTTGTTGTATTTCAAGTTTGAATATTATTGTGTTTTGAGACAAAATAATTTTTCTCTCATTATTATTTTTTTTTTTTGAAAAAGTTATTCAATAAATTTCGTTAACTCAGTAATCTAACAATAAAATTTCTTAAAAAAAAGTGAATTGGATAATAAATAATTAAATTTTATGAGCAACATGATAATATTATCCAATTTACTCAATTTTAATTTTATTAGATAAATAATTTTAAAAATAATTTTTACATATAAACCCTTTTTTTTTTTGGAGTTGTTCCAATTTTTTATATTTTTTTAATATATTGTCCCAGACCAACAAGTTTTGAATTTGTCACTGGTGATGGTGTGCCACTGAATGCGCCTCCACGAGCACCATGCATGGTTAGATATTTATGGGAAACTCAAAATTACATCAAAAGTTCTTTAAATCAATTGGGAAGTATACCAGATGAAGAGAAGAAAAATGTCCAAGTATACCATAAGAAAACAAAAAACTAATTATTTGCGGCAATAATTGAGGACATTCGTGAATAGACAACTCAGAATATTCAACTTTGACCGATGGATGTAAACGTGGGCCCAGGTCATAGGCCAATAGCGACCAGTGGATGTAAACGTGGGCCCAGGTCACAGGTCCAAATCTAAAACCCTGGCTGGATTCCGCAGAACACTATTACCAAAAACCGCCATGAATTTCAGTTAAACTAATTCGTTTGTACATATTTTATTTTTATTTTGAATAAGTTACACTTCACCCTTTTTAAATTTATTAAAACGAAACTAAATTCTAAAATTTAAGAAAATTAGTAATTCTCTCTTAATAGATAAAAAGTTAATGATGTTACAATATATTTTGAAGAAATACTTCAAAGTCCTATTTATTATCTTACTTTTTTCTTTTTAAAAGGGTTCTAAATTAACAATTTTTTTTTTAATAAAATAGAAAAAAAAGGTTCATCACATGTATAATTAAAAGTAGGTTTGAATAAAATACAAATATATTTAGATTTTTCTTTAATTTTTATGATATGAACAATATAAAAATATAAATTTATATGAATTTAGAGTCTATTTGAGAGTATTGAGAAAGAGGATTGTAGAGAACAAGTAAGTACTTATCATTTCTATTGAGTGGAAATCAATAAAATATACATTATTAAATATTTTTACCATTATACCCTTCGTCAAATCTATGTAATACCTTCTTATGATGAAGTTATATTGCTATTTTGTTAGATCTTTTCTTTCACCTTACTTGTACAGTGACCAGAAAAAATATATTTTCTTTTTTTCTTTAAAAAAAATAATAATAATATGATCACAAATTTTCAATAATAAATACAAGCAAGCACGTTTACTAATGAGCATGCTTTCTTTCACAACCAAATCTAGAATATGACCATACTCAATCTTCATATGTGTAAACATTTAAAAAATAATTAGGTTCCTGTCTTTGAAAATAAATTTTTAAGTAGACATATTTGCAATATATTCAAAAACAACATTAAAATAACTGCAACTTTCATCCATGCAACAAATTCTACAAAATTAAAATAAACCAACAAGATAAATAAGTTTTCATTATTCACCCACAAATAAATCTTCAACACTTACCAACCAAAATACAACTTAAAAGTGATGACCCAAAAAAAATTCATTTTCAGCCTACATTGAACAACAATTTCAAATACTTCAAAAAATTCAAAGAGCAAAACACCATTCGTGGTAATATCTCTTTGTGCCTCTCCCAAAAAATCTAAGTATTACTTTTAACTTGTCAAAATTTTCTAACAAGTAAAGATAAGCAGTACTTAACAAGTCGGACTCAACTTCTAAATCAATTAAAAGGCTCCAAATCTCTTAGTCCGAAATTGGAAGTCATTGCTTCACTTTCTCCTAAATAACATTTCCCTTTCAAAATGCTTCAACAACATTATGAAGTGCATCTTTAATAACTTGAACTTCTTTTTCATCCTTTAAAGTCCTTGCTTTTATAGTTTTTTTTACTAGTTGTAACTTTAGAACTTGTTCGAGATGGTGCACCAACGGATGCCATGAATTGAACATCACCATCTTCACATATTGTATCAAAATTCTCTAAACGTACCTCATTTTGAGAGATCATCTTGTCCATATCATCAATAGTGTGTATAAGCTCATATTCTATTTCAGATAAACGATGTCACCTTAACTCTATTGCAGTCTTAGACTGCTCCCAAGTGGATTTATCATTTCCATAAAGAAATACCAAACTATCATAATTAGAAATAGGTTTAGACATCCAATTCTTTGCGTGAGGGTTTGCCTTCCAAAAAGAAAAATACTACCATTGTCACGATATTTCTAAAAGAAAATTTCAAAAAAGAGTTATAAAAGAATTTAAAAAGTTATAAACATCCTCAATTAGCTTTTGTATAGTTTCAAGTTCGGCACTCCTCATCTTTGTTGTTGGATTCAAAGCAAATTCACTCAACCTATTCTTGAAAAAGTCAAAGCTTTTAGAAAAGTTTGCTTTTATAGTTTTCCAATGATTTTTACATTTTCTTTATCTAGATCTTTGTTTATTTTAGAAAATTCTATGGGCTCTATTCCCTATGTTATGTTGATGCACAGGATATCATCCATAGTACGTGTCTCTCTTTCCTCCTTTATGTTTTCACATGTCCCTTTCTTCCTTCTTGGCATACTTGATATCTACATATTTATACAAATACATATGAACTTGAGAAGCAAGATAACAATTGAATCTTATAAACAATAAACAACGAGAAAAGAAGAAAATATACGAACAAAAACTTTAACCAAATAGCAAGTTGACAATAATTTCATTACAATAAACAAAACATGTAACAATTAACAAATCCAAATCTACAAATTCACTACAATTCACGAATCAAAATAATAATAAAAAAAGTCACATTGTCTAATCACTCCACATAGCAACATTTATAGAGTTTCTTATAAACTTTCCACGAGCAATGTCTTGATCTTCATCTCTAGAAGTATTACTCTTTTGTTGAGATACTTGATCTGCAATTTCTTTGTATACCTTAACTAGAAGCACCTCATTTAGATCTACATTTATTAAGTATTTGTGCAAAATATTACAACATGCTAAAATGATAAGATTTGGGGTTTTAGTTCCAAAATGCGGTTCAGTTGTACTGCTTGTAATAGGATATCATTTTTTGAAGACTCCAAAATGCTCTCTTGATTGTATTGTGTAGGGATGCATGTCGAATATTGATAATTCCCGCTGATTTTCTAGTGTATTTTTGAGCTATACTCCTTCAAATGAAACAGACTCTCTTATATGGTATAATAAGTCCACTTCCCAACATGTATCCATCATCAACAAGATAATATTTACCTAAAATAAAATATTATTATCATCAATACTATTATATAGTAAATGGTTAAAAATAATAAATCAATTTAATTACCTTTAGGAATTATTATTTTATCTTCTCTTGTTAGTGCATTTTTTTATAACTCTGGAGTTTGATACAGTTCCCTCCCACTAGGGCTAGAATTTGAATTGAATAGTTTCAAATAATGCACTATTTGAATTTGGATTCAAATTCATGAACTTGAATTCGATTATAAACTAAAATTTGAGTTCGAATTCAATTTTGAATATTCAAATTTGTATTTGAATTTGGATAAAATTCTAAATTTGAACTCCAATTTGAATTCAAATTTTTTAGGATATTTTGGTAAAATAATAAATTTAAAAAATAATTTTTATTTAAATTCTTTAATAAAAATATATTATTTTAAATAATTTGAATTTGAATATTATATAGGGTTATTTTTCGAATATCAAATCGAATAATACATTATCCAGATTCGAATTCCACTTGTTCTCTCAGCCAGGTAGGACAAATGTAAATCTTAAATTAAAAAAGCATGCATCTAACATGTTTTGTGTTTGGTAATTTTTCCTACCACGATATCTAGGAGCATTTGTGACTGCACTTTTACAAGCACATGTGTTCCATTAATTGCTCTAAAGCAATCATGACATAATATTTTTATATCAATACTAATATAATATAAAAATATTTATAAGTTGTATCTTAAAAAAAATAAAAGTGTTCACCCAAAAGTAAGGATTAAATCTATTACTGCCAAGTATTTCTTTTGGAATTTTTGAACCATCAAGTTGTCTAAGAAATCTCTTTTCTAACTTAATTATAGATCTTAACCATTGATGAAAATGATGACTAATAGTCTCACTGGAACATCAAAACCAAAAATCTATGTCTTCATATTTGACAATAGTGTGCCAATATATAAAGAGTTTTAGGGACTTGTTTTCTACAATTGCTTGTTGTGTAGGTTTCGGCCCACCGTATCTTTCTAACATATCACGAAAGTATAAAAAAACATTTGGACCCACCCATCTTTACTAGCTTTCGGCTCCATTGAATATTAATAATTTGGGTCATTATCTCTTATGTTATTTGTTCTCTTTCTAAATTCATAAAATTCATAGTATAACTAATATGCCTTTTACGTGATCTTTTTTGAAGAGAATACCCATAAGCAGTAATACATACAATGATACAACTTGAACATCTGCCATTCAACGTTTTTCTCTCCATCTAAAGACGAAACCAAATGAGCATAATTTAGATTATTTAAGACATTGTAGGCATGTTAATTGTATATTCAAAAATAAACAATAAAATAAATAAAACTATAGCTTAACAAAAATAATTAATTAAATTCACTAATATTACCATAGTGAAAAGAAAACTCAAAATTGTTATTAATATAAACAGAACTACAAAGCTTCAAAATAAAACTACTTAAAAAATTTAACAAAAAAGAAGAAGTTAACATTGAACAATTAAAACTAAGAATTGTAGGAATAAGGCAACTAAAACATTTGTTTCTAAAGTTACCTATTATATGGTAGTTTTTTTTTTTTTTTTGGTGATAAAATTTGTAGTCAAAATAAAAACTGCACCTTTCATACTCATATATATATATATTTTCCTAACCAGAATAACTTCATTAAGCAACTGACTCTTGTAACAAAGAGTCCATATAAACATTACAACGGTAAATGGTACCAAGTGTACCAAAAACAAATGTCCTCTTAACTAGATATTGGGTATGTATATTTGTACATTTGGGAACCTTTTTACAAATCGAAAAGCTAAAGGAGAATCTAGTGCAGATAAAACCTTTCGTATTCATCTATTTCATTTAACAACAACCCAAAACCATCAGCATCTATACAGACAGAACGAATTCATAATAATGTAAAATACCATTAAAAATAAAAATATTGGGGCTGAAGCTAAATGAAAAATCGGATTACAAACTAAAAATAAAAAATAAAAAAAAATCAAATTATACTCATCTATAACGCAATGAACTCATACATGTGTCACAGTGATTCCAATCACAAATTATTAGAAACATCTTGCATAGAAAATTCGTTGTGAAAAAAAGTCTACCAAATACTTAAACCAAATTTAAAAGCTCAATAAAAAATTGACTTATTGATTATTAACAACTTTTTTATTTTATAAGTTTGAATTTTTTTTTTTTTTTCTAAAGACATTAGACATCACCTTTGTGACAAACTTAAAAAATAAAACTTATCTCGCCATCTAAACTTAGTGATATGTATAATAACAAGTGATGTTTAGACTTTGGATAAAAAAAATTCTAGCATCGGTGGATTTTTGTTCTTAAAAAACAAGTGGGGCCCATGTATTGTTGTAGAAGTCGTGGATGGAGGAAAAGTTCTCCCTTGCACCTCTCACTCTCATTCCCCAAATTCTAAATGGCTTGTCTGTGAATTTGTTCCTTGGATGACGGATAGAATATATATATCTAAATGAGACGTTTTAAAAAAAAAAAAAGAATAACAATTTTTTTTCAATTTTAAATTAAGAAAAAAAATGAAAAAATTACTTTTAAATTTTTATATAAAATAACTCTTTTTACCCATAATAATATATATAGTATCAATTTTACCTTTTAATTATCAAATCATCAAATTTTATTTTCTCTCCAAAAATAAGATCTAAATTAAAAAATAATATTAAAAATTATGTCTAATTAAAAAATAAAAAAATTCAATTAATCAAATTTACAATAATTTAACATGGTTGAAATTTAATACAAAGAAAAAAAAAAAGATAATAAAGAGAAAATAAAATTTAAGATAAATAATATTTTTATTTTAAAGAGTAAAAGTTAAGTTTAAGTTTTTGGAGAGAAACTAAAATTTGATGGCTTGATAGTTAAATGATAAAAATTGGTACTATATTCATTATTATTGATAAAAAGAATTATTGAAGAAAAAGTTAAAAGTATGATTTGTTGATTATATGAAGTTATTTTAGAACTTTTCAAAATTTAAAATTTAGATTTAGGATTTTTTTTTTTTTTGGTGAAAGGGGTACCTGAGTTTTTAATATCTTTTGTTTGTAATATATGTAACTAAGAAAAACTGTAAGTTGTAATTAAGAATTTGGAAAATCTAAGTAGTATTAATCAGCTCATGTAATAGCACAAACCAAACTTAGATTAATCAGCAACTAAAAACGCACAGGCCGAAAAAAAAAAAAAAAAAAAAAGCAACTAAAAGCGCAGGATCATACTTGTTGAATCAAACTGGTAGCGGTCATGGACTGCATGTGAATCTTTCCAACTCAAGAGTGGTTATATACTACTATTGATCACCTTCTTTAAATAAAACAAAAATACAAAATTTCATAAGCTGGTTTGCCCGAGAGGTTAAGGGGGAAGACTTAAGATCTTCTGCACATAAGTGCGCATGGGTTCGAACCCCATAGCCAGCAGTTTTTCCCAACAAAAATTTATAACTTTTAACACTACTTCAACTCATTTTTCTCAAAAAAATAAAATAAATTATAAATTCAAATTATAACATCACTCCAATAATAATTAAACATCATTTTAAAAAATTAATAATTATATTTTTGAATTTATAAATTAAAAAAATAGTTGCTGTTTTTTTTTTTGGGTACCAAAAGAAAAACAAAGTAAATGTAAAATATCAGATAGGAATAGGATCATAGGACTAAGAAAATATTAAAAATGTGAACGAATGTTTTTTTAATAAATAATAAGAAGAGGACATGGCCCAACTCGAAAAGAATTCTTTAGTTTTTACTCATAAGAGGACCTAAAGGTCAATTTGGGCCTTTCGGCCTGTAGTCGCACCATCATATATTATATTGGGCCAAGGTTTTACTGTAAATATCAAACCAAACGCGGCCTACATCACTATCTTGCCGGACCCTCAAGCAACTAGCACAGAATTTCTCAAAAATCATTCCCTCCATTTCAGTCATCTGTGTGCTCAAGTTCTCATACTCCAGCTCAACCTGCACGCACGCTCATCTTCCTCGTTGATTTTCTTCGTTCTACACCACTCGGTACAATCAATTTCTTCGATGATTTGTATGTATTAATAACTAAAATTTGTTCAATCTGGCTACATTCAAATTTGGGGATTCAATTCAACAGGTCTTCATCTTCGTGAAATTGGGTTTAGTTACATTCATTCAAGGTTGTTTTGTTACTGATAAGGTATTTTAGAATTGGGATTCCAGTACTAGGTTTTGTTGCTTCGAGAAAATTGTATGCCTATTTTCTTCTTTAAGTTTATACGTACTGATTCTTATAGATTAAAGTGACTTGTTTCAGGGTTTATAGCATGAAAATTGACACTAGTGGTTTTGAAACCAGTGCAACAGTTACTGAATCAAGTACCGAGCTTCTTAATGGGTTTTCATTTTTCAATAACCCCGTCGTGAGGTTCCTAATACTATATATGTGAGTTTGAATCTTACTTTCCTTCTCCTGCTATTGGTCCTATTATATTAGAGAATGAGAGATTTGTATTTGCTATCATAATTTGTGTTTTGGAATTTCTATTTCAGTTTGATGCTTTCAGAAGGAGGCCATACAACCACGCTTGCCTTTATTTTCAAGGATGGCATTGTGGTTGCTGCTGATTCCCGAGCTAGCATGGGAGGCTATATTTGTATGTTCTTCTTTATCAGTTCAAAGAAGATACAATTAATTTAGGGAAGAAAATTAACTTTGTTCATTGTTCCATCAATTGCATGTTATATTTCTTTTTTCCAATATGCATGCGTGCATAATAACATTGTGGCTGTGATGGCGTTGCCTGCTGCAATTGACATGGATCATAGTTTCTTCTTCCTCATATAAAGCACATGATTTGTCCTTGCCTGCTTCAATTGACATGGATCATAGTTTATCCTTCCTTATATTAAAGCACAGAACATTTACCATTTTTGTCGTAATTATTCAGCATCACATTCTGTGAAGAAGACCATCGAAATCAACCCCTACATGCTTGGTACAATGGCTGGAGGAGCTGCCGATTGCCAATTTTGGCACAGAAACCTAGGCATTAAGGTAACATTTTATTGCAATTTACACCGTCAAGCATACATTCATGGCAGTTGTTGGGATTCTCTATAGGGAAAGTGAAGATTGTTTATCTGTTGCTTATGATAGTAAGTACTTGTGCTTTATTAGCAAACCTTGTCATGAAGATGCAGTTTGTTATTAATTAAATAATAGAAACATAGAAAAACCACTGCCTTGCATTATTTGTTGAGAGAAAGAAGAAAAATATGAGGTTTAAATAGTCAAAATGTCAGTGGATTGTACTGCATATATTCCAGTTTAATTGCCAGGTTAACTTGCCCTTGAAAACTTCTAGTTCTGAGCTCCCTACCATTTGACTATAAAGTGTATACATATTAATATGAAAATAGCTACGTAGTACTTAATATTTTTGTTCCTGGCGCAGTGCTCATAATATTAGTTTGGTATGTGGAAGAAAAGAAGTAATTTGTTATATTCTATTTCCTTTTCTTTTGTCTATGATTGTGACAAATTCTTTTCTTGGTGCAGTGCTGACTGCACGAATTGGCAAACAAGCGCAGAATTTCAGTTACAGGGGCATCAAAGTTACTGGCAAACGTTCTATACTCTAATCGCGGAATGGGACTGTGTGTCGGGACCATGATTGCAGGATGAGAGGAAACACTAATAAATGACTTTTGCTTCTATTTTTTTTTATTTCTTGACTTTTGAATGTTAATGTGATATCTCGGTCTTCCCCTGTATCAGATTTTGTTAATCTAGGTGTGTGGTTTGTAGGGGTCTGGATTGTATTGTGTGGATAGTGAAGGAGGAAAGCAGAAAGGAACTCGTTTTTCAGTGGGTTCAGGGTCACCATATGCCTATGGTGTCCTAGACAGTGGGTGTGTGTTTTGGCTTTCAATATTTTTCTTTCTTTTTCCTAAATTCTATATTGTCTACTGCAAATCATCATTTTCTTAGTTTTCTTGAAATACCAATTTTACAATTTCATTGACAGTTGTGTTTACAGTGAGAAAATCTAGGTAATTTTAAAAAACTCCATGCTTGATGAAGCAGGTGAAGAGTGGTATTTAAGACTCTGTTTTTCTTTTCGACTGGAGTGCCCGTATCCCACGAAGTTGAAAAATAACAAGTTAGAAACTTTCCCACACCGAACACCTTTGCCCAGTCAGAGTAACAGATTATTGGTTACTATTGATAACTTGTTGCGCCTCATTGTTCTTCTCCTAGACATGGTTGTTATTTTAGTAAATCTCAAGATTCTTTCTTCAATGACTTCTTATAGTAATATTCTTGTTCTGCAACAATGTGTGAGGTATCATTGTGCTATGTCTATCGAAGAGGCTGCAGAGTTAGCAAGAAAAGCTTTTTTTCATGCACGATTTCGAGATGGAGCCGGTGGTGGAGTGGCTAGTGGTAATCTTTGAACCTCGTATGTTTGTATTTTGCACCTGCGATTGTGCATATCTGCCAATTTTGTATGGTTCTGGACTTGTGTTTTAATCAGTTTACCATGTGGGACCAAATGGATGGAAGGGGCTATCTGGTGATGATGTAGGAGATCTTCCCTACAGCAACTATCCACTTATGCCAAGCACAGTGGAACAGGAAATGGTTGAAGTAGCTGGGGCATTATAGATTCTGCATAAACTGGAATGAGGTTTGTGATGTTCTCCCTAGTCAGATATCCATTATGGTGAGAGAAATTCCAGTTCATGCTTTTGAAGCAAATTTAAGTAAATGTATTTTGATTTTTGGCTTGTTGCACGAACAACTCATATACAGACTTGAAGCTCACACTCATGATTTTTTTAGCTTTCAATTTATAAGCCTACTTTAAGTCATTTGATCATGGATTACAGCTTTATCTAGCAGTTTGAAGGTTGATGTCTTGAAGTGTATAATTATATCTGAGTAGTCAAAATGAGATCAATTAACCGAAGCTTGGTATGGGAATGTTGTGAAATTGCTTATCTAATGGGGTGATTGAATTTTTAAGATTTGAATTTGGTGTTTGTCAGGATCAAATAGCTTACGTGATATTTTTCTGGTTTGCTTTCTTTTTCTCCTTTTTTGATATTCTGGGCTTCTGGGCATATTGGAAGGCGGTGGAGGGTTCTAGTTGGTTAAAAAAAAATACAAGAGCATAATTTTATTTCATATCAACCAAATTGAATAGAGGAGATTATAGGAAAAATATATTATTATTACTGTAGTCTGAACTATGAAGATGCTGATGTACCCAAAATAAAGAAACTGGTTGGGATTGTGTAAAATGTGGGATTCTCTACTCAAAGGGCATGTTGAATTTGTGGGATTGTTTGATGTTCAAATTTTAGACAGGGTTTGGTGAGGGTATGATTTCTACTTACTGTTTGATTTTCCTTTTCTTCTTTTTAATATGATGAAGAGAAAGGAAAAAGGATAGAAGATCAAGTGTGTTCTATGAGTTGGTTTGGGTGCACTGGAATTCTGGAGTACTTGAGAGTGAAATGGAAGAGAGAATTCCAAAACCAAACCTCTCCAAGTTTACTTCTATGTACCTAACCCTTAAACTATTCAGCAAAAAAAGTATGTTAAAAAATCATACGGTTTGTTTGGAATTAGCATGGACATTTCTAACAGAGGCATATCTTGCTTTTAATAATCATGGAGACAGATAAAAACAGCCAGAGAAGCTGGAAAGAATGCTACGGTTGTGGGTATTCCAAGTCCTAACATGGGTAAGGTCCCTGTAGTATGACGTGGCAAATGTGATAACTGAGTAGTGAGTACTTAATTTTAGAGTTATAGACCTACCTACCATACTCATTAAGTACTTAGAATTTAGTTGTCACCTACCCATCAGATTCCTTGAGTATGAAGGAATGGATTATTTTTCTCTCCTTTATCACATCCTTTCTGTTTATTATTTCCTTTGAAAGGTTTTATGCCTTTCTTTATATAGGTAAGAATATTATGCTTTGTCTTTTTTGTGACAGGGACTATGTGATCTTTTATATTTTGAAGAAATAAATTCTTACAAAATAATTTGAAAATATATGAGTCAGAAGTTTAACGGTATCAGTTACTTCAAACACATGGTGTAGAATCTGACCTTTTTTAAGAATGAAATAAATTAATCCATAGACCTAGTAATGAATTTATTGTAGACAAAAGTTTAACACGAGATAGATGATCAAATAGTAGTAATAGAAGCTGGAAAGGACATTTGCATATTATGAGCCTATGTGTGTAATCGTGGGTTTTGTTAGCTTCTAAGTATGTTTTTCATGATTGTGATTTGTAGCAGACGTAATTGTCGTGCATAGTTCCCACTCAACAATTAAATAATTATGGGAAAGACTACGGACGGAAAATTTGAATGAATAGCAGAATTGAAAATCAACAAAATTTGAGGTGAAAGCGTTAATGAGAAAGGGGTGGTTTTGGTTGGAGGGAATATGATTGCTCTCATGGATAATTTGCTCAAGTACTAATAACTACTAATAATTAAATTTTGTTAATTTTATATTCTTAACTTAAAGCTATTTCTTGAAATTTTATCATTTTAGTGCTTGATTATATAATTTTTGAATTTTCAAAAAAGTCTAAACCAAAAATTCCAAAATCAAAATCTAAACAAAAGGTGCTTTATGTTTTGCAACAGTCCAAAATCTAAATAGACCAGCACATAAAGAAGTCAGCTGTTCAGCTTTGCTTTTCTTCTACTTTCCCTCCTTCCCCTTCTGTTACTCGTTAGGACGTTCTCTCTCTTTTTGGCGGGAGGTGGACCCCAACAATCAAAATCTCGTCCTTCTTAAGTCTCTGTCTCATAAATACTGCCTTCCTTACTATCTTAACCCATTCCATGATTCCACTACTCTCCCTGAGGACTGAGGGGCTGAGTCCGAGTCCTTTCTCTCAAACCAAACAACACTCACTGTACCAATCGCACTTATTTTGTCTACAAGAAAACAAACTGTACCTATCATTCATCACTCATCGTCTCCACGTGATCACAATGAACCACCTTCACCTCCTTCCCCATTTCTTTCTCTTTCTCTTCCTCCGGAACCAACACTTGTTTGTTTTCTCTCTCTCCCCCGACGGCCTCGCTCTTCTCTCTCTAAAATCAGCTGTTGATCAACCATCCGACGGCTCTGCTTTCTCCGACTGGGATGAGAATGATTCTACTCCATGCCGTTGGTCTGGTATTTCCTGTATGAACATCACCGGGTTTCCAGACCCACGCGTTGTTGGTATTGCCGTCTCCGGTAAGAATCTTCGCGGGTATATTCCGTCTGAGCTTGGTAGCTTGGTCTATCTCCGCCGACTTAACCTCCATAACAACAACTTCTACGGCTCAATTCCGGTTCAGCTCTTCAATGCCACATCACTTCACAGCATATTTCTCTACGGTAATAATCTCTCCGGTTTTCTCCCTCCTTCGATCTGTAACATCCCAAGGCTACAAAATCTCGATCTCTCAAACAACTCGCTGTCTGGACCGATTCCGAATAACTTGCAGAACTGCAAGCAGTTACAGAGACTAATAATGGCTCGGAATAAGTTTTCAGGCGCAATTCCGACGGGAATTTGGCCTGATTTGGTGAATTTAGTTCAACTCGATCTTTCCTCAAATGAGCTCAACGGATCAATTCCTGAAGATATAGGCGACCTCAAAACACTCTCCGGTACGCTCAACCTCTCTTTCAATCATTTATCAGGCAGGATTCCTAAATCACTGGGAAATTTGCCGGTTACCGTGAGTTTTGATCTCCGGCACAACAATTTGAGCGGTGAGATTCCTCAAACGGGGACGTTTACAAACCAGGGCCCGACCGCGTTTCTAAACAATCCTCAACTATGCGGATTTCCTCTCCAAAAATCTTGTCGGAGTTCGGGGCAGAGCTCTCCGGAGAGTCCGAATTCGGGCCCGGCATCCAACAACAATTCTACTAAAGGCCTAAGTCCCGGTTTAATCATACTAATTTCATTGGCTGATGCAGCTGGAGTTGCATTCGTTGGACTTGTAATCGTTTATATATACTGGAAAAAGAAAGACAATTCAAATGGATGCAGCTGCACAGGGAAAAGGAAATTGGGAGGTAATGAGAAACCGCATCTTTGTTCTTTCCCATGTATCAATGGCTCGAGAAACGATGACTCTGAAATAGAGGAACCTGAGAGAGGCAAAGGGGAAGGGGAGCTGGTGGCCATTGATAAGGGTTTTAGTTTTGAGCTTGATGAGCTACTAAGGGCTTCGGCCTATGTGTTGGGAAAGAGTGGATTGGGTATCGTGTATAAAGTGGTATTGGGTAATGGAGTACCTGTGGCTGTAAGAAGGTTAGGTGAGGGTGGAGAACAGAGGTACAAGGAGTTTGCGGCTGAGGTTCAAGCTATTGGGAAGGTGAAGCATCCAAATGTTGTGAAGTTGAGAGCTTATTATTGGGCTCCAGATGAGAAGCTCCTTATCAGTGATTTCATCTCCAATGGCAATTTGGCCAATGCTCTTCGCGGTGAGTTCTTCCATTTTCCACGTCTCCTTTTAGTTTCGTTTGCTTTCGTTTGTCAGTAATTCACATAAGATCCATGCTGGTGGTTCTACTCTGTCACTGAGCACTGTCAAGTTAAAACAAAAAATGGAGATTGTATTTTCATACTTAATAGTAAGTGTAGAATTTGGTCAAACGGAATTAGCTTATGTTTTGGTAAGTGAATTACAGTGATAATTTAATTACATGGTACAAAAATGGGTCCTCATGACTAGTAAATACAGCTTACCACTTACAATTTATTATCAGAGTTAGAACATGCGTAATTCGGTCGGGTGAACCACATATAGTTCTCTGGTGCCATTGAAATTATTGATGTGCAATTTAGTGTAATTTTATAAAATGGCAGTCATATGTAGGGCATGAAGAATTTTAGCATTTTCCTACCGAAAAAAAAAGAAGACGAATTTTAGCATTTTATTTTTTAGAGCTTGATCAATTCATATTTCATAGCATAGTGGGACCACTGGGTAGTCCAAGGCTGGCCACGAGTTTAGTGAGCTGCGAGAAGATTTACTAATGTATAGTTAACACTCCTCAGTTAGTTTCAGAACACACTGTCGTTTACGTTGTTGACTTCTCAATTATTTGAGCCTGGGACCACTGGGCAGTCCAAGGCTGGCCACGAGTTTAGTTGGCTGTGAGAAGATTTACTTCTACTGTTATAGTTGACTTAGAAGATTTACTCCTAAGTCGCTTCTGGAGTTTCAGAACAAACTGTCGTTTATGTTGTTGACTTCTCAATTATTTGAGCTAAGTGCTTTCAGTTTTTTCGCCTTCTAATATATTGATCAAATTAGGTTTATAATGGTTTTGCGTCATGTCCACGAAAAGGTGAAATTCTGTACCAGAAAGAGGTTTCTCTTTGTTTCATTGTGAAGTTTCTTTCTTTTTGAACTAAGGTTCCTCTCACCCCTTACAGTTGATCCATTTTTAACGAACTTCTTTTTCATTTTTCATTTGGAACTCATTGAAAGTCTGAGGTCGTGGTGTGTTCATTCTTTCCTTGCTTTTACTGCATCCAAATAAAACTAATTTGATCATGTCTGCAAAATTAACAACTCTATCTTGATCTTAGTATCTACCAGTTCCTTGCATTTGCATGATGCCATTACATTAATCTTTCATTTTAAACTTCTGCTACTTACACACGAATTAGTAAATGCAAACTAAACAGTATGCTTATCTAATTTCGCAGGGAGAAATGGTCAACCATCACCAAACCTGTCATGGTCAACCAGGCTGAGAATAGCCAAAGGAACAGCCAGGGGCTTAGCCTATCTACACGAATGCAGTCCAAGAAAATTCGTCCATGGTGACATCAAACCCTCCAACATCCTCCTAGACAACGAGTTCCAGCCCTACATTGCGGATTTTGGCCTCAACCGTCTTATCAACATCACGGGTAACAACCCGTCCTCCTCAGGTGGTTTCATGGGTGGAGCTCTCCCTTACATTAAGTCATCACAAGAGCAAACCAACAACTACAGAGCCCCCGAGGCAAAAGTCCCAGGCGGACAACCCTCCCAAAAATGGGATATCTATTCTTTTGGGGTTGTATTACTTGAATTGCTTACTGGAAAGTCTCCGGAGCTATCTCCAACCACTTCAACTGCAGTGGAAGTCCCGGACTTGGTAAGGTGGGTAAGGAAGGGTTTTGAAGAAGAAAACCCATTATCTGATATGGTAGATCCATCTTTGCTACAGGAAGTGCATGCCAAGAAAGAGGTGCTGGCTGTGTTTCATGTAGCACTAGCATGCACTGAAGGAGACCCTGAGATTCGGCCTAGGATGAAAAACGTCTCAGAAAATCTTGAAAGGATTGGAACGTAAAACACATCTAGCGCATAGATGATGTTAATTAATTCAAGTGCAGAAGGCAAGGAACTAGTGAAATCATCCTGAATTGCAAAGGGACTGCACTTCCTCTGTCTAATGATGAGTTTGGCATGATTGTGTTAGCATTCAGAAGCGGTCTTCTTGGGCACCATGTTATTTGAAATGTGTCACATCTTGGAACTAGCAGGCCTTAAAGTTTTGGAAGTCAAGCAATTTTTTTGTCAGTTTACATATTTTTAAGAAAGTTACCTTGTAATTTAAACTTCTCTCTAATCTGTTTACCAAAAGAAATTCTTCAGGCCACCTGGGATTTAGTACAAGTTCTAGATTTGATTCTTGTACTAAGAAAAAAAAAAAGATTATTTGTATTCTCTATTTCTTGATCGGAAACATGAATGTTGTAGTTACATTGCATTCTAATTTATTTATTTTTTTAGTAGTGGTAGTATCAAATTTTTGTAATATTATTGCTATGCATCCCAAAATGGAATAAGTTTATAGTTGTCAATACAACATGCTTGGTCTTGTTTAAGAAACTAATTCCTTTTTGTTTTAGCCTATTTACTCCTAGGATACATTTAGAAGTGAATCGTCCCAGTACCAGACGGTTTACACTTCAATACCTATTTACACATCCATCGCCAGGTTCTTAGGCAATTTACATTTGGATGTGTCTACTTGGACGTAAATTGCCACTTGATCAGCCAATTTATCTTTGGATATGTAAATTGCTATTCTTTACTAGCCTATTTACTTCTGAATACATATTTACACATACAAACTTTGATTTAATTTAAGTTTGAAAATATATGTTCAAGCGTTTATGATACCCCACATCTACAAAGGCCTCAATTAGCAACTGTATTTGAGGATTTGGATTCCATCTACAAGGATTTGCAGCAGAAGTTAGAAGAAAATGAGGAAGTTGGGGGAATTCTTGAAGATAACAAGGGTAAGGAGGTCATTTAGCAGAGTGAGGGGGGTGGACTCAAGTCGTGGCTCTTATTGACAACAAACCAAGTTGCCTAAGAACGTTACTGAAGAAATACCTGAATTATGCTGTGACTATGCCAAGCAAAGGCCATAATAAACCAACGGAAAAAAGGAGTAGCACTGAGCTTGTTAGAAAGAGCACAAGAACAGTAAGGGTGTGCACAAGTTAGTTCGGTCAGGAAAGTGACAAATTTTTGAACCAAACCGAATTTATCGAGTACTTAAATTCACTACCCGCAACCGAATCGATAATATAAAATACCCATAATTAACTAAATTGAAAAATTAACCCCTAGTTCGATTCAAGTAGTGCATGACTCAAAAAATAACAAATCAACCTAATTTCAGTCAAAATAAACTTATTACCTTCCAATAATTCTTCAACTATTTTACTAAATAAAAACATAAAAAAACTAATTCAACTTTCATACTTAAATAATCATCTTAGACATGATAAAATTCAAAACTAAATCACAACAATACAATTATCCACTAATAAAAAGCTTAACAAGTTCATAAATAACAAGTTTATAAAAATAAAAACAAAAACAACAACAACAAAATATTTAAGTAGGCAATAGCTTCTATTTCAACAAAAAGAAAAAAATAACAATAGATTTCAACTAGTAGTAGTTTCCATTCCAAAATAACAATCCAAGACTCTAATTATCCTGCAATATAATAGTTAGAACATTCGAGGCCAAATATTATGATAGAAATAAGTTGAAATAATTTGTAAAACACATCAATCATCAATGACAAACATTGGTTGTAATTTCAATCTAACAAAGTCTACAAAAAAGATGAAATCAATCACATAAGTTTATGAAACAAATTAGACTTTAACAAATCAAACTAGTTTTTAGTAAATTATACCTTGCTCAAGCTTTTCCATCTCTTCAAGTTTCTCGTCAATATCAATTAAAAGAGGAGAATATCTCATCCAACTTTGAGTACAAATTAGAGCCTTAACTAATCTCGATGTCAATGAATTACGAAATGCATCAAGTACAAGACCACCTGTATTAAAAGTTGATTCTGAGGCCACAGTAGATACCGGAATAGCCAAAACATCACATGCCATCATAGAAAGAACCTGATATTTTGAAGAATTTGACTTCCATTAGTTCAATATATCAAAGCTTACATCCTTACATCTCCCCTAAATACTTTTCCAGCTCTGATTTATTTTCAAATCCTTGCTCTTTTGCTTTTCTCTTTCTAAATCTTGATATAACAAAAGAGTTTTGATTAGCATTACTTGTGTCAACTCCATTGATAGCTTGAGAAATAGATATTTGTTGACTAAATGCTCCACTAGCCAATTTATAAAACTCAAGAAAATCATATAAAGTGTTCTTCACTTTTTCTCTTAATCCAAAGCTGTCAAAGCATCATAGATTCATCAATAACAAAATCAACAAACTTTAATTTGTTTCTAGGATCAAGCACCACTACAACAAATAACATGATATTGATATTTTCAACTTTTCCTAATACTTGTCGTGTTTTCCCTTTATCTTGAATGCCATTGATTGGATATTCGGATCATCACTTTTGCACAATTCCAATATCTTAAAGCCAATTTCATAAATCTCTTAACAATATTGATTGCTAGTGACATATAAAGAACTAGAGATACATAATGTTGCATCATATAAAGTTTTCAAAAAAGGTAATAAAGACTATGCATGCTCCCAATTATCCTCTATTGGTAAATCCCTCATTTTCTTTTTATTATATGTTAACTTATCAACATATTTTTTATCTCGTTCTTCTAAATGATCAAAAACACTTTGAAATTTCAAGGCTGCCTCTAACATCAAATAAGTGAAATTCCATATAGTTTCCACATCAAGGCATACAAGACTTTTGCTTTCAATTTTTTTAGATTCAATACATGCTTTAAATCTTAACATTCTAGCAGAAGAAGACCTTACATATCTTACTGCAGAACGAATATGAAAAATTGAGTCATCTAGATCTTTAAGCCCATCTTTCATAGTTAGAGACAATATATGAGCACAACACCTCATATGAAGATACTCACCCTTTAAAATAATACCCTTCCAATTATTGAGTCTTCTTTTTAAGTATTGCATACCAACATCATTGGAGCTCGCATTATCAATAGTGATAGTCATAACTTTATCAATACCCCACATAAGTAAACACTTCTCAATAGCCTTCCTAATTACCTCACCCGAATGACTGGAAATAAGACAGAAATTTAAAATTCTTTTGTGTAATTTCCAATCATTGTCAATAAAAGGACCAGTGAAACACATATAAGAAAAATTATGCCTAGATGTCCAAGTATCAATGATGAGACAAATTCTTGGGGATTTTTTTTCAAATAAAGCTTCATGTTTTCCATCTCACTAGCATAGACATCAAAAATGTCTCTAATCATAGTTAAACGTGAGGGAACAACAAACTTAGGCCGCATCATATTACAAAAGCACGAAAACCTTCATGCTTTACATGCTTAAGTAGTAACTCATCAATTATGATCATTCTAGAAAGATACTTTCTACACAAATCTTGATCAAACTTCCATGTCATAACTGTGCAATTAGTATCCCCTCGCTCATCTAAATTACTTTTTGGTTTAAAAGTAATTATTTGTTGACCTTTGTCCTTTTTGTTACTATAGGGATATTTTTTACATCTTCTTAGATGATTACGCATTGCATTTGTGCCATTTTTAGTAGAACAAGAAATATCATTAGCACAATAATGACAAGAAGCTATTTGTTCACCACTATCTTCATAATCTAATTTGGTGAAGTGATCCCACACCTAAGAACGAGTCTTACCTTGGCCCCTAGACTTGGCTTTGCCACGTGAAGTTGGAAATGGTGGTTTCGAAGATGCACCAGCACCAACAGAACAATTCTCTTCAATTCTAATATTATCAGTTGTATCCATGCTATTGCTTTCCATTTAGCATATAAAAATGACAATTGCACATTAGAGATAATGATGATGAGAAAAATGACATTGATTTTCTAAATACTAAGTAATCAGATCATCAATACATCCATTATCACATGTAACTAGAAGCAAGTGGAAAATACCAGAAGGACAATCTTAACCATAAAGGTATCATGTGCAGTTATAAACAAATCTTTAAGAAAAAGTGCATAACATAATACTAACAATGTTATGACTCGATGTCGCCACGTTGTGTTATATATTAAAATAAGTTATAATTTGATATATTAAAATATGTTTTAAAATGTTTGTATATATCTGGTTACAATGTGAAAATTAACTTATATCATTACTTGAATAAACTTGTATACTTGTACATACATATCAACATGTGTATAATAAAAGAATTAATTTCCACCACATTATTGGTAAACTTTTAACTTGAAAATTTACTTGTGAAACTTTTATTGATAAGTATAATAAAGGTGTTAAAAAAAATAAAAATAAAAATAAAAATATACACATATATTTATATACCTACCATGTTTTTTTTTATTGGCTTGACCTTGACTTTACTTTCCTATTTCTTTTCTTTCTTTCACGTTTCCTTCTCCATTTTTGCACAATTTCTTCTCCTCCCATTCTTGGCTATTCTAGAGTCTTCTGTTTTGCCTCCTTCTCTTGCTTGTCCGAAATTGTTGCCTTTCCTCATGTAGAGTGTGAAGCTCGGCCATGGATATCATCTTCTCTTGCAACCAAAACCCCTTTCTTTTCCTCATTGTGGCCATCTTGACTTCCTTAGTTTTGAATCACAAATTGACCAATCCTTTGGAGGCGTAACTTTAGGGCTGTTTTGTGTGGGGTTGTAACAGTAGTTGATGTTTGGAGTGTAGTAGCCTAGTGTGACCGTGGGAAGGTGGTTGTGGGGGATGAGGTTGGGCATTGCTGTCAGCCTAGAGGAATACCAGTTGATGTGGAGGTGCTGACGGAAGAGGAAACAGCAGAGCAGGGAGTTGATGCTCTGTTTTGGTTCACCCATGGAGGAATGAAGGAGAGTAGTACTTGCTTTCTCTCTTGGTTCAATCCGTGGGAGTGTTGCAAAGGGCATGACAATATGGTAGTTTCTTAACTTAACATTTCAATTATTTTAAGATTAGTGATAGTTTAATGACTTAGATTTAGGAATGGATGAGATTATGAATAAGAACTTGGTTATTTGGAACTTGGAAAAAAAAAAAAAAAAAATTTTGGAATTAAGATAAGTGATATGAATATAATTTAATTTAAGTTTTGATATATATTAAGTATTGAGTTTAATCTAAACACAAATCAGAGTATGAACATGATTAAAAATTGAGGAATTATATTGAACTATTGAGATAGATATGGATTGGTATACACGCAAATTAGTGGGAGAATCTAATGCACCTAAGATGTTTGATGAAAGTTAAAATAATGAGTTAAGGTGAGTTAGTGGTAATTCTTTAGAACCTGATTTGAAATGTGTTGAAATGTGTTGAAATGTGAAATAAAAAGGTAGGATCAACTATGTTAATATAGAAATTTTATATTTTAAATCTTGAGGAATTCTAAATAAGAAGTTTAATGGGAATATAAGCAATGTCGATAGATTAATGTTGGATGTGAGTAATGATATGAACAAGGAGAGTTAATTGGTTTTGAAGGGAGCAAGGGACAGATTTCGTTGGTAACAGAAATTAGGTATTTTGAGTGGCTTCGGGGAAGAATTAAATTAAAAGTTCAGAAGATAAAATGTAGCTTATAGTCTTGAAATGTTTTCTGTAAAATTTCGTAGCTTGGTTCGAATTATGCTATGATTTATAGCTGTTAAACTCTGGCTAGGTCAGGCAGGGTTCGTAGTGTCCTGTTCTTGGTTCATGTAAGAAATTGAGTGGGTTCGTGACAGATTTTAGAATTTTTTTTTAAATAATAAAGATAGATATACTTGTCTATTAATAAACCCAATAAACAGAATCGGATTTCATTTTACCTAGGGAAAGTTATGTTCAATTAACTATGGTCAGGTCAAAGCTGTCAAAAATCCTGCGTGTTACATAATTTGATACAATTTTAAACAATAAAATTTTTTGATATGCAAATCCAAAAATTACAAATAACATACCATTATAAAGCTACATGTGTCTAGTATTTTATAAATTTTACGAAACTGAATTCGGAGTTTCATGAAGAAAAATATGACCGTTAAAGTGGACACTGATCCAAACCTCAAGTTTGGACAGCTTTAACATTTTTGACACACTAAATGCTTTCTATTCTTTTCTAATGGTTTCTCCTAGTATATGCTTTGACAAGATATTTAAAAGCCCTCTTCATTGATAACCTTATCACTTAAAGTCTAATCCATATTAATTGACATGTAATAGTTTAAAGGAAAACTTTCATAACTAAACCTATATAAGTTGAAATATAAGTTTAGTTAGTAAAAGAGTATAACAATAATGTTTATGAACTAAGTAGTATTTGAAATTATGAATTTCAGTTTCAGATTCCAATGTGAACCTGATAAGACGCATGGACACAAGTGTGAGTGACGAATGAAATAGGTAACATGTGAGTGGTTAATTGATGCCTTTAGGGGCTAGATTAGTATGTGTGATTATATGTTTATTTGAATATGCGTGATACATGAAAAGTAAGCTAGTGGAGTATTTCAGTAATTTGCTTGAATAAGGTTTGCTTGATATTAGTTACTGTGTTGACATTGTTTGTGTTTGATGAGGGCCAACTCATGAACATTTTCTGGAAAATGATTTCCATCTCTGACAATGATTTTAAAAACTATTGGAGTGCTCAGCCCAAGTGGGATGGATTTGTGTACAGAGATTAATGGGTTACTTGTTAGCCTTTTGATTGCTTTGTGTGATAATATTGCTCTGATGTAAATTGTGATCCTGTATGTCATATAAATTGTGAAAATTTGAAATGTACGACGTATATGGGTAACGTGAAATGTTTTATGAAAAATATTACATGATGTTAATTTATGTGTTACATATTTGTGTTATGTGATGCTAGTACCTTTTGGGTACGATTTTTCACTCACGGAGTCCCTAGGACTTACCATTTTATCGTGAATATTTTTTTTATAGTGACAGGAGTTCAGTATATGGCATCGCCAGTCTTATGACTTGCCAAGTGAATACGGCTCGGTGTTTTCAAGATCCCAGACTTGCAATTAAGGATGAAAGTTTGCAGTCACACTAAAACTGTGAGGTGTCAAATTTTGGTATGATATAGGAGTCTAGTTTTTTTGCTTTGGTTAGGATGTGGTCGGAGCAGAGCTCCTTGTTGTATTGGTATTATGGTTGCATGAGACTAAGCATATCGGTTTGTATTTGAAGCATGTTCCTTATGGATAAGGATTCATGCTAATATCTTTTTGTAAATCTTTAGTTATTTCAGCAAATAAAAGATTTACAATAAATGTTTGTTTTATAACAATTATTTTATCCTTTGGAAGGGTTAAGAGTCATGCTCATCACTTTGTTTTGGATTCAGGGTTACGGAGGCTGGTTCTCCAGTCCTCCGGCCAGTCATGCTTCCATGAGGGGTTTGACAAACAAGTAAACCAAAGATATTTTGAAACTAATTAAAAGTTTCAAACAAAGTTCAAATCATCATTGCCGTTCTAATAAGAAATTCTAGAATGATAATTTGATGCTTATAAACAAACATTAATATTTAAAAGAAACAGAAGGTCTCAAAAGTGTCCAAATCCAATTAGCAACACTTCAGTTTTTTGATCGATCAAAGCTGTAACAGCAAGGACTGGTAACATCATGGTCCTTAAAACAACACCCACCATCACCGTGATCATGGGCAGGCTTGTCAGAGCCAAATAGCTTCTGTTTGTGAAGGATACAACATTTCTTGGACCTCTTATTCTTACAGTTATTACAGAAAAGAAAAACAAAGTACAAATGATGAAAATATGTAGAGAGAAAGAAAAGAAATTGTGTAGATCTTTTGATGTTGGCTAGATCTTTGATTGTGTAAATCTTCTCATTGCCCTTATTTTTGTAGATCTCTGATTGAGTAATAATGGGTTGCTTAGTACATGAGAAAAATAGAGCCAGATAAGCGAGATGAGAACGACGACAGTAAAATGCAAATGAGTAAGAAAATAGGGTTTGTTTAAGTGGACTTAGATATCTATATTTATTAAATTATATAATTTTTTTTTCTTTTATAATTTTCGGGTAACCATGGGTAACTATTAAATTTTAACTAATCACCCGTACTCGAACCGAAATTTTTGAGTCTTCAATTTAGATACCCGTTACCGAACCAAAATGCATAAATACTCGAACTTAACAAAACCAAATGATTGGTTCGGTTCGAGTTTTTGGATATACCAGGTTCTCTACACAACCCTAATGAGCAGCAAAAGAAAGCTTAAATGATTAAGAGCATAGCGGATGAGGGATATCAAAAATCAATTGACTTTTTTTGCCTTTCTCTTTCAGTCTCTCTTCTTTTTATTTCTATCTGTAATTCTCTGCTATTCTTCCTCACTTTCATGACCAGTTATGACTGAAGTATTATGAATCGATTAAAAGTTCTCTTAATTCTTCTTTCACCCATCTTAATTGTATTTGTATTCTGTTGATTGTATATTGGATGTTGAAACATTGATGCTTTCGTTGGATACTCACGCACTATGGTTAACCAGTATACTGCTATTAGTAATTTGGAAGATCAACTTCGATTGTTGGTAGCGACTTAAGATGCATACTGTTCACAGATGGATTCTAAGCTTGATACTGTTCACCATAATTGTGACTCTCTGCTTATGAAGCTTAAGCACCACAATGATTCTCGTTTTGATGGCATCCAAACATTCATGGTGCATACTGAACAGAGGCTTCAAACTCTAGTAAAATCTCAACCCCTACCTTTACAACAACATTAACCAGTCTTGAATCCTTATCACAACCTACTTCCTTTGTTGCCAGACCCAGCTCAACCTCCTAAGGCTCCTCCACATCTACATTCCATAAGGTTTGATGATCCCAAATTCTTCAGAGATAATGTTTCAGGTTGGATTTCTAAAATTCAATAGTTCTTTCAATTTGATAACATTACACCTGAGCACCGTTTACAATTCACTGCTTTCCATTTGGACGATCCTCCACTTTCTTTGTATAACTGGGTGTTTGTTAACCATCAAAATACTACTTGGCAAGGTTTTTTGGATTCTCTGTTACTTCATTTTGGGTCCTCCTTATATTTTGATTATAAAGAAACACTGGTAAAATTAACTCAATCTAGTACTATTGCTCAATACCAATCTGCCTTTAAGAACTTACCCACCAAGGTTCATAGTATATATGCAGAATTATTGTTGAGTATTTTCATTTCAGGGCTCAAACCACAAATCAAAAGGGAAGTTAAAATAGCCTAACACTAATCCTTCAACCAAGCTATGATTTTAGGTAAACTTCATGAAGAGAAATTTATAGAGTTGAAACAATTTCTTAAACCACGGTTCAAACCTTCGTATTCTCTACCATCCTCTTTCTCATAATCATCATCAAGCCCCTCTCATTTCTACAAGCCAATTTCCTCACCCTCACCTCCCTTACCTAAACCACCGCTTTCTGCTTCCACTCCCCCAATTAAACGTTTGACCCTTACTGAATTGAAACTTCGAAAGGACAAAGAGTTATGTTACAAATGTGGTGATGAATTTGTTTCAGGCCACAAGTGCCAAAATAAATTATTCATGTTGCTGACCTATGACTTTGAGACCACATAGGACATTATGGACCCTAATTCACTGTTAGGAGAGGCCCCCGATCTACATATTCCTGCCAACCCTCTTCTAGAGATCAGTCTGTTAGCCCTTTCTAGCACTCCTAGCCATAAAACCTTTAGATTGATTAGTTCTTTTAGGTCACAACAATTGCAACTCATCATTAATGATAGCTCCACTCATAATTTTGTCACAGAAGCTGTGGCAAATAAGCTGGGCCTTCTTATTTCCCCCTGCATTAAGTTTAAGGTTCAACTTAGTAATATCCATTTCCTGCATTGTTCTAAATTCTGCATGCAAGTTAAATTTCACATTCAATGACATACCTTTATGGATGATATATATATATATATATATCCTCCCTATTCAAGGAACTAATGTCATATTGGGCTTATAGTGGCTTTCTTCCTTGGGGCTAATTTGTAGGGACTACATGGCCTCAACTATGGACTTCAATTGGCAAGGCAAACCTATACACCTTGTGGGAGACCCTCACCTATCCAACTTCCCTATAACACTATAGTCACTACAAAAACTATCTGACTGTTGTGAGGTTACTTATTACTTTTATCTGTAGATAATTAATTCCCAATTGCCCTCCTATTACCTTACTACAACTGACATTCCTTCCACTTTCTTTTGCAAGAGCTTTACTCCTCTAATTCTAAAAATTTTTCACCATGCCTAACAAATTACCACTAACCAAACAGTTTGATCATAGAATTCACTTAACTTCTAGTTCTACACTTTTCAATGTGAGACCCTACAAGTACCCACATTATCAAAAGATTGAGATTGAAAAAATGGTAAAGGATATGCTTTCCAAAGGCATTATCCAGAACAGTCATAACCCATTTTCTTCACTTGTCATCTTAGTGAAGAAAAAGATGGCACTTGGAGGTTGTGTGTGGACTATAGAGCTTTGAATACTATTACAGTCAAAGACATGTTTTCCATTCCCATTATAGATGAGTTATTGGATGAACTACAAGGGGCTACAATTTTTTCCAAACTAGACCTTATGTCTGGCTATCATTGAATCAAAATTTTCCCAGCTGCTAATTTTAAAACACACCAAGGCCATTTTGAATTCTTAGTTATGCCCTTTGGGTTGACTAATGCACCCTCCACCTTTCAAGCTACAATGAACCATGTTTTCTAATCTTTTTTGCGAAACTTTGTCATAGTTTTCTTTGATGATATCCTCATTTACAGCCGATTCCTTTCTGAACACTTAGAACATCTATCGGTGGTTTAACAAACCTTATTGGATAATCAACTCATTGCTAAGTTTAGTAAATGTGCATTTACTTAATATTCTGTTCAATATTTGGGTCACATAATTACTGTTATAGGTGTACAACCAGACCATAATAAGATTTTTGCTATGGTTCATTGGCCTGCACTTACTAATATCAAGGACTTATGGAGATTTTTGGGACTTACATACTATTATAGAAAGTTTGTGAAGGGCTATGCCCACTATACCCCCCTTAACTAGCTTGCTCAAAAGCAATGCTTTTGATTGGAATCCTACATTTACCATATCTTTTGAGCAGCTCAAGAGTGCAATGGTCAGGACTCCAGTCTTGGCTTTACCAAACTTCTCTAAGCCTTTTGAGGTTGATATAGACGCTTCTAACATGAGCATTAGAGCAGTGCTATCTCAGGAAGACCATCATTTGGCTTATTTTAGTAAAAAGCTTAGTCTTCGAATGTCTTTTGCATCAGCTTATTCTAGAGAGCTCTTTGTTATCACTCAAGTTGTCCACAGGTGGAGATATTTGACAATATCTCTTGGGAAGAAAGTTCTCCATTATTAATGGTCATAGAAGTCTAAAAAATCTCCTCAACTAGGTGATCCAAACACCTAAACAACAGGAGTATTTATGCATATTATTGGGTTTTAATTATACCATCCAATATAGAGCATGTAAAGAGAATATGGTTGCAGATGGCCTCTCAAGGATTACAGGGTTTAGTGATTTACCCCAACATGGATGTCTATGTTTAACCTTTTCACAACCCCAACTGAACATTCTTATTGACATTAAAGCTAAAAACCTCTTAAATCCAGAACTGTGGCACATTCATCTACAACTAGCTACTAGTGAGCTTTCTACTAAACTTTACTCTAGCATTGAAGGAGTCTTATATTACAAACAGAAAATACGACTTGCTTCCACTTCCTTCCTCAAAGATGCTTCTCCATGAGTTTCACATTACCTTACTGGGAGGGCATGGAAGTGTTCTTAAGACTTCATCAGGTTATTTGAAAATTTCTGGTAGTCAGGTATGAAAAATGATGTTCAATGCTATGTGTATTATTGTTTAACCTGTCAAACTACTAAGTACTCCTCTAAGGCCCCCTTTGGACTACTCCAAACCCTTCCCATTTCTAATGCTGTTTGGGAAGATATATCCATAGATTTCCATTACAGACTTATCCCATTTCACGGACAATGTACCATCTTCATTGTTGTGGGTAGGCTGTCTAAATATGCTCACTTTGAGGCTTTACCAACATCATTTATGGCTACTAAAATGGCCATCTTATTCATTGATATGATAGTAAAACTATATGATTTTACAAAAACTATTGTCTCTGATAGAGATCCCATCTTTCTAAGTCAGTTCTGGGATAAACTATATGTAGTAAGTGGTACCAATTTACACAAAAGCACTGCTTACTATCCTCAGACAGATAGGTAGATGGAGGTCTTGAATAGTTATTTGGAGCAGTGCCTTTTATCTTTTGTGCATGATAGCCCTAAACAATGGTTTTCTTATATCTTATAGGCTAAATTTTAGTACAACAGTTCATATCACTCTGCCATAGCTTGTATATGGAAGAAACCATCCCTCTATTCCTACTTATATTAGAGGTAATGTTAAGGTTGAAGCTGGGGAAAGTGTTGTCCTCTAAAGAAATGCAGTTCTGTAATCCCTCATGGTTCACCTTCAGCATGTTCAAAAGAGGATAAAACTCAATGCTGATCAACAATAGACATGAATTCAATTTCTAGGAAGGAAACTTGGTGTTGGTTAGGTTGTAGCACTATAGGCAAACTATTGTGGCTGCTAGACTCAATCAGAAATTGGACAGACATTATTATGGTCCTTTATCCATATGTAAGAAAGTATGATCTATGGCTTACACCTTATCCCTTCCACCTTCTAGTAAAATACAACTAACATTCCATGTCTCTCGCCTCAAACCTTACAAAGAATCTTACATTCCTTAAGCTAACTCCCTTCCGCCACTTCTTACAATAATTTCCCAGTTGTCATACCTGCAACTATTGTCTCTTCCAGACTCATATTTCAAGACAATAAAGTTGTCCTTCAAATCTTGGTCCATTAGGAGGGCTTCCATCCTGAGGACTCCCCTTGGGAGGATTATACCTCATTCAAGCAACTTTATTCTTTTATTAACCTTGAGGACAAGGTTGCTTTAGATGAGGTACGATTGATGCACCACAGCTACAAAGGTTTTAATCAGCAACTATATTTGAGGATTTGGATTCCATCTACAAGGATTTACAGAAGAAGTTAGAAGAAATAAGGAAGTTTGGGAAATTCTTGAAGATAATAAGCGTAAGGAAGTCATTCAGCAGAGTGAGAAGGTGAAGTTAAGCCATGTGGCTCATGTTGACAACAAACCAAATCACCTAAGAACCTTACCGAAGAAGTACTTGGATTATGTTATGACTATGCCAAGCAAAGGCCATAACAAACCAATAGAAAAAGGATTAGCATGTGAGTTTGTTAGGAAGAATTGTCTTTTTCTGCCTTTTTCTTTTCCTTTCTCCTCTAGTATCTCTTCTCTCCATTTCTATATGTAATTCTATGCTTTTCTTCCTCACTTTCATGACTAGTTATGATTGAAGTATTATGAATGGATAAAGAGTTATACCCATCTTTCTTTGTTTTATCAGTACTCTGTTGATTATAAATTAGAGGATGTAACAGTTTAAAAGTAAATTATTAGAATATTAACCAATTTACTATTTAATATATAGTTAACGTAAATCACCAAAATATTAGCCACACTACAAAAAATTATCATATCTACGTTAAAAGTTTTCTTATTAATGATAGTGACGATAGTAACGATATTGATGATAGTTACGATATTAATGATAATGACGATAATGACAATAGTGACGATAGTGACGATAATGACGATAGTGACAATATTGATGATAATGACGATAGTGACAATATTGATGATAATGACGATAGTTGATTTTGGAACCATGAGTAGATTGCTAGAGGAAGGTGAGGATGATGTCAAGTCATCATGCCTTTTACGCCCTGGGCGACACACATTGAATTGCCAAAATCCTTGTTGTATATTTAAAGGAGGTTGACCTCCTTGCTTCTCTTATGTTACAATCCTCTTCTCAGAGCTTCCTTTCTCCTCGGTTCACAACAAAACAGACTTAGAAACTATAGACACATAAAGAACGCATCTGAGTCTGCAAATCAATTATATATGTTCATAAAAACATAGAAGATGATAGCTAAAAAAAATTAAAATTGAAGTAAAACTCCAAACGATGATATTACCATGTTGATGTAGAAACTGATGCATTTTAACGCCATATTCCACCATTTAATCTTAGCGTCTGCAAATTACAAATGCAAATAATATAATATTATTTTTTAACAAATTATCTTCATTTTCTGTGTATGCCACTGCATATGCAAAAAGTCTTCCCTGGTTAAATCTCAAATCGAGATCTCTTTCTCCTCCTTCATCTTCTTTCCTGTATTGCTTCTCTGTTATCATCCTACTTTTCAGAGCCACCGTTGTCCGATCAGTCTTTGCCAGCTTCAGATCTAAGGAAGCCGCTGTAACACCTTACTCTCTTAAACCTAGACTTAATTTAATTAATATCTTAATATCTTAGTTTAATAGTAATTACTCCTTAATTACCAAAGAGATCAAAACTTTATTTTCCTTAATAACTGCCAAATATTTATTTCCACCAAAATTTTTCTTTTTCGTTTTATTCTTCTAAGACCGAATCCCTTAAATTTAAATTATCAAGTTTTTTTCATTTTTTCCCTAAGACTGAATTTCACTACTTTCAATTAAGTGCTAATTTATTCGTTACTTGTTACATGTTCCATCAATTTTCTTTTTAATTAGATAATCTCCTTACTTAATTACCTCCTCCATGACTTATATTTTATTAATTTGCATTCCTAATAGAATTCCTATTAAGTTCTTAACTTAATTAACTCATAGCCTTATGGTTTCGTTAATTACTAACCTATTACCCAATTTAATTCATATTCAATACCTAGATTAATTCATGTTACTAATTCTTTATTAAGTTTTAGCCTTACATCCTTAATCCTTTATTACTTTCCTAGATTAAAATTTGCTAGATCTTATAAGCTAAAATTAATTCACAACCATTATATCCTTAATTCATTTACTTCCTTTTTAGTACTTTCTTGTTAAAATTACATGTCAATTTACCCATTAATATTACTATTGATTTCATTGCTCAATTTTAGTTCTCCATGGCCGATTAGTACTAGATACCTTAATCAATTCATTCTACCTTGTATTTTACTATTTGTTTCATTTGTTTTTTGTTAATTATCATCCTTACTTCTTGCCTTAGCAAAATTCAACACTTTCTTTGCCAAAAGACTACTTGGCCGAATTTGACACTTCTTTTTCCTAGGGAATTCTTCTTGGCCGAATTAGCTACTTGGACATTCAAGGCTTACAAAAGAGACATGGTCTACTATTTCATTCATATACATAGTTTACATTATTTATATAGATTATATATTAAGTTTGGACAAAAAAGGAGCTTTTGCAATTATTTTCAAACTCCCTTTAGACAACTAGTCTAAATCTAAAAATGATACATATTTACATACTTATGGGCATCATTAGATTTTTCCTTAATCCTCCTGGGATCCAACAGCCATGACTCCAAAATTACTAGACTGTTTTCCACCTAAAATGGTGAAATCATATAAACAGTTGTAAGAGGGCTATTCTCATCACTCTCCACATACCACCAATTTACAAAATGCCACCTCTCAGTAACATAAACAACGTCCTTCTCCAAGGAAGAACAAATTACAAAGGTACTTTGAATTATGTACACTTCCATGAAAGCTTAATTATCCTGCACATCAAGATTGAAGAAAAGTGAGTCAAACCTCAATAAGTATTCACACATAACAATGAAAGATATCTTGATGGCAGTTTTAAAATTAGGAATATGCAAATGTAAAATTCATTATTTTCCTCTTTTCGACTCCTTAGTAACCTTCTTGAACGGTTCATGCAAACCCGAGGCTGCCTTACAAGAAATTCTATATACCATGGATGCCAACCTCTCGTATACTATGGTTTGAGCATCATTCTGGATGCCTAAGAACTTTGGCTAACATGAACTCAAGACAAATTACAAGAATCATTATCCTTTTCCTTTTCCTTTAAACTTCCCAGAAGGGAATCATTTTTCTCATTTTCCATTTCATATGCATGAAGGACATAAGAGTAGTATAAAGAATATAAAAGTAATAAGAAACTAATTTGCAAAGCAGAGATGGAATGGACAAAGAATGGATAAATACTTACCTAATACCCTTAGCTTTTTATTTTTCTTTCTCTTTTTCTCCTACGCCTCCTCTTTTCTCTCAGTTTTCTCCTTCTCCTTCCTTGCTTGGTTTTCCTCCTCCTTCTTTCCTTCTACAGTTTTGCTCTTCCTCCTTTTAGCTTATGTTTTTCTTTCCTTTCTTTGATCTACGATTTTCTTCTTTCTTTTCTTTAGTTTATGGTTTTTATTTCTTTCTTCTAAGTTACAGTTTTGGTTCTTTTGGGTGTGTGTTTGTGGTGTAGGGTTTGTTCTCTAGCTTGGAAGTGTTTACAGTTAACAAAGGAGTGTGTGTGTATCTTGGTGCATGGCTGGTTTTGATTAAAAGAAGTTTAACCATTTGGCTTCTACTCCATTTATGATACTAATCATTCCTACTTTTCCTTATTCACTAGTTTTCTTCTAAGTATACACTCTCCTCACTTGGCTCTCTTCTCTTAGTGCACTCCTAGTTCACTTACACATGGCTAGCCACCTATACACTCATTTCCCACATGATTATTTTACCTTACCTCTTGCATTAAATGTTAATTTTTCACGTATGTGTTTTTAAATAATGCATTCACACCCTTGTTTCCTTCCTCCCCACAGTTTTGCTACGATATTCTTCCTAATTTTTGTTCCTTTCTTGTTCCATTCTAACCAATCCTTAACCAATTAGTTCCATATTTCCATAATTGGCAATGATGAAATCATGGTGATGTCATGCAATGATGACTCCATCTTTCAATCCTAACTAAACTAACTAAATGATAATGTCATACTTAGTCTGTAATTAACAAAATTAACTAGATTAAATTTCTAGGGGTGTTACATTACTCCCCTTCTTAAAAAAGAATTTTGTCCCCAAAATTCATATTAACCTCATCAAACAAATCTGGGTAAGTTTGCCTCACGTCAGTTTCATTATCCCACGTTGCATCCTTTTCTAAGTATCCTTTCCATGCTACTTTTACCAATGGAATCATTTTCCCTCTTTCGAATTTGGTCTTCCTAGCCACTATCCTTGAGGGTTCAGCCTTAACTTGGAGATTACTCTATATTCCTGTAGGTTCGTATTCTAAAATATGATCGGTACTCAGTTTGTATTTCCTAAGTTGTGAAACATGGAAAACGTCATGTCCATTGTCCCTGTTACGTGGTAATGCTATTTGGTACGCCACATTTCCAATCTTTTCTAGTACTTCATAAGGTCCTACATACCTCGGTCCAAGCTTTCCTATTTTTCTAGTCCTCTCGAAACTGGTTAAAGGTGAAATCTTTAAGAATACATGTTCCCTTTCCTAAAATTCTAATGGCCTTCTTCTTCTATTCGCATACTTCTTTTGCCTATCTTGAGTTGTTTTTAACCTTTGTCTAATCTTTCCAGTGGCTTTAGCGGTTTATTAAAATAGACTAGGTCCTAATAGTTGTTTTTCGCCTACTTCAAACCAATACAATAAAGACCTACATTTTCTCCCATATAATGCCTCATAAGGTGCCAGAAACCTGATTTGAATTTGTAGACCAGATCCTTGTATGTCACCTTTATTTGTATGACCTTGGTCGCTTATTGTATTATCAAGGAAAAACTTAAACAAGACTAAGGTTGCCACACAATTCCTTTCGACCGACCCATCAAATAGTTTCAAGGAGGCTCAGACTTCTTAGACTAATCGTTCACTATGGTTTAGATTAGGGACTTTGGGCGGGTGGAGGATGCAAAGGGAGAATAGACGAGACTAAGGGACCGGTTGGCCAAGGACTTCCAATGGGACCAATTGGCCAAGCAAGCACTATCATGCCCAAGAAAGCTTGGTTAGGTTCGTTTTGAGATTTTCTTTTTCTTTTTTTTTTTGGAAAAGAGTGTAGCAAATTGAGTTGGGAGGATGAGCACGAAAGATTATGTTTGACCAAGGAACAAGTTAACCGATTGGGCTCCTATAGGAGAATGGGAAAGTGACCAATGAAGACAAGAGGAAAGGTGATCGACCGGTCACTAAGGTGAAAGGTGACTGACCGGTTACCAAAGTGAAAGGTGAAAGATTTTATGTGGATTGGGTTTTGAAAAATTTGGTACCCCTTAGAATGGTTGGGGTTTGAAAGTTAGAAAAGAGAAATCCTGATGAAAAGCCACAAGGACCAATCGGTCAAAGGTATAAAGGACCGACTGATCAAAGTCTCAAGAGACTGACTTGTCCATAGAGGCTGAAAATTGTTTTGGGGTTGTGGATTAGGCTAGGCATGAGTTGGGAGTTTGTGTTTGGATGTGGAAGAAATGAAAGGAAGAGAAAAGGAATTGGGGTCGACGTAATAAGGGGATCGATGGACTTGTGAGGCCAATCAGTCCTTGTGAGTATTCTTGAATGTTGGCCGATTGGCTAAAGATGAGACTAATCGATCTCACATGCCCCTGTGCGCACGACCACAACGCTTTTTGAAACTTTGAAATGGAGGGAGATTGTTTTGAGAAAAAAGTCTACCTCCTAATGTCTACATACTTAAGGAATTCAACTAAACATGGAGAAAAGTAGAGAAACATACCTGCAAAGAGGGAGTGAAATTGCAAATATAATAAGTGATAGTGCTTTAAGTGCCTTTGGTTTATGCAAAATTCTCGGAGAATGATTTGCAAGTTCGTTTGGACTTAACTTGGGTCATCTTCTACGGTCTAAGTCTCATATTTCTTGGATTGCTTTTGGGGGGACTAGTGATAGTACAACTTATAACATTATCTAGTCATAAGGTGACATGTAGCATCACATCTTTCATAACTACCGACACAATCAGCAAGCCACGTGGAGCCCCGTTATTGGTTGAAGCATACTATATAAATTGTTACACAGTTCCCAAAAAGGTAACTTTGACAAACTTAATTTATTTACTCTGGAGAAATATTATTATAATAAAACTCTATCATAAGCATTGAAGTGCTTTTAGGTATTATCTGGTAACCCTGTTTACTGTTTTACAGACAATGAAGTGCCACGTCAGTACGATTAGATCTTATTTAGCAGTAATTTTTTTTTAAGATAACATTCTAATAACTAATCAATTTAAGAAGATTAATGAAATATAATCTTTATTACCAAATCTTTTTAAAAAATAAATAAAAAATTTAGAGTCTTATATAAGTATTTCGATTGACATCATTTACATTTACTTCAATAAATTTTGTTTCAAAGAAATTATTTATTGACATTTTCACTAAGAATTTAAAAGTTTTCACTAAATTTGATGCTCATCTCCCACTAGCAAACTCTTTTGTTATTGCCAACAATGCTTGTGTTTATTTTATTATAATTTGAGGATGATGTGGGGGAGAACTAGTTCCGAAGATTAATCCTACTAGCACTAAAATATAAAATAAAATTCTTTACATTTTAAATGAATTCTACAATTAAATTTATTTAAAATAAATTCTCTTATTTGAAATAAAACTAAACTTATGGAATTTAGTCTAATTATCTTATTTGGAACAAATGAATAATTCATTTTAGTTTAAGCATTTTTTTTTCTATATTACTCTTAAATTTTTTTAATTAAGATTAGCATTGATCAATTAAAAATATAAAAATTGGACGATTATTTATTCTTTAATGAACAAAAGACAAATTGAGTTGGTTAGATGAATATTTGAGATGGCTTTTTTTATCGATTTATCTAAGTGAAAAGCACATGTATTTTTAAAGATAAAAATTTTATTTGAGGTGAACAAAATAATAACCTATATGAAATGAATTCCATAAAATGAAATCCAACCTATTTGATGTGAAATTCATAATTGAATAAAATGTGGATTTCAAATTAAATTCATTTAAATTCTACACCATTTTATTTGTTCTGAACATAAAAAGTATAAAATTTATTTCGAATGAAATAATTTCATACTTTTTTAAGGTTCCAAACTAAGCCTAAGCCTTTAAGAGATGATGATGCCGAATAGGATAAGAAAATAGATAAATAAGGAGAAAATTGATAGACAGAGAGGGAGAAAAAGGAGGAATAGGTAGGAAAGCAAGCACTCAGGAGAGAATTAGACAAAAGTATGGTTTGGAAAACTTGCAAACATGCAATCAATATACAATTTTCAATTTATCGAAAGACCCTTAAGCAAGTGCATACTAAGCCTTTATATAGGCTTTAAATAAAACTCTAGGATAAAAACGTAAATAACATTAAATCTAAAAACATAATAGTAAATACTAATAAATAAATCCCTACATTTTAATTTTCCACGAAAAAACATAAAATATCATTAAATAATAAACTTCCATGTGATTATAATATCGTTCCCCCTCATTTTGCCTTGTTGGAAAAAACTTGACCTCAAGTTTTGTAATGAAAGGAGATGAGGACCTCATAAATAAAATCCTATTGCAAGGTCGGGGCCATCAACAAAAAAATGTAGGCACTGAGAACTCTATCAGGGATCACAAACATCTGAAACTGCAATAGGATAACAAAATCAATGTGCTCGTCCTCCGAGAGATGGGTAAGCGCAAGAATTTGCTCGGGAATGTCATTTACATGCTTTGGAACTCCATTGACAAGCATGTTCGACTTCAAATTCATACATATTTATCTAGTTCTGGTGATGTAGACTTAATTGTGAAGTCATGAAATTCCTGCAAGTCTTCTTGTGTTTGACTGTTTATCTCAACCATAACTAACTCAGGTTCATCAAGAGCCTGGACCCAACATTGCAAACACCTCACCCAGTATTGTACTAAGCTCATCAAGTTTTTTTTAGTGCTCTCCATATAAGTCTCTATAGGTTTAGGTGTATAAGGTCAGAATAACACTAAGGTTTGACGAGACCGAGTATATTAGAGTGTATAGTTCGGCTACTCATCACTAATATAATGGAGAAATTCAAATACAAGTTTGACCAAACAAGAAGCATATCCCCATTTTTGTAGCTAAAGAATAACACATAACCTGAAGGTGACACGTAAAGGTTAGAAGGAGAAAAGTACCTAGGATCTACAAAGACATGGGATTCATAATCAATATATTCCACGAGTAACTCTATGGTAATGGGGACCCAAGATGTATATTGAGAAAATCTGATAAGAACGTTTCTTAATATTTTAATGAACCTAAATTGAAAAGTTGAAATCATCAAGGCCTTTATTTTGGTCTGTTGTTTCTCATATACACGTGTTTTAATTTCAGTTAAGGATTCGATTTTGATTACGACGGTTAAAGGTGGTGGTTATCAGTGGTCAGATGCAGAAGGAGGTGGAGACGTGTTTTTTTTGGGTGAACTGTTATGCTTTTATGCAACAGATTGGTGACAGGTGTTCAAGAATGTTGTTAGCTTGAGATAATAGGATTTTGGCTCTGATACAAAATTTGATGCCCACAAATTAGAAAATAGGTAAATAGGGAGAAAATTGATAGAAGGGGAAAGAGAAAGATGAGGAATAGGTAGAAAAGTAAGCATTTGGGGAAGAATTAGATGAACTAGGATTTGAGAAACTTGCAAACATGCAATCAATATTCAATTTGATAATTTTTTTTAAAACAAGTGCATACTAAGCTTTTATATAGGCTTTACATAAAATCTTAAAATGAAAACATATAAATACTAATAAATAAATTTATAAATTCTAGTTTTACATAATAAAATATATAATAACATAAAATAATAAACTCTCGTGTAATTATAATATCATTTCCCATCACACGAGGATTAATGACATGATGTTCTTTATTTCGTAGGTTAAAACTTGAATCGAGCCTGCTCCACAAGCAGTCGATATTGGTGACTTTACTATCAGTTACGGGTGAGTTTGGTTTAATGGGGTTTCGAATATTGTTTGGTTGCAAACTATATTTTGAGTTATGTGGATGGTCTGTATTTGGATATGCTGATTTTTTTTGTTTGGTATGTAAATAAATAAATAAAAATGAAATTCATGACTAACATTATAAAATTATTAAAATCGTAAAAAAAATTAAAAAAATAAATACTATCAAAAGTATTTTTGTCCATTCGTCAAATTTACAAAAAAAAAAAAAAAAAAAAAATAGTGATTTGGCTGTTGTAATCAATTTATTAAAAAAATTTATAATCTCTACTATACTAAAAGGGAGAACACCTTATGGTGTCATCCCTCTAATTGTGGACGTAAGAGCCCTGACCATATTTGTCTCAGCAGCAGGCTTTACTTCTTCATTACTGGTGGAAGAAGGTTTTACTTCATGTTGTGCTATCAAACAAATGAGGTGAATAGCTAACACTGACTTTTTTAAATTGTAGTTACTGCTTATTAGAACTTGGAATGGAAGAGATCTGATACTCTTCTCTTCTCACTGCCAAGCTTGCTTCATCTTTCTGTTTTACGATAAACACTATTTTCCCTATTGATTGTCTGTTCATTTTTCTGGGTGTGTAACTGTGTATAATACACATGGATTGCAGTATTATTATCTATCCAAGTGGTCTTTGCAATTTATGGTTCAAGTCTATCAAGCATGCATGATTTGGTAAGTTTTGTTCTTACTAATGATGTTAGCTTATTGTTATATCACCAATTAAACTATTTCAATGTCTCGGCTAATCTTCTTAATTTATTGTTGCACAACGAATCACATGGTAGGGGCTAGAATTTGTTTTTAAAAAAATAGTTTGACTTTATTTTAACTTATTGATTGAGTTGGTAGTTTGTGCAAAATAGATTGTTCTGGATCTTTTGTTAGTGGATCTTTTCTCAACTTATAGACCTATTTGACAAGTTGAGTGCATTGGGTGTTAAAGATGAAGATTTGGTGATGATGGTCTCAGAAAAATATCAAAAGTATTATCATCATTGTTTAGTATGAATAATGATCTTTATAAATTTTCCTTCTTGGTTACCTCCTGCCTCTTAGTAGTTATGCTCACATTTCTTCTTTGATGATTTCCTGTTGTTGGACATGTGATAAAATTATGTGTGGTTCCATTTATTTTCTTTTTTCAACTTACTCCACTATTTATTTATTGGATTCTATGACCTAACTAATTTTCTTTAATTTCCTCCTTCTTCTTTTTTTTTTTTTGTTATATTTGGTGCATTGTCTTAAGTTAATCATGTGTTGGTTATACAAAAAGAATATAATGTCCGAAGAGGTTGCAGAACTGTTTGTTCTCCCACTAGAAACAAGTAATGGTGCATTATAAAGTTGAGCTTTCCTTCTGCCTATGGATATTCTATTTGTTCTTCATCTGTTCTGTATTTTTTCTTTGACAGTGGCAAAATAGTGGATTGTGTGAATTTTATTTTTTTTGGTAGTAATCTTAGTTTCGTTCCTTTTTAATTACAGTAATGTCTTCGTATACAACTTTAGTTTCATATACAATTGTATGATGTCTTCTCGAATGAGTTTTATGTACATGTAGATGAGAGATTTAATTGTCTTGATATTAATTGATTCTTCATACATGGCTTAATCATAAGTCTTTCAATCTTTATGTCTGCATTTGTTATGGATCAAATTAGGATAAGAAATATTTAGATTTGATTGGTTGTCAAAAGAGTTATTTATCAAGGCTTAGACTCATTAAAATTTTTCCGTGACTTGATTGAAAGGATGGCGGAATTGTGATTTTGGATGGATATGTGTCCAATAGAAATGATACTTACGGTAATCAAATTTAGGATATGGTCATCTTCTATCAATAATCTAATCAATTAAACATATTAACTGACTTATTTTTCTAGATTTGGTTGTGGTTTGAGTGTTCATCTATCAAGATTAGAATAATGTGTGTTTTGTGTTTGTAATTATGCATGTTTTGTGTTTTGCAAGGGAAAAATTTGAAATCCTATCACTTTTCTTAACTGGATCATTCTATTTCTTTATTTGATAGTTTTTTGTGTTTGTTACGTGCTTAATTAAAAGTCATTTGTGAATTTGATACTCATTGCCGACTGGATCTGCTTTACCTTTTTTTCATGTAATATAAAATAATCATGTTATATACTGCCTTTATTGTTTTACATTTTTTTATTAAAATCTTGCATGTAGTATACTGTCATAATTCTCTTTTGTTGTTTGTTTTCTCATCCTATTAACTCAAATAGTAGTGAAAAATACTGCTCAGTTTAATCTGCCAACTTTTTTATGGTAGCCTGGAGCTTCTTGAAATGTACTGTATTTTGTGGATGTATATCTGAAAATAGTTGGTGAATATTGTTTCCTATAGAAAATAAATATGGCCATAGTGGATATCGAATGTTTCTGCTTTCAGAATGATGAATTATATATTATATTACAATGTAATAAAAGTATAAAACTTAAAATAAGGGAATAGTTGACACAATGTGAAAGAAGCAGATTCCAGAAAAAAAAAAAAAAAAAGGATAAAAAAATGATTGGCTATGATTTTTGAATATGAAATTCATGGTTGAGAGACAGACAGGCACGAGGTTAGCAGTATACCAGAATACGAGGTTCCAAGGGAACTTTAAACTTATGACCTTATTTGTTTGATCACTCTACTGATAGCTAGCAAGCTTTGTTATAATACTGTATATACCTTTCGCTGCTACTTGACATTAATTGCGAGGGGAATTAGTTTTTTATTTTACCCTTATCAAGATTGACTCATGATTTTCCATGAGCATATGACCATCAAGATACTTTAAATGGGATTTGCAAAGTAATGGAAGATGAGGATATTCGAAGGAGCGAAGAAGGGATGCAGCTCAAGAATAAAAAGTTAAGGGAACACAACTCAGGTAGATGCTGAGATTGATTACAGTAGCATGTAAGGTATTAAAATCCATGTCAACCGTTCTACTTGCTTCATATGTATTATTTTCAAGAATAGGCTAGCTGCTACAACTTTTTATCAGATAATAAGCAAGTTGAAGATCTACTTAATGATAAATTTGGGAAACACATTACATTTTATTACTATCTTTTTGTCAGTTGAAAGTCCCCGTGGCCTTAGCATCAACAGAAAGCAACAACTTGAAGATGTGATCCTATTGAAGAAGTTGAAAATAAGTGAGGATAAGTCAGGTATAAGCCTGTTCATTTGTACTCTCTTTCAATCTTTTGAATCAGCAACATGTTCCAGTTATTTCAATGGAAGGGAAGGGAAGGGGCTTATTATTTTCTTTTTCTTTTTCTTTTCATTAGGTTTTTGTTGTTTTTTTTTTTTTTTTTCACTTTTATTTTTTGGTTCCATTTTCTTCCCAAGTCTTTCTAAGAGAAAAAAAAAAAAAAACACTCTTCCTGCTGATATTTGCTTTGTACAAATTTGGCTTCTCAAACCTAAATATTTTGTTTTTGATAGTTTAACCTTGAACCTCAGCCTTGCCAAGCATTTTCCGAAGACCAGGTGCTGTTTGAGCCAAGACTTTTGGCAGTTACTAGCTTTCCAAATACTAGAATGGATGTTAGTTAGCAAATTTACTGTCATTCAACAGAACAACTTTTATTACTTTTACAATTTTATAGGCCTTACACAGATATTTGTGGGAAATGACTCCTGCAACATATCACACACCCAAACTACATGCAGATACATGAGTAGGAATCTGAAGTGGATAAGAGAAGATCAGGCTATTGTGCTGCTCCCTGCAAGAGGATTTAATAATTTTTTTGTAGTTCTTTCTAATATTTTTTCTTTCTTAACTTTATCCTTTTGCTTAAGCCAGCTATCTAATATTTTGTTTTCTTCTTCGATCTTGGTGGTGTCCCTTGCTGCCAAGTGCCAACCTGTAAAAATGTGTGGAAATGAGAATGCAAATACACTTGATTTTGTAATGAGCAATATGAGGATTTGCAAAATGGAAAATAATAAAATGAAAGTGTACTTTATTAAATGTACATGTTTTGCATGTTTTGATCAAATACACTTGGTAAATGGAAATAGTTTAGTTAGATAGTATATTAATATTATACATATAATATGTAAGACACATTAATACTCTAAGAACATATATTGAAATGAAACCATAAGATCAAAATAATAAATAATTAACTCTTAAATATAAATACACTTGCATGTTTATTCATTAAGTACACTTGCATATGCCTCTTAAGCATAGTTGATGTTGTGTATAAATACATATGTTTATTCATTGAATGTACTTGCAAGTGTCTTAAGTACTCTTGAGTGTTGTGTATAACTACACATGTTTACTTCATCAAGTACAATTGCATATGCATGTGTAAAGTATATCTTTAATAATTCTTACATTTACACTAATAGTATATAAAATTATTTCATTATATTAACATCTTTGCAAATGCTCAGATGTTTTTATTTTATTTCTTTTATTTATAGTATATAAGATTACTTTATTATAGTAGCATCATTGCATGCACACACTCAAATGAATAAAAACATTTATCATTGATGGTTACCTTCTTACTTTTGCAACTACAAATTATAGAGTTTTTAAACTGTTTTCTAAAGTAAATCATATATAATGAAATTTTCAAGCAAATGTTAAATATGATTATAATTTTACTCAATTAAGCTAAAAACAAAAAACCAACAGAAATTGCTAATAAACTAAAAGTGTAAAGTAAAAAAATGAAATTGTTAAAATTAAAAGATGTGCAATTACACTATAGTGAACATCACAAATTCTTAATTGATCATGACAGTACTATGGTATACAAAGTTGCTACAATTCAACACTAATTTTGAAATTTACACATTTTCCCAAAAAAATATGAGTAAAGTTTTTATAATAAAAGAAAGCATATGAGCTAGCACGTAAAGATATCACAGTAGCTTATATATATTTATCAGCAATAACTTACACGTATTTATCAGCAGTAAATTATGCAAAAAAAAAAAAAGAATGTAGAAAATCAAATATAAAATTTAATGTTTTCTTTAGGAGAAATCCCAGCATAGTATTGTTAAACTATATGCGTCTAAATATATTAAGACAATCATTAAATAGATGAACACTTTTTTCTTGAAACTTTTGTTTCAAAAATGTCTTTTCATTTTCCTTGCATTTTTGTTTTTAATAATAAAAAACCTTAGATGCATACAAAATTTAGGAGACATGTGTAATATTTTTTTTATTATACTAGCATTCTCACACGCCCTCTTGCACATGCTCAAATATATTATTTTTCCTTTTGAAAAAATGTAAAATATTTTTATACTATCATCCTCGCATGAGTTATTGTGCGTGCTGTCTTTTTTTTTAAGAAAAATTTGTAAAATTCTTTGTGATGCATATTCCTTTACCAAATAATCAAATTTTCTCAGAACTTGCTCATTTCTAAGGGTGTAAATTTTTTATATTAGAGGGTATATTTTATTAATGTGTAAAATTATAGATAATACAAACTCTTAATTATTTATATAATAATACTTATTACATGAAAATTTTGTCACTTTTAACTTTTACACATTAATAAAAGATGCCAAAGAGTATAAATTTTTTTTACTTTTATAGAGAATATGTCCCTTATAAAAAAAAATACATTTTGAGAAAACTTGATAATTGAGAATGCGTCAGATTTTTTTTATATATTTTTTATTAAAATAATATATATCTGAGATGCTAGTTATTATCTATTTGAAAAAAAAAAAAATTAGAGTGTATTTGTAAAAATAAAAAATAAAAATTGAAACTCTATTACGATAAAAAAAGTTATGAAAAGTCGTTTGCTTGTTTATACCAGATTTCTAGAATGACTTGTAGGCACCGTTTCACGTTGCCACATCATTACTTTTTTTCTTTTTTTTTTTTTTTGAAGTGGCAGTACAAAGTGGGTTTGTCTCGCGATTTAAAATGTCGGTCGGACAAAGATAAAGAAAAGGCAGGCGAAGTCCGATGACTCAATTTCAGGTTCGTCTTGCTGTGGGTTGTGAGCTGCCTTTCCAGTTCATGGTAACTCAGTATAAACCTTTAATTGGAGTCCGATCGAAAATCCAATTTCACAAGAAAAAAAGGGTTACAATTAGAAATTTAGGACTTTTATCAGCCTAGATTTAAGGCTCCGAGCTAGGCTAACTGGTTCCGTTGGTTGGTTTTGGTATTATATTTCCAGCTGCCTTCATGGAGGTTAGTATTAGATTTTTGTCAAACCTTACCATATTTTTTTTTTCAATTCGTTGATCTTCTTGTTTGTTGTGAATAGAAGCAAGAAGGGGCTGCTAGACCTATTGACCTGGACAAGACAACGGATACATTGGAAATTGAGAAGGCAAGTGGTGGCGGATTGTACCTTCCTGGGAAGGACAGAGTTGCTTATATACCTCCAGAAAGAAAATCCCGTTTAGGTATGGTTTATGTTGATATTTATATGAATTTTTGTGTCCAAGATGTAGTTTTTTTCTTTTGGGTTGTAATTCTATTTTTCACATTATTGAACAATTGTTCTAAAGATATCGTTTTTTGACAAGAAAAAGTATTCAGTGTTAGCCTTTGTCAACAAGGCGTAGTTGCTTATTGGATATACATCTGAAACCAGATGTATAAATCATTTTGAAGCACATGTTGGTTTGTGTTGGCTTCAGAAGTTCATATCCGAACTAGACGGACTATAGTTGCTTCATTAACATATGAAACAATTTTAATCGTAGCACCTGTAAGGCTTCTGATTTTTTTCTTATTTTCTGTTGCATTGAATACTGTGCACAGAAGTTTTATGCCTACTTGCTCATTCCAAATTTGCTAAAACTTATTGCTGTAACTTCTATTGATACTAATTGGAGGCAACTTTACACTCATAATATGTGGTATTATGGTCCATTGGATTAATTTTACATTATGATGTAACAGGACTTGATATCTTTGCAAATGAAAAACGAGGAGCATCTCGGGTTGATGCTGGGTTCAAGGTGCCTAAAAGAAAGGATTACTTCTGTTGCGGCATATATAGAGGAAGAAAATAAATCAGAGTCCTCTGGCTTAGATGAATCCAGGAGTGATGGATTTAGTAGTGGCACACACAACCATAGTAGTAGGAGATATCGTGAACTAACTACTAGTGAGACATCACTTGCAGGTAATTTTTCTAAATAGACAGAGTGCATCTAGTTCTTCTAAATTGACATATATAAAGATATAATAAATTAACCCAAAATAGTTGGAACTCTAAGTTGATGATTTCCATTAATCAGTCAAAATTGAAGTAAGGGGCCCAAGATGTTATTGTTTTGACATGGCATGTGTACAACTGGTGTATGTTCATTGGCGATGCCTCCTTTTGTGCCTTTAAAGTTTTCTTTAGTTATATTACATCACCAATATGCACATGTGCTATGTGCTATATTGGGAAGTCAGCATGGTCTAATTATGTAGGGAAGAAGGTTGTTCACTCAGAATTATATCTACATGTGGCAGAAATATTAAGGTGGGGGCTTATCGTTGGGAATGGAAAGTTGAAGTAAGAGTCACGTTGGAGTTCTGAGATTGAAATAAAGATACAAAGTATAAACAGAGGCCTATTTCTAGTAGTTTCTTTGTCAGTCTCTAAAATCATCACAAAAAGCATTGTTTTCTCATGGCTTGGGTTTGTATAGTACATTGTTGGGGATGTGGTTAGATTGGGTCATACTTATCCTACAAGGTATCCAACATTTAATCATATTTTGAAGGCTCTGGCATGACCAAAATATGTGTACTTACACTCCCACTACTTCTCGGTTTTAAGGTTTCTGTTTTGAAGATGGATATGGCAACAAGATTGCTTCAATCAGAGCCTTGTTCTAGTGGCCGTATAGGTTTAGAAGTAAGATCATCTTACCCTTTGCACCAACAAAACCACCCCCCCCCCCCCCAAAAAAAAAAAAAAATTGGTGCTATTCATTTATGCCATTCATGTTATTATTTCTTTGGATTTGCATATGTAATGTGATTTTAATGTATTTGTTATTTATTTATTTATTATTATACAACAAATTTGAGTTCCATATCTGTCTTCATTAAAGTTTTAAAATGGTTCGGAAATCTAATGTTATACTCACTAAGACCATCTGAACAATGGTTATCCGGTCAGTATGTGGACTGAATTTGTGCAGTAATGACCTTGAATGAATGACCTGAAAGTCAAATGATAGATTTGTTAAGATGGGAGGAGAAATATTATATGGATATTGTCATCCAAGGTTAACCTTTACCCATGGAAAGCGCCCAAAAAAGGAAAAGTAAAAAAAGGCAAAGTAACCCTTTAGCATTTTAACATCATTATGTATATGTGTTAGAGAGCCACACCCTTAAAACCAACCAATTGGCATTAGGAAGTAGGAGCCCATATTAAATAAATAATGTTGAAGCTCCACAACTAAGCAATGTCAGAGTTACCATATTGACACCCCCTCATGTGGAACGTAGTTTAAGGCACGTGGGTTAAGAGGCACTTGGGCCGGAGTGTTGGAGCACTGGTCCTATGAACCTAGCTCTAATAAGAGATATAGCCACGCTCTTAAAACCAATCAATTGGCATTAGGAGGTCTGAGCCCATATTATTATATATAATGTTAAAGCTCCACAGCTAAGTAATGTGGAAGTTACCATGTTGAAAATATGTTTAGGGGATAATGTGTGTTTGTCAGTATCAGTCAAATGGTTAGCACTACAATATCCTAAGAAGTAAACATGAACCATCGGGTAATTGTAATCCCTTCTTTGTAGATTTTATGATGTTTAACTATATAGTTGTAGCCTATAGGGAGTGGAGTCAATTTACCAATCATGTTAACGTTTAAGTTAGGCTATAACCTCTAGACATCTTAGCTTATGAATGCCAGAAGTATAGGAAAATATGGTGAACTCCTTATATGACTCTAATCTGATTCTGTTGAGTGGCTTCAGTTGGATGAACTTAAAATTGTTGGAGTTTGGGTGGTAGATCTTAAAAAGTAGAAAAAAAAAGTCAAAGCTCTCATCAGTAATTAAATGGAAGACTCTGTTTACCTTATATGTACTATGTAGAACACAAGGGATATTTTGGATTTTATGATACGTAACTAGAAACTGCCAAGACACATTTTTGTCGATTGGATATTATCTAAAGCTTCAGGTTTCTTCTGTATCATGATGTTGCTTTCATTGTGAGCAACTGGTATTTTGTTACATGAGGTTTTTAATGTTTAAATATGTAAACTAATGCTGATATGTTTCCTAACTATTAAGGTTTTTGGCAGGCCTTCTGGGAGTTCTTCGAGTTATAGGTCTGGGAGTCCTACTTATTATGAAACGGAAGACCATAGAACTGAGAGAAGAGATCCCAGGAATGATACCAGAAGCGAAAGCAGGAGCTCGCGACAGAGAATCAGTAGTGATAGTAGAGGGCGATATCGAGGAAGGGGTTCGCATGGTAGATATGACCATGAATATGGTGGAGAATATGATAGGAAGCGAAGTAGATATGAAAGTTCAGGGAAAATGCCTGGTGTGCAGTTGTTTTCCTTTAATAAAAAAACCTTGAAGTTATTAATAAATCTATGATTCAGTCAGGGTCTATGAAGCACTGATGGACCTGGGAAGTGACATATTGTTGCGAGTATGGCAGTATGCTCTTGATATGAGTATGGTTCAAGTACGTCCCAGTATGTGCTGTGTAAAGGGGAAGGGGTGGGAAACTAAAGGAATAGGAGGATGAGAAAGGGCTCCTTGATATCATCAACCCTTTGATGATATTGAGGTGACTCCTTTTTGTGGGTAGCTTCTTTTCTGTCAAAAGTTTATGGCTTTCTTGTTTCTCATTTTAATACAAGACAAATTAATTCTGTTCAAAAAGTAGAAGTGGGATGGTTATTTATAGGAGGTGCCTAAAACGCCAAACCAAATATAAGTTGGTCTCTTATTAAGGCCAAGGTAATTGGAACTTATATATAGATATTGAAGAATAGCTGTATGCTGTTCCAAAAAAAAAAAAAAGTATTGCTATACTTGGTACATACTGTACCAGATAGGCAGATACCAAAGCCTGTATGCTTCTAGGTCAGGGAAAAGTACAAAGAATATTTTTGTTCTCATTGTATTAAACTAGAGGGCGAGCCTTGGCGCAACGGTAAGTTGTTCCTTTAGTGACCTGTAGGTCATGGGTTCGAGGCGTGGAAACAGCCTCTATGCAGAAATGTGAGGGAAAGGCTGAGTACATGTGCGCCCGCCCTCTCCCTACCCCCGCAATAGCCGGGGAGTACTTTGTGCATCGGGTGAGCCCTTTTATTGAATTAAACTGAGATTTTACACACTATCTTTATTCATTCATTCTGCAATTCTATCTCAATGTTTTGACTTTCAGTAGTTCCTGGGTGCTGTTAGGACCTGTCAGTTTAATAGCACATTCATGTTATAGTTGATTCTGCAGAACTTGAAAATACTTAATTAATCAATCTTCTATTAACAGTTTCAAAATTTTCTATCTGTCAGGTAGATTTGACTGGGATGATGGAAGATGGGAATGGGAAGATACGCCACATAGAGATAGTCACTCTAATACCCCCAAGCGCCATCAGCCTACACCATCCACAATGTTTGTTGGTGCCTCACCTGATGCACGACTAGTTTCCCCATGGTTAGGGGGCCATACGCCTCATTCATCCTGTATGTTATTATGGCATAAAACTTAGACGATTTAAACATGAATAAAAATGCTTATTATGTGTTAATATTTACATACAAATTTTTAACAGATTGTTGAAATTGATACAGTAACTGCATCTTCTCCTTGGGACCATGTCTCCCCTTCTCCTGTTCCTATACGTACTTCTGGATCCTCAGTTAAATCTTCAACTTCTAGACACAGTGGAAGGTCCCACCAACTTACATTTTCTTCAGGAAATTCAGAAACACATGTGGTAATGTATATGTGGTTAATATCTTGGATATATTCTCCCGATAATATTTTTGGGTTTATACGTACACAATGTGAATTATTTCTATGTTGCATACTGTAATGATAGTGGATTTTTTTCCTTTGTTTAAATGATATTCCTTCAATTGATGTCAAAAGTTAAATTTATGTCTTCTGTCTGCAGGATGAAGAAGCAGGTAAGACTGATGTGGGTGAAGAATACAAGCATGAGATAACTGAAAGTATGCGTCTAGAGATTGAATACAATTCTGACAGAGCATGGTAATTTAGTTATGGATTACTACTGTTCTTTCCTGGTTCTAATACGAGTGTTTAAAAGATATGCCTTTAGAATGACCAAATATATCTTTTGTGGAATTATTCAAGATGACAGCCTAAGTAGTAAACTGGGATATTTTGAACAGTGTGCACTTGCTATTCTTGTGCTGACCTTATGAATATTCCTCCTTAACATTAGCTTATGCATTTTCTGTCGTCACTCAACTAGTTAGCTCCAAAACTTTGACTGCAAATTCTAACTCCTAGCTCTTGTTGTCATGGAACCCTATTTGAAGATGGTTCTGCTGTGGACTATACTGCTGTATTCTTGTTTCTTCTGTGTTTTGAATATTACTTTTATTCATCATTTATAGGTATGACAGAGAAGAAGGTAGCACAATGTTTGAGTCAGATAGCTCATCTGTTTTTCTCGGAGACGAGGCTTCATTTCAGAAAAAAGAAGCAGAGTTGGCCAAAAGACTGGTACCTATAGAATGTTTATTGTTTCTAGTTATGTTGAGACAAGTTATTGTGAATTTTGTGTATATGCTGTTATCTCTGATGAGCTTCCTGTTCATTTTTAATTTAGTAAGTTCTTTTATTGTTTAGCTAGCTCCCCTTTTCGTAATGATTATTTTTTATTTAAAACTTCTAAAGATGACATAATTTTGATAAATAAGCAGAACATTTTCATCAATATTTTGTTGCGAGAATTGGATGTGAGATGGTCTTGTGTAAACAGGGAATTCTCCACACGTGTGCATGTTTCCTAGTATTTAGTTAGGCAATCTGGATTCTGGATTTTACTTGGTCAGTTGGTTGACTGTGTTTCTTAAATATTCTGAAGCACCACCAATTCTTAACAAATTGCACAAATCAAGTTGTCTAGAGCTATGTGGAAGCATAAGATTTTGAAATAAAGTCAGGCTAGTGAAAGTTGGTAGATTAAGAAATTGTTAACATCTAACTATCTGTATTTGTGCCTTGTTTGGGTAGTATGCTGACTAGGAATCTGACTGGTCCCCTGTTGAACTGGCCGTTCCGGTCTGTTTCATGTAACACTGTGTTAGTAAAGTATTTAGTTGGTCAAAGCAAACTGGAAACTTATTATCTGGGCGCCTGTACTAAAAAGTTGTGTATCTTGAATACAGGTTCGAAGAGATGGAACTAAGATGTCACTTGCTCAAAGCAAAAAGTTGTCTCAGCTCACAGCTGATAATGCTCGGTGGGAAGACCGGCAACTACTGAGATCAGGAGCTGTGAGAGGTACTGAGGTGCAGACAGGATTTGATGATGAGGAAGAACACAACGTTATTCTTCTTGTTCATGGTAAATATACTTTCTGTGTGAACTTCCTCAGTTAACCAACAAATTACATGTGAAATTTCATGTTTGCATGGACTATTCCCTCTTCCTTTAGCTAAATTCTCCATGCTTATATTATTAATTCATTACAGATACCAAGCCTCCATTCCTGGATGGAAGAGTTGTTTTCACCAAGCAGGCAGAGCCAATAATGCCAATAAAAGATCCTACATCTGATATGGCCATTATTTCACGGAAAGGTTCTACTTTGGTCAGGGAAATTCATGAAAAGCAAAGTATGAACAAATCACCCCAACGGTTTTGGGAGCTTGCAGGCTCAAAACTTGGTGATATACTTGGTGTTGAGAAAACAGCAGAACAGGTATGGTCTAATACAAATTACTTGATTTTGTTTTTAGTTTCCATGACTCTTAACAGTTGTCTTACTCTATTTTTTTAATGCTAGATTGATGCCGATACTGCTGTAGTGGGTGAACAAGGTGAAATTGATTTCAAAGAGGAAGCCAAGTTTGCACAGCATTTGAAGAAGGGAGAAGCTGTGAGTGACTTTGCAAAGTCAAAAAGCATTGCGCAGCAAAGGCTGTATCTGCCCATATATTCAGTGCGAGATGAGTTATTACAGGTTTGATGTTTCTCCTTACCTGTGTATTCTGTCAAATGTGACTTGCCATACTACTTTCGGACAAACAATGGAGTCAGTCACTTCTCAGAGTCTATTTGTTGAGATTGAAGGATGAATGAACACCATCAGTTGCTCTAATTATCGTGATAACTGTAACCTGTTCCAGCTGCTTTCTGGCAAATGATTGAGTCAACCAGCTCTACTTTGCACGCTTCTCTTCTTTATTTTTTATTTATTTTTCCTTTTGGATAATGAGTTTGGCTGCTTCTTGAGATTAAAGGAGTTAAGGGCCATAGCTAATTGGTCTAATGTTTCTATGGTCGTATTCTGCTTACCAGACCTGTTGTCCTGCATGAATTGCAAATTTTTAGGGTTATTTTCAACATAGTTCTGTGTTGTTGCATTATGTGCATCTAAATCAATGTAGTACAGTATTACTGTAGGAAATGCGATCTGGAATTGTTTGAAGATTTTAACATTTGTAGTAAATATCACCACAACTATTAAATTTGCCCTCCTGTTCTCTCCCTTTTCTCTCTCTTTTGAAAATAGAAACGAAAGGACATAGTTTTATTTTCTTGGGTTCAGATATTCCCATTAATTAAACTTGTATGTCAAACTACCCCATGAACTCATGTTCAGGTAAGCAGTAATTGTAGCATGCCAAATTCCTGTTCTCCTTCTGTTCAAAATATTCTTTAGTTAAATTTATTAATTATGCATTTTCATTAGCAAATGATTTTTTCTCCTTCAAAAAGAAAAATGTGTAAATTAATGGCCAGTGCTCAAATAAGGGAAGAACAGAACCTTTTAAATGATTCATTTCTTTCTGATCTTTCTATTTGTTATACCATTTGGTCAACTGCTTCTAAATGAGAATTTCACGGGCCCTTGCCTTATATTGCTTCCACTTAGAAAGGCCTTTCTAGATAGTTATTCCTTGTTTGATATCTTATGATTTGTTTTGGTCTTCCAATGCCTAGGTGGTTCGTGAAAATCAGGTGGTGGTGGTGGTTGGAGAAACTGGATCAGGAAAGACGACTCAGTTGACACAGGTTTAATCTTGCTTTCCAGTATCATTTTCAGAAAAAAAGAGAGTATCTTTTTGTGGTGTTTAGGGGTGCGGTTGTTAAACCTCATGACTTGGAAGCTGACATGTGAGTTTTGTGGACAGTACCTGCATGAAGATGGCTATACTAGAAATGGTATAGTAGGATGTACCCAGCCAAGGCGTGTGGCAGCTATGAGTGTCGCAAAGAGAGTCAGTGAAGAGATGGATACTGAGCTGGGTGACAAAGTTGGTTATGCAATACGTTTTGAGGACGTGACTGGGCCAACTACCGTAATTAAGGTGAACACAGACTTGCTTTTTAGGTTGAAACTAATACTGTACTGTTGTCTTGATTTTTATTTTTTTTATTACAGTTTTTATCATAGGAGCACTAATGTCTATGTACAAAGATACAGACACTGATTCTTCAACTTATTTTTAAATTTGTGGTTAAAATTTTACAGTACATGACAGATGGAGTACTTCTGTGTGAAACACTCAAAGACCCTGATTTGGACAAGTACCGGTATGGAAACTTGGACATTTAATATGTTTAGCTTTTTGCAATTCAATGCAAGATCATTAACTGTCAAAGTTCAAAAATGCTACAGTGTTGTTGTCATGGATGAAGCTCATGAGAGGTCACTAAACACAGATGTTCTCTTTGGGATATTGAAGAAAGTGGTTGCTCAACGTCATGATTTCAAACTAATTGTCACATCTGCAACTCTAAATGCACAGAAATTTTCAAATTTTTTTGGAAGGTAATGTCTTTTTCATCTTAGAAAAGCTCTACTTGAACTTACTCTGTGACTAAATTATGGATTATTGCAGCGTGCCTATTTTCCACATTCCTGGGAGAACATTTCCTGTGAACATTTTATGGAGTAAAACTCCATGTGAAGATTATGTTGAAGCAGCAGTGAAGCAGGCAATGACTATCCACATAACCAGTCCTCCAGGTGACATTCTTATCTTCACGACTGGCCAAGATGAGATTGAGGCAGCATGTTATGCTCTTGCAGAGAGAATGGAACAGATCATCTCTTCCACGAAGAAAGGGGTGCGTAAACTCTTGATTTTGCCTATATATTCCCAGCTGCCTGCTGACTTGCAAGCGAAGATATTCCAGAAAGCTGATGATGGGGCTCGTAAATGCATTGTGGCCACTAATATTGCCCAGACATCTTTGACTGTAGATGGAATATTTTATGTCATTGACACAGGCTATGGCAAAATGAAAGTGTACAACCCTAGGATGGGTATGGATGCTCTCCAAGTATTTCCTGTCAGTCGTGCTGCTGCTGATCAGCGTGCTGGACGAGCTGGTAGAACTGGGCCTGGTACATGTTATAGGTTATACACAGAGAGTGCATACCTGAATGAAATGCTAGCCAGTCCTGTGCCAGAGATCCAGAGGACTAACCTTTGCTATGTAGTCTTGTTGCTCAAATCCCTTAAAGTAGAAAACTTGCTTGATTTTGATTTCATGGATCCACCTCCTCAGGACAATATTCTCAATTCTATGTACCAGTTGTGGGTATTGGGCGCTCTTAGCAACGTGGGAGGTTTAACTGATCTTGGCTGGAAAATGGTGGAGTTCCCGTTGGACCCTCCACTTGCTAAGATGCTTCTGATGGGTGAGCAGCTAGGATGCGTTGAGGAGGTTTTGACAATTGTATCAATGCTTTCAGTGCCATCTGTTTTCTTTCGTCCCAAGGATCGGGCAGAGGAGAGTGATGCTGCACGGGAAAGCTTCTTTGTGCCAGAATCTGATCACTTAACTCTTTACAATGTTTACCAGCAATGGAAACAACATGATTGCAGGGGTGACTGGTGCAATGACCATTTTTTGCATGTTAAAGGTCTAAAAAAGGCTAGGGAGGTGAGATCCCAGCTACTTGATATTCTCAAGACCCTAAAGATTCCCTTAACATCTTCTTGGCCCGACACAGATATTGTGCGAAAAGCTATCTGTTCTGCATATTTCCATAATGCTGCGAAATTAAAAGGTGTGGGAGAGTGTGTCAATTGCAGGAATGGGATGCCATGCCATCTACACCCTAGTAGTGCTCTCTATGGTATGGGTTGCACTCCAGAATATGTGGTTTATCACGAGTTGATTTTGACCACAAAGGAGTACATGCAATGTGCCACATCAGTGGAGACCCAGTGGTTGGCTGAACTGGGACCCGTGTTTTTTTCTGTTAAGGAATCTGATACATCATTGTTGGAGCGTAAGAAGAGACAGAAGGAAGAGAAATCAGCCATGGAACAGGAGATGGAGAATTTGAAGAAGCTGCAAGCAGAAGAAGAGAGAGAAAGGAGAGAGATGGAGAAGAAAAAGGGGGCTAAGCATCAGCAGAAAGTCTCAATGCCAGGTTTGCTGAAGGGCTCTACCACATTTTTGAGATCTAAGAAGCTTGGTTTGTAAATATACATGTAATTATCAAGGAACTAAAATTCGTTTCGAAATACTGTTTTGATAAGCCCAGAAATGAAAACGATTCGGGAAACAATTGAAAACGGCATGAAAATGCTAATTTTTGTAAAAATGCATAAAAATATATAATAAAACACTTATTATAATTATTGTAGATATCTAACATTGTTAATTTAGTACATAAAATATTATTAAATACATAATAACGTAAAATTTTAAATACAGATATACAAATTAGAGAAAAATATTAAGTTATAATCCCATCCAACTAATAGTAGATTGGTTAGCAGGTGTTTAGCTTATATTTGATGAAATTTTTTAATTTAAACCAACATATATATGCTATGAAATTTTAATATTTTTTATCACTAAGTTAAACTAAATTAATATAAAGTATTTGTATAAATAAAATAAAATAAAAGACCAAGAAACTTAATATGGATAAAATCCTAAATAGAATTTTTTTTGTTAAATTATACCATTTGAATATATATCAAATAAGATTAAAAAAAATTAAAATCTTAAAATATAAATAGAACTAGAGCCAAAAATTTTTATTTTTAAATTTTGAAAATGTCTTGTTTATTTTGAAATATTGTATGTGAAAATTATGAAAACACTCTCAGAAACATCCTCGTTTAGTGTAAAAATATTCCTATTTTTTGTAAAAATAGTAGTTACATTTTTATAAGTGAGTTTCGTTTAGAATAATGTGAAAAAGAAAATGTTTTGCCATTTCAACTATTTTGACATGATTTTTTAAACGTTGGTAATTATATAGTACTCAATACTTAGGTTAGGATCCTATGTTTAATATTCAAAAGTGTGAAAATCATAATTCTTGATTCTTTGCATTAAGTTTCAGAATGCAAATGAGGGGAAAAAGAAAGAGAAAAAGAAACAAAGGACAGAACATACTAAATTGGCTTAGCTTTGACTTCTGGCAATGCTGTTTTATTTGATGGTTTCAAATGATGAAATCTGTTGACGTTTCAAACGATATTGAAATAGAATATGTCTTTATCTAATATGAAAATTTTATAAAATAAAGAAAATTAGTTCATATTGTATAACTCATAATTTTATACTAATAAAAAAAAAGAAATATATCTTGATTTTTTAATTGAATTTTAGTTGACATTTAATCTTGTTCATAATTTTGCTTCTCTGTACTAATGGAGCTTAATTTGTGGTTATAATTTTATAAAATTATACTTTGTATTTTAATTTTTTATCTCAATCAGGAAAAAAAGTTGCTTGAAGCGACATCTCTTAGTGGGCAATGAATCGAATTAGAGTAAAACGGCGAGTTCGTCGTCGTTTGTTGGCATACAATATGTGTCGGCAAGGGAATAATAAGTTAATAATGAATGAAACAAATGAAGTTTGGAAAGGATACAGTTAAACGACAGTGGCAAACATTGCGTTCGCTGGTATGTGCAGCGAGGAACGGAAACAACTCTTACCCTCATGCACCATTATTGCCCAGGTTGTACAGCGTTTAAGCTACTTCTACCTCTTTCGGCAATTTGGCCTTACCTTGAATCTCACGGGGAGTAACTGCCACACACGGCAGAACGTAGCTACAATTCTGGTCTTCACTGTGCTCTCTCTCTTACTCTCCTTGCGCTTCAGGCGTTAGTCTAGCTTCTATTCTCTATCTGTTTGTCTTTCCCTCAACAAATTTAGCAAAAAAAAAAAAAAAAAAATAGTAAAGAACTTTGTCATGGATGAGAAACGAGAATTTAGTATATATATATGTATACATATTTCTAGCAATTAAGAATAGGAGTAGCAGTATTAGTTTCCAGTCCAGTACCTATGCTTTCTTATAACTGTAGCTGAAGAGTTCAGAATGCATTATATTGTGTATGTCTGTGTTATTTTTAATATTATTGGTAGTTCAACTATGGCTTGATTCAAAAAAGTAGTAATAAAACTAACACTCTGACTAATTAATTTCTTCATATTTTTCCTCAGAATTAAAAGGATTCTAGTTTTGTTTTTGGGCACATTAGTTTTCTAGGATATTGTACTTGATATGCTCAATGTGGATTGTGGACAGAAACAAATAAATTTCGTTTTAAATGCTTGTGCATTATAGTATTTGTTATCTGTTTGGATTTGGGAGAGTGATGCGTTTCGTTCTGTGTTAGATTAATAATGCATGGATTTGTTACTTATGCCATTGATATTGGTATAGTATTTTTGAAGATCTGAAGGAAGGTAAAAAGTGGTGCATTCAGAGACTAAGTTGACACAGTAAGCAAATTATAGCGCGGTGGTTTCATAGTTGAGTTCAGACAATTATAAGCATTGAAATTGGTTTCTATATGGTGTTAATCGGCTCTTTTCAATTTCCATTCATTTCTAACTGTCGTGCTGTTGGGAATCTGTGGCTGCACTTATTTGAAGATGCATTTTCCGGCTATCTTGGAACAGAGAACTGGGTATAGTGGACTCTATCTATGTACATGGTTTAATTCTGATTTGAGTTACGATATATATATTTTGCATGGCTGTGGTGAATTCAGTTATCCCTGGTTCTTTCTAGTGCCCCTCCCTTTTACTTTCTTTATTGCTTACATTGTTTTTGAACTATTTATGAATATTTTACCCATGTTGAGTATGCTTAGCTTTTATCATTTGCAACAGCAATTTCCGTCTAATTTTTTTGACAATAGGGACTAATAACAAATATGCTTTACTGTTCTATCCAAATATATATATATATATATTATATGCTTTACTGATAGATTCCAGATTTCTTTTGGAAGGCAGCCAGAATATGTAGACTCTCATATATGGTTTGCCATGCATTTTGTTGAGCTGTTCTACCCTGTTCCATTTACTTTCTTTTTTACATATCATGCCTATTTTCCTTTTTGCTTTCTCTGTTAATGGGAAGAGGGGGGGGGGGGGGGGGGGGGGGGGGGGTTGTAGGATGGAGTGTTCATACTGGGAGACCTGGCACTTTCCCTTTGCATTTCCCTTTTTGGAGGTTAGGGGCTAAGTGGGGTAGATTGATCATATTTAGTTTACTAAACTTAACTCAACTCAACTCAGCTCAACTAAGCCTTAAATCCCAAACTAGTTGGGGTTGGCTATGTGAATCATTTTCCTCCGTTCACATCAATCCAAGGCATCATTTCCGGTAAACTTGTTTCATTTTTATTTTTTGCTTTTCTATGGGGAATTTTTTTTTCTTCCTTTTATTTCATGTGATTGATGTGAGGTTACTTATTTGTATTATTGAACTGAAATATTTCCTTTTTGAATTAGTTTAAAAATATACTCCAAAACATAGTTAACTACATTGCTAGGATTTTGGGTCTAAAGCCTCAAGGAATCTATTCAGGTTGTTAGGTCAAAGGTACTGAACTGTTCATGTGTTGGTGTATGATTTACTAATTTTCTCTGAAAAAAAATTGGTATATTTAGACCGTGTTTTTTATCATCTGTCTTTTCTACTACTTGTATAAATTTATACTATTTTCACATGATAATCCACGAGATTGTGTTTGGTTTTGATTACTTACTGGATCTTTAGCTTTAGCATGGATTTCTAGAACTTGACAAAATGGTGCACTCTTTTACCAATGCTTTTGATCAAGATCCAAAAATCTTGCAGAATAGAATACCATTCTTAGATGTCCAGTCTTCCTGGCATTGAAGTATGTTGGATTGAGAACTGCGTCAAAGATAAAAAAGAGAGAAAGAACATAAGTACAGTTATATCTTGACAGGATGTACTAATTAATCAGGGTGATATTGCTTTCACTTGTATTTTTGCTGGAACAGGTGAGCGATTGAGCCCTTGGGTGGCCATAGGATGCTTCATTATGGGAAGTAAGCGTTAACTTTATTTCAAAAGGCCAACTAATTCACTGATTGAAATATGATAATTATGATGAGTAAAAATCTTGTCTTGCACACATTCAAGCTAATTCTGGGACTCAAGAGAGGAAACACCACCATTTTTGGGGACCTATTGATTGCTGTGCAACCTTTTATGGAGGAATTAATTGTATGTATGCAATTGTGCAAGAAATCTTTGATGGATAGACTAACACCATGTCCCAAACTTGAGCAATGTTTAATTATATGAGAAATTCTTTTTAGTAGGAAACTGTATGTTACTGGAAAACTTCATCTGCAAATGTTATTTTGTATCTAAAAATTTATACACAACCCAAAACAAGTGAAGCTGATTGGCTTTATGAAAGCAAAAGTGTAGGTTAAGCATGTTAGTGTATGACATTTTTCTTTGTACTGAAGTTTACATGTAGAATAAATAGACTTTATTCATAGATACTCATGTTTTTCTTTTTCATATGTATTATACATAGTATTTTGTTGAGGCAAACAGGGAAACTTGTAAGAAGAAGCAATGAAGAAGGGCGTGATATCAAGCAGAAATCAGGGCAGTAGGGTGCTTGAAGGCAACTGGGAAACAAGCAATGACATTTATTACTATCTTGTCCTTGAATCTCCTCAAAACCAAAACTTTCCCTTCACTCCACTGGATTACAGATAAAATAATCTTCTTCAGGGGCTTCTTTCTTTTGCTTCTTTCCATGGCTCTTATCACTTCTTCCTTGTCTTGGTCTTCTCCCCAATTAAGTGGATAGCTTCTCAAGAACACCCTTCTATTATTGTAGTCTTCATCTCGAAAACTCTTTGTTCTTACCTGAAATTTCTCCATTCCTATTGTGTTAGATTGACTGAGGATTTCTGATAATAAGGTGGCACTTATATTAGTGAGCAGATGATTTTGGGACTGAATGTTCCTAGGAAAAGGAAAAGTTAAAATAAATTATTCTATGATTGAAAGTAATGATAAAATCTGCCTTGTATTTTGCTCTCTTGTTCCCTTGTGATTGTGCTATCTTCATCTATTATTTTATTTAGCAAATTGTGAATATGGCACTTTTTGGTAGGGCATTCAGTCCTCTGCGTATCTCATACACACATCATAGGCCTTGAAAAAGAACTGCTTCAACTTATTTGTGAGTCTCCGTTGGAACACATGTATGTAATTATTGTTCCTTCTTTTAATTATTTGTCAATACGTAACTATCATTCTAGAATATGCTCCTTGGTTGTGCTTCGATCAATATGAAAATTGGGTCTTAAACTAAGAAAGACAAATAGGCATGTGTGTTTGTGTGTTTGTGTATGGCATAAAATGCAATATTTTTTTAATATCTCACCAATTTTTCTTGGCAATAGAAAAAAAAAAAATTAAAATTCACAGTTGTTTTTTAGTACACGAAATAGGTATTTACAAGATAAAACCGATAGAAAATAAACATTGACATTGAGTGCCTTATCTTCTCATTAAACAATGACAGATATAATAGAAAAACAAAGAGTTTGCCGTTCCTGGGCTCCAGACACTACAGTATATAAAATTAAAAATTGTAAGATTATGTTTAAAACCAGGCTTCCAAAACGGGTGGGCAGGCCGTTGACGAGGACGCCTGGTTTTGCTGTGGAATACATAAAACTTCACGTCGACAAATACTATGATATCGCCGTGGATTGTTGTTGGATTCCATGAACCCTTACGACAAAAATAGTACGACATAATTAAAAGCTCTTTGGCAACTTGATGGTTATAAAGCATTGTGAGTAATATTTTTAGGTATCTCCCAAGAACAACTTGAAGGATTTTGCATTGCATTTGCATTTAAAAATATAATATAGAACATAAAAATGTGTAATTCCCATAAAATAAAGATGAAATTGCTACTTTGTACCAAAGTGGGGAAGAACCAACGATGGTTCTATCCAAACAACCCTAAACTACAGCAACCAGATTTAGCAACTGAACCTCAAAACAAAGATTCTCATGAAAGAAAAATTAAAGGAAAAAAAACTCAAAAAGTAAAAGGAAAACAATTCCAAGGGCCCGCGATTGCAAGTGCCATTACTTTGCTTTTAAGAGTCAAGGCCACTCAACTTGTTTCTTTCTCAAATTTTGGTAGAGTTACCCACTTTATCAAGTATCAAGCATAAAGCCAACCACCTTCCATGTTTTTTTTGGTGTCTCTCTGTCTCTCTCCAGCTCCAGATTTGGACAAAACTCAGTATGAACTTCAAACAGAGGATGACGATCGCTTTCTTGGACTGAGGCAATTATGCTCACTCCTTTACATGGAACCCCAGCCCTGCTCTGAAATTTCAATTCAAAAGGGTTCTCTGTATAACTGTTCACTTGGGGGGAAGAGAGTTGTTGAAGGGAACTCTTTTCAAGCCAAAATCGGACTCGATGTCTCAATTAGCTGGTATTCAAGAACTGGGTATTATTTTTACTTGGAATTTGGATAGTTTTTCTGAATCGTATTTTGTTTCCTTTTGGGATCAGAGAGATATATTTACACCAGTGAAATCCTTTTTTTTTGTATTCTTTTTTTTTCAATGTTTTTCAACTTCTTCTGTTATATATAAACTCGTACCAAATGCTATATACTTCTAACATTCTGAGATCATCCTTTTAGATACTAGATTGTGTACATGTACCTTCTTTTCTACTTTCTACAAGTGAAGGGATAACCTTTCAGGGCTGGATACATGTGGCATCGGGTGGCATTCTTCACCTAAAACACCTCCAAGGCATTAAGAAATTTGATTTTTTCTTTATGCAGGTGGTAAAGAGGAGATATATTTTGATTCACAAGTCTGGTTAGATTCTGACAATGAAGATTTCTACAGTGTAAACGGTGGTGAGATATCTTTCAGGTTCTTGAAGAATTTTGTTTTCTAAATATTTGTAGTATAAGCATTTATTAATGTTGTTAGAAAACGTGACCTGATGAGAGTGAAAGAGGGTAAGAATTTAGAAGAGGTAGAGGGGGACCTAAGGGATGAGTCTTTGTAAAGATATGATTGTTGTGGGGTGGCACCGAAATGATGCATTGACTTTATGACAATGGAGAAAGAAAAAAAACCATGTAGGCCACTACAAATAGTTTAGGACTAAGGCATAGTTGAGTTGATAAGCATATCTACCATTTGATTGCAGTGTTGTTAGGCTCTTAACTAGCTTGAGTTCATGTAGATACTATCCAGTCGCAGGGCAATACTCCCATCCACCCTAGCAGTTTTGCCCAAACACGAAGTGATGTGAAAAAGCAACTCATTGAGCTCTTTCGTGAGAGCTACAGTGATGACCTTGTTGGTGGCATTCAAAATCTACAAGGAAGCTCAGAAGCCAAACCTACCAGGTTTTGCATCCCTTCAAAATATACTAGTAATAGCCTGTATTTATAAATCTATAGTAATGTGTGATTGTATATTAAAATGACTCCTAACAGAGGTTCAAAACGAGGAAAGGGGAAACTAGCCGAGTCCGCACAATGCTGCCTTCCAAATTTTGTGAGGAGAAAAAAGAAGTGGAGTCCCCCCTGACTCAGGCTTTTGCCCTATCAAAATTTCTTAGTAGTTACTATTTCTATTATCAGCATAAATGACAAACTGGAATCTCAGAATCGGGCTGTATGTTATTTGTATTACATAATTATTCTTTTCTGATAATACTTGGAATATTGTTTTCTATATTTCAGTTACCAACTCTACAAGTTTAATGAGTTCCAATTTCCAAACATCTACCGTCAACTCTTACTTATAGAAGTATATCAGATTTAAAGTGAAATTCATTAAAAAGGAAAAGAAAAAACACTACAACTCTTCAAGGTATTGATTGAAAAAAATGGATTATCATTACAGGGTTTAGTCCCAGTAATCAGAACTATCTTTTTGGTACATCAAATTGCGAGAATGAGAAATTTCAATCAAAAAGTTCTCGTATTGAATTATTGTTTAAGTGACATTCGAAATATTTCTTTACAAATGGTAGAGTTCTGAGTGCATGATTTGATAACCAAATTGTGCGCAAAAGCAATTTTAAATTACTATTTTCTAAGTTCAAGCAAGGAAATTGCTAAGAAAATTCAAGGGATATGTAACAAGTGAATCCAGGTCTCTACAAAACAAAGAAGCCCTTATTTGAAATTGTATTTATGCATTTTTTATTTTTTATTTTTGTAATAAATTTGGAATCATGCTTTCAGCTTTTATAATAATTAAAAAGGAAAAATAAAAGAATTGTGCTTCCTACCAATATTTTGCTAACAACATGTACTTACTCCTAAAAGATCATAATCTATAAGATATTGTCTAAATAATAAAACACATTTGAACTTAGTGATTGAATGATTTTTGTAATGTCAGGATTTTGAGTCTGTAAAAAAACGAATACTAATGGATAAGAATAATTACGGACATTAAATAAGATTATACTCTTATCTAAAGAATATTTGAACTTGTAAAAAAAATATAATCATAAATTTTAGACGAAATTAGGCTTATGGTGAGGCTGCTCGTGAAAAACCAAAAAAGCAGAATCATAGAGTTAATTCCAGTCGGGAAATTACCATATGGTCGGTCCAGCCTCAAACCCTAACCCAAGCCCAAAATCCAAATCCTACTTTCCGTCGTCACGTCCGTTATCCAAGGCAACAGCCATAACCGTCGCAAAGTCAGTCTAGTACCAGTTCCTACTCCAGCAATAGTCAATACTCCACAGTCCAGTCCTATAGCAAAACCAAAACCCCTAAAACCTCCATTGCTAAGTCTTAGAATTGAAAAACTGATTCGTCGCTCTATGTGGAACTGTAAATCTCTGTACCGATGAAATCAAAGCCAACAATGCCCGGAAGTGGAAGAAGTAGTGCTCGAAGCAGAATCAGATCGTCCGCAGATAACGATGATGACGATTCACTTCGTAGAACGAAACCTAATTTGAAGCTTCGTAAATTTAGAGAAGGCGATCGAAGCTCCATTCGGATTTTCAACGTTGATCTTAGTGTCATGCTTGGTATTTGCTTGCTGGGGTTCTTCATCATCTTCTTTCTGATTCGTCACCTTGTAAACCCCGTTGAAGAATCTCAGTTACTTAGGGTTGTCAAACCGTTTCCTGCTCCAAAAGTTATGGACCTTCCTCAGGTGAAGTGTACTTCCATTTTACTTTTTCTGTTGTCAATTTCATCTTCTTGCTTTTTTTTTTCTTTTTTGGTATTAATGTTTTTGAGGTATGGATGAATTGGCTGCTACAGTTTCAAGGTGACCACAAAGAGAGTTTGTACTGGGGAACTTATCGCCCGCATGTATATCTTGGAATCCGTGCTAGGTATGCCTTTATTATCGCTTACGTTGGGTTTCGTGTTTGAAGGATGTCATTTTGGTTGGAGCCTTGCCATTATAGTTGTAGATAGATGGCTGTGAAAGAAATGGTTGAGGGTCTCCAGCATTAATAGATGTTCTTGGGAACGGTACCTATAAACTGATTTTAAGAACTGCTGCTTTGGTTTTGCATTTACCAGAAAGTAAAAATAATGAAGAAATGAGGCGAAGATGTGACTCATGGATCATAATTTATTTATTTTTATGTGTGATTCATAGATCATAAGCACAAGCTAAGTAGATGTGTTTTCTCTAGTTGTTGACTAGTGCCTGAATCAATGAAGTGACTTAAGCTACTCTAGTTACTAACACATTGTACTACATCGTGAAAAAAGAGGCACCTGCAAAACTGTGTAAATTATTTTTGTTATTTTTTTGCCAAGATAGAAGGGGCATAACTTTGTGGGCCTGCGGATGGGTAGGAGGGGATAAACCCTCCTGCAAATCATTTGTCAATGATTGAACCCAGGCAGTCTTTCTGAGTCTTACCCAACACCATATGCCATTGGAGCTAAGGCTCATTGGCCTGCAAAACTGTGTAATTGAAAGGTCAGTGTTGATGACCTATGTTGCAGTGAAGGAATTGAAGGTTACTGTCTATTGGTTAAAACACTTTTAGGGGTTATTGTTGATTTGGAACATAGAGTAGAGTTCTTTGCTGTTTTTCTACAGGTGGTTTCTTTGGGTTTGTGTTTTTATCTCCTTTTCTTTCTCTTCTTTTATCTCCTTTTCTTTCACTTCTTCTGTTCCTGGGTTGGGCCCTTTACTGGTAGAAATCAGAAAATCCTTTACTTCCACTCAAGTTTTCATCTATAACTTCAAATCAATGGGATTGAATATTGCAAAACTGCATTTGTGATTAACAAATAAGTTCTATCTAAATATCAAATAATTAAATTAGTTGTTCTTCTGACAGGACTCCACAATCTTTGATTGCTGGATTGATGTGGATTGGTGTAAAGGAAGGTAGATATTACATGAGACATGTGTGCCAAAATAACGATGAGCTAATCACTTTTGGTTGGACACATCATAATGGACGTGATTTTGGGCATCAAGTTCTGGTTGACCATGACATGACATTGACAACTAGTTTCTTGAAATCAAAGGAGGATGGCAGTGGCTATGGGGGAGATTGGGCAATTAGAATTGATGTGCAAAACGAGAAGTAAGTAGCATGACATGTGTTGTAATATATACATATGCTTTATTGCTTTATCATATGTGCATTACCGTTTATGTTTATATTAGAATGATGTATTTTCTTTAAAAGAAGTTTGTTGACAATTTACTGATTAGTGATTACTCTTCTAATCTGGAAGTGGGTTAAATGCTGGTGGATCAGTAATTATTTCAGACTTTTTCTAGGTGCTATTCATTAAAAATTCCATTTTTTATCATTTCGCATTGTGAAAGAAATCTATGGCCTATACTTTTCGTAGTTTGGCTTACTAATTAATTTTAACTGAACATTGGACTTCAGTTTTAGACTAAGGCTGCCCTATTATTGTTGTTCCAGTGTAGGCAAATATTCCTGTAACAACGTCCATATGTAACTACGTACGATTATGTGTGCTATCTATAGAACAATCTTCTTATGATGGTCAATTCACAGATCTAAAGGGAACGGAGAATTTGGAAGAGGTGCCCATCTATTTTTCTATTTGGCTGATGAAGGTGGTAACACTTTAAGTGTGAGTGGAGATGGATTGGACATCCACGGGGGTTCTTTCCTCGCATCAGGCTCACGTAAGGATATTGGAAGTTGGCAGCTTCATTTAAAATCGACGGTAATGCTAGCAAAAGTATAAAGGTGAAAATTAAAGATTGTGCCTATAATCACAATCTTGAACTCTTATAAAGTTTATTTAATGGTTAATTCTTTTGGTGTCGGCTTTCATTTCTTCAGGAAAAGATTTAGGGTTCTGCATTCATCAATAATTTGTAGACATTTGAAGTTACCCAACTTCAAGCAAAGCTTTACTGTAGCCTTCTGTAATCTGTTGTCTGTTCCTTGTCCTCTCCTGTCCTGATTTATAACTCACACTTCTATAATATTGATATGATATTACTTGATGATCTTCTATGCTGACCCCTCTTGTGTTTCTCCTTTTTCAGAATGATTTGGAAGTCCATTACTGTGGATTTAAGTCACCTCACTTTCACAATTTATCTGATCTTGTCCAGGAAAATCTTGGAGCACAAGTATGTTTGCTTGTTTTCTGGATTTAGATATCTAACACAACACAATAATACTACAGTAGGTCTGTAGTTTCTGAAATTTATATCGTTCTTTCCTGATTTCTATGCTTATGTTCCTTATTAGGTAAGGAAGTTTGGTAGATTGCAGCTACCTGACTCGTCAGATGATTCTCCAAATATCTTAGTTTTTCAGGTAAGTTACGTGGTCATGGAGGTAATGGGTACTGTTGAATATATGAAGAATGTATATTCAGATGATTTTCAATATACAAGAGGGAGCCTCTATTTATAGGCTAAAATGTTTAACCTAACATAGTGAACCTAGACTAAATATCAACCAAATACGTAATAGAAATTACACATAAATAAGGAAACTATAAATAAGGAAGGAAACTATAAATAAGGAAATTTGACCCACTAATTAAGCTGCCTATATTTACAGTCTAACACTCCCCCTCAAGTTGAAGCATAAAGATTATATGTTCCAAGCTTGTTGCATAGATATCGCAATCGGTTTCCTGTCAAAGATTTTGTAAATAAGTCTGCTAACTGATCTTCTGATTTTGCATATGTAGTCTTGATTATATTATCCATAAGCTTCTCACGAACGAAATGACAGTCAACTTCTATATGTTTTGTTCGTTCATGAAAGACTGGATTTGATGCAATATGTAATGCAGCTTGATTATCACATACTAACTCCATAGGCTGTGAGTGCTGAAATCCAAGTTCGTCTAATAGATTTTTCAGCCAAACTAACTCAACAGTGGTATGAGTCATGACCCTATATTCAGATTCAGCACTGGATCTTGCAACAACAATCTGCTTTTTACTTTTCCATGAAATAAGATTTTCACCCAGAAATATACAGTATCCTGTAGTAGATCTTCTATCAAATTGAGAGCATGCCCAATCAGCATCGCTATAACCTTGAACTGGAGTAGAATTATGTTTATGGACTAATATATGACTACGACCATGTCCTCGAACTAGAGTGTGCCCATGATTCTTATATAATAATCCCTTTTTGGGTGCAGTTTTAAGGTATCTTAGGACACGAATAACAGCATTCCAATGAGATGTTCGAGGCTGAGAAAGAAATTGGCTAACCATACTAGTTGCAAAAGCAATATCTGGTCTAGTAACTGTGAGATAATTCAGCTTACCAACAAGACGTCTATATTGCTCAGGATTAGTCAGTAGCTCCCCCTCATCTAGTACAAGTTTAGTGTTGGGATCCATAAGAGTATCTACAGGTTTGGAATCCAACGTACCTATATCACTCAAGACATCCAGACAATACTTTCTTTGAGAAAGGCAAATACCCAATTGTGATCTTGCAACCTCAATGCTCAAGAAGCATTTTAGTTGTCCTAAGTCTTTAGTTTGAAACTTAGACTGTATGAATGATTTCAATTGCTAAATCACATGATTATCATCACCTGTAATCACAATATCATCCACATATACAATTAAAAGAATTATGCCATTAGATGTATGTTTATAGAAAACTGAGTGATCAACAGTACACCTCTGAAGGTCAAAACTAAGAATAACTTCACTGAATCTACCAAACCAAGCTGTAGGAGATTGCTTTAAGCCATATAGAGACTTTTTCAATCGACACACCATACCGGACTCCCCCTGAGCAACAAATCCAGGTGGTTGCTGCATAAAGACTTCTTCATCAAGGTCACCATGTAAGAAAGCATTTTTGATGTCCAATTGATAGAGTGGCCAATCAAAAATAGTAGCTAGAGATATAAATACCCTGACAGATGTAATTTTAGCTATGAGAGAGAAAGTTTCTGAATAATCCACACCATAGACATGAGTGTAGCCTTTTGTTACCAATCTAGCCTTTAAGCGATCAACAGAACCATCAGGATAAACTTTTACGGTGTATACCCATTTACAGCCAACAGTAGATTTTTCATAAGGTAAAGAGACCATTTCCCAAGTACCATTAGTATGTAAGGCGTTCATTTCATCAATCATGGCCTGCCGCCACCCGGGATGAGCAAGAGCATCACTGGTGGATTTTGGAACAGAAATAGAAGACAAAGAGGAGACAAATGCATAATAGGGTGAAGATAAACAATGATAACTCAGAAAAGTATAAATAGGATAAGGATTACGAGTTGAACGGGTACCTCTTCGTAAAATAGGTGGTGAAGCAGGATCCGAGTCACGGGAAGGTGTTGGGACAGAAGGTGAGTCATCAGGTACATCAACAGTGTCTGCTGGAAGATTAGGTAGTGGTGCAGATGATACATAGTCATTTGGTCCAAGATAAGGAACCGAAAGAGTCTCAGAGATAGAAGGTGACTCAGGAATAGTCGAGGAAAAAAATGAAGATTCCTCAAAAAATGTAACATCAGTGGAGATAAAGTAACGATTCTTATCTGGACAGTAACATTTATACCCTTTTAGAAGACGAGAATAACCCAAGAAGATGCACTTAAATGATTTAGAAGAGAGTTTATCCTGTCCAGGTGTTAGATCATGAACAAAACAAATGCAACCAAAGATACGAAGCGGAAGTGAATATAAGGGATGATTAAGAAAGATGATAGAATATGAAATTTTGTTATGCAATGTAGAAGATGGCATGCGATTAATAAGGTAGCATGCAGTAAGTACAACATCACCCCAAAACCGAAGTGGAACATGACCATGAAGTAATAGAGTGCGAGCTGTTTCAATTAAATGTCTGTTTTTGCGCTCAGCAACTCCATTTTGTTGAGGGGTGTGAGAACAAGATGATTGATGCAGCATACCTTGAGATGTCATAAAGTGCTGAAATGATGTAGAAAAATATTCACGTGCATTATCACTACGCAAAATACGAATAGAAACACCAAATTGTATTTTAATTTCAGCACAAAACTGTTGGAATATAGAAAATAACTCAGAACGATTTTTCATTAAAAATAACCACGTGCAACTAGAATAGTCATCAATAAAGGTTACGAAATACTAAAATCCCAAAGATGAACTAACACGACTAGGACCCCAAACATCAGTATGAACAAGATGAAAGGGAGACTCTGCTCTAAAACGACTATGCTTTGGAAACGAAGCACGTATGTGCTTGTCAAGCTGACACAATTCACAATTTAAAGATGACAGAGATGACAAACGAGAAACCATCTTCTAAAGCTTAGATAGACTAGGCTGACCCAATCGACTGTGAATGAGAATATGTGATACATCTGTAGAGCAAGCCACTGAAGATGTAAGTAGTGTGGTAAGATGGTAGAGGCCCTGTGACTCACGCCCTATGCCAATCGTTCGTCCCGTACGTCGGTCCTGTATATTTAAAGAATCATCAATGAAAGTGACAGAACAATTGAGAGAACAAGTCAATTGACTAATAGAAATCAGACTGAATGAACATTCAGGGACATAAAGCACAGATTCTAAAGACAAAGAAGATAATGGTGTAGCTTGACCTATACATTTAGCAATGGTTGTGGAGCCATTAGCTATAGTGATAATGGAAAGTGATGATGGATTACTAATACTAGAAAAAAGTTTGGGATTACCAGATATGTGATCAGAGGCACCAGAATCAAGAATCCAAGTGCCAGAAGGGATCTGAGAGAGGCAAGCGACAGAATTACCATGAGAAGATTGCTGGGTAGCTTGATACTGTAGGAACTTATCATATTCAGTAGCTGATAATGAGACATTAATAAGCTTGTCTTTAGATGGTGAAACTTCAAGTGAATTGGCTGATTGAACAATGTTAGCTGTAGTAATAACAGGGGATCTAGAAAACACAGAGGTAAAAGTACTAGGTTTTGACATACCGATTTCAGATTTTTCAGAGGTAGACATACCGATGAACAGTACTCCTGATGAACAGTACCCCTGATGAACAATGATCGTACTGCTGGAATGAAACACAGCAATAGAGAGACACGCTGGAATGAAACACAGCGGAAAATAAAAAATTAGGATTTTTTTCTGCAAAAAATAAAAATTAGGGTTTTTTTCTCCCTAAGCTCTGATACCATGTTGAATATATGAAGAATGTATATTCAGATGATTTTCAATATACAAAAGGGAGCCTCTATTTATAGGCTAAAGTGTTTAATATAACATAGTGAACCTAGACTAAATATCAACTAAATACGTAATAGAAATTACACATAAATAAGGAAACTATAAATAAGGAAGGAAACTATAAATAAGGAAATTTGACCCACTAATTAAGCTGCCTATATTTAGACTCTAACAGGTACCACCAACTTTTGCTAGCCTGTTTAATAATTAGTGATGTTGTTGACTTCATGTCCTTGTGTGAGGGACCTTTATCTCTCTCGTCTCATCTTTTGAGATTTCTGTTTTTGCTGCAGATTTCTGCCACGGTACCTTTTAAAACAGATTTTTTGCTTATCTCTGGAACTGATTTGGAAAATTCGAGAGTTGAAGAACGTGTTGGCAGTCTGACAGGTTTCTTCATTTCCTAATGTTTTTCATAAGAAAGCAAACATTTACTTCTGCTTTTCTTCGTATTCAGCCTGGCATAATCTTGAGATGACCTTGTTTCTTATTAAATACAATCGAAGAAAAGGAATAAGATCTCTCTTTTTCTTTTGTTTTAATATTTTTACAAGGGATAAGAAATAATTTAGTCCTTTTTTCTTTCTTTACTTCTGTGCTAAGTGAAAAGTTGCTGAAAGTTCCAAAGGTTGCATCCCATGTGATGAGAATCATATGGCTTTTGACATCGTATTTCTTATATCTTTTAGTCACAAGTATGCCACATTAATCTAGTATTGCATTTCAAGATTGTTTTTTCTCTGCTGACCCTATTTCTGATTTTTTGGCTTTTAAGGAGTCTCACTTGTTTACACCCAGTTCACTAGTATTTTTCCCCCTTTCAAATGTATTTATATCATTGATAAAAAAAGAGAGAGTAAATTACTCCAATTTCCCCTATGCCATGCTGAAGTTAAGCAAACTCCTACTCTATATCATATAAATGCAAAGCTTGACCGCATTAAAAGAATTTGGGTTGCTGCATATTTCTACTAGACTCTTGTGCAAGTTTTGGAGATAGAGAGAGGTTTGTGTAGTTTCAACATAACACACGAGATGTTATAAGAATTTACTCTACAAAATTTGGAGGTCTTTCCGAAATTTATAGAATCTCTGTTTCATTATTGGCTTTACAGGTCAGAAAGATCTCCTTCTTTTGTAACTTTTTAGTTGTTCTGCTTAAGGTACCTCACTCACCAGTAGATTGAAAGGCAAAGAAAGAGAGTTTGACAATAAATTTGAGAGATCCTTTAATCTGGCTGGCAAGGTGAGTGTTACTTTTCATCTTCTAAGTGCTAAGGTATACTTCATTATACCTGGTCATGATTGCCTTGTTTCCATGGATGCATCTCTCTTGCTCTCTGTCAAGTTTTTGTGGATCTAACTTGCTTACCTTACCAATCAGGTAAATGCATCTAGATCTCTTTGCAACTTAGATTAAGAAATTCTAATAGTAGTAATATGTTTTCAGCTGGATTCCGAATCCATATTTGTTGGTAAGGCTGCTATTGGAAACTTGTTAGGTGGCATTGGCTACTTCTATGGCCAGTCAAAAATTGCACTCCCGAGAAATTTCAATGTAAGTAACTTCTATCTATGTAGATTATTTACCTGTAACTCCTTTGCATCACAGTAGCATGTAACTAGGTAGCTGTCAAAATAAATATGAGTCGTACTTTCTAGACTTACTTCTAGACCCAAAAGAATAAAAGATCATTGAAAGTTGGATGAAAAAGGAAACAGTTATATATAACTCTCCCTTTGTTCAGAAGCTGCTTTTAGAACTTTCCTCTGATATCCCCATTGTTCATCGAAGAGAAATGTTGTTTAGCTTGTCTCTCTTCTGAAGATAAATTCCTTTCTGGATGGTACTCAGTGACAAGCCAGCCATACCTCAAGTTGTTTTCCTGTAGGACAAAAGAAAGCAAAAATAATTGAAAGCTGGATGAAAAAGGAAACAGCTAATATATTACTCTCCCTTTCTTTAAAAGCTGCTTTTAGATCCTATCACATCCCATTGTCCTGTCCATTGAGTCCTTGTAGAAGTATAATTATAGAGTCCTGCTAGATAGAAAAATGTTATTCAGCCAGTCTCTCACATTCCTTCTGGCCAGAGAGCTATGATGCATCAGAAGCAGAAAAGAAAAATAGTAGCTGTTCCAATGAAATTGCTTCACATGAACTAAAGCAAATGGTGTCAGATGCTAGGTTCTCCATATGAATTGGAGTTTTCAATAGTACTTTCATACTTTCCTTTTCAACAGTGTCACTTTCTAATTTTTCTTTTAATCCGATGTGATGATTCTGTATCTTTTCTTCTTCTTCGTTTTTTTTTTTTTTCCCCATTGACATTGTGGTATTGCATTCTTTTGGACTTGATAAGCTGTTACCAATTTGGAATGCTGACCAAGATACAGTTGGTTGCTTTATCTTGCAGCTTAAAAGTCATGATAATTATGTGTCATACTGGCCTGCTGAGCTTTACACAGCCGTTCCAAGTCGATCTTTCTTTCCGAGGGGTTTTTTATGGGATGAAGGTTTTCATCAGCTTCTAATCTGGTTAGTTGTCTCTGTTTATATCTGTATCTTCTTTATTTCCTTCTGGTGGAGGTTTTCTGCTTCTTGAATTCAAAAGGTTAATTTAGCATAAATTACAAATTCTTCAAACTAGAATTAGCTGCTGTACAGCACAATTACAACAAATATTTAAGAGATCCAAAGAACAGAATTGATCAACAAAGTGGAAACTTTAAACTGAATTTCAACTAACTGATATTTTCTGGCTGGAATCATGCTACTAAACATTAACATTATAAAGCTGCATCACACTATTTTTGAACCATAAGCTGCAACTTTAGTATAATCAAAACGTTGAGTAACAAGACTGAGGAACCTTGACACACCAGAAGCATACATTTTGAGCCAGGCAATCCATAAAGAAACAATATAAGCAAAAATCTCCTTAATAGGCCTCGTAATAGAGGCATTATTCCAATACTTCTATCTTTTCATTACAAAGCAGCTGAGAAATCTTCCTTCTCTTTTGGATCCTTTACATCTACCTAGCAAAGGTTTGATTATGTTTAGTCTCTTCCTGCCACAATTATGTTTTAAAAGGTTCGTAATTTGAAGAATAAACAGAAAAAGGAAATATTTTCATATTAACTAATGTTTTCAGTAGACTTTAAACATACAAATCTCTGATGTTGAACAGGCGTTGGGATATTCATATTTGCCTGGATATCCTTGGTCACTGGTTAGATCTGATGAATGTTGATGGATGGATTCCACGTGAGCAAATTTTGGGCGCTGAAGCTCTAAGGTAATATACAGTATCTTGTTCATGTTTGTTGTTCGTTCGAAGGTTTTATCTTTCCCATTGACACAATTTCTTCTGTACTTGCAGCAAGGTCCCAGAGGAATTTGTTCCTCAGCACTCAACTAATGGAAATCCGCCAACTCTATTTTTGGTATTACGTGGTAAAATTCTAGTTTTCCTTTATTCTCCTTTGGTAGGATCTTGCTAGAGTTGGTGTTCGTATTTTACTATTTTTTACTCTTTTTCAAATTGACAGCAATCTTCCATGATTGTTTATGGTCTTCTTCCAACTTAACAACATAGATTCTTAGGATCATACTTGTACATGGGTAAATTAGCCATATATTTTGAATTTGGTAAATTGGTGAAGAGTAAAGTTTCCTACTAATCAAGATAGGTTTAGTCCCGTTATTTATTGTTTCCATGTCCTAAATATACATTTTGAGATGATTCTTGCTTTGAAAGTAATATGTAATGTGGTGCAAAACTTTTGCTTCTTCCAGATATAGTTCATGGCATAAAAAACAAGAAGTTTACTGCCACTGAAAGCAATGAGATTTTGTTGTTCTTAGAACGGGCCTCTGTTCGATTAGAAGCATGGTTCCAGTGGTTCAATACAAGTCAGTCAGGTATGATTGTATGAACTAATGTGCATGCATAGGGCTGGAAATATATGTCCAATCTTCTGTCTGGCATGAATTATCATTTTGATGATCACAGGTAACCAGATGAGCAGCTATTATTGGCATGGACGAGACAACATGACAGCTCGTGAATTAAATCCAAAGGTACTAATCCATCTTTCTCTTCTTTTTTTCATGTCAGCAAAATTCTGGTTTCAACCGAATCCTTATGCCTTGCTCTATTTTTTCCATATTTTCAGTTTATATTTTTTGAATCACAAGTAATCACCTACTCAAGCCTGTTGAAACAAAAGCTAAAATAAGGGCCAAGGCATTTGTTGAAGTCACTTAGAAACCCAGGAATAGTTGAGCTGTGTATATAGTTTATATGATGCTGTTAGTTACTGGAAACTTCAGTTAAATGTTTGGTGGCCAAAAAATTAATTATGACAGAACAATCTACAATTAAATATAATTCTATTCCTGCGAAGTTAACCCTGTGCGGGACACTCTTGGCTGGTAAAGTGCAGAGACACACCCTTGAATCCTTGATGGGTCTAGAACCTGTGAACTGTTCATCTCAGGTGATTGTGGTCTTGGACGCAATTGGAAAGCATGCATAAATCTAAAAAACAGAATACTCTTCTCCTATTAATCTAATAAACAAGTTATCAGTCTTTGTGTTTAGTGCATAAAAAGTTTTCTGCAACGAAGACATCAAGCAATCTGACCTTGTTTCTGGCATCTCTAGACACTTTCGTCTGGACTGGATGATTATCCACGTGCTTCACACCCAAGTGGAGATGAACGTCACTTGGATATTAGGTGTTGGATGTTTCTTGCGGCAGACTGCATGCATTCCATTTCAGAGCTGCTTGGGAAGGCAACTAATCCTGCAATGGTATAATATTGAAAGAGTGCATCTATTACTTAATTGATACCAAGTGGTGGACAAATTTGTTGACTTCACAAATGAATAATGCAGAATTACGGTGCCACAGCAAAACTGCTTTCAGATTTTGAGATTCTGAACCAGGTTTGTTCCTTTTCTTTCTTCCTCTCTCTCTCTCAGAAGATGTCCAGGGGTACAATCATATGGGTCTCATATGGCTGAGACGTGAGAGAAAGAAAAATAAGATAACTGAGGTAAAAGGAAGAAAACTTGGAACCTCATAATGACCCTGTAGCTTCTCACTTAGAATTTTTGATACCATTGAAGAAAGCAGCTTCTTGAAACGTTCCTGAATTATAATATCTAGTTTATGGAACATTTAATGTCAAATAAATTTAGTTATAGTACCAAATAATCTGTTCTTTTCATTTTATGGTTTTGGGTAAGAGAAAAAAGAAAGGGAAGGACAGTATCATACTGACGAGCCTTATCTAATTCCATAAGTACATTTAGGAGCCAAAATCATCAATATCATTGTTATTCCTTAATCTCATTTGTGCTTGATGTTTAAACAGATGCACTTTGATGATGCATATGGTGCTTACTTTGATTTTGGAAATCATACAGAAAAGGTATGCTGCATATTTTTTATGGTTTCAAAACTGTTTAAGCCCTCCATCTTCCAAAAAAGAAAGAAAGGAATCAGTTGGGATGATCTTATCTTTGATCATTACTACTGGCTGTTTTGTTAATCATGTTAGGTTCGATTAAGTTGGAAAGAAATGAAGGTAGGAAACAATTATGCAGCTCGTGAGCTTCTCCGCGAGGTATTGGAGAGGCCTGAGTTGAAACTGGTTCCTCATATTGGTTATGTTAGTCTTTTCCCCTTCATGACAAAGATCATTCCACCTGTAAGTTGCACAAATTACTCATGAAGATTATTTTTCTTGAATCTGGGTGCTTTTGGTTTTTTCTTTTTTTCACTTTTTTTCTTTTTCCTACTTTTCCAGCATGAGGAATCCTATTCATTTTTCTGTTTTTTAACCACCGGGGGTGGGGTATGCTTTTCTGAAGCAATTTTCACAAAATGATTTCCTAAATGAAATACCTGTTTTAAGTTGTAGTATATCATACAGGAATCATGGATTCTAGAAAAACAGCTTGACATCATTTCAAACAGGAGCATTTTATGGACTGACTATGGACTTCGCTCCCTCGCCAAGACAAGGTATATAATCTGTGTGCTTTACAGATTGTATGACCTAATGGTACATATGATTCTAAACTACAGAATAACTTGACTGAAATGCATTATTGTATCTACAGCACCTTGTATATGAAACGCAACACAGAGCATGACCCACCTTATTGGAGAGGTCCAATTTGGATCAACATAAATTACATGATTCTGTCTGCACTCCACCATTACTCTAAAGGTATAATCACATGCCTCAAAAGATTAAGTGAAAGTTTAAGATGTTTAATGCATTTTGTTGACAATTAATTTTTATCGACCTGAATTGTTGAAGTGGATGGGCCGTACAAGGACAGAGCCAGGGCCATATATGAAGATCTAAGGGGCAATTTGATTAGGTATTTATCAAATTTCTTTAGGCATACCCACCGCAAATGATTAATTAAATAATATTTATTGAAACCTTGCTGCAGAAATTTGGTACACAATTATTACCAGACAGGGTTTCTATGGGAGCAATATGATCAGAGGAAGGGCAAGGGAAAAGGTGCACGCCTGTTTACTGGTTGGACATCACTTCTAGTATTAATCATGGCAGAAGCCTATGGCGAAAGTTAGAACATGTTAAATAATTATTATTTAGTAATGGAGCATATTCCAATTAGATGTAATTTTGTCCTGATTCCGTAATTTTCTATTGGTATCCAGTTTTGGGATTGTAGAGAGATGGGGAATCGCATAATTTTAGGATCTACCAGTAATGCATTATATTGAATTTTATAATCCTGCCTTCTGCATACATATTAAGAAGTTGTAACTCTTCGTAATGAGACGATTATGTAATGGCCCATACTTTTATTTATGCCACAAAACATAGATTTACAATGGCAATGAAAATTAGATGTTTATATGTCAACCGAAATTAGTGTTCCAAAATTCAATTGATATTCTGTTAGGTTTTATATCAGATGCTGCAATTACCTAATCGGTTTGACCAAAAAGAGAGAATCATAGGAAAATTGCAAAAATTTCTTCAACATTGTTTTATGAGTACACATCTTCTGCCATTTCTGTATCTTCAGACATCATAATCTCCATGTTCCTGATGTCTCGCTTCAAAACACAGCCAAGTCTAGCAATGGCCTCTGTCTGCTTCTGTAGCACCTGAACCCACAAAATGGTTACACTTTAGCATACTGGGTAGATGGATTTACTATGAATGTCACAAGTTAGTGAAATAAGAAAATGAAATCAAGATGTAGATTGGTCCACTCTTACCTCCTGCATATCAGCAAGACTCTGTTCTTGTATTTTGGTTGATCCTGGAAGATAAACAGAACCACCAGAACCAATTGCATTAGCCTGAACACGAGAAACTGTGAGTAGGTTCTGTACCCTCCTAGAGAGTTCTGCTCCAGATCCTTTCACCTGAAAATAAATTCCGTGGGTAATGACATCTTCAATTTCAAGGATAAAGGAGAAGAGTAGGGGACCGAAAAAGTATTATCTACCTGTCTAGTTATTGTGGCTAATTTCTCAGCCAATTCAGCTTCCCCTTTTGTTAAGGGTAATCGGTAATCCTTTCCTTCCAATGCCTCCACTATTTTCATTACCTTCAGACATTACACATGAGAAGTTAAAGGTGGAAAAATGATGAACATACCAATGTCTCAAGTGGAATCATCCAAAGCGTAACAGATATCTGGCTTGCCCTATGAAATGGAATCTTTATTAAAAATTGTCATATTATATCCCCCAACCAGATCACTATTCTAAAGACCAGAGAAAGCAGCAGCAATTTATCACCCAATACCAAGCATCTCTACTTGATGATCAGATTGTGACAACTACAAGGCCATGGCGGACAAATTTTCTAGGGCAAAGAATATAGTCATTCTATCATACTAAGACAGATTAAAATAGAGAAGTTGTACCCTTAAAAGACGCCGTTGGAGACCTTGCTCTTTCTGTCTCATTCTTTCTATCCGAGGAAGAGTATCAGCTTGAAAATGTCTTTGAAGCTGCAAAGAATGTTAGACAACTGAAATGCAAAAAAAGGTTGTGGATGCGAGGGGGAGAGGATGAGTAACATATACCATTTTAACATTGCTTTGCGTTGCTCGCAATCTCTCAGCATCAGAAAGAATGACTTCATCTTGCAGCTGCATCACAAGGCCAATGAGGTAAGTTGATAATTGGTGACAAGTTCAAAAGAGAGTTATTCTATCAAGAGAGATAGAGAGAGAGCATGAGAACCATCAAAAGCATCCATTATTCTTTGGGAACAGAACTGCAAACTCTGTTGCACTTCAGTAACTTTTGTGAGTCTGCCTTTCAAGAAGACAACTGTACAGGACCAAAATCTTCTACTACATCCATTTATAATTGCCAAATTTTGGCTTGGAAGTTGGAACTGTAACCGCCAGCCAACAGGAGCACGACTAAACATGCTAGACCTTATCCTTTGCCAGGGTAGCTTTCCCTTGCGTCACATATATCTAGACATCTTTATATCATTAATGTTTGCACATCTGCAGAACTGTAATGACTTGGTCAATATTCAGCTCCTTGTGGGTCCACTCTCTGTATCCTTCCAGTATACACAGTTGTCACACCACTGATGTCACATAACTTGATTACTTGTCAAAAAGAAAACAACTTTCTAATCCTCCCTCATCTTATCACATAGGTTTATCAAAGTACCAAAAAGCATTCTATTCTAACCTTTTTATTTCTATTTCTTACTTTATGCAGACAAAACCAGAGAACACAGGCGATATACACTGCACGTCAATATGAAGTCAAAACTTCTACTGCAAAATTGAAAAAGCCTGAAAATCGCAAAAACTATCCAAATGTAATAAAAGCAGGATAGAAGGACAAACAAGACGCTATTCTTCAACATACTCCACTTCGGTCTGCCAGGCATTGTCCTGAATTCTAAAAAATTCTACTTCCCTACCAGTCAAGCACACAAAAGTAAAGAAACAAACAGTCAAGATTCAGTTTCCTTTGGGTGGACCTTTGCCAAAGTCAAGCCTTAGCCTCCATTGACACAGCCATGAAATATACTAGAGAATAAAGCTCCTGAGAAATTTCACCATGCATATGACCTTGCATTTATTTATCCTGCCATTCAGTAGAAAATACGTATCTTAAAGCTCAAACTAAGGATTTGCGTTACTTCGCTTCCCAATTATTCCTAAATCCTACTATTAACAATAGTTGGTGTTATTTCTCTTTTACTATCAAAAGTAGTGATTGGGTGAAAAATAACCAGAGTGGAAATAAACCAGTCTAACATTCTAAAGGGCATCTCCTTTGCATCCCTACAATACATCTACCTATACGGAAGTTAGAAACTTTTCCAAAAAAAAAGTAGGAATAGTAAATAATTTTCTACATTAATTTCCTAGATTAGCTTATTGACTATTTTCTTGGTTAGCTCTTTGACTATTTTCTTGGTTAGCTCTTTGACTATAATCTTGTGTGTTCTTGATTATAGCCTTGATTGACTCCTTGATTATAGCTTGTACTAGTTAACTTACACAACAAATATATATTTATTGTGTCAATAATACTCACTCAATTCACCCATAATTCTCTCTTTTACTCTAAATCTTACATGGTATTAAAGCGAGTTTGATCTAAACCCAAGTCTAATCTAAGCAACAGCCCCAACCTCAACTCTATTATTATCTCATCTTTTCTTTAAGCCATAATTATCTACTTCCTCATTCTAGTTATTTTCTCTTTATTAGTTATTTCCTCTTCTCTCAATCTCTAGCTATCTATTTCGTCTAAGAGACAACTCAACTCCTCTCTTTTTCAAATCTATTTTGTTTTAGGGTTTGATGACTTAAAAGATTTGACAGCTCAATTGTAACCGTGTGAACTATCCCACTATGCATCTTTCTAGCAATACTCTTCATATTTTTCCGGCAAATTCCGTTGTGTCTCTATCCAGCGGTGCTCCTTTTATTTTTCCGGCAATAATATTGTTCATGAGTATTGTTGCTACAGTTCATTTTTTTTATATCAAATCAAGACTGCGTGAATGTACTGGTTGATTTTCGTCAAACGAATTGAAGCTTGATTTATTATTTCTTATATTATTGTAAGTGAGGGAGGGTTTTGAGAGTGTCAATTGGGTTTTGAAGGGGAGTGTTGGAATGGTGAATAGTTTTCTGCATTAATTTCCTTCATTAGCTCTTTAACTATTTCCTTGATTAGCTTTTTACTATAGTCTTGTCAGTTTCTTGATTATATCCTTGATTGGCACCTTGATTATAGTTTGTACTAGTTAACTTACACTATAAATATATGTTCATTGTGTGACGAATACTTACTCAATTCATCTACAATTCTCTTAGTTTCTCTCTTTCATTCTAAAGTTTACAGGAACTAACAGCAATGCAGAACAATAAGGGTGAACTCTGAGCCTCTGACCATAAATCTAAATTTAACCAGACTGGAAAATCACTTTCATGCTGGTTCGGGTTCCCAATCAGCCACAACCTTTTTCAGTTACAATCAGCAATCAGCCACAACTTGCACAAATTCTTTTTGTACTAATTTCTTTCATTGATATATCTCTTCAATATATGATATACTTCATTAAGGCTTCCCAGTAAACTCCTTTTACAATATACCTTGTAATGTTATGCAATGATGACTTTTAAGCTATATATTTTCCATGTACACCACTTTTTCCTTAACCTGTGACATCACTAAGTTCCCATGTTTGCATAAAATATGCAACTGTTAACATAAGTAAATCATAGATGACTTACACACAGGGTATCTAAGTATCTAAGTACAAATCTTCAACATCTATTCTATTTACCAAAAAAAAAAAAATATTAAAGGGGTAAATATGCAACTGTTAACATAAATAAATCATAAATGACTTACTCACAGGGTATCTAAGTACAAAGCTTCAACATCTATTCTATTTACCCAAAAACAAATAAAAAATTTAAAGGGGTGGTCAAAGGATCAGACCAGATATCAAACTTATTTGTGCTTGAAAGGAAAGAAGTAAATATTAATTCCTCTCATTAATTCAAATTTAAGCTTCACTGAAAAGTCAATCCAAATTTTGACATTGGTGAAAAAAATATGAACTATCCAGTAATCCAACTGAGTGACTGACAGATGATTGAGACAAGATAAATGAAGCTGTCCAAAACACTACAACATTATCATCAGATTGATATTTAACCTTTCAAGACCAACTCATTACTTGATAGTTGATACACACTTCTAGAATGAAACTAACAAAATTACCTTTAGCCGTTCTGAAAGATCCTTAAAACCCTGAACAAGCTGAGGCCACAGGCGTTCCCGGTCAGAACTTTCCATACCCTCAAGCTTCCCCATAGCCTCCGCCCACATTATCTGACAATGCAAACTATTCTCCATAATTACGTCCCCAAAAAAAAAGGCAGGAAGCAAAAAAATAAATAGGAAAGCTACAAATACACAAAGCTGACAACCAGAGTACAGAAGATAAATGAGAATTGAGACAGGAAACTAACATCTGATACACCAGCAGGCTTCACCCTAGACTGTGGTTCTGTAACACTGAATAGTAAATGCTGCAGAAAAAACATAGGTGAATATCACAACCCATTGTTAAGTCAAATGTTTAAAGAATATTAAAAAATAAGAACGCTAATGATCATAAATAATATCAAGGCTAAATACAAGAATTCTGGACAGGTAAATAGAGGAGCATAAAACATCAATGGAAAGGATAACCGAGTACGATAGTAACAAGGAAGAAACCTTAAAGGCGTATTTAGGGTTTCCTGGCTCCTCCTTATAAGCTTCCACAATTGCCTAACGCGGAGAACAAAAATGCGTAACAAAGAATCAGACAAGAGTGCGAGAACAGAAACGGAATTGACAATTTCCAGAGGGGAAAAGCAAAGATCTACTTGGATATCGCGATCGGCAAGAGAAAACGGAACAGGGGCGACAGGAGCCATCTGAGTAGTAAATTGGTCATTTGGTAATGACGCCGATTGTGTTCCTGCAAAAGAAGTCTGAAAGCCAAAACCCGTAGAGGGCGGTTGCTGAAACAACGGAGTCTGTTGCTGCTGTTGTTGTTGAGTAGAGAACGGAGTAGAGAAGAGTGAGGAACCGAAGCCAGTTGCAAACGAACGGCGCGGATGGAGTTCCGAAGCCTGGGGTTCCGAAAGTCTGGGTTGAAAATGGAGTTCCGAAGCCTGGGGTTGACGACGGTGTTCCGTAGGCTGGGGTTGATGATGGCGTACCAAAAGCTGTGGTTCCGAATTGATTTGCAGAAGTTGTGCCGAAGGCTGGGGTTGAAGAAGATGGAGTACCGAAGGGAGAGGAGGAAGCTTGAGCGCCAAACATTGTGCTGAGTGTGCATGCAGGAAAAGAGAGTGAGCAAAGTAGGGGATCTTGATTCTTGGGGTTTTAAGCGGAGCGCGCCATCAAGAATGGTCAAATATTTCGCACTCCAGGTGTTCGACGTTGGTTCTATGCTTTTTTTTTTTTCTCCCATGATTGGTTTTATGCCTTTTTTATATGCTACAAGTTCCCAATAGATTACTCCTAAATCCGAGAGAAACCCGAAAATTTAGAGTTGCGGAGCTGGAAGCATACCCGTCTAACCCCCACACATTTTCAAAAGCACATTACTCTTCCACAATTTTACATCAATTTAGAGACATTTGAACATAAAATGCAAAAACTACATCATTGTTAACACTTACATTACTCAAAAATCAACCTAAGTCTTAGGTCAACCAAGATTTTAGCTACACTGACACACCATTCCATCAAAAAAAGCGAAATGTCCATGATGTATAATTTTCCCAATACCTTTATCCTAGATCCATTTTACTTTCTCATAGAAATAGGAATAGGCTAGATACATATTTCTTATAAAATAGTAAAAAATAAAAACCAACAAAACATTACTCCTAAAGGGATCACTGACAAACTTTTGCTGTTTTATCTAACAAGAAAGAAATAAAGAAAGGTTATGAGTTATGACCAAGTGCTTGTACCAACACTTTGGAGGCAACTTCATCTTAGAGTTCAAATTCACCTCTTGACAGATTAATAGTTGAATACTTGAATATCAAAGTTGGGCCACAATTGGGTCGTACTTTATAAAGAGAAGACCGAAATTTAAAACAAACCATAGAAGCATCACTGACATTCAAAGAGAGAAGAGAGAAATAAAGTATCATCCTTGAATTAATGCATCAAGGAAGCATGTTGAGGGAAAAGATCCCAACATATCAGAGATTAATGGAGGGCCTGCAGTGGAAGGAAATTCTTCAGAGAGCTTTCACAGCTACAACACTTCAGATTAAACTAGAACCATCCAAACAATTATTCAAAACCCATGATGGAACGTCTATTGATGAAGGCAGGCACATCTGCAGCTCTATCCCAAGACTTTTCATGCCTTTACCGTCACACTGCACAAGCACAAACCAGATGGTTTTATCTCAGAAGTCTGCCACTCCGACCCAGGGGTTGCATTTGGATCGTATAATAAAGTTCTGTATCCAGGTTCCTCCTGTAGTGAGAATAGCAAGAGCTTTTCATCCAGTATGCCAAATCTGAACCCAATATTTGAGCTTCCTGTCAATGGGACTGGAACCATCTTCCATGAGTTGTCCTCTGGATTGAATATTGATAATTTCCGCTGGTTCTTCCATTCCATACAGAACAGCTTATTTCCTATTACAGCATGAGCAGTAACCATTACACAACCATTCTTAATTTGGCTCCAAGTGTGCTTCTCAGGGTTGTAAACATCAACAAACTTTGAATTTCCAATGGTAAAGCTTGACCTCCCTCCCATCACATACAGCTTGCCCTCAAATCCACAGGCAAAGCAACCCCACCTCGGACGACGAAGACTCTCTATTAGGGTCCACTTGTCAGTATCTGGGTCATAAACCTCGGCACTGGAGAGATTATCACCATCCATCCCACAGCCACCAACCGCATATACCATGCCATTGACTTCAGCACAAGCAAAGTCATACCGAGCCACATTCATGTTTGCTAATCTACTCCATCTGCAATTATAAAGAAAACTTTTTATGCACAGAAAGTCATTTGCATATGGTTACAAGGTACATTTAACTCAAGGAAATGATGGTCGTCAGGCAGGTCCCATATTCTTATCCGTTGTACATGGTAGTCATATTACAGAGTACAGACACACACAGAGAGACAAAGATAAACATTTGAAAATACAACAGAAGCCAAAAAGTATATGAATAGCAAATGGGGTCGAGTTCTTGGATATTTGGATTTTGAAAACCCACACCCTTGGTTTTGTAATCAATGGTTGTATTGATTCACTTTACTCTACACAAAGCAGCAAAAAGAAGTCCTTGAAGAGCTCACTACAACAATACTAAAGTTCATGTATGGTTGATTGTATACCACTTCAGCATGATAGATTGATAGCGTTCCAAATATAAGAATGTTGCTGAAATGTCTCCTTTGGCAGTTGATCAACCAAATTTGAACTCTTAACTACATGATGCATGCACCATAAGGCTGAAATGTCTCCTTTGGCAGTTGATCAACCAAATTTGAACTCTTAACTACATGATGCATGCACCATAAGAACATAATTTGGCCGCAATTTAGCAAGATCAAAATCTGATCCAACCAATCTGATATCAGGTCAGTTTGGTTTCATTTTGCATATGGCTTTGTCACTCAAGCATACATTGAAGATGGGAACAATCAGGAAGTCTTAGTGGAAGTGGAAACCAGATTTCCTGTGTCAATTCTATCCCATGTAAATAGTTGATCTAGTTTGGTTCTGAAACCACCACACCTTAAGCATGGCTAAATAAACGAAAACCAACACCGCTTCATTTTAATCTTCAAATTGTAGCAAACCAAACTAATTATGACCCTGAACACCAAGCTGATAGTCCATTCAAAAAGGACTTCCCTTGGAGATCTCTTTGCCAACAATTTAATACTGAACTAGGTACAAGGTTATTTGACAATAATGACTAAATGTGTTCAAAATGTACAAAAATGAGGCACTAGACAAATACCTTATTCTAGAGAAATGCTAGCCGAGGGCTAAAATCATCCATCACACCCCTGATTTTCAAGGCCAGTTCATAAATTTTTAAATAATTTAATAGATGTTATTAGATTGCCAACTATTTCACTTAAGTTCACTTAGAATCCCTTACCTATAGTGAGTTATAGCAACTGATCAGTGGACCCAACAATCCAAACCTGACATTTTTTTCAGACAAAATCATCAACATAGAGCAGATTAACTCTGCCTGCAAGACTTCAAATCATAAGCCCTAAATATATGAATAAGTTATGCAGATATTCTAACCAACAGAAAGTTTCATAATATCCAATAACTTCAAACATAAGAGTTTTGAATCACAAGAAACCATCAATTTAATCTTCTAATTTAAGCTTGTTTATATCTAATTGAGGTAGATGAAGTTCTATAAGGCTGAGATAGTTTCTTAAGCAGCCCAGAAAAAGTGCAACAGAAAAACATACCCATTGAGGCAAGAATCATATTGGTAAATGTCCGCTAAGGGAGAGCCAGTTCCGTCAACCACTGAATACCCACCCATGACAAGAAGCTTTCCATTAAGAACAACGACCACAAACCCTGCCTTCTCTGGACCTGGCATCAGTGGAAGATATCGGTGTTTATATCCCAAATAATCCACAACCTCCCAGTGGCTTTCCTTTCCTTCAGAATCCATAGTTAAGACATAGAGCCATTCCTCAAGTAGCCCCGCTATTTTCCGGACAGTGATAAGTTCTTTGCTTTGGATAAATGACCTCCATCTCTTGCAGACACCACCCATAGCCGGGAAGTTAGAACGAGGAACAAGTGCAAGGCAATACTTTGCCACATCGTCCGGCAGCCCAGGTAGAATAGGGCTATCATAATTTCCCTGAGCTGGAGAAGTTAAATGATGCTTTCTCTTTGAACGATTTAATCCTTCATGCTTGGCTGAATTGGGGAAACATGTATTTGGCTCTGTAATTCTCTTCTTTCCAGTAACAAAACCAGGCATTTTTTCAATTGAGTAGTTACACAAATCATATATCATGATGATGTTTGAGAATTCTAGTCCTTGACCAATCAACCAAATTATGTGGCAAGTTTTCTTATTTATAGATCTAATTAGAGAAACTCGTGATATCCTTCACCAATTGGGATTCTACAAGACCAAGGCATAAAAGATGTAGCAGATCGAATCACTTGAGCAGTATAAGCTGATGATTTTCTTTGCTTGATCCAGTCTGATTCAAATTCCATAACAGAAGTTTTACTTTTAAAGCAGTTCCTCTCTATTGTTATATGCCAAGTGTTTCTGAAGCCTTCTGTGTTGTATCTTCCCTCGCACATTGACCAGATATCTACAAATTTGAGTAAAGATTAACTGATCAGTTTTGAAGTTAAGGATACAAATTAACTACAGTAATATATGTCAACAAAATCACAAAGATGAGAAAGAATCATACCCCTCAAGGCCATAAAACTTGGCAATACTTAGCCCCCAGTAACTTCCATTTTGTTCAAGTCCATATTGGCTGGTTAAATCATGTAAGAAAGTCGATTCAAGAATTAAAAGAACTTGAGTCAACACAATTAACTCCATAGAGAAAATAATGAAACTTGGTTAGTGTATTGTGGAATAACTATCATTGTCTGGTGGCATAACCTATTAAAAGTCCGCAAACACTACCGTTGAAAGTAAAAGAGTAAAAGGGCATTTAAATCAGACATGATTGTGTCTCACAGATCAAAGAGCGCATAAAGATCAATAAATATCAATCTAACTTATCAACCAGATCCAGAACATCAAGCTAAAGGAAAGAAAGGATATGAATACCAAGGAAATATAACATTCAAATAGACCAGCTGAAACAAATCAAGAAAAGGAAAAGAAAAAAAAACTATCAAACCCAGAAAAAGGCAATTAAACGAAGAACAATTACCAAATCCAAACTGAGGAAATCAAACAGTTTTTCTAAAATTTAAAATCCATGAGATTTGAGACCATGATTCAATGTTTCCTTACCTTACTTAAACTAAATCAAATCTTAAAATTCTTTGAGAGAAAATCTATCTACTTTAGTATCACAGAAACTTAAACATAACACAAAAGGAAACCAGTTTATCAATTTAACATCATAAGTGAAGAACAATCAAATCACACAAGTCACCTACCACCGCTGGTAACCCAGAAAAAGCTTACAGACAGTGAATCAAACAACTACAACAAGCAGCCAAAAATCTAAGAATGCAACCAACACAAAGCAATTTTTACCAGTATATACACCTGATTGAGTTTTTTGACAAAAATAAAAAAATTTAAAAGAGCAGCTGAAGCTTTAAAGGAAAATGTTGACAGATCTAATGCCAAATGATATACAGAAATCGAGGAAAAAGGAACTTACACGTATTATATAAAGAAGAAGAAGAAGATAAATTCCAAGAGCTTGACAAAGTTTTGGTGAAGACAGATATATAGTGTATGGGTAGAGGAGAGGGGAATAAATATGCTTGGATAGGGCGTGAGAATTGAGATGGCTGCCTGTAAGCTCAAAATTATAATTTATAGAACCGAAAATAGAAGGCAACGGATAACATTAACAGAACCGGACAACGTTGAGAGTGAGTTTCCGCCAACCGGTTGGAAAAAATTTTCTTTTATTTTCTAATTTCATCTGTAGTTTTCCTCGTGATTTGACTTAACTAATTTGGTAATGAAAAGACATTTGAACTAAGCTTTCATGGTTTTCTTTTAATTTTCTAATTTTCTTCAATTGATTTTTTCTATTCACAAAAATAAATAAATTTGTATAATGGGTTACATTTTTTTTTTAGTTTTCTTAGCCTCTGTTTTGATTGCACACCAAAACATCCATTTTAGCATTTTAAATGGGCATTTGGGACCACGGTGCCTTCGGCTAGGACTTGGATGGGTGTTTGAATTGACCCGTGAAACTTACATCCCGTTTTGACATTTGAGAAGCTGACCATGGCCCATTTCTTAAACGACAAACGGAATGCATGCCTTTGAATTTTTTGACTTTAAAAAAAAAAAAAAAAAAGAAAAAAAAACTCAACTATCATGTAATTGTTTTTTCTACATTCAAGTTTGATTTTATTTTTTTTCACTTCTTTTTTTTTTTCCTATAAATACAATACATATCTTCTTTTTTTCACTTCTTAATATCAATAATTATATTTTCTTGCTGAATGATACATTTTAATTTTTCAATAATTGGATTACTAATTAATATATTAATCTTTTAGTTAGTATATTGTTCATTACTTTTTAAAATTAATAAAAATAGTATAATTTTATAATATTATCTATGCATATATTTTTTGATAATCAACATAACATACAAAAAAAAAAAAAACCTAATATATGAAATCATGATTTACAATCACAACTTTTAAATCATTTAGACAGCACCAAAAAAACATAAATTGTAACCACTCAACATCTCAAATCATGGTTGCAACTAAAACTAAACTAAATATCACATAGATTTCTAATTAAACGAACTATAAGGTTTGTTGGGCATTGCTAACCTGTTTGTAGGTACCCTTCTAAACTTTTGTCTTTTCAATCTTCTTTTATGAATAAAATTAGAGAAAGATTCTTCATTGTGGATGATTTTTATATGCGTAAGCATGATATATATAGATATATATATGCAAGGCTTTGTCAAAAGTCCAAATTAAATATCGTAAATTATTTTTCATTTTTTCTTTAATTGGTTAGTATAATTCTAAATCCTAGGTGGCAAATTATTTTCCTTTTTAATTTGAGCATTGTTTGTCCTCTATATATGAGAGAATTATCCCAAGCATGCTCAACCAGAAACAAAGAATCTAAAAACTTATGGTTCAAGTAGTATAACAAAGACGAGCAAATAAAGGATATACCACTCTAGAATTATCCAAATAATCCTAATATATATATATATATATTATTTTAATATATTTATATGGAAGTGAGAGTGATTTGGAAGTACATCTGGTTTTTAATTTATGGTGTCTAAGAACAATCCAAACAAACTAGTTGTGTCGTGTATTTCATCAAAATATGCAGTGGTCGTTATTCACGTGGTTAACCGCTATCATCAAAATCTTCTAAATTTTTCCTGGTTAACCAAAATTCCCACTGCATTGGACGAGTGACCACAATAGAAATATTTTCAACCTATTAACTTCACTATTTATCATCCATGGACGACACTTTCTACAAGGATCTCAATGTAATTATCAATGTTGTAATAATTTACAGGTTTGATTATTTTATTTAGTTCAATAAAAAAATGTGATAATTATGATGAGTTTAATCTTATTTAAAATTTAAAATTATATTTTTTTTCTTATACATATTTGAATATAGACATGAACTCATGATAATGCTGAGACCTTTCAAAGATATAGTAGAAATGTTTTAATCACTAAGTACCACATTTTATGGGTTAATTAATAAAATTTAACTGCATGAAAAGTAATAATATGGGAACATGTGAAATGATATCAAATAAATTAAACCATTAGGATTTGGTGCACCGCCCATTTGTGCCGTGGACTGTATATTAACCAAATATATTATTTATTATTATTATTCATGACATTGAGGGCGTCCTTATCTTTGTTGTTGATGGTCTAGCTAGCTAATACGTGTATAGATACATAGACCAACATTTAATATTTTGTTGCCCTTCATCTTAGGCTCTTAGCTGCTAATTAATGAGACAAATTACGAATAAAACATTTTTTTAATGAATGCACAAATGTTTTAAAATTGTCACGAGGTTTCATGCAGATTCACAAGTCTTGAGAATTGTAGTAGGCTAGAAGCAAGAAGAATTTTGTTTTTATGTATTCTTTGAATATGATAAGATACTGCCCAATTAATGACCTTAGAAGTTTCGAGAGACCTGCACGTTTATGTACTGTATATATAGATTAATGTCACATATTATTATGGCGTAATGGATAATTTTCTGTATTTAAAGGTTTTTGATGGTTCAACATTATAAATATACGAGAGAGATGAGACTTATGCAACCTATCTCTTGGTTGACTAACCTGGTATATGTGTATGGATGATATTTAAATGATTTGCTTATCGTATTTAATTTATATCATATCATATATCATATGATCGGATTACTTCAATTTGTATATAAATAAACATGTAAATCATAGTAAAACTTAAAAAGGTGAATATAATATAAATAACTTTCTTTCATCTCATAAATCCTCTGTTAGTGCTAAATATTATGGTCTAATGAGTAGCTGACATGTGGACAAGACTGACCAATAGGCATTCTAACACCTGCCTCCTGCTTAATGGGCTCTCCCTATAGAGCCCACGCCTCTTGATAGAAACTAACACTGAAGCATCACTGATCTGAAACATCATCAAAGGACCTGAGAACCGTGGAATATCCGATCCACCCGTTAATACCTTAACATCTCTTATCTCGGGGAAAGGCGTAATTCAATTTGCTCTCAAGTCTTGTATTAACGTCAAGTGATTTTTCTAATTGAACCAATTAACACATTTACATAAAACTTATTTTTATCTTGATCATGTCGGTTTTTGAGTATTTGTGATAAGATAATTGTATCTGGATCAATCCATCTATCCACGTGAGGTCTAGAGATGAAGTTTCGCCAAAGATCCAGCAACATGTCGGTGGCCCATTAGAAAACAAGTCCCACCTTGTTTTTAACCCTTGGACCATCATTGGTTGACTGCTTTCCAAAAATTGTTACATTTTGGGCTTTGAGCATTTTATTGAGCCCAGAATTGGCAACTCTGAAATTTTATTCTGCAAAATGCAAAGCAAATTCCATTGCCACTAGCTCATCATGGAAAAGCTGCTTCAGCAATAGCTACAACCACTTCATGAATCTCCTTCACACTCTCCCTGACCCTCAGCCCCAAAATCCCAAACTTCCACAATCCCCAATTCCAAGCTTAAACTTAAATCAAATTCGGCTACCAACTGCCAATTAATCGGTCTCCATGTCTATCGCCTCCATTTCCATCCTCCGCCACCGCATCGTGACTGCAACAACCGCTTCTCTCCCGGCCTTTAACAACCTCCTTCTCCGCCGTTGCTCAACCATTCGACGCTTCTCAATTGTTGTCAAGCAACAAAACCGTAACGATGTCTCTAAGAAACCCCAACAGCAACAACCAAATAAGAACCTCCTTAGAGCTAAACATATCTTCAAAGACTACTCATCTCTTGCTCCTATTCTTTCCGAACAAGACAACCTACCACTCTCAGAATTCCAAGCAATCGGCACCGTCGCTTCCGCTCAAGCCAACTTCATGCGTGTCATCGTTCAATCCCTTCCCTCCTTCGAAGCTTCTAGTAGTTCTCACATGAGTCTCCAACATTCTACTCCTTCAGTTGGAGTTGAGTTGTTGTGTGTGGTGAGAGCGTTGTTGAAGAAGATAAAGAGAAGGGTCATGGTTGGGGACAAGGTGTTGGTGGGGTCTATTGACTGGGTAGACAGGAGGGGCATGATTGAGAATGTCTTCCTGAGGAAATCGGATATTTTGGACCCTCCGGTGGCCAATGTGGACCATTTGCTGGTGCTTTTCTCGCTGGAACAGCCGAAGCTAGAGCCCTTTACACTTACCCGGTTTCTGGTTGAGGCAGAGTCAACCGAGATTCCACTCACGCTGGCTTTGAATAAGTCAGAGCTTGTGGATGAAGAGGTTGGGATCCTTATTCCCCTATTTGTTTCCTGACATTTTAGTGACCTTGGCGTTCCCTTAAATCTGAATGCCAGTATGCTTTATTGTTTGATTATTCTATGTTTGATCATCTGAAGAAAATTTAAGATGCTGAAGTTACTTTCACCCCCTCCATGGGCTAACCTGCATACTTTTGCCCGTGTTAGGACTGGTTAGTGATGATCAGAGCCATATCCTTAAGGCTGCGTTTGGATTCATTGAATTGTAATTGAAATTGTCATTGTAAAACCAATTTCAATTCTACTGAAATTGTCATTGTAAAACCAATTTCAATTCTACTGAAATTGGTTAGAATTATAATATACAAGTTCAGAACATATAAAGAATTATGTTTCAAGTACTTGGTGGGCTTCCCGAGGGCATCCAACAGTGGTTGTTGTCTTCTCCGACAGTGGTTTCCGTAGTTTTCGGTGGCTTTTGGCAGTTTTTTTCGTTGTCTTCAATGGCATCCAGGATGATCAATGTGTTACTTTTTGATGAAGTCTTTGCTTGGTTGTTACAACCTGCTTTATTTAAAGATATATTCAGCAGGCTAGCTAAATCTGATTTACTTCTGCACTAAATAATCACTTTTTTTTTTTCATTGTTATTAGTTTTGTCTAAAACTCAATGGTGGATTTTGCAGACAATACTCATGTGGAACTCTAGGATTTCTAGCTGGGGATACAAACCTCTTTTCTGCAGTGTTGAATCCAAAAATGGACTTGATACTATAGCATCTATTTTAAGAAATCAAACAACAGTTATTGTGGGTCCAAGTGGAGTTGGGAAATCTAGCTTAATCAATGTTCTTAGAAGTAACCCCCATGCTTCTGATGGTGCAAACGAGGAGAATTGGTTTGACCCTGTAGGTTTCACATCTGTCTCTTTCTTGTTTGCTTTCTTGCAATATATTCAGTGTGTGTGATTGAGAGTGTATTATGTAAATGGACATCTGGATATGTACTATTTTCAGATATTAGGCAGCAACTGGTTTGAGAATCAGCGTGTTGGGGAGGTTTCAACAAGAAGTGGGAGAGGGAAACATACAACTCGAAATGTTTCTTTGCTTCCATTATCTGGAGGGGGTTATCTTGCTGATACTCCTGGGTTTAACCAGCCAAGTCTGATGAAAGTGACAAAGCAATCTCTTGCGCAAGCTTTTCCAGAGGTCTGTGCTGCATATGTGTTGTTAGGCTCGATTTCAATAACTTAAATATCTTCTGCTAAGAAACAAAGGAAATATGTATTATATATATCTTCTGCAGCAGAGTTCTAATGTTACGTGGGGTTTGCATGTGTTGGTTGTTGGTATTTTCTCTCGCCTCCTCAGATCCGGAAAATGCTTCGCTCCAGTGAACATGCAAATTGCTCATTCAACAATTGCTTGCATCTTGGTGAACCAGGGTGCATTGTCAAAGGAGACTGGGAAAGATATCCATTCTATTTTCAACTGCTTGATGAGATCAGAATTAGAGAGGAGTTTCAGTTAAGGACTTTCGGAACCAAAAGAGAAGGTGATGTGAGGTATGTTAAAACATGTGTCTCTTGTAATAATGCAATGCCAAACATCTGTCGTCATTTGTGTTTGCTGAGCTAAAAGTTTGGTTTTCACACACAAATTAATTCTTGGCAAATTGTTGTAGAATGAGCATTATAATGAATTTACTCACATAATCCAGGATTCCTATATTTAGTATTAGAAACTTGCTGTTGTTGATGTAGGGAACATGTTGTTTATAATATTTTACATGTATATATTGTGTATATAATTGCAACTGTTATTGGTGCAACAGCAAGAAGCCATCAAAGCTGTGCATCATTACCTTTGAATTTCATTTCTCAATAACTTTACATTTATCTTTTTGTATTCAAATAATTATCGATGAGAATGTTGAAGTTATATTATGTCAAGAGTAGGGCAAAGTCGCGATAGTTTTGAAGGTCTACAGGTTGTGTTGATTTATTTGAGTATTCATAATGTTTGTTGCAATGCCTAATTGCCATGTGATGCTTATAAACTGTAATACCTCTTCAGAATTTTATATTGCTCTAATAATCTGTTATGAGAGCTTATTGTTTTTCCACAATGACATTTTCCTCTTCTACAGAACAATTGAATTGAATACTATTTCATTTGCAGGTACAAGGTGGGAAATATGGGTGTTCAGCAAGCAGAACCACGATTGGAACCTAAGAAGCATAGGAGGCAATCTCGCAAGAGGATCAACCAGTCAATTCTAGATGAGTTGGATGAGCTGGATGACGATGACAGTTTGCTAGATGAGGAAAACGATCCCATTTTAAAGGCTATAAGGAATGAAAGCTCTTAGGAACCAATAGCTCATATTACACTTTGTAAATAAAGTACTTTCTTGACCAAGTCTTTTGTTCCCTAGTTTCAGCTAGTGCACCAGTACAAGCAAAACTGCAAGGAATTCTCTTCCGTATGGAGGTGAATGGCAACTGATCAGATTTGAATTATAACTAATGTAAATGTTCCCAACTTTTTGTCACACTTGATCACTTAGGTGGAAGTTATGTTAAGTGTTAACTCTTTACTTGGATGTGCATCTTGAGGAATTCATGATGTGTCTGAATTCTGATAAGCTGAATGACATTGCCGCGAGATCTTTTCAATATTTGTTTTGAGAAATTTGGCTGTTGTCATTTCTTAATCTCCTTTGCCCTCCCTCATTATTTTACCTTGCCTTGTAGAATGATTGCAGATGTGATGTGTGGGACAATTAGGTGCCTGGTCAGTGTTCAGCAAGCCAAAGAGCCTATATTGGCTTACAAGGGTTACTTAGGTATCTTTTGGACAATATTACTTTCCACGGTAATATAGAAATGGGTATGCTTCACAGATCAAATGACGAACAAGCACATCAATTCAAGGAACTAAGAACGCCAAATGCAAATTTGCAAGATCGTCCATGGATTATCTTCCCCAGGGGTGGAAATAAGAACCCGACTATGGATATGGTTGAACCTTGGTGCTAGTGAAAAGTCTCCACATTGTACCAGGTAGTTTGCCTTGGTAAATTTGGGTTGGGTTGGCACATTATACCCCTTACAAACTCTAAATCAAGAGTCACAAGTAGAGACTGATTTAAAGTTCAAAAGAGGTAAGGGGCATAGTTTTAAAATCGCAAATAGATGACCTTCACTCTGGAAAGCTGCAGTATATTCCAATCTTCAAATAAATACTTGAATTAAGCGCTTCCATAATATTTGCAAGTCCCATAGCACGAAAAACAGGAAATAACATCGCAGAGAGCATGGCGTGGGGAAGGGAAGATGGCATTTCCTGGAGGTGAACTAGAACCACGTTCCTGCTAATAGTATATCTCTTTAAATCCAGCGAAGTAAACAGCAAATACCCCCAATCAAGATGTAATGAATTGTCGATGCGATCCAATCACAGTAACCGGCAAACATGAGAAGTTCACAGTAACTGAACAAAGAATATAATCTACATTACTGAATACCTTAATAATTTACATATATGCAATCAATTTCTAAAACGCAAGATTAATTCAAGCTAAACAACAGACTACATACAAGGATAGGGAACGGCAGACTACCAGAATGACCGTTCATATGCCTAGGCAGCAACCACAATGGCCATGACTACCAGGAAATCCTTCAGAGCATGACCATATAACATCACCTAATTCTTGTAGTAAAACAAGAAATCCAGGAAGTTCTTAATCAAAATGAGAAAAATGGTCAATTTTAAATAAAAACTCCCAGATTAATGATACTAACAGAAAAAAACTAGTTGTCAATTTGATGCAAATACTCACTGATAGTGGCAGTAACAAGCCCACTTTTTCCCCTTGAGCCCAGTATACCAACATCAAGAAAAGGCACAAAAACAACAACAGATGATATTGTAGAAAGCTCCCCAAATTGATTCCGAAGAATCCGAAAATCTACTTGCAGTCTAAAGATTCAAGTACATTGTTATATCCCCTAAGTGGGAGAAAGAAATAAAAATATTTCTCACAGTATTGACTAAAACCATAGCAAATGCAAGTATCAATATCAGTCAAACATAACTATTTCTTAGATTTTTTCTTCGAATTTGAAGTGACCGAATGCTGCGGTTTTGGATGCTTTTCATCTTCACTTGGATCCAACCATTTGAGAGGATGGCGATTGAAAAAGGGCCAATTGGGAACAGTAATCAATGAGGTGAGAATCACACCACCAGCATAAATAAGGATCATCATCTGAAACGAACCGATGAAATAACCCGTTGCAAACGCCACAACAGCAAACGCTAACAGCAATAACTGCATCAGCTGCTCTGCTAGCTTTTGGCCCTGCCAATCCATCTAACGAAAACAAAAATTATTGAAGGACAAAACAAGCAAGGAAACCCTAGATCAGCAAATTGGGGTCAAACGGGATCAATAACTCAATAACTAAAAACTAAACTGAAGCAATTGGTCCGGAAATCAAGAAAAGAAAACAGAAATATTAAGTCTTCGTAAATAACATATTCAACTTCAGTCAATAAATTCTACAACAGTTCATTTGGACGGGTTTTTCTTTTCTCGGAAACCAAACGGACCCTCTCGCTTAGTTTATTTGCTTATCTTTCAGACAAATCAAATACATAAAGTAAATCGGAAAACCCTGCAAGGGCCTAAACGAATGTAACGCGTAATTGATGACATTCAGAGAGAGAGAGAGAGAGAGTACCTGAATAGGAATGTGAGGATCGAGACTATGTCTGAAAGAAGAAAAAAATCCAAGGGTGGAAATGGTGGAGAAAATTATTTATAGGGATTTGATGGCCATTGGGATTTGATTATTTAGTTTCGTTTTATCTTCTCCACTCTTAATTGGGCCGCAACCCAAGCCCGTTTACATTTAACAATGACAACAAGCTCAGAGACTCGGATCACATTTCGATAAAACCGTAGATTTTATTATTATTATTCTTTCTTTTTTAACAGTTACAGTATTTAATTAATTTATATACATTTCCATTAATTTATTTTTTATTATTATTGATTTCATGCTTGCTGACCTTATTTTGGAAGTAAAGATTATAAATACAATGCCAAGTGTCACGGGCCGACTTTGCTAGCACGCAAAGACGCCTATGTAGCACTTGCTAACCCCTCGTGGGTAGCAAGTCAGCTTCTCCAATGCCCCTCGAGTGTCAACCCGCAAGGCTAGTGCGCAACAATGTAAGCAAGAAGGCAAATAGAACACAGTTTGCAAGAGAGGGCTTCAACTTCTCATTAATTGAAAAACGATCAAATTACAATGCTATCAAAATGCTCTCGACATGGCTACGACATAGGCAAATGGCTTGGTGTAGGAGGAGTTACAAGCAACACCAAGACCTTGGACACTCATCCGACAAGCTAGTGTACAACTTTGATTTTCTCACATATACACCCCCCTAAAGAGCTTTCTACACCATAACCCCTCTGGCAGGAGGGAACATCATATTTCCCAGTTGCCCGACTACCCCTGGCTACCTATTTACAAAAATGTCACACTGTGTCATGACATATGCCTAGCTACCCACAATGTGCCCATCACAAGGCAAGCGGCCATGTGCGACATGCACTGGACAAGCTTGGGTTGTGACATTCTTCCCCCACTTAATTGGTCGACATTCCTCGTTGACTCAGTTGCTTGAAAGTCTTCAATCTTCTGCTGGAACTCCGACAGATCTTCGGCTTTCTCCCAACTGGTTTCTTCATCTCCAAGACCTTTCCACTTGACTAAGAACTCAAGTCGTGGGCGTCTTCTAATAATCACTCTCCTCTCAGCTAGAATCTCCTCTGCTACTCTGCTTGGTGGCTTCTTGAGGTTGACTGCTGGCCTGGTTGACTGGTTACGTGCTGGATCAGGATGATACGGACTTCAGGTTGGAAACATGAATCACTGGGTGTATCTTCATCCAGGGTGGAAGGTCGATCTTGTAGGCAACTTTCCCAACCTTGGAAACAATTGGAAGTGGACCTTCGTACTTACGAATAAGCTTGTGATCCTGCCCCCATCAGTCCCTTTAGTTGTTCCTTCGTGAGCTTGACCAATACAAGATCCCCAACTTGGAACTCCAGCTGTCGACGTCCCTTGTCTGCCCATTTCTTCATTCTCTTAGAAGCTTTTTCTAAGTATGCTCGGGCAATGTCAATGTTCTGCTTCCAGTCTTTAGTGAAGTGATGTGCTTTAGGACTCTTTCCTTGTATAAGGCCCATCAAGTGTGTGTGGTAGGAGCGGCTGCTGCCTCTGTAACAATCTCAAAAGGACTCCTGTTTGTCGCAGAACTATTATGAGCATTAAAACAAAACTGAGCAGTGTCTAGTAGCTTTGGCCAATTCCTCTGGTTGACACTGGCAAAATGGCGCAAATATTCCTCAAGCATGCCATTGAATCTCTCAGTCTGGCCATCAGTTTGTGGATGATAGCTAAGATGAGATGTTAAGTTGTGAACCGAGTAGGTTGAATAATTCGGACCAGAAAGTCCCTGTGAACCTGCTATCTCGATCACTGACAATATTCTTGGGCACACCCCAATATTTGACAACATATTTAAAGAACAATTGTGCTGTGTCTTCTGCCGAGCAATATTTTGGTGCCGGGATGAATGTGGCATACTTCGAAAACCGATCCACTACCACCAAGATAGTAGACAAATCTCCCACTCTTGAAAGACTGGTGATGAAGTCCAGAGACACACTTTCCCACGGACGAGTCGGCACCGGCAACGGCTCTAGTAGTCCTGCAATCTTCTTCCGCTCAACTTTGTCTTGCTGGCAGATAAGACACGTTTTGGAGTAGTTAACTGCATCCTCTCTCATCTGAGGCCAGTAATACCCCTTGTTTCAGAAGGGCATAAGTTCTCTTCCAACCCGGGTGACCGGCCCACAAAGTGTCATGACACTCCTTCATGAGCGTCCTTCGCAGGTCCCCTACTTTGGGAACGAACAATCGGCTTCCCTTCGCCATCAGTAGTCCATCCTCCACCCAGAACTGACGAGTCTTCCCTTCTTTGGCTAGGTTTATGATGGCTTGAGCGACTGGATCCTTATCCAAGTTCTCTCGAATGTGCTCTCGCATTGAAGTAGCAACACGACTAGCCGATATGTGTGCTACGTAGGTCATTGCCGCAAGCTCAGCCTTGCGACTAAGGGCATCAGCTGCCTGATTACTTTTCCCCATCCTTGTGCTCAAACTCAAAATCAAACTCTGCTAGAAACTCATGCCAACAGCCCTGCTTAGGTGTCAACTTCGACTGTGTAAAGAAATGACTAACTCCCTGTGTTGTCAGTCTTCACAATGAACTTTGACCCCAACAAGTAATGTCTCTACACCCTGCAAGCAATGAATAACAGCAAGCATCTATTTCTCTTGAGCTGTATACCTCTTCTCGGCTTGTGATAACTTATGACTCTCATAAGCAACATGATGATTCTCTTGAAGCAAGACTCTCCCAAGGGCATAATCAGATGCATCAGTCTGAACTTCAAAAGGCTTCGAGATATCTGGCAAGGCTAAAACAGGATCATTAATCATAGCCAACTTCATGTCTTCAAACGCAGTTTGACATGGCTCACCCCAATGCCAAACTGTGCCCTTCTTCAATAACTCTGTAAGAGGCGCAGCTTTCCTCGAATAGCCTTCAACAAATCGCCTATAGTAATTTGCTAAACCAAGGAAAGAGCGCAGTTCAGTCACGCTAGTGGGAGTCTTCCACTCTTGGATGGCCTTCACCTTGTCCAAATCCATTCGGACACGACCTTCCTTCAATAATGTGGCCAAGAAACTTGATCCGCTTCTGCGCGAAAGAACACTTCTCCCTTTTCACAAACAACTGGTTCTTCTCTCAGCCTGTTGAAAACCAGCTGCAAGTGCTGTTTGTGATCTTCCAGAGTGGAGCTATAGATCACAATATCATCCAAGTAAACCACGACGAACTTGTCTAAGTAGCCGCGGAAAACCTGATTCATGAGAGTGCAAAATGTGGCTGGTGCATTCGTCAACCCAGATGGCATCACCAAGAACTCTAATGCACCATATCGAGTGACACAAGTCGTCTTCGGCTCGTCCCCCTCCGCAATTCGAACTTGGTAATACCCGGACCTCAAGTCCAGCTTTGTGAAGTACTTGGCACCACTCAGTTGGTCAAAAAGATCAGCAATAAGCGGTATAGGATAACTGTTCCGCACTGTGACCTTGTTGAGTGCCCGATAATCAACACACATTCGCAGGCTCCCATCTTGCTTCTTCTGAAACAACACCGGTGCTCCAAATGGTGCCTTTGAAGGTCTTATGAACCCTGACTCTAGTAGTTCATTCAGCTGTTTTCTGAGCTCAGCCAACTCAGGTGGTGCCATCCTGTATGGAGCCTTTGCAGGTGGCTTGATGCCCTGGCACTAACTCAATCTCATGATCAATACCCCTGCGCGGCGGCAAGGTTTGTGGAAGTTTGTCGGGCATGACTCCTTCATATTCCTTCAAAACTCCCTGTATGGTTGGCGGCACTGGCTCTCCATCCCCTTGATCCTCAGTAACCAAGGGTACCACCACAAAAGTAGGTTCATGTCGCTTCACGCCCTTCTTGAACTGAAGAGCCGACAGATGCTTGGTCTCACCAAGTTGTTTGATCACTGCTGGCACCATGGCTAGGCTGCTCTCCCATTATCATAAGAGAACTAGCAGCAGGGATTGGAATTGCTTTGTGAGTAAGCATGAACTTCCATCCCGAGGACAACATCAAAATCATCAATCTTGGCCACCACAAAATCGACTACGGCCTTCCCATGTCCCAAGCTTTACAGACACTTGCTTGGCTTGCCCCGCAGTAGGCAAGGATTTAGAATTCACAGCTTTCATCCGGCCTGAGTCTTTCTCCAACTTTAGGCCCAGCTTCTTGGCCTCCGCTTCAGAAACAAAGTTATGGGTAGCCCCAGTGTCCAGCATGACACTCGTAGCCGGCTTCCCACCAAGATGGCCCTTCACAAACATGAGACCCTTATCCCCGCTCTTCTTGGAACTCTCAGCATGCTTCTTGAGTGCCCCAATAAACCGCAATGCCCCCATCCTGGGCTGATCTTCATCAGACTCGTCCTCATCCTCATCAGCATGACTCTGAGGTGCTTTACGAACCGAAGCTTGCAAAGCATTGAGTGCAGTTTTCTGTGGACATTCCTGCAACTCTATGCGGTCCATTACACAAGAAACAAGAGATTGTCCTTGGTTTGGAGGTTGAGACAGACCCTCGTGATGATTGTGGACTATTGGAGGGGTAGGAAGGTTTCCTCTGATCCCATCCCCCACTTTTGTTCTTTCCTGGCTTGCCAAACTGTCCGCCATTGCCTCCACTAGAAGATTGTTGTGGTTTCTTACTAGCAAAGCTTTCATGAGCGTAGTCTGTCAAGCTGCTCGGCTGCCGCCTGAGCTGTGACCAAATCCTGGACCCGCTGTCGTTGAAGTTCGGCCCTCGCCCATGACTTAAGCCTTCAAGGAAATAAAACATCTTATCCTTCTCTGACATGTCACGAATGTCTAACATCAGCCCCGCAAATCTCTTCACATACTCCCGGATAGTCCCTGTCTGTTTCAACTCCCTTAAGTTGCGCCGAGCGATGTACTCGATGTTCTCCGGAAAGAATTGGGCCTTCAGCTCTCGCCTCAAATCTTCCCAGGTGTCAATTACGCATCTACCATCTTGTATGTCAACATACTTTGTCCTCCACCAGAGTTTTGCATCTCCAGCAAGGTACATCGTAGCTGTTGTCACCTTCGCCTCTTCCGAATCCATTCTCACTGCTCGAAAGTACTGTTCCATGTCAAATAGAAAGTTTTCCAACTCCTTTGCGTCTCGTGCTCCTCCAAAAGCCCGAGGTTCAGGAACTTTCATTCGACGTTGCCCCACACCCTCAGCATACGGGTTGTGGTTGTCATTACCCACCGCTCTCATGGTGATATTGACCTTGGTGTTCAGCTCACCAAGTTCATCTTTCATGATGGTCCATGTCCTCCAAAATTTCACCACGCATGGTGTGGACCGCACCCTCCAGTTGTGCTTGGGATTGGTCGATACTACTAACTCGCTCCTTCGAGCTCAGCAGCATTGTCACCTGTGCCTTGGACATTCTTATTCCTCTCGAGTGCCCGCACACGGCTGACAAGTCCTTCAAGGGTAGTCACCCTTTCAATCAATCTGGGTATGTTAAACTCTTTCAATGACGCCCGTATGTCTATCATGGAGTCAGACACTCCAGCAAGCTCGCCCAGCTGCTAAGTCAATCCAATCAAACTTTTGTTGATTCGTCATTCCCTTCATCATGACAACAACCAACTGCTACTTCCTCAACGGTTCGGAACGTAGCTCTGATACCAACTGTCACGGGCCGACTTTGCTAGCACGCAAAGATGCCTATGTAACACTTCGCTAACCCCTCGTGGGTAGCAAGTCAGCTTCTCCAATGCCCCTCGGGTGTCAACCCGCAAGGCTAGTGCGCAACAATGTAAGCAAGAAGGCAAATAGAACACAGTTTGCAAGAGAGAGCTTCAACTTCTCATTAATTGAAAAACGATCAAATTACAATGCTATCAAAATGCTCTCGACATGGCTACGACATAGGCAAATAGGCTTGGTTTAGGGGGAGTTACAAGCAACACCAAGACCTTTGACACTCATCCGACAAGCTCGTGTACAACTTTGATTTTCTCACATATACACCCCCCTAAAGAGCTTTCTGCGCCATAACCCCTCTGGCAGGAGGGAACATTATATTTCCCAGTTGCCCGACTACCCCTGGCTATCCTATTTACAAAAATACCACACTGTGTCATGACATATGCCTAGCTACCCACAATGTGCCCATCACAAGGCAAGCGGCCATGTGCAACTATGCACTCTGGACAAGCTTGGGTTATGACACCAAGGCAAGTTTGAGGTCTTATAGCAACTCTTATTTTTAGTTTACAATTTCATACTAGTACTGAAAGGGTGAAACCCTGAAGTAGCCATTTGTTTGAGCACCAAAATCTCTTCAAATTTCAGTTAATTTATTTTGATCTTTTCCATTCGTGTAATGTAATTCAAGCAGCTTATAACGACAAAAGAAACATCTAACAGAAAAGCAGTGAAACATTAACAAGTCTCCTTAGTGCACTGGAAGTCTTTGATCCATGTTATGATATTCAGTGTTGTTAGAAGATCTCTTCATCCCTTCAATTTACTAGTTATTTTTGATATGTAGATCTTTGTATAAAAAAATATATTGATAACCAATCTAAACTAATGAAACTTAATCTTAGGAAGGAGATATATCGGCAACAAAATGACTATACGACTTCTTTTCAGATGAGACGTGAATTAAAAATCCATCTATCCTCAGCTTTATACAAAACACAGCCATTAAGAAAGTTCCAAAACAAAATCTTTTGATGAATCGAAATAATTTAGTTAAACAAAGCATGCTGCTCAAATCATGTAACAGATTTCCTTTCTAGATAAAATGTAAAGAAAAAAAGGGCCACCCTAAACTGTGGGTACAGTAACTATCATTTAAGAAGAAGCACCACTGCGGAGAGTTTGGGACTTCTTGCGTTTGCTAGTTGCCAACTGAGTCTCAGGCTACAAGAGGAAAAAGAACAGGAATCAAGAATGAAAATTACTCATGAAACTGCTGTCTAGATACTGAAATACACATGAAGAGATCAATTACCTCCTTCTTGACAGGCTCCTCTTTTTCAGACAACACGAGCTCTATATGGCAGGGAGATGACATGTAGGCTGCCACAATGGTAGTGTAGAATCACTAAAAGAACACAGTACCCAAATTAAACAAAGAGTTAAGAGTATTATGACATACGATTAATTCTTCCATGAGCACGGTATGTGCGTCGCCTTTGCTTCTGTGCTTGGTTAACCTGGATGTGTGAAACGTAAAGAACATCGACATCCAAACCTTTCACCTAAAAGGAAAGTAAAATTCTGTAAGTGAAAAAGTAAGAAATTTGACAATATAGCAACCAGGATAGTGTGACATACTTCTGCATTACTCTCAGCATTCTTTAGCAGATCAAGGATGAAGTTGGCAGGATTTCACAGGCCAACGTCCTTGCCCATTGGAATGTCTGTTCTTTGCCTGAGCTGTCCTTCCGACACCACGGCAGAAGCGTCGGAAAGGAATGGCCTGTTTGTGGGCCAAAACATCCTCCAAATACCTCTTCGCCTTAGTCAGGGACAACTTCCTGATGGCATGGGCTGTCTCCCTTGTGTTCTGAATAGAAGAGAAAGGCATGAATACAGGCAATAGCAGAATGAATGAATACATAAAAAGACAGTTATATAAGATACCAATAAAATCATAGCAGGCCAAAGGAAAATTTTCACGAAAATACAATGAGAACAACACTACGTTTTCAAGATAAATCGCCCCAAACACAAGCTGTACAAATCAAAGATACCAATCCAACATAAAAAAAGAAAAAAGAGAAGAAAAGAAAATGAAAATGAAAGAAAACTACACAAAATACTACTGTACTTGGTAGAAATGTGTCATCATTTACTGAACCTTCAATTACAACAAACCACAGAGGTTCACCCAATAACAATGCAATGCTCTTCCTGAAGTTTACGAGAGTCCTGGTCACAAGGGAGAACAGGGCACTGCTTTTTATCAGGTTACAGAATTACCACAAGACACAACTCACTACATGTTATAGTACAACCACACCAGAACTGCACAGCTTCAGATTCAAAAAGGCAGATCAACCATAGTACATCAAAAATATTGTCCCCACCCAAACCCCAGACAAGGAACATACCAACTTAAAGAAATTTAGCCATTACACTATTATACTTGGAAGTAAGTGTACCATCATTTACTGAACCTTCAGTTACAACAAATGACAGAGGTTCACCCAATAACAATGGAATGCTCTTCCTGAAGTTTACGAGAGCACTAGCTCAAAAGAGAACAGGGCACTGCTTTTCATCAGGTTACAGAATTACCACACGACATAATCAACTACATATTACAATACAACCACAGTACATCAACGAGAGAACATCCCCACCAAAAACCTTGGAAGAAGTAAACGAATTTTACAGAAGGGACATACCAACCCAAAAATACACAACTATAGCCATTGCACTAGTGTACTTAGAAGCAAATAAATGTACCATCATTTACTGAACCTTCAGTTACAACAAACCACAGAGGTTCACCAAATAACAACGCATTGGCTCTTCCTGAAATTTCCAAAATCTCTGATCACCAGAGAGAACAGGGCACTGCTTTTCATCAGGTTATAAAATTACATTACATTACACTTTACTATATGTCCCAGAATACCAATCCAGAAATGAATATGGCTCCAGAATCAACAAGACATACTTAACAGTAAGCAACTCAAATTCAAACAGAACAAATACAAAATTAACAATTTAATTTTCATTCCTTTAGTAAGAAAGGAAATAAAAGTTCAGCAATTACATCTTTCAGGAGAAAATTGTACAAGAATATAAATCATGATTGCATGCAGAAATCTAAATTACCAATTGCACTGAAGAAGCATTGCATACAAACAAAATCTTCATATTATATTATTGAAAGCACAATTACAAGTAGAAAGGCACATCAGTACTACAATGAGATAAAGTTCGTCAAATATTTTCCTTGCCATCTAAAGGAGGCAAAAGACTAAGGTAAGACTACAAAAATAAAATGTTCCATCATTTACTGAACCATCAGCCACAAACAGAAAACAGAGGTTCACCCAATAACGATGGTGGTGATATTCCTGAAGTTTACAAGAGACCTGCTCACATACTGGCAGCAGAACCCTGCTTTTTTTATCAGGTTTTACACACGAATATAAAAAAAAATGGAATAACCAATCTAATAGCTTACTTTTTGTGCATTTAAGGTCTACTGCACACCCAAAAAACCCAGAAAACAAACACTGGGTTTAACAATGCAACTGTAGCCCTAGATGATTTTATGCTCATTAAAAATTCACTGTTTTGATACTCTTCTGACGAAAAACCAAACTTCATAACCGAAAAAAAAAAAACAAGTTTAAAGCGAATGTAAGAGTGGTCCAAAGTAACATTTGAACATACCTTGAAATGGACTCTGAGGTCGGAGCCTCTGGCCTTGCAGGCTGCAGCATACAGGAGAGTGAATAAATCAACAAACGCTCCAATTAACACATCCCAAGAAAAACTCCAAAAAGAAAAAGAAGCTACAACCATGAAAGTCCGATAAGATCTAGTCTCACACAAAGCTGAAAAACATATATATTCAGATTGGCAAAAACAAAAATGTCACATACACTTGGTCGGATTGTCAGGTTCTCTGGAGTACTTCACCTGAAGAAAGAAAATGAAATGGGGATTATGTAATGGAATTTGGAATACAATCACAGAATTTGTAGAAGGAAGAGATGTGGTTGCATACCATGGCGGCTGATGCTGCCGCTTCTCACTGAAAGAAGCCTGGATGTCTTCGACTTAGCAGAAGATGAAGCTGGGTGAGGACGCAATAGACAGTCGCCCTTGTTATATAACGAAGGTTGAATAAGAAACCCTAATTATTTCGCGTAGTCAGGACGTATAGTATTTGGGCTGGACTGTGTGGACCCAATTCTATTGCTTAAGCCTCCTTAACTTCAAGCCAACACAGAGTAACATCTCCAAGGCCCAAATAAAACATACATGGACTCAATTTTTGTGTGTGCATAATTAGGGCTTTTTTATTTTTTTTATTCACCCTCTTTTTGTTTTAGTCTTTTATAATTTGAATATAGAAAATATTCAAAATATAAGTGATACATAAATAGAGAAAGAATATAGAAAAAATAATAAATATGTGCTATTAAAAAGAGAAAATAATTTATAAGAACATATTAATAATTTTTTTTAATGCGGTATCAGCTTGTTAGGCTTAGTAACTTTATTTCTCTCTTATTTTCATAAATCTCATTTTTAGGTGAATTCAAGTAACCTGTATACAACTCCAAAAAACTATACTAATTGAATCAACTCACACTTTATATATCTTTTTGTTTTAAAAAAAATCTAACTCTATTGAAACTAATAACATATAAAACTAAATAAAAATATTAAATGATGTTACTTTAAAATGTGTAATAACAAAACAATCAACAGATATTTCGACTATTTAAAAAAAAAAATATATTAGCACAAAAATTGTCATAAATTATAATAATTTTGATGGAAAACAGGCATATACATGAAATAGGGTTTATTGGGAAATTAATATGTATTATGAGATTTAATTATAATTATGTTAGATATATAATTAGGGATAAGTTAGAAGTATTTTAATTTTATCTAGAATTTGAATAAATAGGATTTGCCTATATAAAGGCTTATTATGTACTTTGTTATTTATCTTTGATGAATTAAATTTTGAAATATTGTTAGTTTTCTTTTAGGAGTACTTGTAGAATAGAATTGTTTCCTTTTGATCCCTAAATTCTTAATCAATCATACATGTCCTATGTCAAGTGGTATTAGAGCAAAATTCCTAAATTTTGTTCTTCAAATTCCGCTCAAAAGCCGTAGTAGCCACCATCTACGGCCAGAAATCACCATCGACCACCGGATCCAAAGTTATAATCTCGAATTGAAGACACCCCTAAGATCAAGAAAAACTTGATCTATACATATAGTGAAGAATCAAAGTGAACAAAAACACCAACAGATCCTACGCGCTCATGCGCCGCGATGCGTGGTGGTGACCACCACCACTCATTTTCATCCAAATCCCTACATTTTCATATTCAGCTCCAAAATGCATGATTTGGTACAATTTTCTTACTTTCACATTTTATATCTTAGTTTAGGTTGCTTTTCAAGTTTTTATTTTGTTTGTTAAGTTATTGTATTTATATTTCAGCTGAAGGAAAAAAAAAAAAAACGAAATAAACGAAAAAAAGAAAGAAAAAGAGAAGAAGTAAAAGAGACAGAGAAAAAAATAAAAGTGGAAAAAAAAATAAAAAAGGGAAAAAGTTAGGAAAAAAAGGTCATGGTATGACTCATTATCATATTATGCTTATCCAAATAGAGCCAAACTGTTTCATTGTTTCACATGTTGATAATCTTCTAGCCACTTTTTCATATTTCACCATCAAATTTTCTAGAATTATATCTAACGATGATAATCACTCTAGTATTCTTGAGCTTCATGGGAGTATTCTTATACATTTTACTACAAACACTCTTGGGTTCCTATTACCCATACAACCTGTGTCATATCTTCATTATGCACCCATTGTTTTTATTGATCCTAGATATTTTTCTACTCGTGGTCTTTAAGAGACAAAAATTGAAGAAGAGTTTGGAAAAGTTGATATTTTATAACTGAAGCCAGAGTTGAAATTTGATATTTCAAAACCAAGGACAAACCTGATTTTTGACATGTCAGAATCCAAGCATGAGCTTGTAGTTAATGTTGCACCTCCCCCACATGTTAAGCATGTTAATTTTGTCATCCCGCTGAAGTTTTAGTTTTTTGAGATTCTTAGCAGAGTTCATATGATAATGCTTCTTCCACCAGTTATAAAGACCTTGCTGCAAGATTTTTTTCTTAAGGTCTATATTGTCCCTCACTTTCCACACTCGAGAGCGAGTTTTTTTCAATTAGGGGAGAATGACGGGGAACAGACATATACATGAAATAGGGTTTATTGGAAACTTAACATGTATTATGGGATTTAAGTATAATTATGTTAGATATATAATTAAGGATAAGTTAGAAGTATTTTAGTTTTATCTAGAATTTAAATAAAAAGGATTTGGATAATAATTAGGATTTTAGTTGTAGAGTGGAATTCTAATTATATTAGAATTCTTAGGGTTTTAGGGTTTGCCTATATAAAGGCTTATTATGTATTTTGTATTTTGTATTTGTATTTTGTATTGAATGTTGAAATGTTGTTAGTTTTCCTTTAGGAGTACTTATAGAATAGAATTGTTTCACTTTTGATCCCTAAATTCTCAATCAATCATACACATCCTACTGTCAAACTTATTATAAAATATTTACTAACACATAATTGAAAAAATTATACAAGAACACAAACATTGTCATGATTTCTACCGAATTAGTAGGATTCACAAATTAACATTCAGAAGGAAAAACAAATAAACACAAACATTTTATAATGAGTTGTGACCAACATAAATTGGTCGAAGAGTTGACGATTTGCAACAAAATATGCACTAACAAAGAACTATTTACCATGTCACTTTACTATAATCTTCTATCTCCCACATCTTTCAATCAAATAGGTACAAGCATCAATTCTCATCACTAAATCCATTAAGTCAACATAGGCTGCATTTGGATTGGTGACGAGAAAGAAATCATGGTCAGAGACCATGACCTTAACTTGATGTTGATTTAGGTTGTTTAAAAACTATGGTTCATGACCATGGTCTGAAAGGCAATTTTGTGTACAAATATCAAAAGGGTATTACTTTTTATTGTATTAATAATAAACAAATTTTAGTTCAATTTAAATTTTTAATTGAAATTAAACTAATTTTTTTATTCAATTTTGATTTTTAATTGAAATGAAATTAATTTTATTCAAATTTAATTTGTAATTTAAATAAAATCTAATTAAAATTAAATATTTTTTATTGTAAATAAAATACTTAAATTATATTGATAATTAACATTATAAATTACAAATAAGACTAATATTTTTTTTAAATACTTAAATTAAAATGATACCTGCTATTAAAATTACCAAATAAGACTAATAATTATCTTAAACTAAAACATTCAACGACGGCCAGCCATAATAAGTTGATCTTTTATACTATCAGAGATCTCCGCCCCTATTGAGACTAGATTTAGAGAATTTGGTGGATCTACATATAGTTTATGTCTTTGAAATTCTCTTTTTCTAAGATACTCCTCTTGTAAATGATCTGACAAAAAATCAGGATCGTAAGGTTGAAACTCTAAATCTCATAACCTTCCCTTCTAATGAAGTTATGCAAAGCAATGGTGCAACTATGATATGTACTTGTTGTTTGAAGGTATATGAGGGCATGTCTCGCAAGATGGCAAAATGTTTCTTCTAAATTTCAAACACCCTTTCAAATGTGCACCTTAATCTTGAATGGTGGTAATTGAAAATTTCCCTTTCATTCTTTGGAATATGTGCGGCGTCTTGAAAGTGTGCAAGATGATATCTTTTATATTTTGTATGGTGGTAGAAATATGTAAGTCATGTCATGTCCTGAATTAACTAAATAATATTTGCCTAGAGGTGGCTTTGAAAAATTTGATAAAGGATTACAAAAAGCGTCTCTAAGTATCCGGCTATCATGGGCAGTACCTAGCCCATCCTATTGAAAACATAAGTGAAGCACAAATTAAAATTACATACCGACATCACATTTTGGATCATATATCCTTTTTTTCTAACAAATTCTACTTTCCTATCAAAGGTCACATGACATGCTATATGAGTACCGTCTAGAATACCAATACAATGCTGGAAGAAATGCATATATCGTCAATCATCTCTTATTTCGATTGAAATAAAGTTGAATTCGAGATCAATTGGCATGATGATGCCAATGATTAACAACATAACACCTTGCAATTACACGCTTAAATAACCTATGTATTGTCTCTCTAGAGTGTTGTATCATTTCTTGTAATGTATGATTTGAAGCTTCTTTTCCTACCAAATACCAAAACATAGCAACCATTTCCTTAATTTTAATATTTTTTTGTTGGTTTCAGTTCATACATTTATTTGAGAATTTAACAAAATCTCAAGAAACATGGCATATTGATTATAAAATTCTCATGACAATAAACAAGATTATTGTTTAAAACTTCCTTCTACCCACCCGAGTCTTGTTTGTTATGAGTTTCTACTAGGTATTTTTGTCGTATACTTAGCAACAGTGTCAAGAAGCATGTACTGCAACAACTAATGTTATGGTTAAAAGAAGTCATCATCCTCCTTACTATCATTTGTATTATCATATGGTGATACCTAAATCTGTAATTAAATTTATTAAAAGTTAAGTTTCAAAATAAAATAACAAAATAAATTGTATATTAATAACTTATAAATAGCACAATTTAAATAAATTATAATAATGAATCAAGAATAAAATTATCATATCTTAAAAATAGATTATTTCTTTTTTAATAGGTGAGGAAAAAAATATAGAAAAAAATAAGACTAAAAAAATTAGATTGAGAAAGAAAACTTTGAAGAATATGAAATATTTTGAGAATTGTGTGAAATTGGGAGAATGAGACGAAGTAGTTACAGAGTTAGAAATCGGGAAAACAAAATACAAAAAACAGAAAAAGCCCATTTTACCGTGGGGCAGTAAAAGAAAAAAAATTCAAATTCGGACATTTGGACTTGCCAACGATCTGATTTTTTCAAATTAGGCCGAGGAAATAGTGGGAATAAGGGAAAAGGAGGGATGGTAGTTTTGGTTTTTCTGGGAAACGGGAAGGGCAGAAAGAAAAAAAGGGCAGGCCATCGTGGCATGAGCTGCAGCGGCCCAGAAGTTTGGCATGACAATTTCTTGGAAGAAGACGCGGTTGCAGCTTTTGTCGAGACGTGGCCTCGGCGGCCCAGTAGGCCACTAACGCACTTCTATGGCATGGTCAAATATTATGGATATGTATGATGACAACAGACCACCCTCAGGTGCTTCAAGATCTGTCCACACAATTTGCACATTAAGCTTTATGTTTTATAATTTGTTAGTAATTGTTGAATTGAAATTACCTCATCGTACAACCTTACTTGAACAGGATATGTTCGGCTCGCATTACTGTTTTCTTGAGTTCTAAGAAGACATGAACCAAAAATACCTCATTGTATTGTGATATTTAATTAATATTTCACGAATTTTATCTCTCTCTCCTTTGCTGTCTAATATACAGTCTAACAAGTTTCATGCTCGCAGGACAAACACAAAACCTGCTACTATGAAGCTGGAACAAACTCACATTTGAGATGCACCAAGAACCTTAAATCAATATTTTAAAAATCAAATCAATTTTATCATTTAAAGTATGGTCCGAATAATAAATTGATATGGGTTGTACTAAATAAACTATTTTAATGAAGGGACCCGTCACAATATTTTTAATATTTATATTTTATATTAAAAATTAATTAAATAATTATATTTTATATTAATACTGTTTTTATTATTTTGATATATGATGTATTTTTTATTATTTAATAATTTTATTATTTTTTTACATATTTAGTATTTACAATTAATAAAAAAAATTACATAATATATATAATTTTTAAAATATATAATTAAATATATTTATAATATCATCCTGTTCGATTTTGATTAAACTAATGATCCAAGACCCGACAATTTTTTTGAATTGATTATTAGTCTGATTTTTAATACATTATTAGGTACTATTTGTGAGAATGTTATAGTTAATATCAGGAGAAGAAGTTGTTTATAACTTACACAATTGCCTGTCGATCGGTCCAATTTTTTAGAACATTATTAGGTACTATTTATGAGAATGTTATAGTCAATTTCAGGAGAAGAAATTGTTTACAGTTTACACAACTGGCTAGAAAAGTCATCAACTATATTTTGTATGAAAATCCTATACAAAATAGAGAATTAAAAAAAAAAAAAAAAAAAAAAAAAAAGAAAGAAAAAAAAGAGAAAAAACCAATGACATGTCCCCCCATGCTTGCAGGTGCATGCGAATACGAAATTAAACAACATAGCTGGACATAAAGCTAGAGTATGCAGTAACATCAACCCAGTCCGGAAAAAGCCCCTTCAACCTCTTAGCTGCATCAACCAACTTCTGGTCTAATACAGCAACTTCCACTCTAAGATCTTCAGAGCTGCTAGCCTGCAAGTAATGAAAAAAAGGTTTAGCTCTGATTATCTTAATAAAATTGATATAAAACTAATATTTACCTCCAACCAGAAGGACCAATTCTCAGTACTGACTCCACTAAGTCGACATATGTATGACGGTGGACCACCGTCAAGTGTTTCAGAATCTGTCCCATAACATAAAAAATTAGTCAGCAAAGATATAAGCTAAACCAAAATCAAATGAAAGGACACATCTTTCATACCTGGAAGCACAGCATCTGCAAATGACCAACTAGATAAAGGACCAGTAATATTAAGGACTGCAACCCAAACTTCTTCTAAAGAACTGAAAGGAAGAAAAAAATGGATCAACACACTATGTTGTTAGCAAATACATTGGATTTTTTTGAGACCTCTTCTGGGACTATTATTAAGTCATATAATTCAATGAACAAACATAAGAAATGAAATGATATGCTGCACTCATAAAACATGCACAAATGCAAAAATCACATAGTAAACTAGTGGTGGATCCGGAACTTATTGAAGATCACTCATTAATTTAGGAATATACAAATATGCAGAAAATACAAGCACCCATACATGCTTATTAAATTAAGAACGACCTAATTTAAGAAAATGATTAATAAGTCAATGATTTCTTTTCACCATTTATCCCATGAAGCAAGTCAAATTGTTAACTATCATCCTACCAAGTCGAAAGGAAAAAACTAAGTATGCATAAAAAATGTTATAAACATATGTTTGTCCTGCACCAAGGCACCAAGCAAAGAACAAAACAGGAAGGAAGTATAAATGATGAAGCATGTGAAAGTTGAGCATGATTATGCACATCAATATAACTTCACTGGTACAAAGTGCATATTAATCCACTCACCCTAAGGAAAGCTCCAAGTGAACTCTCCTTGATCTGTTGCTAGAATATGAAGGCGGGTTCTGAACAGACAAATGGGGGAAGAGCTCATATTGCTGTAAAATCTCATCATGTTTTGCAGGGAATTTCAGGCTTCCTGAAAACATAAAAGAAACAGGAAATAGTGCCTGCAAAGAGAGATGCCCACAGTTAATAGTTTTGATTCATTATGCTAGATATATTATACCAATATATAAGAAAGAAAAAAAAATCAGTGATGCTAGATGTAATGTAACTTACCATCAGCCTAGCAATTGATTATTATTGGGTCTAAGAGTCACCAAAGCCAACAAATATGCCACTGTATTCCTAAGATAACAGCTTTTTTATCAACTGAGGAAAATGTTTGTTTACAAAAATTGCTGTATCCTTAAATAAAGATACAGCTATTCCATGAAGAACCAAAGGATTTTTGACCCGATGCAAAAACATTCAGCTATGAGTCTATAACAACATCAATTGAAGGGAAATCAGTTTTATTTTTTATCCTCTTTTTTTTTTTTTTTTTTTCAGTGTAGCACGAAATAAAGTCGGGTATTGAGTTCCATAATCCTTTTTCTTTTTCTCTTTCGTGAGGGTTGGGGGGGGGGGGGGGTGCACAATAGACCATCTATAGTAAAGCAACATAACATTGGGTTGACACTTACCATCCAAGTCTCTCGGTGAGATGGAGTTGCAGAGTCAAATGAAAACTCTGAAGTGATGTCCAATTTATTAGCCACTTCAGGTGCATACTTGAAAAGAAATCGTAAAGAATTGGAATCCACGACAGAGAAATCATATGTAGCTTTCACAATCTGGTTTGCATTCTGCCAATTTGAGAGTAAAACAGTTCTTCCACTATTTAAAAATAGAAAGAAGACGACCTTAAGGTTCTAAAACTGACTGCAAAAATCAGCTAATGAATCATAAGAAAACAGACATTCTCATATTATATATCATATTCCTTATACACTAGCTTAACTTTCAAAACTTATAACTGCCCATTAATGTATTACATGCTGTGGCCCACCAATACCTGCAGTATGGAATGTATGCTGGAAAACAACCCTCTTTGGTGCGGCCGTGCTGTAAGGAAAGAACTGGGATGACAATGCCAAAGTGAGCACAGTAAGATGCAACAAGAATTGCAAGACGTAAGACCTGGCTAACCAATGACCACAAATAGGTATTACGGGGCCCACACACCAACCGGCTACAAATCCAATTAATGCTGCCACAATAATGTCAGGAACGAAGTACCCTGCAGTAGCAATTAAAAATTTGTAATTGTGTTCATCATTAAATAACATTTCCGCATTCTGAAGTTTGAAAGTCAATTCAAGGAAGAGACTCCAAATATTCAAAGTAATAAATTCCAAGAAAGACAGTCTAGAGGCAAATCATGTTTTAACACTTATATACAAGTTGAACTGTTTGTTAGGTTCAAGAAAGACAAATATACATATGCAAGAGGAACTTTATATATCCTGTAACATGAGACAACTAATTCAGTTAAATTTTAGCCAAAATCCTGTCGTCATTCTCAGTTATCAGTTTAGCCACAAAATTAGCCGGAAACATAAAAGATACAGACAACATGATCTACTTGATGCAGCATATTCGCAAAATGATAATCTGGAACTGTATTTGACAACATAACCTTCAACTTTAGCAACCAGATCGCGTGCAAAGAGAAATGAATTTCCTGTTAGCACCGCAGTATTGTTCTTCCTAACATCTATCTTTAGTCAATAGCACAATACATAGAAGTTCAGCAAAACTTACCATATGGATGTGGAACAGCACCCATCATACCCATCTTCTCAATTAGAAACTGGAGAACAAATCCTCCAAAATAAACAGAGTATGCAAGACATGGAATTAAAGGTATCAAGTAAAACACTGTTGACCTGGAAAAATGAAAAGAAACAAGGATGAGTAAAAGACATAAGAAGAGGTTATTATTTTCTTCTAATTTTCTTTTAGCTAAATTTAAGAGTATGTTATTCACTCAGAAAAAGGACATGAAGAGAATCTACAATAAATGGGTAAATGGTATTGGTTAGACAGAAGAGTATGCAGAGACTCCATTTCTAGCTCCAACATCAGCTAATTATTATATGTGGTTTGCAAAAGCAATTGATATGTAAGGATATGTAAGGATATTTCAGTCTTTCAGACAATAAATGATTCTTAAAACATATATTAGAATCTCTTGCTGAAGAGGCCAACCACTTAACTCTCTTATATGCAAGAAATACACAAACCCAAAAGAACAATTACCCAAGGGGCAGCCCAAGATACCTATCAAAAGGTGATGCTGGCCATGAATATTTAATTTGTGCAAGGCATTCAAACTTGGTAGCGTTTAAACTACTGGGAATATGAAACCAACCTGAGTGATTGTCGACCATAGTATTTTACCGATAAGCAGAAGAACAACCATGCCGGAAGCATGAAAGCACATACTAAGAAACTCAAGAAACCACCACTCAAACCAGCTACGACATAAGCCTGCTTTTACTAAGTATGTTTAGCAATATCTAGTTAAGAGATCACATTACACAATGATATGAAATACAAGAATATCTGACAAATAGTAACAGTACTACACACCACAGTTACTACAGCATAGAATCCAAATGCTCCCCAGAACCTTGCTTCATCAGATAATTCCTGCAATGTACATGTCGGGTCAAATATTGGAAACTTTAACACAAGCAAGGTATAAAAAATACATCTAACAAGAAATAGCAATAAATTCAGGGGAAACAAAAGGCTAAGGCAAGCCAAAGCATACAAATGCCATTTTTGCAAGATATAAATCTATTTCTTTTTTCTTTTCTAGAAAAAAATGAATATAGATAATAGCATCAAGAGAAAGAAGATGGTGCTAAAAAAGTACACGTTAACTATTTTTTTGATTTCAAAGAAGTTCGGGACACACTTGCCCTAGCTTCTAATTAAAAGGGACATACCACTTTTTGTAGAAAAATAGGTATCTCCTATAGCCATGATAAATTAAGAGCATTGGGCTTGAATGATTATTGCTCCCTCGTTTCATTAGATTTGTCATTCTTTTTCCATTTCTACTTTTCTGAATCTAGATGTCACTGTTAGGAAAGTCAAAGGTAATAGTTGTTAAATTTCTTATATGCCCTTCATTTCAAATTCAAATTTACTTGAGTTGTCACCATTTCAATCAAAAGGTGTCTCAATTTGTGGATAAAATTGGAAAGAAAGATCGCAGTTTGCACTACTTATACTTTGCACCTTTTCCACAATGACAAATTGAATGGGACAGAGAGAGTAACATATTTGCATACAGACTTCTATCTTCTAGCTTTAAAAATGGAACACACAATTGTACCTCTTTTGATGTCTTGAGAACTGAAATATCTTGAGAAAGAGGAAAGCACATCCAAACAATTCTTGGAATCAACATACCAACAAGTGAGCAGGGTATGAACATCATGAAAGCCAAATATGGATGAGCAAACCTGCATTGCAGTTCAGTACCTTAACAAGAATCTAGCAAATGCATAGATGCGCAAGGATTAATTACATCTAAAAAAGTTAAACGTTGTTTTCAGTGTTTGTGAACCCTTAACAGTACACCATTATAGGTCAGTTTTTCCTTTTTTAAGAAAAAAGAAAAAGGTAAATATAAACAATCAAGCCATAGACCAGCTTGTAAATTGGTCATGACTTTCCCCTATTGGTCATTGGCTACAATATGGCGCTGCTTAAACTGTAAAAGATTATTTTTAATACAACCCAGACTCATACCAGCCATGTCCCCTTATATAACATTGTTCACCAAAAAATATATATCTTATACCGTAGCACGTAGGACATGAACCTACCAATTCATTGTCTGGGTAGTGAACAGCAATCTTAGTATTGAAAATATGACAGGAAAAATAACTGCCAGAAGAATTCCAGTTGCATGAAACAGCAATCCTGAAATAGTACCAGATTTGCCAATGTAATATAAATTATTGCACAAGTGCTTGAGATAATTATACAATTAAATTCACATACAGTAGGGAGCCAAAATTTTACGAGGCATCATATAAAACTAGATAGGTACAAGGGCAGTTATGGGAACATTTTACATTAAAGAACAAAATCAGCAGTGACTATTTACCTTTCATAAAATCCAATGATGTTAAAAACCATGACTTTGACCTACAATTCATCAAATGCAAGAAGATGGGCATGGCAACGAAGATGGCAATGGGAATACTATGAAGCAGCAGAGCAACCCTTCTTGAATAGTAAATCTAAAGATTCACAATTGAATTGAAAAAAATAAATAAAATAAGAGCAACATCAGCCATAGCTAAATAAACATAAACACAACTGTAGGAATAGTAACAGGTCAAAAGCACATCTCAAATCATTAACTTTATTCATACCATGAACCATGATAAATAATCAAAGAAAATAGCGCCTTCATCCTTGTATTTGTTTACAGCAGCTTGACCAGATTCTCTTTCATGGGAACTTTGTAGCTTAGAAGAATTTGTAAATGCCTTAAGTAAGCTGAATAAATTGTCTCCACGAGCTTGGATGCTTCCAGGTCTGGCAACAAGCAAATATTAATGAAGTGGTTAGGAGAAAACAAGTCAAAAAAAAAAAAAAAAAAAACAATCAAGTATCTGTACCAAAATGGCAGGTGTAATGCATACAATATTCTCTCCATAGTATCATAGGAGGTATGGTAGAAATAACCACCAAGAAGAAAGATAATATCGAGGCCAGGAATATCACCATAATCTTGAGAAAATATTCGGTAATCAGTATCTCCAGGAATAACAGGAAAAACATCCTGCAAGTTACATTAATAATTCACATTTGAATCATCTCATGTAGAAACAGAACAGAAGTGCAGAAAAAGCATATCAAAATTTGCTGAGAGATGGAGGGAAAGAAGAAAAAGGACCTGAGCTGCACTATGTGCCATAGGGTACATTGCAGATTGAGCATAGACATTAGAAGGCCAGGATCCAGGTCCAGATTGGCAAACTAAATCTGCATAATATAAGCAAAAAAGCGCTATCAACCATGAAATGTTAAATGCAACTTATTCATGGAAGAATATTGAAGAAAGGGTTCATATCTCCTATCAACAAGGATATGAATCCTGTTAAATAAAATATAATAAGGAAAAGGATTGTGGGCTTGATTGATATCTCAAAGCCTACACACATAAGCTTTATTTCTAGTAAATAATAAAATATAGACTTTCACATTTAAACAATGTGGGACTACACAATACAATAATATTATATTCCTAACACTGCCCCTCAAGATGGAGCATATAATGCTCAATCTTGTACAAATAAAACCCAATTATCAATATCAACACTCTCCCTTACTTACAAAAATCTAAGAACAATAGGTCAAACTTAAATTTGTTTGATGAACATACTAGTACCCATTAGTATGTTCCCGTGAACAATACTCGTGTTGGCTGGAAAGAGACACAGTTAGATTTGGCAAAAAAAAAAAAAGCACTACTAGAAAGAGGAATAACGGGATTTTCCAGAAAAATAAAAAGAGCACCGCTAGAAAGGGAGACAAAAGTTCACAAAGGTGCTGTTGAATCGTCAAACCACTTGAGCCTTCAAAACCTAAAATAAAAAAAAGCTTGAAAAGAAAAGAGGTTGAGCCATCTTTTAGACGAAATAGATAACTAGAGATAGAGAAAAGTGGGAGTAACTAGGATTGAAGTGAGGAAATAATTAGGCATGAATGGAAGGCTTAATGATGGCTGGATGCAAAGACCTTTTTTTTTTTTCTTTTTTTTTTCTTCATATAGCAGCTAGAGAAAAGAAAGAGATGATTAGGGTTTTTGAAAATCAGACCAAGATCGGGCTTGAGTTTCTAATCCACTCTGATATCTCAAAGTCTACACTCATAAGCTTTATTTGTAGTAAATAATAAAACATACACTTCCACGTCTAAACAATGTGGGACTACACCATACAATAATATTATATTCCTCCATACATATAATTTTTCCAAAATTGAAAGTCAATAATGGAAAAAAAGGAGATAATTACAATTCACAATTGAAAACTTTGCATAAAATATTTAAGGATTAGGACATATCTTACCAGGACCTCCTGTTCCAGATGCTTCCACATTTATGGAAGCTCCAATAGTATGACGCCATTTATGTGTCTTCATGAATCCATGTGCACCCTTAAACATGACAAGCAAACAACATAAAGCTTTAACATAGAAAAGGCCAATAAGAATTTATCAGAAAAACAAGTAACTATATGATTTTGAGAGCAGAAATGGAGAGGATGTATTTTGCTTCTAATAAGAAAATAGTCAATGGTGCAACATGCATCTCTATTCCTGTGTAGAGAGAGAGGGACAATCTAGCAATCACCTGAGGCCATATGAGACATCTAATACAACTACAAGGGAATGCGGGTGATAAAGCAAAAAAAGGGTCTCCATTGAGAATGTTGAGATATAGGAGACATGATAAAACCCTTGTCCCAATTCCCAAATTTGCATCTCAATTTTAAAACTAGTTGGGAAGAAAGGAATAAATAAATTAGAACTAAGCATTGATTAGCTACTTAAAATAATGACCAGAAAATTCTGCACAGTGCAAAAACGTTCTCAACATTGAAACTTGTCAAGTTTTGTGTTTTCTTTGATAATTAAAAGGAGTATGTCAATACACCAAATCTTTTAGTAGACATAGATCTCATGGAAACACACAAGTTCAGTGATCAGAGGATGAACATTCTACGCATATATGATTTTTATGTGAAGCATGTAGTATATAATCAGATGCATTTAACTAATAGATATCACATCCAAAGACCATAGTAAGTGTGGAAAGCCTATGTAGCAACTACAGATGCAAGGGGACATGTACTCATCCCGTTGATTCGAATTTGAGACTTTCAACTTGAAGGTCCGAAGAACAAACCCCATCTGGTTCAGGGAAAAGAAATTCAAGGGAAAAGGGATGAGCAACCCCCTACTGTGTAGCTCAAATCCTTCTACCAATAAAAGAAAAAAGGATACACTATGTCCAAGAATGATTAAATATCACAAAATAGAACTTTTGGATATATAAAAAAAATAAAATAATAAGTTAATAAACAAACGAAAATTCTGTTTTGAAACTTATATTACTAAAATGTCTTACCAACATAAAAAGTTCCTCGGCACCGTTGAAAAGAAAAATAGCAGGACGAGGGGGGACCCAACCAGAGTCTACAATCAGTCTTGCTACTTCCAGCATTGATGCTGAAAAAAGGAAAATTGAAGAGAGAGAGATTGACATGATTAAGTAAAAAATTTCCACAAGACAGCATCTCAAATTTTGTTGAGATTTTCAATGTACCATCACGCACCAACACATGAACCACAATCACCAGCGCCTGGGGAACCAAGTGGACTATCAAAATGTCCATTCAGTAAAACTGATGGATCTGTGTCTTTTGAATCTGCTGATCCTATCCTGTCACCCATTAAATACTTAATCCACATTGACAAGCCAGATTTAAAAGAAATACAGTAACCCCTCCTTATCTGATAAGATATATGTATTAACAATACTTGGTTATAAAAAAATAAAACAATTATGGTGCCATGAAAGGCTAGAGTCCATTTCCTCGTTGATCCCACTGACTCAAAGTCTTATCTAATCATGGTTATTTGAGGAATTGAAACAACTATTCAATGCACATATCATTGTTGTACTGTTGATTAAATATGGCTTTGGTCTTCAATAGATGACTAAACCCCAGATGTTGAATCCTCAGATCCTAGGCAAGAATCAGCAAGTTACTGAATAACATAGACTTTTAATTTGAAATAATAAAATTCGCATCAATTTCCCTTTTTCTAATTCTTTGTTGCAAAATTAGTAGTCCCTCTAGATCCCCTATTTTGAATTAGTGCTTTGACTATGTTTCACTTTCTTTCCTCTCTATTCTCTCCCCACACCTTTCCGGAGGTAAAAATTTTTCCATGTACATCAACATTCTAGCATCAAAAAAATGGAGTTCTGATTGCTTCTTTTTCTAATCTCTAGTAGGTTCTCCCTTCTAGGAATCCATTACTAGGAAGGGAGGAACAGAATATACACTTCAGTCAAAAAATTCAAACCTTGGGTAGTTTCAAGTCATACTGATGTTCCATATTCATTATTAATATGAAAAAACAGAACTCCAACAAATCATCTAACTGGAATACTAAAAGTACCTCATGATGATATTTGTGTGATTTCTGTACCCCAGAGCTATGCTGTGGCCTAAGAAGTTCATTTGAAACGAGCCATTGACAACAGTCTCCTCAATCTCAATTCTGTAAATAGAGAATTTTGGAGACAATGAGTAAGCTTTCAATTCAAATAAAAAAAAATTCCTACAGACTTATAGTACAAAGTGTTCTGACCTTATATTGGGCCCTCCTCGCTCCTTTATTGATTCCAATTCACCTTTAATATACCTAGCAGCTTCTCTCAACCCAGGACGCCCTTCCTACAGATAAGCACCAATAATCAACTAGAAGAAAGAAAAAAAAGAACCAAAACAGCTTATATCATTCTAACTTCCTTAAAAAATGATGTAAAGTACACGTAAGGCCAAGCTGAATACTTCCACACAAGAAAACATGAGTTAAAATTGTCTCCCTTAAAACCCTAAATTTCAAGACATTTAATGTTTCAATTTCAACAAAAATGGTGATTCAAATATCGCATACAGCCCCAAACTTAACGAGGATGTAGAAAAAGGAAAATCATTGATATGCACAGATACAGAAACTGAATAAGAATAATATTCATAACAGAAGGAATGCAGCAATAGAAATGTGAGCTCACTTGACGACCATCGATCTCCTTGGACAGAACACGAATATGTTCAAAAGCTCTAGCTTCTGAGAAACGATCAAGAGGAGCATCAATCTCAAGCGGCTTAATGAACTTCATGTGGAGGATAGAGTAAGCCAGCATCGACATGAGGCCGTAGATGATTGCCATAAACAACAAGAATTTGAACCCGGAGACATCACTGGAACGAAACCCGAAAGCCATTTCCAATTCCAAGAATTCCTAGATTGAGCTGTCTGCGCATAAAACGGAGAAGGTACTGATGAATATTTATTACTGTGTTTATATGTAATTTTATACATGAACCAGAGAGACGGTGTGAACATGGAAGATGACTAGTAAATCAGAATACGCTGGAGGCTGTCAGTGAAGTCAGGGAGAAGAAAAACAAATGTTGTTGTTGAACGCAACGGCAGCAAATAAGGAAAATTACAAACGGAACAAAAATGCAACACCTGCCACGCTCTGCTTTTGGGCTTTTCAATATGGACTCTTCCTTTCTTTCAAAAACACAAGTCAGGTTGGGGGGGTAAATTGTTACGTGCAAGCAAATTTTTTTACATAATTTAAAATAATTTTTTCTCATTTCATCAATTTGTTACCCATTTTTGAAATGACCCTGAATAATTTACTAGTTTAATCAATAAATACATTCATGTGCACAAAATCTTTGTAAACAAACACCCCTTAATCATTTGACTCTTTAATTATTGAACTCAAACATGTTTTATCAAACCACATAAATATCATTAATAGAATAAATAAGGAGGAAGGTCAAGCAGCTAATCCTCTCTTTGCAATTATTTTGATTTTATAGAAATTGTAATTGGCCGGTAATTATTGTTTTGGGCTTTTTATGTGTACTTCTTTATTGGGCTTGTTTTTGCCTACCTTAATCACGTGTGGCTCCGGAATACCTTAACTCTCCAAGCAAGCATAGGCTAATTCGGTTGACGGACAGTGCTAATGGCCACTGAGAATAATACGAAATAATAACTAGGATGACATGAAGGAAAGAGATGTACGGGAAAGCAATTCTCTCTGTCATTTTCGTCTCCCTGCTTCTCATTTCATACTCAATTTTCATCGGACAAATCGATATTAGATCTTACTTCTTCCCTCTGCTGCAAGGTACATCACCGGTTTGCGCAATTGACCCACCTCTTCGGGTCTACATGTATGATCTCCCCCGCCGGTTCAATGTAGGTATACTTAATCGCCGGAGCTCAGTCCAGACTCCGGTGACAGCTAAGGATTGGCCTCCATGGCCGCAGCATTCTGGGTTGAAGAAACAGCACAGTGTAGAGTACTGGATGATGGGTTCGCTTATTTATGACGGAGACGGTGACCGGGGAGAGGCAATTAGGGTTTCCGATCCGGAATTGGCTGATGCATTTTTTGTGCCCTTTTTCTCTTCCTTGAGTTTCAATACACATGGACATAAGATGACCGATCCAGCTACAGAGATTGATCATCAATTGCAGGTACTTGATTGAGTCTAAATGAGTGGTTCTGTTTCATGGTTTGCTGTTAAGCATTATCGTTTAGCTTATTTCCAATTGTTTGCTTATGTATACTGCCTTCGAATTTGGAATGCTTATGAACATGATAGTGTCCCTTGAGTTGTTGAAGACACTGAACGTTCATAGTTTTTCTAGAGACGATTCTAAAATCCCTGAATCCCCAGCATGGCGGCGATATAAGATTTACAACTTTATGATGGAAATTGTTATCCGGGTCAATTCAGATTTGGAAATTGTTTGTCGTGTCATTCAAACAAAAATGACATTTCCTGCGGGGATATACATCTGCAAAGGTTATGTCAAGATCCATATATTTTAGGATAAGGTAATTTTAACCTGCTGTTTGATTAATTAATACTATTTTTAGTTGTCCTATTTTTGGAAATTTTCTACTTACTACATTTGTTTTTCACATGCAGAGGTCCATGAATGTCTTGTTAGGCATCACTGTCATGGCCTCTGGGGGAAGATTAATACTTGGTTGAATTATGTCTTCCCCCACTTCTCAATACATTTTCTTTTAACAGTTGAATAAGACTTGTTTATGATTTTCAGACTGATTTGCTTGAATTCCTGGGGAAATCCAAGTATTGGCAGAGGTCCGGTAGCAGAGATCATGTAGTTCCTATGACACATCCCAATGCCTTTAGATTCCTCAGGGCACAGGTGAATGATTCTATTCAGATTGTTGTAGATTTTGGTCGCTACCCGAGAACGATGTCTAATTTGAAGAAAGATGTAGTGGCACCATATGTGCATGTGGTGGATTCTTTTCCAGATGATAAACTTCAGGATCCATATGAGTCTCGTTCCACACTTCTTTTCTTTCGAGGGAGGACGTACAGGAAATATGTATGTTTGTTTGAGACATTGTTGAAAGATCAAAAGTATTTCTCTCTAAATCTTCAAGTTGGAAACAAAAATGATTTTGTGTGTCCTGTGATGTTGCAGGAGGGCATTGTTCGTGTTAAACTGGGAAAGATATTAGCTGGTTATGATGATGTTCACTATGAGCAAAGCGTTGCAACAGGAGAAAACATAAAATTGGTATGCAGTGGATTATGTAAATAGTCTGATTAATACTGTTGTTTGCTTTTCTATTAACATATACTGTTCCTAAACTTAAATTATCAACAACAATTTTTGTTATTCTTCATCCTTGTGTCATTAGATGTTTCTTTCGCTCGTAGAAGTCGTTGTGATCTTTGCTAAAACCTTATATTTTCTTGAGTTATTGAGTACTGTTATCCTGGATAAGATGTGCTCTTTTCATTGGTAGGACAATCCATCAGTTTCTTGGTTCTGCAGATATTATTAACTAATAATCCTAATGCTCATTCCTCTCTTCTCTGTTAATATACCAGTCTACAAAGGGGATGCGTTTGTCGAAGTTCTGTCTGCATCCTGCCGGAGACACTCCTTCGTCTTGTCGTCTTTTTGATGCCATAGTGAGTCATTGTGTTCCTGTAATAATTAGTGATCAAATTGAGCTCCCATTTGAGGATGAGATTGACTACACCAAATTCTCGGTGTTCTTTTCTTTTAAAGAGGCACTGGAGCCTGGTTACATGGTCAATCAGCTTCGGAAATTTCCCAAGGAAAAATGGGTTGAAATGTGGGGGCAGCTTAAAAACGTCTCCCATCATTACGAATTCCAGTACCCTCCTCAAAAGGAAGATGCTGTCAATATGCTATGGAGACAAGTTAAGCACAAACTTCCAGGGGTCACACTTTCTGTTCATAGAAGCAGAAGACTAAAAGTTCCAGATTGGTGGCTACGGAGATGATTATTAAGAGTTTGTTCCAGATGTAAATTCATATTCATCAATTAGAGTAAAACCCATGATGGGGAGAGGACTGCCAGCTGGTAATATTTCAGACCTTGACAACATCCCTCATCGTTCATTCTTTATTCTTCAATTAAGTGACACATGCTCCTGATTGGACAGCCTCATGGATTGATATCCCTGTGGCTTTTCTTTATGAAGATCCAATGAAGCTTGAATCAATCCTTGTGCTACAAGCCTACAATTGCTAGTGTTTTTTAGCTTCCAATGGTTGAAAATTGAGTTTCACACTTGAGTAGACATGTATTCTTTCAGAATTAAAAGGCTTTTAGTGCTTACTAATGTAATTGTATATTTAATTCTTTTGAGGTTATTCTGCCCAAGTTCATCAAGTTTGATTGTTAGTTGGAGCAAAGAATTAGTGGAGGAAGGTTATCAGTTTCTTTTTGCAGTCCCCTTCTAACTAGGATGTAATTTCAAACTGGATTATTTGAATCCGGTTTCAATTTCGAACTCAAAAATTCAAATTTAGGTTTGAATGCTATTTGAATCAAATTCGAATTATGTTTAAAATTCAAATTTGAATTCAAATCCGAATAATGAATTACTTGATTCGATATTTGAAAAATAATTTGATACAGTATTTAAATTCAAATTCACATTATTCGAAAAAAAAAAAAATTTTTATTAAAATTTGTAAATAATAATTATTTTTTTATTTTTTATTTACCAGAATACTCTAAAAAAATTTGAAGTTCGAATTCATTTGAATTTGAGGTCAAATTTACAATTTTATTAGAATTTGAATATTCGAAATTATATTTGAATATTCGAATTCAAATTTAAATAGTGCATTATTTAAAATTATTCAAACCTATTCAATTAGAATTATATTCTATTTTGACTAACATTATGATGCTGAAGTCGCTTTTCTTTTTCTTTTCTTTTTCCAATTACATGTGAAGATGATTTAAACAGGGGGACACAATATCAGAGTAATTGTACAAACAATAGGAATTTTCAAATAAATAATAATAATAATAATAATAATATACTAATTACTAAACAATGCATGATCCATCAGGCCATCACCAGTTTTTCATTTTGGTTCTCAGGTTGAGATATTTACACCATACTTCCACCCAAAATAAATACGCATTCTGTTATTGATAAAAAGGTTTACATCCAAAGGAGAAATGACATACAAACTAATTTCACATATCGGACCTTTTTACTTGAACAAGGACCCGATGCCATGAATTATTCAGTATTCCTCTAAGATTCCATATGAACTCCACGTTTTCAGGCTGGACATTTGCAGCTATATCAACCTGCAATGGAAAGAGATATGATCACATGACCATTAGCTGACCACCAAAATCATGAAAACGTACTGTGTGTGAATTTGATTAATAAAATGTACTGTCTAGTAACTCAGGTTAGGACCCAGCTACAGTCTACAGATATCCTAATATTTTCTTCCATACGCTCTGCTTCTTACTTTGGTAGATGGGTGAAGTGAGCACTGGGAAACCATACTCAGATCCTTAGATTTCCAATTTTATCGTTTCTTTCTAAATTTCACTTTTAACCAACGAGGCCAACCAAAGTCTGCAACATTTGCTGTCCCCTTACAGAAATATCCAGAATTACTTCCATCTGATAAGGTTTAGCTTGATTGATGAACTGATATCAACTGTCACAGCACTGCAAATTTAAGACTATGACATAGTAGAATGTTTACTTACTGCTTTGACTACTATCTCAATATTCTCTGAGACATCAGCCTCGGCTGTAAAAAGCACCCATGCCCATTTGTCACTGCTTGGGTCATCAGCAACATATGGTTTTCCTGTCTTCTGGTATCTGGATGCTTCTGTCCATGTCTTGCCACCATTAAAAGATACATCCACTCTTTCAATTCCTCGCCCACCACCAGTTACTGCATATCCATGAACACTTATCTGCATAGAAGTTGGGTATGAGGAGAAGGAGAAGAAATCTTGAAGGTTAATGCCACTTGTTCCACTAACAGGAAGTAGATCCATATCAAACTTAGGGGGCAAGGTGCAGTATATTTGTTGCACAACTTTGTATATAGTTTCTCATTTATGCTTTCCTAGATTGCACCTCTCCCTTGGCATAGTGAGACATTATTTGTATAACAAATTGCATACCTTTCCAGAGTCTACTGTATTGATATCCTCCAAAGAGCAGATCACAGACTGCATATTCCGTCAGAAAGAATATTTGTCAGCCCATTATAAAGTTATTACTTTCTTAATGCTGATCATCTGTTAATCATACATATCCAGGTAATAACCACTATGCATTGTTGATCAACAGACCTGAACAGGGAAATCCATTTGTGGTCTTCGAGTAGACCAATTGATATTTTCCCAATTAACAGTGGGAGGGAAAACTTTGTAGTCCTTTTGCATAAAGAAACCCTATCAATTGTGAAATCGGACTATCAGTATACACAGTTATATGATCTGAGATAAATTTAAGCCTAAATTTAAATCCTAGGAATTTAAAAGTGCTAACCTGGCATTCTTCAGCAATTATATTGATGGAATCCAGCCATTTAACAGAACGTGCACCGATAACACCTGGCACAATTACTCGTAGAGGATACCCATGATCCCTATTAAGAGGCTATGCCATTATAAAATATGTCAGTACGTGGAAGTTTCTATATATATGAAGTCAGTAGAACTCATGTACACTTCTTCCTTGAAAATAAAGAAGAGAAAGGGAGTTCAAAACTAGATACACTTCCTTCCTTCAGGGGGAAAGGAAAGGAAAAGAAAAAATGGAATGCTTCATTTATAGCTTGAGAAATGTATGCATGATTCATAGGTTTCTCAGAAATTGTTTCAAGGACATAATAATGATCCACAGCATAGTAAGCCGAAATACTGCTCTGTGAATCTCGAATGATAAATCCATGAAATAAGTTTCGTAATGTGTTCATTTCTTGTCTCTGCTAAGGGCTTTTGAGCCTGTACGACATCATAGTAGTGTAAACCTTCACATATATGGGATAAACCATGTGCATAAGATCAAAATTCAAAACAATATATCAAGAAAAACAGAAAGAAAAGGGAATAAAAAATGTAATCGGGTGATAGCTCTGTGTAATGAGAAATTTAAACCAAGCAAAAGAAGCCAGAACACGATCAGTGGATATAATTAAAATTGCAGGACTTCTATACAGTAAATTCTACTTACCTCACCATTCATCTCATATACAAGTATAACCTCAGCATTGCAGGTTGTTGCCTGAATAAGTGGAATTGAAGCCTTATATGGTCCCCCATTTTCATCCTAAAATGTTTATATCTTCAACGATGATAAAACTACAACATTCAATGAATAAACAGAACAACTCTAGCTTAAATTTGGAAGTTCACCTTGCATGCGTCAACACTTACAAACTCAACATGCCTTCCTCCTAAAGTGGTTGTTGATGTCAACTTCGATATTCCCACAAGTTCAAGAACATCTGACAGTCTAGCCCCACCCCAAATTCCTAATAAAATAGAATGATAAAGTTACTATTAGAAGTTCTCGGAACATATAAGAGATATTACAAAAATGGGAAAAGAAATCAGTGTTCCAAATGTGCTGGTGGTAGGTGAAACCGTGCCATTTGAAGTCCTATATTGATCTATGATCACGAATTTCTGTTGTACATTAAATGGCCGAAAATGACAAAACACACTTAAACATACCAAGCATTAAATTTCCAAGGTACCCAAGCAACATACATTTATCAAACTTATAGTATTGAAAGCGAGAAAGATACAAACAAACCATTTCCAACCGCAGAAACATCCCAACCAACGCCTCTAACTGTTTTCACTTTGCTCATTTGATTTCTTCTATTACCTGCACACTATTTAAAACCAAACAAAACAAAATCGACAAGCAAGTTGGAATTGTTTGACTATTCGACATAAGCAGCTTCTTCTGCTAATATAAAGTTACCCATCTATGATCTAACAACAAAACACCCAGTACTTACTTGCAGAGTAGCTGCTATAACATGTTTAGGTAGCTCCCTGTTTTTCATGGACAAGAATAAAACTCATTCTTATGAAATATTAAGATTGAAGACAATAACTTTTCAGCATATTACTAAAACCACCGATACTTCATACGTACTTGATATCATCCAGTGATAGATCCAAAGGTTTTTCCACCAAACCACGGATGGATACTCGGTACCTGCTCAGCCAAAATGATTGATTCTAGGCTGTCAATAAAATCACATTGTATACTCACACAGCAACTGTTTGGAAAAATGCGTCAACAGTTCGTTACCTCTGAATGTCATCAACCACCGGAATTGGCCCGTGGTTTCGCTTGTAGAACAAATCCACAGGGGTCACATATGAAGAAATCAAAGCCGAGCGTGAAGGCTCTGCATTGAACGGTTCCTGTATCAATCACATACAAGGTTTACAAACCAATATCACACGCAAAGATTGCAAAAATCTTCATCATCAAGTCTGCCACACATTAAAACAATCAATTTTCTCTTTTCTATGTAAATGTTGAACATGAAGATTGTTGAGAAAACCTTGGAATTAACAATGAGGCTTGGGTGACGAGGTGGTTCCTGAAAATAATCAGAGGGACCTCTAATGCCTGGCATAGTTTTTAAGCGCTCACAAAATTTGCAGAAAGTTAAATTGCTTTAATTTGCGTTGAATGCAAGAAGGGAATGTCAGATGAAGAAACCGAGGAAGGTATGGTGGCTTTATAATTTGCAGTGTCGCGGTAGAGGCATCGATTGACCATGTCCATATTCTTTCTCTCTTGCCACATGGATTGGCACTGAAATAGTGGAATTCCCATCTAATTTTTCCTTTCTATTTGTTGGGTGATTTTTTTTCACCAGTAATCCCACGTACCCTTCGGGTCTTAGTGTCACGTCCCACTGACTCGTTGTTTACATGGTGCCACTAGTACAACGAGTGAGAGTTTTATGTGGCGCATTCATATAAGTTCGTGGAGCATTCTAGAAGAATCTAGAAGATTGTTGAAGGTTTCAAAATATTTTAGAAGAGTTTGGAAGTTCTAGAACCTAGAGGGTTCAGAAGATTCCGGAAGGTTCTATGAAGAATTTTGAAAGTTCTGAAAAATTTCAGAAGATTCAGGAAAGTTTTGGAAGGGTCCAGAAGAATGTAGGAGACTCTAAAACACTCTAAAAAGTTTTACAAGATTATAGAAGATCCTATAAGGTGCAAGAATGTGTAAGAATGCTCTAAAACAATATACATAGTTATATGAGGCCTAGATATTTCTAGGAAATATGTAAATATCTAGATATTTTTATAAGAGAGTTCTAGATAGCTAATGTGAGCCGTTAGATGAAATCAATATTTACCGTTAGTTAAAGAGGTGGAGTAGTATAAATAAGAATAAGGAGTCATTTGTGAGCATCCAAGCAATCAAGCAATCTAAGAGATCCAAGCATTGTAAGCAATAAAGCATTGTAAAAGTCTTCAAGTATTCAATAAAGAGTTCCTTAAAAATTCTTTTGTTTGCTTTCCTTCTCAATTGTCTTTCTCTTAAGTTTGAGTGAAGGTTAGGCTGACTTAGTATTCTAGCACCAGACTTGAGTGTTTAAGTGCCGCACAGGAGCGTTGGATTTTTCCAAGACCGTGACAGTTGGTATCAGAGCCAAAGGTTACGAAGGGGATGTAACTACAATGGCATCTGAGGTTACCAATGTGATGGAGCATGTTGGTAGGCAAAAGGAGAAGGATTCTAATGGTGGAAAAGGAAGGAAAGGCAAGTCTAACTCTAGGGACGTCCTGACTTCCTTTGAGTCTGAGCTTGCTAAAGTGGAGCTTGCAGTTGATGGAAGGGACAAATTTGAAGAGATCGACCAACCATCGAAAACCTTGTAAGTGCCAATGAGGAAGTGCAAGGTGCTCTCAATTTTGTGTCTAACTCTTGGAGAAGTGCCTAAAGGAAGAAATCAAAGAGGTTAAGGCAGATTGGTATCTTTGCAAGCTCGCTGTGACACAAGAGGTTGTCACCATACAAGTCATTCTTAAGGTGGATGTTCCGAGACCTAAGAGTTATAATGGGTTAAGAAATGTAAGGAAGTTAAAGAATTTTCTGTGGAGCATGGAACAATACTTTGAGACTAGTGACATTAGGGAGGATGCCACCAAGATTCGAATTGCTCCCCTCTACCTTGTTGACACCACGATGCTATGGTGGAGAAGGAGGCATAGTGACATTGGGAAGGGCACTTGTGTCATCAACACTTGAGAGGATTTTAAGGCAGAGATCAAGAAACAATTCTATCCCAAGAATGTCGAGTAAGAAGCCCGTGAAAGGTTGCAACATCTCATACACAAGGGGAGTGTACGAGACTATGTGAAGGAGTTCACCGAGATACTTTTAGAGATTCTTGATCTACCTGACAAGGAAGCTTTGTTTGCCTTTATGGATGGTCTTCAACCATGGGCCAGGTTGGAGTTACAAAGGCATGGTGTACAAGACTTAGCTTCTGCCATAGCTGCTGCTAATTCATTGATCAAGTTTAGAAATCCCAAGTCAACCAAGCCAATGAAGAAAGAGAAGGAGCATAATGACAATGGTGAGGGAGACAATAGTGGTCACTATAAAGGAGAATGTTCTAAATCACCCACTCACTCCAAAGGTAAGTTTACCTAATGGAGTAAAAATGGGGATGATAAACCAAAGATAGCTTGCTTTCTTTGTGAAGGACCTCATCGAGCCATGAAGTGTCCACAAAGGGCAAAACTTTCAGTATTATTGAAAGAAGATGAAGAGCCACAAGTACCACCCCAAGAAATAAAGGTAGATTCATTGTGACTCTTAAATGCAATCAAGGAAAAAGTAGAGGTGCCGAAAACCGAGAATGGACTCATGTTCATCATGGCAGAGGTAAGTGGTACTCTGACTAAAGCTCTTTTGGATGCCGATGCTTTCCATAATTTCCTTGAAATGAACGAAGCTAGGAAACTTAGGGTGAAGTTCAAAGAGGAACAAGGGTGGATCAAGGCCGTAGACTTTGAGGCTAGACCTATTTAATGGGTAGCAAGTGTGAAGCTATGCCTTGGTGAATGGAATGGGATGGTAAACATGTTCGTTGTGCCAATGGACGACTATCCAATAATGTTTGGCATGGAGTTCGTTGATGGTGTCAACGCACTCATTATGTCGCATGCAAACTCTATATGTATTATGGGGGAGGGAAATGCATGCATGGTGCCGATGGCTAGAGAAGTTGCGATCAAGAAAAAAATCTTGTCCGGCATGAAACTCTTGACAGACATCTAAGGTAAGAATGCCAAGTTTCAAGAGGAGCTTACGACGAGGGCATCGCCTGGTTAGGTGGGGAAGAATGTCATGCCCTGCTGACACATTGCCTACATAGCGCCACCTGGGCAACGAGTAGGAGTTTTGTGTAGCACACTCATACAAGTTCGTGGAGCATTTTAGAAGAATCTAGGAGATTGTGGAAGGTTCCAAAATATTTTAGAAGAGTCTGGATGGTTCTAGAAGATTCCAGAAGGTTCTGGAAGATTCTAGAAGGTTTCAAAAGATTCAAGAAGGTTTTGGAAGGCTCTAGAAGGTTCTAGAACATTCAAAAAAGTTCTAGAAGGGTCCAGAAGAATGTGAGAGACTCTAGAACACTCTAGAAAGTTCTACAAGGTTGTAGAAGATCCTGGAAGGTCAAGAATCTGTGTAATGCTCTAGAATAATGTATATAATTCTATGAGGCCTAGATATTTCTAGGAAATATGTAAATATTTAGATATTTTGTAAGAGAATTCTAGATGGCTAATGCCAGCCATTAGATGAAATCGATCTCCACTATTGGTTGAGGAGGTAGAGTAGTATAAATAGGAATATGGAGTCATTTGTAAGCATCCAAGCAATCAAGCAATCCAAGAGATCCAAGCATTGTAAACAATAAAGCATTGTAAGTGTCTTTGAGTATTCAATAAAGAGTTCACTTCTTAAAGATTCTCTTGTTTTGTCATTCTCTTGAGTTTGAGTGAAAGTTAGGCTGACTTAGCATTCTAGCACAGGGCTTGAGTGTCTAAGTGTCGCATGGGAGCGTTGAATTTTTCTAAGACCGTGACATTTAGGTGTGAGGTGTGAGGCTAATCTTATTTTGAATTTGTGACTATCCCTTCTTGTTCAGGTAAATACAAATTTTAGTGGGTAATATAGTGTATTGTTTTATCCTTTTAAAAATATGCATATCTATATTATATTTCTAGATATATATACCCATATATTTATATATTTACTCTACTAAGAGTTAAAATATCTTTATAGTATCATCTGACTTTTCAATATAATTTTTAATCCAAATAAAATACTTAAATTATTACTTTTTTTTTAGTTATTGAGTGGTTGATTTTATTTAAAATAGTTAGAGCTAAATGTCTATAATCATTTAAATATAATAAAGAATTGTATATGTTGTTTAATTTTTTTACATATCTTACTTTTATTCTTTTTGGTACATAAATAAGTAAAATTTGTAAAAAAACAAATTTATCATCAACTACATGCAGGTTGTCAAGAAAATTCGAATTCTCAACCATTCAAACAAATATTTCTTAAAATTATTTTTCTAAAATTTGATTTTTTATAATTTTACTTTTATATTTTCCAGTAATGTGGCCATCAAATTATGATTGGCTAACTCTAGACTTTTATTTGAATCTTTAATTTTACTTTTATCTTTAATATTGTTTCTTGTTTGATTGTATAAACTGTATTAAGATTGTAGTATAATGAAACTAGACGGGTTTAAGTGATGCATAAGCAAATGATCCTCTTCATCTCCAAGCTCCACTTGATCTTTTGTCTTTTCTTACTGTACTAAATTCCATGTACTGTGATTAGATCCTGGTTCATCCCAATCATTCCTTTCTTTCTAACCATACAAAGTAGTGATGACAAAGTGTAGTGCGCATATTTTATTGTCTTCACGTCCCAAACAACCCCAATCAAAGAAAAGGAGAAATTAAACATAATGAACATCATGCTAGTCTCAATCGTTGTGTTATATCAGCAAAACAAAAAAAACCGGAATTGTTATATCAAATCTCAAGGTTTTTTGAACATATAAAAATCACATAGTTTTTAAGGTGATAATTGTATTTTTTTTTTTTTTAATTTATTAAAGTAGAATCATTTAGTATCTCATCTGATTTGTGAAATTTTCAATTTCAAAGTTATCGTGACATAAAGATGAACCGTTGATTATCACTAGAAATCATCTTAGGTGTTGAAATTTTTTAACTGGCTGAAAGCATATTTATAAAAATTAGGTTTTAAACCCAACAAACTTTGTTTTGAATGGAAATTTACGAGCGAGTGGTTTCTTGCGTAGGCAGAGGCAATTGTTGAAGAATATTGTGAGGAAGAAACATATGGGATTAATTCTATTAGGAAACATGAAGATTTGGATGAGAAAGAGATGGTCATCCGATAGCAAGGTTGAAGGAGGAACAGAAGGCGTGTTGGACGCGGTGCAATCACGTTGTTGGGCTCCATCCTATGTGCTACTCTGCAACTCCAAGATTCATCTAGTCGGCTGATGTACACCCCGGTGCTAAGCCATCCCAGATCTATAATTTAAGTTTCTAATTTCGTTTTCATACTATTGGGCTTTGGATCTTAATTTTATAGATTATTTGGTGTTTTTGATAATTAGATCTGAACTTTTCTTGTTGACTGCTGCTAAGCTTTTGATGTAAATTGAGATAAGAAAAAACTGTCTTTAACTTTTAACAGAATACAGAACCTTGATTGTTTTGTTTTTAATTCCTCTACCTCTACCAAAAAACCTGTTTTGTTTTTTAATTGTTTCCACCACCTGGACGACGTCGTTTTGGTCTTAAGTTTGAAGGCTTCAATTTCCTTTCCACGCGACTCTCCTTCTGAATTGATCAAAATACAGAAGCTCAGCTGCTTTCACTTCCGTGAGGTTATGGTGTTGGGGTATTATTGATTGACGTTTCGGTTTTTGAATTTTCAGAAGGTCGTCAATGCAGGAACAAGTACAGTACTATAAATTGAACTCAAAGAAGATAAACCCAGATTTTTTTCCTTAGCTGGTAAACAATCCCATACCGACTATTGTTTTTGCTTGTAGAACTTGAATTTCTTAGCATTCTAATGTTGTGGGTGTTGAAAAAGCAAAAATCTACTGGATGGAACCAAAAAAAATTGATGAAATTTAGGTCAAATATATTGGGAAAAGTCCAAGTTTTGAACTACAACAAGCCCAAAAACAATTAAAAACTAAACAGTTTATTTTTAATTGAAACGACACCGTTTCTACAAGTTGTTAATGCACGAATCAAATTAGAGTCCTTAAGTGTTTCAGACTCGCAAGATAACCAACTACACCAAGATACCACTCTATTAAAGAGTATAAAATTTAATTAAATGAGATTTAGTTGAAATAAATTATCCCTTTTTTTTTTTCTAAGCATAATACACCAAGTCACCCAAAAAAAACATCTTATCAGTTTATGATTCATCATAATAAATTGGTATTTGCTTGATAATATTATCTCCAAAACTCGAAAGGTTATCTATAGCAACAACCAAAAATTTAAAAAATAAATTATGTTAAATTATATGAACATCGAACATTTAAAAGTTCAAAAAACTAGAGAAAGATGTAAATCATTGTATATGCATAATTAAAAATGTAAACAACTTTGAAGAAATAGAGTTTATTAGAAATTTAGGGCAAACATGCCTTTGACTGGATTGAGAGATAATTGGTTGAGACACACAAAAAATGGTCCGAACATACATTATTGCTAAACCCAAAAAAAAAAAAAAAACTCTATTATTAATTACAATTGTTTGAAGCTTAAAAAATATAGGTTAAATTAGGAAAACTATTAAAAAAATTTAATATTATCTATATTAACTAAACCTTTTTTTCCAAAAAAAATAAAATTCATTTGTAGTTTTGTTTTTTGCCACTAATTTATTTAGTTACTTTTTCTTCTTTCTTGATAGCTCATACAAGAATAACTGGGCTGAAGCTTCAATTACAAAAGACAAAGAATTGTGGCTTTATGGTAGAAAGTGAGGATAACTTAAGGGTCTAATTGAAAATATTTAATAAAATTGTGGGTAAAAAATAAATATTAAAACTTATGCAGGTACCTATTATTGAAGGTAATGTGAATATGTGGCTAATTTGTATGATGACATGTGTCTAATTTAGTTGGGCATAAAGTACCCCATTTTTACAATGAGGTACAATATAGTTCACCTTGGTCAAAGATTTTGATAATAATTCATCTATTGAAACTTTTAAAACCATCAGAAATCAAGATTGACAAAAATGTTTTATATTATGAACGTCAATTAGAAATTTACATTTGAAATAGAGACATTTGAGAGAAAACTTTCCAAAACAATTAGGACACCCATGATCATAAAGCTCCTTATAAATCATTTCCATTTTGATAGCCAGGTGGCGTCGAACATCGGACCAAAGAAACATAGCAAGCGACATAGGAGCGAAATGGGTAAGAGCCCCCCGCGTCTGTATGATAGAGTCAACCACCCAGGGGCTGATAGTGATGATATAAAGAGCCTAGCTCGTTCAGCTGCTGCGGTAACAACAAAAAAAAACCTTTTGTTTCTTATATTCCTTCCTTTTTTTTTTTTTTTTTTTTTATCAAAATGAGTTTGGAATGTTTTAATTCACTTCGTTTTAAGTTTTCTTTGGTAATTCTTTCTTCAATAAAAACAAAAAAGATTTTATTCTAAAATTCATTTATGATATTTTCAAAGACGAAAATTATTAATTGCATATATTGATGTTATTTATATTGTAAGAATCAATCTAGGTACCTAAATACTTCTCTTATATAGTTATTGATTACATATATTGATGTTATTTATATTTAACATTAATTCAATATATACTTTCCATTATTAAGTATTCTTCTACATTTAATTAATTAATGAATTATTATTTTAACTAAGTATTCTTAGGTATCTGAAAAAATTAAAGAAAGTAGTCTTAGCATATCGACTACAACTAATAATCAATTAGTTAGTTAGGTGAGGTGGGGGAATGGAACTAGAGGTCTAGAACCACTAGATGCATGAGCTAGCTAGAGTCATGTGATTTAATTTGGTGAATGGTCATGCGTATTTTGTGAAAGGCTTCCTGAAAATTGGACTTAATTATCTCAATTTACTTTATAAATATATATATAGGTGATGTGTTTTCCTTCTTTGTTCTGCACCTAAATATAAAACAAGTGTAACTGTAAAGACTGAAGATCAGACTAGGCTTGTTCAAACTTCAACCATGGATTCAGGATCAACAGAGAAGATCATTCTCAAAAGCCCAGCCCTTCTGCAGGTAATTAATTAATTTATTAATGACTCTTCCAGATCAATTTGAAGAACCATGCCGTTTCCTTTTTGTTTTTGTTTTTACATTGTAGTACATCTTTGAAACGAGTGCCTATCCAAAGGAGCATGAACAATTGAAGCAAATTAGAGATTGCCACCATGAAGAAGTACAAGAAGATGTGAGTAATGTTAAAATTGCTTCGTAAGAGTACTATATCAACTTTTTATTGATTAATCCGTAAGGATCACGATTGGAAATTATTTGATGATTATACATGATTACGTAAATATAAATGTTGCAGGAGTATCATGAATGTACCTGTGGATGAAGCGCAATTAATATCTCTTCTTCTCAAGCTCATGAACGCTGAGAATACATTGGAAGTTGGAGTCTTCACTGGTTATTCTCTTCTTGCCACAGCTCTTGCGCTACCTCCCGAGGGAAAGGTATTGTAATAGATTATAACACATTCTTGGGTCTCATTTAACCCTTTTAAGCTTTTAGTTATAATGATATTTTGACATGGTAAAAGAGTTTTTATGACCAAGCAAGGATGGTAAGAGCCTGTGCATTCTCCACGCTGACAAGTCCAATGGGCTGTATGCATGCGAGGACGTATAAAAGATCATAATCTATTCTTGGAACCTCACCTAATAATTTAAATTTTCAAGTGGGACAATTCTTTGACTACTATTAACTTAATCAATTAATTTTCTTACATTTACAACAATCCAATTTAAATATTTTATTCAAAAATTCATCTATCATTTCTATAGATTGATAAGATATATAGATTCGTTACGCATTGTTATTATTAATTTTTTTTTACAAAGATAAAAAATAATCAAATTTAAGTTTTTATTCAAAATTTCATCTATCACTTCTAACCAAGCTAAGTCCAGATTTTTTTAATTTTCTTTTTGCAGGTAATTGCTATTGATGTGGACAAAGAAGCATACCATACTGGGTTGCCCTTTATTCAAAAGGCCGGAGTGGAAAATAAAATTAAGTTTATACAATCCGATGCAACCTCAGCTCTAGATAACCTCATTAATGTAAGTTTCGCTCTCTCTATATATATGTCATTGATGAATACAATCCAAAATTAGTATCCTCAACTAAACTTAAGATTTTTTCAATTAAATTTCAATTTCATATTTAATCAAAATGAACTAATTGATGTCCTCCTTGATCTTAATTATTATTTAATTTTTAAGCATCGACAGAACTGATTAACTAAGTGCATGCATGGTACTAATTGATTAAGTAAAAGACACAATATCAGAGTGTAATCTCTTCCATACTCAAGTCGTGGATTCGATCCCCAATTCCCCATAGTGTTATATGTTTGAATTAGAAAGATAATAATAATTGGTAATATTGCAGGATAATAAGGAAGGAAGTTTTGACTTTGCGTTTGTGGACGCAGACAAAGGAAAATACATAAAATATCACGAGCAGCTTTTGAAATTAGTTAAGGTTGGTGGAATAATCGGTTATGATAACACATTGTGGTTTGGCACGGTGGCAATGTCGGAGGAGGAGCTCACTGAAAAAGAGGAGTATGTAAAAGAAGGGAGAAAACCGTTGTTGGAGTTGAACAGCTTTCTTGCAAATGATCCTCGTATTGAATCAATTATCGTTTCCATTGGTGACGGTCTCACCCTATGCCGACGCCTCTAAATTATTATATATAGCGGTAAAATAATTTATTATTGCTTCCAATCAATAGTAATATTGTGTTCATTTTCTGAATTTGGCCTTCCTTAAGACACATGAATTGAATATGCGTAGGAACCAAACTATTTGTTATCCATCTTGTTTTAAGTTTGTCATTTCTATATTGATTTTTTTTTCCTAACATTCTCACTTAGTTTTGTGTTAATCCAAAAATTAATTTAAATCCGATATAATTCAATTTGAATAAAATATGTTATCGTTTATAAGTATAAATTGTTTTGAACAAATAAAATTAAATATTTATTATATGTAGCAGTAAAGTAATTTATTATTGCTTCGAATCAATATTAATAATGGGTTCATTTTCTGATTTGGACTTCCTTAATTAAGACACATGAGTTGAATTGGCGTATTTGAATAATGCCTAGGAACCAAACTATATGTTATCCATCTTTTTGTAAACGTTCTTTGTTTGACATTTCTATATTGTATTTTTTTTTTCGTAACATTCTCACTTAGTTTTGTGTTTATCCAAAATTAATTTGAATTTGATATAATTCAATTTGAATTAAATTTTTCTCGTTTATAAATATAAATTTTTTTTAAAACAAATAAATTAGATATCTAATTTGACTCGATGGATCAAATTAATATTTATAATTATTAGCACCAAAAAAAAAAAAAAAAAATCACTTTATTTCTGTAAATAGAAAATTTGTTTCTATGTTAACCATAGATGACATTCAAGTAACAACTTCACCCAAATTGTTTGAGAAATAATTATATAAAGAGATATATATTGAACCTGTTCAAAATTATTCTCTTTTTCTTTTTTATGTTTGTTTCTCAATTCAGCTTTAATGGTCACAAATCACATTCTAACTAAGTTGTCATCACACTAAAATTATCAATAATATTATCTCTCTAACTCAAGTGATTTTACTAAATCTTAAATTTTAAACTAATTAAGATCGACGATATAAATAATTTTTCATTATATCCATCCTAAACACAGAGCAATCATGCATATCCTTCTTAAGAATTGCTCCCTTTATACTTATCAGTTTCCTTTTAACCCTTCTAATCTCGTCCATCAGCACCAAGTCATATCTCTTAATTACGATATCCACCAACCTGTATTAGATATTCCAAACCACCACAAATGATTATCTCATTTTCTCTTGAATAGGTGCAACATTCATCTTTGTATCTTCTTATTTCGTATTTTATCTTATTTCATATATATAACATGTCATCTATCTCAACATTTTCATCTCAACCTCTCCTATCTTATACTAATGTTGTTTATTAACTGTCCAACATTCAAAACTATTTAACATAACTAGTCTTATGTCCGTCCTATTAAATTTTCTTTTCATTCTATTCAATATTTTGAGATCACATAACATTATAGAGACATTTTACCACTTTATCTATCTAGCCTTAATTTTATAACTTATATCATGCTCAATTGCTTTACTTTTTTTAAAGAATAAATCTAGTTATAACTTATATCATGCTCAATTGCTTTACTTTTTTTAAAGAATAAATCTAGGTACTAAACACATCTTTTATCATGATATTATGGTCAAAAAAAATTATTTTTTATTTGAGTCTAAAGTTATATTTTATATACTCGATTTTTCGTTTAACTTAAATTAAAACAATATTAAATTCTAACATGTTACTTCATACTTTTAACTTAAAATAATAATGACGTTCTCTCTATTATTAAAATTTCCAGACCGTAGATATGGTGTAAAATTCCACCGGCAGGCTTTACATTATTTTTCCAATCTATTTAGCTAGCAGTTGCTAGACGAGACACGGAGGTGTAACGACAATATGCCATGTGGAGGCTCTACACTATTTGACTTTATGTCCCCCCAAGGAGGGACACAGCCTGAGTTTTGGTTTAAAAGGTGTAAACTATCAAAGTTACACTGTAAAAGTAAAATTCAATTTCTGACCTTTGGATCATCTCAAAACAGGTAGAGCTTGATTGAGGAAAAAAAAAAAATGTAAAATAATTTATTTATTAAACAACTTGATTGAATTGAGGATAAGGGGAAAAAACTTTTTTTTTTCTAATTACTTTAAATTTTTTTTCCCTCATAAAAACAGAAGATTTAACTGAAAACTTGAAGTATGGAATAACTTGTTATAACTATTTAGTAAAAAATAAATAAAAATTAGTGAGGAAACTTAATAGAATATCAAAGTTATTTATTTAATAAAAACAAAAAATTTCAACTTTGTCCTTAAATTATTTCATTTATTTTTGTCATATTGCATTTTTTATTTTCACGAGAAGGTGTGAGTCTAATCTAGTTTTTAATTTAGTCATTCGAAATTCATAATTTTTTCTCTTTCAAATTTTTTTTAATGTGAGTCTAATCTCTTTTAAAATTTATGATTGTATTTCTCACAAGTATGTTATTGTGAAATCAAACTTTTAAAATTACAGAGACTCTTCAACTGTCATATTCAAACTTGTTTTATTATTTAAACCATATCTTATAAGTATTTTTACCATATTAAAATATTTTATACTTCAACTTGCGATAATTGCCAATTCTCCTATCTTTGGCCATTGTAACTTCCAAATCAGAAATTAATTGTATTATGCAACTAAAACAGAAAATCCAAAATTCAGAGGGATTGGATTGTCATTGTGGAAATTCAATGGACTTGATTGTCAAACAATGCCAAGAATGGGGTCCTTTCCGTGGTTTACTTTTATCACTCCGCACAAGGAGACAAAACCCCGGGACTGAAACGACACAGTATAAGCTAACACTCCCTCTCCTCCCTTTGTATATTGTAGTGTCTGTTTCGGACTGTAACCGGCAAGAAGAAACCAAATACGCTCTGTGGATCCCGGAGATTGATTGAAGATTAATTGCTGCAATGAGCGTAGTAAGGACTCAGCGAAGCTGCGTTGCGTTTCGTACTCACTCTCCTTCATCCATCTCTCGCTGTACTCACGGTTCTGCTTCTTCAGGTACTCTCTCTCTCTCTCTCTCTCTTTGTGAGTAACTTGTTGTGGATTTTGTTTTCCAATGAGAAAATTAGAGCGATTTGGATCCACTTTTGCAAATTTCAAATCAGTTTGATTTTCTTCATTTTGATTCTGCTAAATTATTACATAGTTGAGGCATTTGTTACAGACAATTTTGGAATTGGTGGTCCTTTAGTTTTGCAGTCTCCCATGGAAATGGAAAAATAAAATCAAAACTTATATTTTAGTAAATTGCAGTGCCGGAGTAGCTTCGATGGGATTGGGACTTCTCTACGGGGAGAAATCAATTCGTTTTTTTTTTTTTTTTTGGGGTCAATGGGTGGGCCCTATTTGCACAGACGGTTGCTTGATTTGGATATCAGAGCGTATAGTATAGTCAGTCAGTCAAACTGTAGGACTAGGAATTATAATTGTAGCGCATTGCAGGTACTGAACAGGACCCAAGCTGAGAACCACTGTTCAATGACTCTATCTATACATGAAGAAATCACATTCCTAGTAGGTCCGGTTCCCGTTATGTAGTACATGGCCCCTCCGTCCTCTTTCTGATAAAAATGTCTTTTAACAAACAGAATATGTGGTATGGCCATAACTTCTCACGCCCATGTCAAGAGCGTGTTGCATATGCTCCGACCACATGGGATCTAATGCGCACATGGACACCATACTTTGTCTTGGGCGTGGTCCAAGTTTCCCACCTCAACACTGCCTCAGCCTCTCTAGCATTATGTTTGTCGGGAAAAGACGACAACACTCATTTGCAATTTTCTATTCCTATTCCTATTCCTTCATAAAAATATGTTTTATGTATTTATCAGAGATAATGCATTATTTTTTAAGATAAATAATAAAAACTAAAATAAATTCAGCTTTGCCAAGGTTTATGTATGTATCCAATTTGGGTCGCATAGTGCAGTTGTTTTGGAAGGCTGATGATTATGAAATGTTACTATATATAACTTTTTTTTAGCTTTTGGAAGAAAAGTTACACTGGTTTGTAATATGCAGATGATACAGCAAGTGGGACGCCTACATGGATTGGTAAGGGTCTTACTTGTGTTTGCTTCAAGCATAAGGGAAATTATGAACGCATCTTCGTCAATTTGACTCCTTCACAGGCAAGTAAACCGCAGATGGTGAATGCGTAAACAAGAAGGAAACTAATTGCAAATTGGAATTAAATATATTGTTACATCCTTTCGGTAATCGACTACTTATTTGGTTGAGATAGAATGTATTTTCTTACTCTGAATTATCACAATTACATTGACCCATGATTATGTCGGGAAACATAGGTATTATTGTTGGTTTCGTACTTCATGAATTACTATGATGAACTGTCTCTTTTTATGTGCTTTATTTTCAGTGCTCATATAATCATTAGTAATAAATAAATGTCTCTTTTAATTATTTATTTGAGTTTAAAAAAGAAAAAGAAAGAAAAGATAGGATTTAGCAGAAAAACTTGATTAATGAATTTACTACCTTGTATTCTCATGCGTACTGCATCTGATAGTTATACATACTAAGCTCAGAACTTCATCTAACAGTGTCTGTTGTAAAATACAGAGTTTCTTAAATGTTACAAGTAATCTGGATACATATGTTTTTCACTTGTTTTATTGTCCTCGAAACTCAAAACTGGAAACAGAAAATGAAAACATTATTATTTTCTCTTAAATGTTTATTTTCTGTTTTCAATTATTTTGTCAACTGTATTTTTTTTTTTTTTTTTCAAAATTGTCTCCGCACAGAAAGTAAACTTGATTATTGCTTTCCTTTTTCAGTTTCTGGGTTTATGTTTCATGTAATAGTTCTGTTAAACAACAATCTTTAATGGAAACATGCAGGAGGAAAGATTGAGAAGATTGAAGCACCGAATGAAGGTTTACTTTGATGCTTCCAGGCCAGATCACCAGGTCTATATACTTCTGCTGTTTGTTTCAACATATACTTTGTAATTTTCCAGATTATTGGATGGAAGCATTTTAAGCTGAGGTTTTTACTTTATAGCAATGTTATCCTAAAAGGACTTTCTGATTACTTTTTAAAGGAGTCTGAAAAATGGTCAAACCTAAAGATAGAGTAAACTTAGAGTTTTAGACATATTAGGCCTTTAGTAACATTTTCTGATCGTAAAAATTCAAGTTGTTCATGAAGAAACATTTTGAAGGACAGGAAGCTTTGCGAGCTCTATGGTATGCTACCTTCCCTGGTCAGGAGCTCCATGGCTTGGTATCTGATCAATGGAAAGAAATGGGTTGGCAAGGAAGAGACCCATCTACTGATTTCAGGTTTCTTTTGCCTCCTGTCATCTTTTATTCGACAGATGTTTGTTCTTTACCATGGCAATGTTTTCTCTAACTGCTATTCTGGACTAACTTTACTGTACAGAGGAGCTGGTTTCATTTCCTTGGAGAACCTCTTGTTTTTTGCAAAGACATTTTCAGTAAGATCCTAGCTCAGCTACTACTGTTCTGAGTAGGGAAAACATAATAACATAAAAAAGAAAAAAATAGAAGGAAAAAAAACCTACCATGGTTGTAACTAGACTTTAGACACTCCCAATTCTAGTGAGGCTGGTTAATCTTTTTAAACAGTAAATGTGATTGCTTTAAATAATTTAAAGTATTAAGTCACTGTTCTTTTCTGGATAAATACGATCACATAATTACAACACAAATATTTCACTTGCTTTAAAATTATTTAATTTGTTGTTGCAGACATCTTTCCAGTGTCTACTGAAAAAGCAGGGAGGAAAGCAGGTTGCTTGGGAGTACCCCTTTGCCGTTGCTGGTGTAAACATCACCTTCATGATTATGCAGATGCTTGACCTTGATGCTTGTATGTCACCAGAGAGCACCTTTAATTTTCATTCTATATTTTGCATAAATGTGATCTTTGACGCAAGACTACTACTAAGAAACTCTCCTGAACAAAATCATACTCTTTTCACATGGCATTAAATGGGTTGAGTTTAATTGCTGATGCTTGGCAGCTTATTTTTTGCAGCAAAACCCAGGACATTTGTTAGAACAGTTTTCTTACAAATGCTATCAGGTAACAATCAGGAACCATATACTAGTTATTGCTTTGAATATTAAATGTTGAAGAACCTTTAGTCTACTGCTGTAGCATCAGGGAGGCAGCTAAAGATCAATTTTTGGCATGGGGCTCTGCCTTACTAATTATTCTTATGTCTCTTGTATAAAGTGGTACTTGAGAGTTAATAAGATAGTCCTCATGACATTCATATACACTACCTTATATCTAACCTTTGTTTGAATTTCTCAAATATGTTCAGAGAATGAGTGGTCGTTTGACTTGCTTTATTGTGTGGCTTTCATGGTTATGGACAAACAGTGGCTTGAGAGAAATGCTACATATATGGAGTTCAATGTGAGGATCCCTTCTGTATTTTGTCAAATATTAAGATAAATATCAATTTCAAGCATTCAGATCCTGCTAAAACTGTCTATCATTAGGCTATTCATTGTTGAGTTTACGGGGTTCATATACTCTATGTAAAGTGCTTGTCCTGTAGCTCTAAACATGTCCTTATGCAGTATACTAAACTAAAAGGTTCTGACTAAGTTTGTGCATTATAGGAAGTGTTGAAATCCAGTCGAGCTCAGCTAGAGAAAGAACTTCTAATGGATGACGTCCTACGGATTGAAGATATGCCTTCTTATAGCCTTCTTTGCTGACGGTAACCAACCTTAATGCACAAGCTGATATGAGATCAAACCTACCATCAGCTTTGATATTTATGAGTAGCCTTAAGCTGTACAATCTCTTTATCTCTTATTCATATTCCACTCATCAAGAGAATTTCAATGTCCAAAGAATTTGGTTGGTAGAGCAAAAAGAATTTTATATGCTGACGAGGAAATGTGTATCTTATATATATATAGTATATGAGACTTCACTTCGGAAAACAAGTCTGTTTTTCAAATGATTCTTTTATTGATTGAAAGCTTAGATGATATCTGGAACCACCAAGGGGGAAAATATGAAGGTTTACAAATTACAAAGTCTGGTTTTAAATATCTAAGTGTTTGTTATGAATTGCTCGTACCTTTCTTCTTGAGCTTCCTACAGTTTGACGCGGATACTCGTATAGTAGGCTTTGTCCAATCGTCATCAGTGCCTTTTTCTACAAAAGAAGGTAACCCACACTTTTACTTGTGTTGGACATACACATTAGTACAGAGACATTTTCTTACTAAAAGTTCTATTCCTAGATCACTCCACAATATATTTTAAAAAGAAAATTTAAGAAACTTTGGATATAAAAGAATAAAAAATGAACATAAATATGTAGGAACAAATATTTAAATTTAATTGTCAACACGTAGAATTAAATATCATTTATAAAATAAATGCAAAAATTTCATACATCCGAATTGATTCTATAAACCTGAGAAAAATAAGGGTGGGATTATTGTAAACTTGTAAGGCCTCGTTTGTCGGAGGAAAATTTATTAGAAATAACTTCATCACTATATATGTTAAGTGAATAAATAATAAATAATTGAGTTAGTGATATATATTGAGATTGAGATGACTAAATATTTTTATAATTTTTTTAAAAAACGTACCAAAATCAATGACACAAGAGGGGTGAGCTAGTTATGTCTAATGAAAGGAATCAAACACAAGTTTATTGCTTCACGGAATTAGGGATAATAAATCAAGCTCGTAGCTAAACAAAGACTGCATTTACATAGAAAAGGCCCATGTAGCACGTACACTCTCAATTAATTGTCCAAGTTTTGATTCACAACATCAAATTATTTCTCCAAAATTCTCCCATTTTCCTCTTTGTTCACAAACAAGAGAAAATAACTTTCCATTCTATGTTTCATTTTTGGCTTTTCTATAGTATAAAAAATTATAGAAATAGTGAATACCTTAAAAATGTTTAAATCGAGTTAGAATTTCTCTTTTTTACTTACAATGGGTTATAGCAAATAAGCATCCCAAGATAACGCATGCTCTTTCATATCTAAGATTGCTATTAGATATAAACAAAAGCTATAACTTGAAAAGAGAAAAAAAAAAAAGAATAAGAGATATCAAAAAATAAAATAAAAATGTTAACCATGTTACTTTTATAGGCTTTATATGAAAGAACATATCTATTTATATGGAAGTTAACATCTAAAAGGAAATATCTTTTCATTTATCAAAAAGTAATGACTTTTTGATTAAGTCAAATAGTCATAAATTTTTTTATAGGTTCCCATGAAAAGACATTATTGTTCATAAATAATTTATTTATGAAAACAAATATCTTTTCATTTAAATAACAAGTAACAACTTTTTGATAAAGTCACATTTACCAAAATTTTCTATTCTCAATACTTTAATAACTATTTATATAGAAGTTATTTTATGAAAGGAAATATATTTTCATTTAAGCAATAAATAATGACTTTTGGATTAAGTCAAATTACTTTAAAACTATGGAAAATTCATAATAATTTCTCTAAATTTGCAAAGTATTGAAATCTCGTTTGTAAGTGCCTCTTTTTGTTGTCACCATTGGTTGGTTGTATAAAGTGTCATTAGATTTGAACCTTTTTTGGTAATTATAAGATGTTAGAATCCAAAATGTCATCAGACTTGAACTTTGTAATATTTAGATGACATCATATATATTACTTATCCATACAACTTTCCAATTATAATTTCTACTTCACGCACATTAATGAACATGTGCTATAGTTTAAGAATTCATATATGTCTTTGAGACAAGTTTTTTGATTTCACAGAAATGGCCACACTTCCCATATATACATATGTAAATCTATAAATGCATTGTATGATCTGCATTTTTCCCTTAGGATATAAATTCATTATAGGTTTATACCCTCTATTTTTTCTCTATAATAGCATGCACTTATTTTGAGATGACATAAAGGTTATTTAACTTTTATACTTGTAAAGTGCATAAACTAGTTTTAATTATGTGTTCGTTTCCATTTAAAACTAAAAGTTAGGACTTTTCCTAACGGTGATTTTCCACATAAGTAACCTCTCATTTTAAAATATTTAATCCCATCTCCTTGGATGTCTGCCAAATTATCTTTTGACCTTACATAACTAATAGTTACAACTCCTTTATTGAGTTGTTCTCTTATATAGTTATATCGTAAACTGATATACCTTAACTTTCCATTATATACTTTGCAATAAGCTCGTGATAGTGCTGCTTCATTATTACAAAAATATTAATATAGTAGACATTAGTTTAGGCCATATTAGAATTTCCACTAATAATGCCTTGCCATTCTACTTCTTTTATTGTGATTGCTAATGTAATAAATTCTGACTCTATAGTAGAATGTGAAATCAAGATTTGTTTCTTGGATCCCCAAGAAATACCTTCTCTACCCATGGTAAAAATCCAACCACTTGTAGATCTTGATTCAATGAAGTCTTTATCGAACTTGTATCAGTGTAACCTTCTAATACTGCAAGAAAATTACCATAACTGAATGCATAATTCATTGTGCCTTTAAGGTATTTTAATACCCTAGAAACGACATTCAAATGATATTTTCCAGGTTTATGAGTAAACCTACTCAAAATACCTACCGCATAAGCTATATTAGGTCTAGTACAATGTGTTAGATATATTTAACATCTTATCACACTTGAGTACTCTAATTGTGAAATACACATTTCTTCATTTTGTATTACTTTTATGGAATGATCATATGGGGTACTAACTGGTTTCGCAATTCTCATGATTAAATATTTTTTAACACTTTCTCAATGTAATGAGATTGGCATAAAAAAAATTTATCACTAGACCTTGTAATTTTAATTCCCAAAATTACATTTGCTTCTCCCATATCTTTTATATCAAAGTTTGTTGATAGAAACTTCTTAATTTCTAATACTATGCTTTAATCAATACCAAAGATTAGCATATCATCTACATATAAACAAATTATAACACCCTTGCCATTCTTAAACTTTGAATAAACACATTTGTCTAATTCGTTTATTCTAAAACTATGTGAAAGTATGACGTTGTCAAAGTTTTCATGCCATTGTTTAAAAGCTTGTTTCAGGCCATATAAAGATTTAACAAGTTTACAAACTTTTTTTTCTTGGTCTTTAAGGACAAACTTTTTGGGTTGATCCATGTAAATCTCATCTTATAATATACCATTTAAGAAAGTAGTTTTAACATCCATTTGGTATATAACCAGTTTATAAATAAAAGCTAATGATATCAATAGTCTATTGTACTAATTCTAGCAAATGGAGCATATGTATCGAAATAATCTATTCCTTCATTTATTTATAGAGCCATATATTTATTTATAGAGCCATATATTTAAACCCTTTTGCTACTTACCTAGGCCATATATTTATCTATAGAGCCATTTATTTTAAGCTTTCGCTTCAAAATTCATTTGCAACCTGTTGATTTAAAACCTGACTATAAATTAGCCAAAAATCAAGTTTGATTTGTCATAATTGACTACATTTCATCATTTATAGCTTATTGCCATAATGCAGAATCTCTTGCAGTCATAGCTTCTTTATATCTTAAAAGATCATGCTCTATGTTATATGCAGAGCTATAAATATTTTCTTCTACCATGTATTGGTAGAAATCTAGACCATAAATTTTTTCTTTTCTTTCTTGTTTACTTCTTCTAGGCTCAATTTCTCCTCCAATTTCTGGATTCGATTGAAAATCATATCCTTGAATTTTCAAATTTGTAAATCCATTTTGATCCTCTTGATTTGTGTAATTTATTTTCGTTTTCTAGAAAATAAATTCTCAAAAAATTTTGCATCTCTAAATTCTATAATTATATTTTACAAAATCAGTTGCTTTAATAGTAAGAAATCTGTACGCCTTATTATTGTGAGCATAACAAAGAAAATTACATTCGATCACTTTTTCTCCTAGTTTGGGTCTTTTAAGATCGGTTAACCTTACTAATGTTTTACATCCCGAAACTTTTAAATGGCCAAGATAAGGTTTTCTTTTCTTCCATAATTCATAAGGAGAAATATTAGTTTTCTTGTGAGGTATATGATTAAGTATGTAACAAGAAGTCAAGAGTGCTTCCCCACCCCCCACCCCCCACCCCCCACCCCCACCCCCAAATTATTAGGTAAACCTAAAGTTAATAACAAAGTATTTTGTCATATTTACTAAGGTCCTATTTTTATTTCATGCAACACCATTTTGTTGACGACTATAAGATGCAATGACTTGATAGATTATTCCATTTTCTTCACAAAAATCGTTGAAAGAAAGTTATTCACCACCCCTATCAGATCGTAGGATTTTAATCTTTCTTTCTAATTGATTTTCTACCTCAGCTTTGTAAACTTTAAATTTATCGAAAGCATCATCCTTTGTCCTTAACAAATATACATAAACATACCTAGAATAGTCATATATAAATGTTATGAAATACCTTTTACCACCTCTAGTTGGAATACTTTCTAATTCACATATTTCAGAATGTATTACATCTAAAAATTGTGTACTTCTTTCTACCTTTTTAAAAGACTTCCTAACTATCTTAGACTTTATGCAAGTTTCATATTTTTCTAAATCATTGGATGACTAAACAAAAATCATTCCTAATTTATTCATACTTCTAATACTATTATAGTTTACACGACCTAAATGAGTATGCCATAAATAAAAAGAAGGAGGAGCAGAAGTAGAAGAATGAGATGAAGAAGAAGGAAGCAAAGTAAGCAAAATTTATAACTTTATTATTAATAGTAATCTTATACATCCCATTTGTTACATATTATTTTTCAACATAATTCTCACTTTTTGACATAATTACACAATCTGATTCAAACAAAATCTTAAAACCATACTTATTAAGTAGGCTTACAGAAATAAGATTTTTCTGAATCTCGAGAACATGCAAAATTTCATTCAGAATCAACTTTTCACCAGAAGATAGATTCAGGATAACATCTTATTTTCCTACAACTTTTGCAATAGAAGCATTTCCCATAAAAAGGCTTTGTTCATTCCTTTAATAGCTCATAATTCTTGAATAGATTCTTGTCATTTGTAATATATTTGGTAAGTCCAGAATCCAGCCACCATTCTTTATCTTGTCCAACTAAGTTAATTTCAAAAACCATAGCAATGAATTCATCATTGACTATTATGTTAGGCTTGATTCTTTTTCTGATTCCGATAAACTCGACATTGTTTTTTGAAGTGTCTAGGTTTCCCACACTTCCAACACTTAACCTTTTTCTTCTTTTTATTTGAATTCTTTCCTTGATCAAAATATTTTCTTTTCTTGCCATGTGAAGTAGATATACTTTTTATAACTAAAACCTTTTGAGACTTGTCATCTAATGTAAGGATTTTGATTATATTGGGCACAAGCGAAAATTAAAATTTTGGCATAATCAAATCTATAGGATAATCTCTATTGTTTATGAACCGATATTTTTCTATTAATCTTATAAATAGAATATTACCTCTTGAAGCGATTAGGATGATTTTAACTTTTGATCCACAAGTTGGATAAGGTGTACAACCTCTAAGTGTATCCACACTGAATGACTTGATTAAGAAGCTATGTGTTGGCTGCTAAAAAATCTCCTTGTGTGCTAGCACAAGTGATGAGATTTTCTCACGTCTCACAAACACTTAGTTTGCCAATAATTCTCTGCAGAGAATTTTGGTTCTCAGTGATATCTGAATAAAAGTTATGTACGTTATTTATAAGATCTAACCTTATTTAAGTATGATATAACTAAATTCTAAATGATAAGATCAGATCTTATCTATTAAAGACTTTTAGATAAAATAAGAAGATCTCATCAAAGTTAATCCTATTTTAAATTTCAAATATCATTTGTTTGTAATTACATGAAAACCCAAAACTTCTCTTAATCAAATTGCATCCATTTGTGTGTGACCCCTTAGGTTCATATTAAACTGGCAGTAGGCCACATTAACTTAATGTATTTTTCAATTAGATCCACATCTAATTAATTTAAATCAAAACTAATTTTGATTTACCCATTAATGAGAATTAATTATTAAATTAATTATCGGGTTACCTACAAGTCAAGATTGATGCCTAGCAGCATATGATGGCTACCCAAATAATATAAATATATTTGTGAACCTTTCCGTTGTTAGCTACCATGCAATTCAATCTTTCCATCATTTAATGTTCCTGATTAAACTTAGAGTATCGATTAATGTCAAACCCTGAATTGTTTAATCTGATGTATCTATTTATAAGTCACAACTCATGTGGTGAAACTTAAATTCTCTAATCTAGTTTCACACCACCCTTGGCCAGGGACTTTCTGAGTTATGTCTTAATTAGATAAGCATAGAACATTCTCTCTCTTTACTGAGAGTGATAGATGCCCTTATTGTACATTCATATACCTTCATACATAGATAGTCATACCCTAACATCTATCTCTGTATAACCCATGGTGAATTATACTTAGATAGTATCAAAGCATAATAATCTATGTACAAGGTATCTATGATGCCTCAGGTCTGAAGATCATTTGCACCACTACAACGAAGAACACTCATTGACAATTATGTAAAAGTCCATATGAGTATTCTATGATCGAGTCAATTCAGTGAACTTGTTCTCTAATAAGCACCTACATGTTTATTATAGTGTCAACTACACAAGTGATCATGAGATCGATCACTCTCAATATTTGAGCTAATTAACATGTACTAATCTAACCAGATCATTAATTCCCATTATTAATGAGCCTATGATTAGGAATATTTAAGAACAAAGCTTAAGAAAATATATCTCATAAGCATGATCACATCATGGTTCTTATTTTCATTGCTTATATTCTATGAGATTTATTATGTTCATACTAAAGAATTAACTAGCAATTAAAGTGCATGATAAATAATAATACCATATGATAAATAATAATACTATATAATAATGAAACATATTCATTTTATTAATAGCTGAATAAGACTGTATTTATAAGTAATATACCATAGACATCTAATATCATTGGCTTGTAGGGCATACTACTAACATCTAATTCAAATTTATCTAGTTTTTGAGAATTCCTTTTAACTTGAATATATTTGATTAGATCTTGCATCATAACATCATTCTTTTGTTTTAACTCTTTATGACAATCTTTCCAAGTCAAAGATAATTTTGAAATTATAATAGAGACTTCAAATGATTCATCAAGAGAATAGCCCTTAGAACCTATAAAATTCATGAGAATTTTTAACTCATGAACTTGAGATAAAACAGATTTGTCATTGGTCATTTTAAAATAAAAAAAAATTTTCTAACTAGGAATTTCTTATTGTCAGCATCTTCAACTTGATACTTGTGATCCAAATCTTCCCATAATTCCTTAACAATTTTTCTAGCAAATTTGAAGTCATAAATTTCAAAAAGTGAATTGGAAAAACTAGTAAATATGTATCCCTTACATATAAAGTCATCTTGATTCCATTTTAAATTTTTTCATTTTTCATACTCGTTTTCCCATTCATCTAAATTCTCTTCCTTTGTAATAGTTGGAGAAGACTTTTCTTCATTGAACACATATGTAATCTTCAAGGTTGTCAAGAAAAAGAACATTTTGCTCCTCTAACGTTTGAAACAAGAACCATCAAACTTGTCAGTTTGACAACATCAATTACAACAGACATTTTTGGACTTGTGTCTTCCTTTGTTACACAAATATACTCTTAAGATTGTAGTATAAAAAATTCCTAAAACAATAAACACATTAAAAATGCTTGAGTCAAGTTAAAATTTATCTTTCCTTAAAACTATATTTGCACTCTACTTGAAACGAGTTACAGTAAATAAGCCTCTCAAGATAAAACATACTATTTTATATTTAATGTTGCTATTAGATATAAACAGAAACTATAACTTGAAAAGAGAAAGAAAGAGAAGAATAAAAGATATATATAAAAAAAAAAAGAATTAACCATGTTACTTTTATAGACTTTCAATATCCAAAAAGAAATATCTTTTCATTTTATCAAAAAGTAATAGCTTTTTAATTAAATCAAATAGCTATAAAAATCTTTATAAGTTTTTCATAAACAAACATTCTTATTCATAAATAAATTAATTTATGAAAACAAATATCTTTTCATTGAAGTCACAAATATAGTCTTAAGATTGTAGTATAAAAAATTGTTAAAACAATAAACACATTAAAAATGCTTGAGTCAAGTTAAAATTTATCTTTCTTTAAAACTATATTTGTATCCTACTTGCAACTGAGTTACAGCAAATAAGCCTCTCAAGATAAAACATACTGTTTTATATTTAATATTGCTATTAGATATAAACAGAAACTATAACTTGAAAAGAGAAAGAAAGAGAAGAATAAAAGATATAAAAAAAAAAATGAATTAACCATGTTATTTTTATAGACTTTCAATATCCAAAAAGAAATATCTTTTCACTTTATCAAAAAGTAATAACTTTTTAATTAAGTTAAATAGTTATAAAAATCTTTATAAGTTTTTCATGAAGAAACATTCTTATTCATAAATAAATTAATTTATGAAAACAAATATCTTTTCATTTAAGTCACAAATATAGTCTTAAGATTGTAGTATAAAAAATTGCTAAAACAATAAACACATTAAAAATGCTTGAGTCAAGTTAAAATTTATCTTTCCTTAAAACTATATTTGTACCCTATTTGTAACGGATTACAGCAAATAAGCATCTCAAGATAAAACATACTGTTTTATATTTAATGTTGCCTATTAGATATAAACAGAAATTATAACTTGAAAAGAGAAAGAAAGAGAAGAATAAAAGATATATAAAAAAAAGAATTAACCATATTACTTTTATAGACTTTCAATATCCAAAAAGAGATATCTTTTCATTTTATCGAAAAGTAATAACTTTTTAATTAAGTCAAATAGCTATTAAAATCTTTATAAGTTTTTCATGAAAAAACATTCTTGTTCAGAAATAAATTAATTTATGAAAACAAATATATTTTCATTTAAGTCACAGATAATAACTTTTTAATTAAGTCACATTAACCAAAATTTTCTATTCTCTATTTTAATAACTATTCATATAACAGTTATTTTATGAAAAAAATTATTTTCATTTAAGCAACAAGTAATGACTCTTAGATTAAATCAAATTACTTGAAAACTATTAAAAATTCCTAATAATATCCACTGTTTTAATCCTCCAATTTTTTTTCAATCAATATTATCTTTTGATATTTAGAATTTCTTAATCAAATTCAATTCTTTTATTTATATGTTATAAATTAACGAAAATATTCACGCTTGACATAAGTTATTTTATATCTTACAAATTTTTTTAGTCATTTTACCATTACATTATGTAAAATTATTTTATTATGTATGACATGATAACTTTACTCATGCATAACATGAAAATGAAAGAATGTAATTTAATTGAAAATTTTCAAATCCTGAATTCTAGAAAATGAAATTGATCAAAAATATTTATGAAAAAATAAATTAAAAATTAAGATATTCCCGAAAACTAAAATAATAGTTACGCCTTTTTATTTTTTAATCTCCCAAATAAAGCATTAAGAAACGCAATCCTCACTAGCCCAATTGTGTAAATTTTTATAAAATAACAGTAGATATGCATTGGTAAACATTTTTGCTTTCCCTGATACAGTAAATTCCTAAATCACGTGTTACTCCAGTGAAGATCGGCAGGGATAAACTTCCAAGTAAACAGAGCAATCACCTATGATTTTTCTTTGGGCATGCGACTATTTTTACTAGTTTGTATAAAAAGGTAAATGATCATATCATCAGAAAACTTAAATCTTATCCAGTCAAAGACGGGCATATGGGCCCGTGCCTTATTTATAAAGTTTTTGCCAAAACTAAATTGCAGCTGGACCCAAACCATGAAAATAATGTAACTTATTTCAAGCATTGAATGCATAACAATAACAATCTTAATTATTCCTTAAGGCGTAACTAAATAGCGTAGGAATCAAGTCCAGTAAGGTAACAGGCATAGATATGACAGTATGGTATAAAACAAGTATCACATCTCTAAATAAGAGACACAATCAATTTTAGGTTAGATAGAGAGAGACAGTTGCGCTTTTTCAAATTTAAATAATAAAAGAGGGAAAGATAAAACCAGAAGGATCGAAGTGGTGGACTGAATCTTAAACCAAAAGCTTACATCACCCAACTCTGTCACCCTTGTCTTCTAAGCAAAAAAACTCAAATCAGTGCTCCCACCACTGAGACCCCAAGTTTTCTCTACATTATTCTCTTCACCTCTCTCTTTCACCTTTTAGTTGCTTATCAAGGAATTTCCTTCATCAGTTGCCTGTGTATCATTGATTTTCAGGCATACTGAGGGCACAATCAGATGAGTTCAGTCCAAACACCAATTGGGATGAGAAGCTCCGCATTGCTTGAAACTTCATGTGGATTTTTACTTCAAGAACTGCAGGTTAGAGCAAGATATTTAATTATTTGATATTACATATAATGGCTTTGATTAACTATCATTTTAGACTTAACCTTTTCTCTTGTTTTTTCTTAATTCAAATGAAATTAGATGATATGGGATGAAGTTGGAGAAGATCAGTTTGAAAGAGAGAAAGTTCTGCTAGATTTGGAACAAGAGTGTCTTGAGGTTTATAGGAGAAAAGTCAACAATGCCAATACATCTAGAACTCGCCTGCATCAGGAGTTCGGCGGAGGCTGAGGCTGAATTTACACATCTTCTTTTGTCCCTTGGTGAACGATCACTCCCTGGACGGGTACCTGCCCCACTTATCCCTTTCCAGTTAGTAAATTACCTGTTGAAATAATGATGATGATGATGATGATGATGATTATGATGATAATAGCATGCATAGAAAGGAATGAGCTATATATTTTAAATTTGTCTGGGCTCATTCCAGGACTTATTGAAGAAAACCAATGCAAGTTATTGAATTAAGAGATAGATGAGATGTCAAATAGATATATAAAAGAACAGCTATCTGATTTCAGAAATATTATACTCTCATTGACTTGTAGTTGCTTAGACTGATATACCATCTGAACAGCCAGAGAAAATGGCGGGAACTTTAAAAGAACAGCTAGATTCCATCACCCCAGCACTTAAGGAGATGCGGTTGAGGAAAGAAGAGAGGGTAAATCAGTTCAGGTCTGTACAGGAGCAGATTCAAAAAAATTCTGCAGAAATTGCAGGTCAATCAGACGATTCATCTTCAAGCATCACAGTGAATGAGAATGATCTTTCATTAAAAAAACTTGAAGAATATCAAATTGAGCTGCAAAGACTCTACAACGAGAAGGTACTAAGCAATTTGATTGAACTTTTCTTTACTTTTTTTGGCTGTTGACATAGGATTCTTCAGAACTTAAAAGTTTCATATCTATACTCCTTTTGATTGTTTTTTTAGAATGAAAGACTACACCGTGTGGAAAAGTACATAGAAACAGTCCATTATTTGTCACTGATCTTAGGAATGGATTCCTCTGTGATTATTGCTGAAGTTCACCCAAGCTTGAACGAGTTCTGTGGAATATCAAAAAAAATAAGTGACAGTATACTGGATAAGCTCAAAAGCACAGTGGAGACTCTTGTACAAGAAAAGAAAAAGCGGCTTGAGAAGGTGAAACTTACCTTATTCTTGTAGTCTACACTTTAGCAGTACCTATTGGCAAGAGACAGCACCTGAGATGAAGCACAACGTTTGTAGTGGATGACAACTTGAGTGATGTGTACTCATTAAATAACAAAATGATGAAAAACAAAAGAGTAGTTACAAAATAAACCTAATCAATGTAAAATTGCAAAAATTAGATACAGCCACTTAACCTCACAGCTCACACCTAGTTTTAGTCATGTTTTCCTTACTATAAAATAAAGCATATATGATATTATCATGAGTGTGTTGCAGCTTCACCAACTAGGTAAAGCATTGACAAACCTGTGGGATCTGATGGATGCATCATATGATGATCGTCCACTGTTTTCACACGTTACCAATTTGTTATCAGTCTCATCAGCTGAAGTATCAAAACCAGGAAGCCTTACCATAGATATAATACAGCAGGTCAGTATATACTATATAATGTTGGTGACATCAAAATATCAAAAAACTTCCTGATTATTAGAGGCTTTGAAATTGTTTCAAGGCTGAAGCTGAAGTGAAGAGATTGGATCAACTAAAAGCAAGCAAGATGAAAGAGCTATTTCTAAAGAAAAAAGATGAACTGGAGGAGATCTGCAATAAATCACACATGGAAATTCCTTCACGAAACTGAGATGGAAAACATAATTCACCTCATAAACTCTGGTGCGTCTAAGTACTGTGTGTCTGTGATTTCACCAGAGGGTTTACTGATTCTAAACAGTTCAGTTATTGACTTACATGTAAAAAGGGGAGATAGACCATGCCGATCTCCTCATGAGCATGGATGAACAGATATCGAAAGCAAAAGATGAGGCTTGCAGCAGGAAGGCTATAATGGAGAAAGTAGAAAAGTGGATGTCAGCACGTAATGAGGAACGCTGGTTAGAAGAATATAGCATGGTCAGAATTCCTTTATGAAAAGATCTTCCTAATTAGCACGATAATTTATTATGTATCTGTTACATGTCTCATAATCTGAGTGTACTATCAGGATGAGAATAGATACTCGGTCAGCAGAGGTGCTCACAAGAATTTGAGACGTGCAGAACGTGCCCGAATAACAGTCAGCAAGATACCGGGTACAGATACAGTTTCTTAGGCTTAAAATGACAGTCTCATGGGAAGCAGGAACGTTTTGAATGCATGGTGAATAAACCATTTAATTGATGAAAACTTATAGAAGTTGCATGGGTAATATCAACATTGCTTTATCAAGACCAAAATATGAAGAACCTAAACCACCTGAGTTGCTACACAAAATGATTAGATCCTAACTATTGAGACACAAATAGAATGGCATTAAGGCCATCTACAACAGATTAATGTCTTCACATGAACTGGTTCAAATGCAGCTTTGGTGGATTTGCTTATAGCAAAGGCTAAGAGCTGGGAGGAAGAAAGACAGAAAATTTTCTTGTATGATGAGGTAAAAATTCTCATGTCTAACAAGTATTTTCATTTCATTGTGCTATTGATTGAAAAAATATATCTAGAACATATATAACAAACCATCAAATTTTATTGAAAACAGAGCAGAAGTTTGCAGATTGTAAAATTCGGAATCAGAGAAATCTTGCATAAATTAGAAGGATAAAACTTCTATTGTCTCGAACCTTGTCCTGAATACCATGGATGCACCTAATTGTACCCACTAGTCATAATTTCTCTCAGTGCTTATTTATGTTTGGATGTGCATATTGGCGTTGAGGATAAAGAATTTGAAGTAGTAGTGTTATCAAGATACAACTTTATCTACGAATATAATGATTTTAAGTCATAAGAAGATAGAGAAAACCACCCACAATAGAAAACATAAAAACTCTGCCGTGAACTATCATAGTATTTAACTCTTAGGTTCTAAACATCAATAGTTTGAACAGTCATCAAATGTTTATGATTCATATATTATTAGATGATAATTATGTGTTCCCTAGTAGCCTTTCAATTTTTCGTTGGTGGCTGTGGCTTAAGTCAATTATAACATGGAAAATAACATCTGATCTTAGGTATCTCTACTGGCAATGTTGGAAGAGTACAACATGTTAAGGCAGGTAAAAGAGGGGGAGAAACAAAGACAACGGGTTAGTATTTGACTGTACAATGGCAAGTTTATATGATGGTTCATAGCCTGCAAAGAGTATATCTTGTTTTTCCTATTCAACAAGACAGTGACCTTAATATTCTTACCTTCTCTCTGAGGAGCTAATTTTCATGCACAGGAAAAGAAGAAGGTTCAGAGCCAAATAGTAGTTGGGCAAGAAAATACTTATGGATCCAGACCAGGCACCAGCTGTAGACGTTTTTCAAATGGGGGCTTAAGCAATGCTACACCATTGAACAGAAGGCTTTCTCTAAGTATCCAACAACTGGGATTGAACAGCATCAATTCAGCAACTCAAGGAATATCTTTCATAAAGGAAGAAAGGAAGGCACAAGGACAAAAGATATTTGCTCGACCAAGCCTTGTTTCTCATATTAGAGATCAGACAGCTTCAGTGATGTCAACATTTTCTGGACCTTCGTCTCCCTAATATATATATATATATTTTTAATCATAATCACAGTTCCTTAGTCATGATAAGAAATTATAAGTAGAGATATCCTACAGAGAAATAAATTCAGGATTATTGTGTATTTATGTCTTCCTACATGCAGAACCTCCATAGTGTTGGGATTGCGAAGTGAAATAAATTTATTTCTTCGCTCGTTGTTTTCTCTTTTACCATGGATACAGAGCTGAAACAGAAGTTGATGTTAAAACAATTTTTGAAATTTATAAGATCAATGATATTCATGGTTAATGGTCTACAAAACCATGTCAAGTACATAACAGGCACATCTATTGATTGTACAGTTAACCACACCAAACTATATCTAGTTGCTTCGATTATATAAGATGGCAAGAAAGCGAGTAGGGTATTCCATGACAATAATATCAATTTGGAGCTATTTTACCATATAAATTCACAGCCAAACTGACTTTTAATATAAAAAGTTAAAGCACAAAAGCAGTGGTTTTTCAGAGCCAAGTAAAAAAACACTGACTTATGAACTTTTCTAAGATATGAAACAATATAATGTCCCTTATTCAACAGGAATAAGGCTAATGGCAAACACAACAATGGCAAAAGTACATACCATATGTTGTTGTAATATAAGACCATAGGCATGGGGCATTATAGCTGAAAATCCTCTTTGCCGACACTTTACTGATTCAAGTGATTGTTCAGCAGGATGCCTCAGGCAGCATACCAGTCTGATAAAGTCTCTTTTGAGTCAGCTGCTTGTTTTGAACTTGAAAAGACAGAAACCAGAGTTTTCTAACTATGCGAAACTGCAATACTTCACAACTCTCAGTGTGTAACAGAAACGTTCTATGAGTAAAATAAAACAGAAATAAATCTCATCAATTAATATTTAACATTGAATATCAGTGTCCAGATTCATTCCTCCTCATGATAATTCCTACCCTTCAACATAGTGCTTGAAGATTTCCCTGCAAGAACCTGTCTATCCCATGCCTTCCTTATTTTTTAATTAAATGGCAACCATGACACAAAATAAGACAGTGATAAAAAGAAGCAATGCACTTTACAAATTAGCGAATGAGATATTTTGAACAATTTCACAAGATTAACAACTGAAACAGTATATCACAACGTAATAAACAAGATCATCTTGCAATAATAACCTTTAAATTTTAATACAATCTATATAGTACACACAGCTTGTTCTAGTTTCCTCCAAGAAATAGAAATTACGAGTCGTTTATCTCTATTGCCACTTCGCTTTCCGGCTTACGAAAGAAATGATCGATGCGGCGAGTACCAATCTGAACTGGCTTCTCAGCAACTGCTCGAGACTGGCTCCGATCCTTGGCCTGACGATCCGATGGCTGAGAGGGAAGAGGAAGAGAATCGAGGAGAAAATCACTCGTTGGTTGGTGCCTCTTCACGGCAGTTCTCATGTGATCAAGCTTCACAATCTTTCGCTTCTTCTCGATCGCAACTTGCGCAGACTTCTCTGCCAGGAACTGAAGGAAGAGCTGGGTAGAGCACGAGACGAGGAATAGAGCTTCTGAGTTCACCTTGTCGACGTCTTTATCGAGCTTCATGATTTTCTTTACCCTACCGGTCGGAAATTCTGGTATGATTGGGTCTACGTTCTCGTCGTCCGCCATTGACGAATACCAATTTTCGGTTTGGGACTTTGGGAACGATTAGAGACGATAGAGGTTGATTCTAATTTCAAAATGGAGGGAAATGGATTTTCGCCTTTAAGTAGTTGCTTTGGATTTATGGGTTAGGGCACCTCTTTGTTATTGTGATTAACCCGCCAAATAAATTCTTCTTCCCGCCAGCAGTCAATTGAGAAAATTGGATCTTCAGGAAACAGAAGATAGTACACGAAAGATAGGGTTTACACGGGCTTAGTTGGCTCATGATCCAATGCGAAGCCCAACACAAATTTGGTCAGAATGAAACTGACGTAAAAGTATGTATGAAGAAACAAAACAAAACAAAAGAAGAAAGTCTTAAATAACAAAGGCTAATGCTACGTGTATATACTATTTTGTCTTTTATAATATAACTTCATATAAATGTAGTGATAAATTATACTTATAATCCCTTATAATTTTCATTTTTTTGTCAGAATTTATCTTAATCGCTCTATTAAAATTAAAATGTTATCCTTATATTTATGAAGCCACACAATAATGTGGACCCTACTGTCATGTGCTATATATTTTTATTAGCCAGAAATTGACCTAGACTATGGGTTTTCATGTGTTGTCCAACATGACATAAGAGACCACTATATTCATCTTTAAAATGGCATCCATCAATGCTTATAACAAGCCTGATGCTACTAAGAATCCTATCTTGCATGCCTAAAAAATGACAGTTGTGCATTCTGGATGACACATGAGAGCTTATTAGTCTAGGTCAGTGGCACGGATTTAACAAATACAAGTGCACGTTTCGTCCTTAAGTAATCTAGTAATAAGTAGAGATCGTTCCCACAAGAAATAATTTACTTTATAATGCTAAATACCAATATGATGCAGCTTAACTCTAATCAAGCCAATGTAAATTCAGAGATTAAAGAAATTTATGAAAAGATATGAAAACTAAGCCTAGGTTCACGAAATCCCTCATATTACACCTAATTAAATTTAGTTCAACTGCAATTTATGTAATAGCTTAATATTAACGTATATTTCTTAGTCAATTACTAGCATATTCCTATGTCTAGCAAATATATATTTCCTTTAGTCTAATTTCCCATATTCCTATGAGAATTATTCTAAGACAAACTCATTAAAAACCAATCTCCTAGTTACTTATGGTGAAAAAGTATATTCTTATCTCTTAAACAAATAAGATCATCCAAATCATATGAACAATCCAAACATAAGTTATATTACTTACGGCTAATCCCAAAATTGACTATTCCAAGTCAATTCCAGAATTCTTAATCAATCTAACTAGTGATCTATCAATTAGAAGCATTAAGAACATGGTAACATAAATATTAAAACTAAAACATGTATTTAATTAAAACTAAAGCCACATCAACTATATGTGAGTATAATCGTTACTCCTAGAATATAATTGCTCCATACTAACTACTGAAAACACAAACAATAAAGACATAGCTATTACAAGTAAACAGGATAAAATAAAAAATAAAAAAAAAAAAAGAGAGAAAAGAGGAAAAAAAAAAGAAAAAAGGAGTAGAAACTAGAATTGTCATGGCTTCAGGACTCATTTAGCTCCTTAGCACTTTATATCACGAGCTCTGGTATCCCTTAAAGCTTTAGCCTTTTCTTTTATTTATAGACCTTTTTGTCCTAGTTCAATTAAACTAGAGCCTTCAAAACACATGAGGGCGCCGCGACATATGTGTATTTGGCACTGCGGCACTAAAGGTTTTGCTTAGTCCCACTTGGACTTAATCTTATCCCGCTGTGGCTTTACATAATTGGGCACTACTGCTCCATTCCCTTGAATAGCTTACAAAAGTCATCTTTTAAATTGGCTTTGTGGCTTCAGGTGAGTGGCGCTGCGGCTTATCTCTCTCTATGGTTTTACTTGGGCAAGTTCAGTTCTCAAAGCCATAGCCTCAGTCATTAGGCACTGTGGCTTATAACTCTCTGACTTACTTGCTTTTTTCCTCATTTTAGCAGCGTCGTGGCTCCATCTTCTTCATGTCACGGCTTAGGTTTCTAGGCCAGATTTGTCAATTTCTTCCTTTTGTAGCGCCACGACTTTATCTTCTTTAGCGTTACCATGTGTCTTGAATTCCTTTCCTTCTTTCACCTCAACTAAGACATTACAAAGACACCTAAAACAAATTAAGTACCAAAATTCATAAAACTACTCTTAATTAAGGTAAAAACTCTACAAAACTCTTAAACAACTAAAACACTATATTTGACTAATATTCTAACTCAAAATCCTAGGATTTAGCATAAAATATGAATTAAAAGCATAGTGAAATAACTCTATTTTACAGAGTCATCACACCCCTCAAACTTAATATTTTGCTAGTCCCGAGCAAAAAGAAAGAAAACAATCAAACAAGAATCACAATTAACCTATCAATGATGAACTGATTATTACTTTAAAAATTATTAAATTTTATGACAAAGACTTGACTTAATACAAAACACAAGTATAACTTTAAATTTATGATGTTCGGCCAACCTCATGTGTGTGTGTCTTAAGCCTAATGTGGTACCTCATGCTGTCATCAATCCTTTGTACTACTAAGGCTCAATTTTGAGTACATTAAATATGCAACAAAATTGAGCATTAAATAATACCAAACCCTTGCAATGGGCATTAACTGACTGGCCTTGAAGTGCTCACCATTAGTCAGCTTCCAAGTTGAGCCTTAGTAGTACAAAGGATTGATGATAGCATCATAATCCACTATGCTACTAGCATAAACCACATATTCAGTCAGTCTCAGGAATATTCGGAATGCCGTAGTAGGCATTAATAGCCACACTAGTGAATGACACCATCTTGCCCCGAACCATAACTTTAATATTATTGTGCTCCACAAGGATGGCGTAGAACTCTCTAGCCAATGTAATTATTCTAACTAAGGGCGGTGCAGATAATTTAACCTAATTTCGTTCATCTATTTGACGGGCTATGTTCCAGAAATAGTTAAGGTTGAGATGTAGACCTCGTTGAGCCACAATTTTCTTAGTTACCAAACTGTCATGGAACCTTTTCTCTACTGCAGCGAAAATAAACTGATTCCTGTTAAAGCTTGGTCTAGCAGATCAAGCATTCTTGGTGGCCTTAGTTTTTGGTCCCATTATCTTGTGTTGAAGCTATGTAGAATTTATGTGTAAACTGTGATGTGTGTAAAGGGTTTTGTTTCAAAGTGGTAGAATTTGCTAGAATGGGGTTTGGGTTAGAGATATTGAGCCTAAAACCTCTAATTTCTCGAGAGTAGGTGTTAGGGTGTGAGTTTAGGTAGTTATGGCTTTTGAAATTTCTTTTCAAAAACTGAATATCCGACAGCGCTATGACTTGACGAATTAGGTGCCACGATGCTATGCCCTAGAATTTGAAATTTTAAAAGCACGGGAGTTGACATTGTGACGTGGGTGATAAGGCACCGCAACTTAATGATCTCTGTTTGAAACCCATTTTTTTCTGAAAACAAGATGCCATGGCTCAAGGTAATCTGTCTGAACTTTTTATTTCTAGGTTGGGTGACGCCGTGGCGTAAAGGAGTGGGGGTCGTGGCATGGTGCTTTCTATTTAAAATGGCTATTTTTCATTGAAATTTAGGCGCCATGGCATACATGGATTAGAGTCGCGGCGGTGTGCTCTAGTGTTATTTTTGAAAATTCATGGACATTGGGAGCGACAGTGTGATGGAATTAGGTGCCGTGGCGTTTGTGCCTATTTCTGTGGTTTCTTAGTCCTTGTTTTCCTAAGAGAGATGACATGAAGGCTGAATGTAAAGTAAAAATTAATAAACTAAAAAGTAAAATAAAGAAAAGAGTTTAGAAACTTGGGTTGCCTCCCAAGAAGCATTTGGTTTTAAGTGCTGGACTTGACTTAGTGTTGCTCATGTGGCTTCGCCTAGCATGATGGAGGTATGATCATTATCAATCTTTATTCCCGAGTAGCGTTTCAATCGTTAGCCATTCACTTTAAATGTTCTATGTGGATTAGTGGCTATCAACTTCACAGCACCGTATGGAAATAATTTGGTGACGGTGAATGGACTAGACCATCTTGACTTGAGCTTTCCAGGGAAAAGCTTCAATAGGGAATTGCAGAGAAGGACTTGTTGACCTAGCTCAAAGTGGTGCTCAACAATCTTTTGATCGTGCAGCCTCTTTGTCTTCTCCTTGTAGAGTTTAGCATTCTTATAAGCATTGAGCCTAAACTCATCCATCTCGTTCAATTGAATGAGTCTCTTTTTGCCAGGGGTTGGGTAATCAAAGTTTAGCTTTTTTATTGTCTAATAGGCACTATGTTCCAACTTAACCGGTAAGTGGCAAGGCTTGCCAAAAACCAACCAAAAGGGAGACATGCCTAGAAGGGATCTTGTATGCTGTACGGTATGCCCGTAATACATCATCCAATCTCTTGGACCAGTCCTTCTTTCACCTCAACTAGGACATTGCAAAGACACCTAAAACAAATTAAATACCAAAATTCGTAAAACTACTCTTAATTAAGGTAAAAACTCTACAAAACTCATAAACAATCTAAAACTAAAACATTATATTTGACTAATATTCTAACTTCAAAATACTAGGATTTAGCATAAAATATGAATTAAAAGCATAGTGAAATAACTCTATTTTATAGAGTTATCAGTAAGTTTTCATCTAAATGAAATAGACGGTACATGAAGGCGGGGATCAAATTGTATGATTTCGCAAGTATAATGATGATATTTTAACTTTTTAAACTAGATGGACTAAAGTGAATTATGAGAAAAACTATAAGGACTATAAGTGTAATTAAGCTATAAGTTTATAACACATTGATCTTTCTTGTCACGTATTTATCAACTACTTTACAATAATTTAACATTTTTATGTCAGGTGCTGTGTATAAATGAATAACGAATTGGCATAGTTTGTAATTATCATTGAACAAATAATTAATATATTAAGAAAGTTTAATCATATACTATAGGAATCAACAACAAATGCTAAATTTTTTTATATGATAAAATAAGGTGAGATGAAGATTTTAGTATCGTGTAAAATTATATAACTTGTTAAATATAAATAATTTAATTATTGTTAGAATTTGTTATTATTAAAATATTATATAGAAAAAAAAATCACAAACTTATCATAAAATAAAAAATAAAATGAGATGTGGAGTTTAATATGAAATTAAATTATAGATATAAATATAAACATTTTAATTATTGTTATAGTTCATTACTATTACAAATTTATTAATATAAATAGAAAAAATTACAATCCTTAAGACAAAAAATAACTAGGGAAATAATCATCTTGCTATTGAAAAATTATTTATGTAAAATTAAAGAATTGAAAGTTTAATTAAAAATGAATAAGAATAAAAATTAAAATTTTATTATAGGTATCTTGAGAAATCAAAAAATTATGTCATTAAGATAAGTAGATAGATAATCACTAACACTAAAATGCATAGTAACACACAAATAAACAATGAAGTGACATTTTAAAGGTGATTAAAACATATAAAATCAAATGATTTGACGACCTACATTGAATTGTGTACTAACACATAAATATGTACTAAAACATATAAATAGCATGGTATAATAATGACTATCTATGATGAAATATATACTAAAACAAATAAATAGCATAGTATAATAAATAGAGAATCAATCTTAAAATTATTAAGAGCTTATTGAACCAAAAATAAATAAATCCATTATTATCATAATTTATTGATCTTTTCTTTAAAAAAATAAAAAAAAAGAAGGAAAAAAATAGATGAAAAGAAACTTATTGACATAAAACAAGAAACAAAGCAGTTGTAATATTGTTAGAAAATAATTGAGTATATATAAACAATAATCAAAAAAAGAAAAAAAAAAAAGAATAATTTTTAATGTTAAAATGTCAAAGGATATTTTAAAATATTTAAAATTTTTCAATACATTCATTCTTTTATATATAATATAAAAGTATAAATATAAATATGAGAATTTATGTGCATGTAACATTGTTGATTCTTCTACGATTTGATTGTACCTCTAAAGTTGTTATTTGCACTTGTTAGAATGAATTTGTTCGCCCCACATACTGAGTGTGGATTGGTCCAAGTGTCCCCTTCACGGTTCAAACTTCAAGGATACTACTAAAGTCAGAGGGCTGTAAAGAGAAAATATGATCTATTAAAATAATATACGTTTAATGATTGTACCTATTTAGGAAAGTTTTGCTTCCTTATATAGATAGTGAAGCCCAATAGGAGGGTGACACATGTCGTTGACTTTAGTAATCCAAAATTCAGTACTCTCAATCATAGTGTGTCATTAACTACCAACTGTCATAACTAGATTGGTTAGACGAATTATATTATATCATTAATGCCCTAAAAAAACAAGTCAGTGAGAATAAAAAATGAAACAGACTAATCATTATCTTGTGCAGAAAAAATATTCAAACGTGAATGGGGGAGAATATTTTTTGCCCTTTTTTTTTTCCAGACGTATGTGGCATATAGCCTAGGTACTACTGGAGGCACATGGCACGAGTTTATTTTGATTTACAATTAGAAAAAGTGTAAGTACATGTCAGTACATGTTTCGAAAAAAATCTAGATTTGCATTACGGGAGAGAAACAGATGATTTTGAAGGTTTGATACTTGAGGTGCAAAAGCAGATGTTTTTGAGCTTATAAATTGCCATGAATCTATTTGGAAAATCATTCCAAACTTTACTGATTCTAATATTCCAGAACTTTTGTCTTTAATATTTAATGTTTTGAAAAGAGATAACCAAGTTAGTGGTCTAAAATCATGCCTTCACTTCACTGCTTTTCAAACAATAGCCAAAAAAGGTGCATTTCTATCCTATAACAAGCTTTATGTTTTTCCATAATGCGTACACCTAGTGATATTTTTAGATGCAAGTTCACCCCATTAATGATTGTAGGTGTTGTATTTGTGTTTCCATCATCTAGAAGCTTGTGAAAATTGAGTGCCTCGTTAAAAGTAGGTTGGGATAAGTCAAAATTGACTTAGATCAAGAGAGGGCTAGGGACCAAGAGCATAAGATTTAGTTGCGACATTTGGTAGAAGAGCATATATACCAAAGTCGGGGGGTTAAACTCTGAGAAAGCCTTAGTAAGCGTACGTGAGGGGTCTATAGGGATTACAGAGACAATAAGCATTTTGTCACTTGTATGACTCAAGTCCTTGAAAGAAAAATATTTTCTGGGTCAGATGTATCCATGCCTATGGATCTAGCCCTTTATGATTAATTTCCTTTAGAATCTAGGCTTATCACTAGCTTGAGACTCTAATTGTAGGTAGGAAAGTGCCCCTTCATTTTATTGTGTTTTGCAGCCTCTCATTTTTGTTGATTATTTTTAGAAGCTTCTCAATACACCATCTCTCTGTATACTAATTATGTGGGTGTGGTGGCATGGTATAACGAGTCAGAGGCCAATCTGAAGATCATTTATGCTGAGGTTGACGCTTGAGTTTAAAGGTGAAAAAGAATGTGATAGCTCTAAGGTTGGGGGCCAGAGCAGGAGCAGAGGATTCATTTGGAAGTGAAGTGTGAAGAGGTTAAAGAAGCTGAGAGAAGTGTCTGGCCTTAGCTGAGGATTCTAAAAGGAAATTTACCATAGAGAAAAGGAAGATGTTTAAGTCCGATGAGGTCCTAAGTAGAGCCTTAAGGGATAAGGACATTATTGTAGAGGACTTCAAAGGATCTAATGAGTTCAAATCCACTGTCGAGTAGGAATATGCCAAGGAGTTTGTGAGGAGGTCAATTCATATATGGAACATAATCAAATCTAACCACAAGGACTTAGACTTCAGTGGATATTGGTAAATAAGGTCTGTTACATTTTATTTTATGATGTAATAGTATGTGATTGTTGCAAATTTTGCCGAGACATTTTCCCTTGTCACGAGGGTCTTCAGTTAGCTGCTTATGAAGTCTAGGTTCTTGATTCAGCTCTTATTTCAATGACTATGTATGTTGTCTAGGCACTTGATCCGACTCTTTTATTTATGTCAATGGCTATGTATGCTACCCAGGCATTTAATTTGGCTCTTTATTTTTATACATATTGGTGATTGATTCTTATTTGTATACGAGTATAAATTTTTTTTGTTGTATCTCGGTGTGGGGATGTTATCTAGCACGAGTTTAATTATACAACGGGTGTATCATAATGTGAGAATGTTAACTTGCACAACATGTTTTAGACTGCGGGTGTATCCCAACATGGGAGTGTTACCTAGCACAACTTTGATTGTACTACGGGTGTATCTGGCGTGGGGATGTTACCTTCGCATGGCGGTGTGCTGTAACCTTTTTAAGAAGATTATCATGCAACAATGATTATAGCTGAATAGCCAGTTTCTACAAAAAGACTTATTAGGTATGTACTTGTATTGTAATTTGATATGTTTTTAAAATGTGCTATTTCATTGATTTTGTGCTACTGAACTTATAAATGTTTATTTTATGATTTTTGGTGTGGAGTTGAAGTGAAGGAATTTTTTTTTTGGATAAATAGGACATAATTAGCATAAAAAGAACAAGAGAGGAATTCAAAAGAGCACCAGAAGAAGATGGGCCAGATTGGTACACGGCCCATGGTTGTGTGAGTCATGAAAGCTCGTGTAAAATTCTATTTATCATGCAAATATGTGTCAAATTAATCCTAATGCTGCACGGACTTCTCCAACCACTACATAAAAGGATATTGTATTTGGACATATTTTCAAGTTAAATTAGGAATCCTAATCCAAGAAGGAACTCAGGTACCAGATCTTAATCCAAGAAAGATTTCAAGTCAAATTAGGATTGCATAAGCTATTTTTTCTCTTCTAATTAGTTTATAAATACTCTTAGCTTAGGAGAATTATAGACAAAATTTTCAAGACTCATTAAGCGTGTTCTAGGTTTTTTTTTTTTTTTCCTTTCTCATTTTCATCTTCATTATAAGCTACTAAATTTTCTTTTCTTATAGAAAGGAGGATTGCAACTGTGAAATTACGTTGTGAGATCTGACTAGTTCATCATCTTAATTTGTTTATTTAATTCAAGTATCTTATGTTATTCATGATTATATGTTTTATTGATTGGCGTGAGCAAATAGTCAATTGAATTGTATGATCTATTAATAGTTTAGGAGAATCAAATATGTACTTGCTTAATAATTCTAACATAAGTAACGAATGGTAGTTTGCAATTGCTATGAAGAACATAGACTAAGTTACATGAAATGAGCTTGTGAGTTTGTTGTTTAACTTCAACTATCTTTTTAATTCTTAAATTTGTTAGTTTAATTAAATCTTAAGAGCTTGTTTAAGGTTTTTTAATGGCAAGATATTAATTGAAAAGCTTGTTTTGATTAACAATAAACTAAGAAAAGATTCAGAATATTAGAGCTTGTGATGTTCTAGGCTGAATATTTGAATTGATAATTGAATAATTTTATCAATAATCAATATCATATCTCCACAGTGGATAAATTTCATTTTATCGAAAGCTTTTCTGCATTGATTGTGTATTTATTTAATTTTACTTTCATCTTAATTTTAATTTTAATTCTAAAAATTCAAAAGATAAAATCCTTATTTATTTATTATTATTATTGTTGATCGAGTTAGGGTTTATATTTTATGTAAATTGATTAAACTCAATTTTTTGTGGGATTAACCTCTATTCACCCTAAGTACAAAATTAGGTTAAAGTAAAGAATTTTAGTTGATGCTTTCAATATGCATCAAACTTTAGCGTCGTTGCTAGGAAATTGATTATTTGATTAATTTGTCAGCTTAATATAAGTCATTTTTATTTTGTTTTTCAAGTTTGTATGACTAGTGAAGATTTTGATTCTAAACTCCAACAAATAAGAAGGTTCTTTGAAGCTCATCAACAAGCGATCTTGATAAGTCTATGAAATAAACTTATTATATATTTTTTTACCCATTTATTTTAACTATGCTCTTGAGTTTTAGTTAAAGTTTTCTTAATTTTTAGTTAAATCTAGTTTAGTCATTATCGTATTAAGATGTTGAATTCTAATTAATTTTGACTAGGATTTAGGTTTTTAATATGAGTTCTAACTTACATTAACTGTGTTTATGTGTTTTGAAGGTTTAATGCTTAAAGGAGTCCCATTGGAAGTCAAATTAGGCTTAAAAGCACTCAAAAATTGTAAAACAATGTGTGCTGCCAAAAGGTTAGGCATTGCAGTGCTAGGGATAGTAGCAACTAGTGCCGCGTCTCCCAACATTATGCTTAATTCAATTTTCAAGACGACGACGCTAGCCTGATTCCTAGTTCGAATTGAATTCAAATTGAGGGTTTTAAAGCCTATAAAAGAGGGAATAGCTTAGGGGTTTAGAACACACAATTGAACTTAAGTTTTTCTAGAAAAAGGAAGTCATCAAGTGCAAGAAGGCAAGAGGAACTTGGATGAGTATTGATTGAAGATTGACAACCTTCTAGTTTTCTTTTATTCTTCCCTCTCTTTTATTTTTCTTGTATTTACTTTGATGGTGAACTTATTTGAGTTCATGTCTACACTAGGTAGCAGGAATTAATTTATTCTCTAGGATTATAATGGAGCTCAACATGTAGTTTGAATTATATTTATTAATTGTTTAGGGTTTGGTAATTAACTTGTTTATTTCATTCTTTTCTTAATTCTTCTAATTGATTAGGTAATGTTAAAACTAGATTTGACCAGTTGAGATGTCCTCAACATGGCTGATTTGTAAAGGGGAGTCCTTTGGACCTGTGAAAACTCTGATTCTAAAGTCAGTATTTAATCAGAGTATAAATAAGCTGTAAAGAGTATGAGTTGTAGAGAACAACTTGTTTTGTTTTGAGGTTTTGAGCCTCTCCATATAGGAGTTGTGGCAGGGTATTAATCACAGTAATGACATCCGTTATATAATAATAGATGATAATGACGTCCGTTATAATATTGATAGGAATTAATGGTAGTAGTTAAGATTAAGATCAGTTTGTTATATTTTAACCATATCATGTGTAATATTATTGGATTGGCACAATCCTGTATGATCACTAGTCCTCCCAAAAAAGAGTTTAAGAAGCGTAAGGACTTGAACTAGATATTGTGGACCATATACCTGGGTCGTGTTTGTTTGCAGGGTGCACTTTTTGTGCTAATTTTATTAAATTTTGGTGTTATTGCTAGTGTGATGCACTTGATGGTATGATATTTTTATTACTGGTGTGATATTTTTATTCATTGATCTTAATGATATGCTATATTCCACCTTATAACTTACCCCACTTCATTCCACTTTATAACTACTTCACCTTATTACTCCTACATTTTCAGGACGAACTAAGAAGTTGGGACTTGTTATGATAGCAATTTATAATTAATTTTTGCCCGTTGATGGGGACTAACATGCAGTTGTATTAAACTATACCGAAATAAATAGCATACCTTGCTTTGAAAAGTGTGGGTGAAAACTCGAGACTATTTGCTGATGTTGTAGCATTCTGGGTGAAAACCTGAGCGTTTAGATGATGTAGCATTTAAGTGAAAATCCAAGCTTATTGATGATGTTTTGGCTTTGTAACCACATGATTTATCTGGGTTCTTTACTCGGGCCCTAGCTTTTTATCATGTGCTACCAATAGTATGCAGTTATATTAAACTGTGTGTATTAAAATAAACAACATACCTTGCTTTGAGCAATATGGGTGAAAACCCGAGCTTGTTTTGCTGATATTTTGGCTTTGTAGCCACTTTGATTTATCTAGGTACTTTGCCCGGGCGTCGACTTTTTAGCCTGTGTTGCCCATCCCGAGTGTGACTATAGGCATTTTAGCAGTGTGTCATCTCCTCGGGCCTCTCTCTAGGTCAGGAGAAAAGCCAGCACCTTTGGCGATTTAGTATGAGAGGGGCCTCGCTAAAAAGTTACTTATGCCTCTCCTCGGAATCAGGCTATTATGCCTAGGACCTTTATAGTCGTGAGGGGGGACATATTAGATGCCATTCTTCCCGAGAACTGTCACTAGCTGAAAAACTGTGTAAGGGATCTTTTGAGCTGTTATGACGATGGATGATAGCCTCTTCCATGTTTAAAAATGATGAACTTATCTTGATTTGGTGACTTCATGCACGAAGATTTTCTTGAAATAATTTTATAATTGTGGCTGAAAAGCCAAACTCAACAAGAAACTCATTAAACCCGCATATGTGAGAATATCTTGCTGAAACTAATTCATAATATTTTTTAATATAAAATGAACAAATTCATAGTTTACTATTTATGGGGTTTTGACCGTTTGAGTTTGAAATTTGATCTGGAGCTGTAGGTAGCTTGTGATTTAGGGAAGGAATATTTTCTTTTTGCGGTCGTTTATTTGACCTCCATATTTTTATTTTTTGCTTTTCTATTCTAAACTGTATAGTAAATCACTAGGAAATATTTTATCAAGTACAAAATAATATATATGACTCGGTTATTAGTGGACTCGAGTTTGAAATAGTAAATATGTCATTCTCATTGGTAGCAGTCAAATATGAAAATTAAATTCACAGCATTTATACAAACACCAAACCATCACACCATCCTTCAAACATCATTTATCACATATATGTAAACATTATTTGTAAAATAATAAATAATTTTGAAGACCTGTTGTAAGGCCACTTAATTATTTTTAATTTCTACTTTATTTCTTAATAAGGATATTTGCATAAATTTTGGTCTGATTAAGATGCTGCCACTATAGTTTGCCTTATTTTTGCCATCATATATAACATGCTTTAAGCTTAATTTCATCCCAAGATGATAAACATACTATCATAATAGACAATTTGTGTGAAAATACCATAGCATTTAACAATATGTAAAACTATCCAGAATGCTAAGTAATTATTATAAATTGTATAAGTTAGGGGACCAAATGTGTTTGTACGCTGAATATCCTCATGCATTTGAATTTGATTTTTATAGCATTGTTTTGTTTGTTGCTTCGTTAATTTATTTGGTGAAGAATATATACAGGCATGTAAGTGCTTAAGTAAGCTTGAAAATGGCAAATACAAAGTTCACCTCAATAATCAAATTCTTGAGAAAATAAGATTACAAATTATGAATGATTCATACTCAATAATTCAACCAAAAAGAGCTTAATAATGTGCAATTACTAATCAAACAGTTTGAATAATATATGAGGTCAGTGCAATTGAACTGGCCGACACTTCCTTTTTCCTATAATGACGACTTGGATTGAGAAAAGTCTAACGTGCAAGTTAATGGTGCAACCACACTTGTATATAAGGTATGTAAAATAACCATAAAAAGTAGAATTAAGTTGATAGTCAGTTGTGGACATTAAAGCTTATGGCAAAAGTCTACACGTGAAATTCATATGCAAACTAGCAGTTACAAGGTTAATTATGGTCCCAATTCTTCTGAATCGGCCAGGCTTGATAAATCAATGCCAAAAAGTTAATAGCAACTTTAATAATTTTTTATTAAATTTTTGCTATCTTGGTTGTCGAACGAAACTATACATGGGTTTTGAATGTAAAAAAATGTACCTGTGCACTTGTGCCCGCGCTTTTTACCTTCAACTCATGTGAGATTGAAGTATATCAAAAGGAGAATCATAGAGAATGCTACAGGGTAGTTTTGGTTTGTTGGAAAATGTAAAAGATAGGCCTTAAAGGCCATTGCCTATGAACTGAAATCCGGACCTCACGGCAGTGCGTGGGAGAGCATGCTAAGTCTGTTTGGGAGGCTTGAACTAGCGGTGTCTAGATGGAGTTTTTCTAATATGAAGAATTATATAAGAATCAGAAAACTCAAATCGTATAAGTTCCTACAGATGGCGTCAATGTTAAAATTGGATTTGGCCAACTGAGGTGTCTTCTATATGGCTGACTTGCAAAGGAAGGTCCTTTAGACCTGTGAAAACTTGGATGTCAAAGTCAGTATTTGATTAGTATGTAAATAAGTTGAAAAGCTATAAAGAGTATAAGTTGTAGAGAATAACCTATTTTGTTTTGAAGTTTTAAGTATCTTCATATAGGAGTTATGGCGGAGTATTAATCACAGTAGTAATGACATATGTTCCAGTAATAATAAAGTTCGTTATAAAATAATGGACGATAATGACGTCAGTTATACTATTAATAGGAATTAATGGTGGCAGTTATGATTCAGATTAGTTTGTTATATTTTAACTATGCCATGTGTAGTATTATTGGATTGGTACAATTCTATATTATCAAGTACTAATTAGATTGATGTGGTAACGTAAAGAAAACTTGACGAAGAGAATTTAGGTTTAGCCTTTGATTAAAATGGCATTTGTTTGAATTCATTTACCTAGATTGGATGAATTTAATTCTTATGTAGGATAGTTATATACCTCTATAACTTGTGTAGCTAAATTAGGTCTAATCTTAATGAATCTTGCTTAACTCAATTCTCATAGAAATATAGTGAATTTGTTAAGCGAGATATAATTATAAGAACTCGAAAGATACTTATAATTGAATTAGAACCCTAGGTTAACAATATGGTGCCATAACCAAGCATGATAATATGAGAAAAATTCAAATGAAATGTTGAAATTGTAATTCTAGGCTTTTATCCATTGAATTCTTAAGTTCAATTTATCATTAGTTCAATTTAATTTAAATTAGGTTTTTCCACCATAATTCATTTGTTTGGATAAAATTAAGATTATGTTATTTTAGTACTTAGCTAGATATTAGTTGTAATTTTTCGTGGATTCGACACTATACTTTATCACTTTATTATTTGTTAACAACACGTACACTCGCGTGGTTAAAATCAACAATAGATCTCCTCATCCCTACCATCACCAACCAGCCCATCCAATTCATCAGAATCTAAAATCATGGCTAACAATGCAAACCGAACCCTCAAGGAGTTGGCGCCTCCAAATCTAAACTAACAAGTGCTTTACATTAAATATCCTATTTTAGATATAACTTTTGAATTGAAATCTGGTCTAACTCATCTTTTGCCAACTTTTTGTGGTCTTGTAGGTGAAGATACTCACAAACACCTAATGGAATTTCATGTGGTTTGTTGAAGCCTGAAACCTACCGGGATTTCCAAAGAGCATATCAAGCTTAGGGCTTTTTCCATTTTCTTTGACGGATACTACTAAGGATTGGCTTTACTACTTACCATCGGGATCCATAACCATATAGAATGAGATGAGAAAACTACTTTTGGAGAAGTATTTTTGGGTTTCACGAGTTGCCATCATTAAATAGGAAATTTATGGAATTAGGTAATATAATGGAGAATCATTGTATGAGTATTGAAAGCATTTTAAGAAGCTATGTGCAAGCTGCTCGCATAATCAAATTAGTGATCGACTACTGATCCAATATTTTTAAGAAGGGCTCCTTTCAATAAATATGAGCATGATTGAAGTTGCGAGTGGAGGAGCATTGGAGGACAAAATACCAGAAGCTGCCAAGAACTTGATTTTAAACATGGCTGTCATTTCTCGATAATTTGGCATCTGGCATGATTCTTGACCACAAAAGTTCATGAGGTAAGCACATCTTCTTTAGGAACAACAAATTGTTAGTCTAACCCTCTTGTGGTCCAAATGACTATAGAGAACTTGCAACAAGTCAAGACTTGTGGAATTTGTTCGACCAAAGGACACTTAACCGACATGTGCCCAACACTTTAAGAGGAGCATATGGAGGAAGACAATGCCATGGGTGGATTTCCAAGATAGCCATAATGCAAATATGAGATATTCTCTAATACCTACAATCCAAGATGGTGAGATCATTCAAACCTCAGCTATGGAAATCCAGCAATTCACAATACCCCTTATAATCAACAATTGGGATTTCATCAAGTTCAACTACCTTTTCAAGCTAGACAACTAGCTGCTCCAAACCAAGGTATATCTCTTGAGATATTTTCATGTCCTTTGCCACTAACACTAAGCAATTTTAACAGGAGACAAGGGCAAGCATCACAATTTAGATAATTAAATTAGCCAGCTAGCTACCACCTTGGGAAAATTAGAGGCATAAGTATCAAGTAACTTCCTTCCCAAATAGTAGTGAACCCAAGGGAGAATGCAAGTGCAATAACTCTCTAGAGTCATAAAGAACTAGAGGAACCACAAAAGGTAAAACCTATGATAGTGATGAAAGAGGAAATTGAGAAAGAACCTATACCAAATAAGGAAGTGGTGCCACCTTTTACAGTAACCACTCAATCTACTATTCCAGTTTATAAGCCCTTACCTTATTTTGCCTAGTAGGTTTGCTAAATCAAAGAAGGTGGACCAAGATAAGAAGATCTTAGAGATGTTTCACAAAGTAGAGGTTAATACACTGTTATTGGATGCAATCAAGCAAGTAACTCGTTATGCCAAATTTCTCAAAGAATTGTGTACTGTCAAGCGCAAGTTGACAGGTGATGAAAAAGTAAGTGTGGGGGAGACGTTTAAGTTGTTATCTAACAAAAACATACCCCAAAATGTAAGGATCCAGGTATGTTTACTATCCTTGCACAATAGGATACGATAGATTTGAAAAAACTATGTTAGATTTAGGAGCATCAATTAATTTCATGCCACGATCTATTTATACTTTTTTATTCTTGGTCTGTTGAACAAAACTGAGGTGATTATTCAACTTGTTGCCACTCTATTGTTTATCCTAAGAGTGTGTTTGGAACAAAATATTGAATGAAATAAATTCATTCTCAATGAATTCTATTAAATTTTTATGTTTAGAATCAATTGTAATTTAGAATTCAATTTAGTTTAAATCACATTTCATTAAAAAGCTTTCATTTTGAATTCTTGCCAAAATTGGTTTGATTTGGTGAGAATTTAATTCATTATCTCACCAAAAACTTGATTTGACCAATATAACTTTTAATAATTTTTGCACCATCTTTCTTTTAAATCCTAGTGAAAAAGAGAAAACACATATCTCTACTTTCTCTTAGTCGCTATCGGTATGTTCCACTGCTGTATGCTCTTCAATCGTGTGCTCCACCATCCTCTCTTATTCTGCTCTACTCTCCATTATCTTATCCTCTTGACTTCTTGAGGTAAGACTTTGATTTTGATTGTAGATTCAAATATTTGGTTATGGGTTTTTTTGGGGTTGTCATTTTTCTTCTAGAATGATAAGTCAATCTTTTACAACCATGTTTTTGTATTTTCAATGAGGCAATAATCGAAGATTGAGATGATTAGGCCTTGTTATGGTATAATTGTTAAAAGGGTTTCCACAAAATTTCAAATAAGGTGTTGTTATAGTATAATTGTTAAAAGGGCATTCACTAGAATTCCTTATCATTTTTGAGTTTATGATTTATAATATTTTCACTATAATCGTTGGATTTAAATTGATATTAAATGTATATGATTGGCACAAATGCATGAATTAATTTGTTAATTTGTTAATTTCTTTCTATTTTTAATTCTAATTCTTTCTTTGTATGCCATTAGAAGTTGAAAGAAAAGGCATTGGGTGTGTCTAATAGTGTATGTATACATAAGCTGGAATTGATGTTACACTGAAAGATTTTAATCTTCAAGGCCAGGCTGTAGTTTTATGCATTTAAAAACTGGTTATGCTAAATAAAGGTTAAGAGAAGTAAGAAGTCAGTAGAGTAATAAATGTAACTGGCTAGATATAGCAAAGAAGATAACTTCATTGCTTGTTAAACTCCATGAAATCAAGTATGCTTCTGTTGGTTAAGTCATGTGACAAATTTTGTTTGAGTATTTTATTATGGTATTTTCTTTGTATTCTTTTAGAAATTTATAAATTTGACTGATTGGCATTTCTAATAAAAGAAAGAAAGAGAGTATATAATATCAAATTCAATCTTCTATATTCTTTTATTCTTTAGAATATATTAGTATCAACAATTAGAATCATTGTTTACATTTATTTCATTTATTGTCTAGATAATAAGAGATTTTGAACAAAATATCATTGTTGCTGTAGTAGCATATGTGGGTTGGTTGGTGACCTTACTTCATATTTATTTATCAATATTTGACTTGGATTGAGAGGCCAATTTGTCCATATAAATCTGAAAGGGAACAAGTGAGACGATAGTTAATATGGAGAATAAAAACAAGTGAAAGATCTCATGACATTTTATAAATGGGACCTAATGCATTTTTGCCATCTAGTTAATATCTTAAGAGAAACTGGTTTTCTTAGAGACACTCAGTATAGTTTGGTTGAAGAGCATGAAGCAAAATTTCTCCCTATGTTATCATATAATGTGAAGAATAAAACTGTGAAATTCTTTTTCCTTCGTTCAAGTGAGATTATTAGACGTCATTTTCACCACATTTTGAGAGCACTCATAATCCTTGAGGATCGCTTGGTTGTACAACCTAATGAACGTTTAATACATGCTAGAATTTTGCACAATAAAAGATATTATCCTTACTTTAAGGTACATGTGTATTTTAATTCTTAGTTTACCCTAACTAGAGCATTATGTGTTCATCACTAATTTTAATCGTATTCAAAATTCATAGAATTATGTTGGTGCTAAATGGGACACATATTCATGTCATACTTCCAAAAGATGACGTGTCTATATATAGAGGAAGGAATGGCTATCCTACAATGAATGTATTTACTACTTGTACTTTTGATCTCAAATTTACATATGTGTTAGTTGGTTGGGAAGAATATGCTTTTGATTTAAGAATATTAGAAAATGCCTTACGTAGAGAACATAAGCTTAAGGTTCCTCAAGGTCAACTTTATTTTAGTTATTACTTACTCTTTTTAGTACTTTCCATTTGAATCTAAATGAATTTTTTTTTATAGGTAAATTCTATTTGGTTGCTGCTGAATACATGCTCAGGTTAGGGTTCATTACGTCTTATAGGAGTACGAGATATTACCTTAAAGAATATTCTCGCATGCAACCACAAAATCCAAATGAGTCATTCAACTTAAGGCATGTATCATTACGCAATGCTATAGAAAGATCATTTTGTATATTACACAATTTTCTTATAGGTGTTATCCAGATGAAAGGATTCTAGTGGAAGTTGATAAGGAAATTTTGGAAGCAGAGATTGATAATGAAGATCTTCATAAAGATGATGATTATAACCAATGAGAGATAATACGAGATCGCATGGCTTCAGGAATGTGGAATGATTATATTTGTCATCATTAGTTTTAGTTTGTAGACTGTTTTGACAATTTTGTAATCCAAATTTGTAAAAAGATATATATTAGAAAACTTGAATGAAGGTTTTTTATACTTTCTTATCATCTTCTGCTTGGAATGATATTGATGTGCTTTCGAATATTATGGTTTGAATAATTAGTTTTGTTCCTCAAAATATTTTGTGATAGGAAGTAAGTTATTGTAAGAATAAGACTTGCACTATTAATTTTTATGCTAAACTTTGAATATTCTATTGTAGGTTGTTTCTTTATTTTTTAGACCATCAGAAGCATTTAGGATTGCATATTTATCTGAGTGTGAACTCAATTTCTTTATTATAATCTATAGAAGAAGTGTATATCTTCATGACTTCTTTTTCTTCTTTACTTTCAGGTTAAGCAATGGAGAAAGATGGTATGATGAAGTATTAAGCTCTCGAGGAAAGAAGAGTTATTTAAGATGGACTGAGAGAAATTGAGTGGCTAGTATTATCTTTAATCAATTCCTTATCCAATACTTCTACGAGGGTTTGATGGCATAAGAAAGGAACATAATTGATGCCGCAAGTGGAGGGGCATTAGTTGACAAAACACTTGAGGCTACAAAGCAATTAATATCCAACATGGCTGCCAATTTGCAACAATTTGGAACTCACATGGATGCACCCTCCAAAAAAGCAAATGAAGTGAGTATCTCTAACCTTGAACAACAAGTTAGCAATCTTACTTCTCTTGTGCATTCTTTGGCTATTGGAAATGTGCAGTAAGTGAAAGTATGTGGCATTTTCTCTAACCATGGGCATCCAACTAATGTGTCCTACAATGCAAAATGATCCCGTGGAACAAGCTAATGCCATTGGTGGCGTTTTTCCTAGATAACCACAACATAAGTATGATCCATATTCTACCATGTACAATTTTGGCTGGAAAGATCACTTTAATTTGAGTTATAGGAATTAACCACAACCACTACTAAATGGAGGCCGGAACATCAATCCTCCCAGATTTCAAGCACAACCATAATATCAATCTAGACAACCCCTATAACCAATGAATTCATCCAATTCTAGTTCGTCTATGGAAGATATGATGAAAACAATGGCATCCAATACATTGGCCTTCCAATAAAGCATGATGCAATTCTAACAAGAAACAAGGTCAAGTATCCAAAACTTGGAGTAGCAAGTAGGACAACTTGCTACTAGTGTGGGTAAATTAGAAACACAAAGGTTTAGTAAGTTGCCTTCTTAAGCTATAACTAGTCAAGAAAGTTCTTGTGCAATTAAGTTAAGGAATGGAAAAGAGGTTAGAGAGAATAAACCAATAAATATTGCATTAGAGGAAGAGATTGAAGTTGAAGCTGAAACTTCTTCAAAGTTAGGCGAAGCTTCTGCCCTTAATCAAATGAATGCCGAGCCTAATTTGGGTATTCCTAAGGTAAATTCTTAACCTATGAATTCTAATTTTAAGCGTACTCCACCTTTTCCTTTGAGTTCTTATAGGTCTAAGAAAGAAGATAAGGAGAAATAGATCTTAGAGATGCTTAAAAAGGTTGAAATCAATATTCCTCTATTGGATGCAATCAAGCAAGTCCCTCGATATGAAATGTTTCTTAAAAAGTTGTGCATTAACAAAAGAAAAATCAACGGTAATGACAGTAAGTATGGAGGAGAATGTATCTGCTATCATTCAAAAGAAATTCCCGCTTAAGGAAAAAGATCCTGGTTCATTTTCTATTCCTTGTAAGATTGGTAATACTTTCTTTGAAAAGGCCATGTGTGACTTAGGAGCTTCAATTAGTGTAATGCCAAAATCTTTATATGATTCTCTTTGTCTTGGCCCTTTAAAAGATATGATAGAAGATATGATGAAAACAATGGCATCTAATACATTGGCCTTCCAACAAACTATGATGCAATTCCAACAAGAAACAAGGTCAAATATCTAAAACTTGGAGAAGCAAGTAGGATAACTTGCTACTAGTGTGGGTAAATTAGAAACACAAGGGTCTAGTAAGTTTCCTTTTGAAGCTATGGCTAGTCAAGAAAGTGCTTGTGCAATCAAGTTAAGGAATGGAAAAGATCTTGGAGAGAATAAACTAAGAAATATTACATTGGAGGAAGAGATTGAAGTTGAAGCTGAAACTTCTTCAAAGTTGGGTGAAGCTTCTGCCTCTAATCAAATGAATGCTGAGCCTAATTTGGGTGTTCCTTTGAGTTCTTATAGGTCTAAGAAAGAAGATAAGGAGAAGGAGCTCTTAGAGATGTTTAGAAAGGTTGAAATCAATATTCCTCTCTTAGATGCAATCAAGCAAGTCCCTCGATGTGCAAAGTTTCTCAAAGAGTTGTCAACTAGCAAAAGAAAAATCAATAATAATGAAATAGTAAGTATGGGAGAGGATTTAGCTACTATCATTCAAAAGAAACTCCATCTTAAGGAAAAAGATCCTGGTTCATTTTCTATTCCTTGTAAGATTGGTAATACTTGATTTGAAAAGGCCATGTGTGACTTAGGAGCTTTAATTAGTGTAATGCCAAAATCTTTAAATGACTCTCTTTGTCTTGGCCTTTTAAAAGAAATGGGTGTTATTATCCAACTTGCTAATCATACATTTGTTTATCCTTTGGGTGTGCTTGAAGATGTCCTAGTTTCAATTCATAGTTTGATTTTGCATAGCTTGAGGATGATTACTTACACACGTCGACTCCACTATTGTTAGGAAGACCATTCCTTAAAACTGCTATAACTAAGATTAATATTTTTTATGGTACATTATCTATGGAATTTGATGGTAATGTTATTTAATTTAATATTCTTGATGCTATGAAGTTTCAAGACGATAAACAATCTACTATGTTGGATGTTATTGACATTAATATGCAACAAGTTTTTGACTTAAGTGGTAGTGATAAATTGAATGTGGCTATAAACCAAAGTTTTGATTCCACTTACACAAAAGGAGAGGTTGCCATAGATGATGCTTTGGTTGATGCGATCATAGCCTTTCAAGCTTTGCAAGTTGTATCATACAAGTATGGTTAGGTTTTTTATGATTCACTTATTTTTTACAAGAAACTTTTACCCTCTGCTTTGCATGCACCCGAGCTTGAATTAAAACCTTTGCCTAATTATTTACAGTTTGTGTTTTTGAGTGAAAATAATGCATTACCTGTGATCATTGCAAAGAACTTAACAAATGTGCAAGAGGAAAGGCTTGTGCACATGCTTCGTGACCATAAAACTGCTATTGGGACATTGGCTGACATTAAGGGAATTAGTCCTTCCAAGTGTATACATCGCATACTTTTGAAGAAAATTCGAAGCTAACAAGGGAGATTCAAAAGCGTCTCAACCCACCTATGATGGAGGTAGTCAAGGCCGAAATATTGAAGTTGCTCAATGCCGGAGTTATCTACCCTCTTTTGGATAGCAAGTAGGTAAGTCCTATACATATGGTTCCTAAGAAAATGGGAATTACAGTTGTGCAAAATAAAGATGACAAACTTGTGCTTATGTGTGTTCAAAGTGGTTGGAGAACGTATGTTGATTATCGCAAGCTGAATCAAGCATCACGTAAGGATCACTTTCCTTTACCTTTCATGGACCAAATGCTAGAGAGGATGGAAATTAAGTCTTTCTATTGCTCTCTTGATGGGTATAGTGGATATAATTAGATTGTTATTACACCCAAAGATCAAGAAAATACTACTTTTACTTGCCCTTTTGGTACTTATGCATATAGAAGAATACCTTTTGGTTTATGTAATGCACTAGCCACTTTTCAAATATGCATGATGAGTATATTTTCAGATTATGTAAAAAGAATCATTGAAGTTTTCATGGATGATTTTATTGTTTATGGTGATTCTTTTGATGCATGTTTGGAAAAAATTTCTCTTATTTTAAAAGATGTATGGAAACTAACCTTGTTTTGAATTATGAGAAGTGTCACTTTATAGTTAAACAAGAGATTGTTTTAAGGCATGTAGTTTCTGCTCATGGTTTAGAAGTTGATAAATCTAAGATAGATATTGTTTTGTCCTTACCGTATCCCACATGTGTGAAGGAAGTTCATTCTTTTGTTGGACATTCAAGTTTCTATCGAAGATTTATCAAAGATTTCTTTAAAATTGTATTGCCCCTATGTAAGTTGCTGGCTAAAGATGTGGATTTCATGTTTAATGATGCTTATAAACAAGCGTTCGATGAGCTTAAGAGGAGATTAACTTTGGCCCCTATTTTTCAACCTTCAAATTGGGATTTATATTTCGAGATCATGCGTGACATAATTATGCTGTTAGAGCTGTACTTATCTACAGAGTTTTATGAGATTTGCATGTTATCTCTTATGCATCACGCACACTTGATGAAGCTCAATGCAACTATCATACAACAGAAAAAGAACTCTTTACTGTAGTATTTGCTCTTGAAAAGTTTAGATCTTACTTGCTTAGAACTAAAGTGATTGTGTTTTCTAATCATGCAGCTCTTAGGCATCTTTTGCACAAGAAGGAATCAAAGCCTAGATTGATAAGATGAATCTTGCTTTTGAAAGAATTTGATCATGAAATTAAGGACAAGAAAGAAGTTGAAAATTGTTTAGCTAATCACTTAAGTAGATTGTCAAACACGCAAGTTAGAGATAGAATCTGTAAGAGAGTCTTTTCCCAATGAGAAGTTGTATGCTATGTATAACATTCAGCTATGATATGTTGATTTGGTTAACTTTTTAGTTACTAAAGAATTTCCTCCAGGTTTGTTATCTTAAAAAAATAAGTTTAAAGATGATACTAAATATTATGTTTGGGATGACCCATATTTATAAAATTTTTGTGCTGACCAAATCATAAGAAGGTGTGTACCCCAATGTGGTACTATCCTTACCTTTTTCCATTCTTATGCTTGTAGAGGATATTTTGGTGCGAAAAGAATAGCTCACAAGGTACTTGTGATTTTTATTGGCTTACATTGTTTAAAGATGCATATACATTTTGCAAATCATGTGAACGATGCCAGAGGATAGGCAGTATAACTCATCGTGATAAAATGCCTTTAATCGATCTATAGAAGCTTTGCTTTGAAACGTTATTAAATGCACCTCCACAACTTACCATCCTCAAACAAGTGCCCAAGATGAAATTTCTAACCGAAAGATCAAATCCATCATTGAAAGAACGGTGCAACCTAATAGAAAAGATTGGAGCTTAAGGTTGAATGATGCTCTATGGGCTTATAGGACTGCATATATAATCACCTATTGGAATGTCTCCATATAGGTTAGTTTATGGGAAACTATGTTATCTACCAATAGAACTTGAGCGTCGTTCTTTTTGGGCCATTAAGCAATGCAATATAAACTTAGATGCTGCTAGACATCGTAAGAAGTTGCAACTACAAGGTTGGAGGAGATAAGGAATGATGCCTATGATAATGCAAGGATTTACAAGGAAAAGACTAAGGCATTCCATGACAAAATGATTTCGAGAAAAGAATTTCAAATTGGGCTAAAAGTTCTCTTGTTTCATTCATGATTAAAGTTCTTTCTAGGTAAGTTACGTTCTTGATGGATTGGACCCTTTATTGTTACTAATATCTTTCCTCATGGTGCAGTTGAAATTCAAAGCTTAGAAACAAACCATGTGTTCAAGCTAAATGGACAACGGTTGAAACCTATCTATGAAGGTTTTAAGGAAGTGGTTATGGAGAAGGTTGACTTGGCCAAACCTACATTAGATTGATGAACATGGAGTCGAGCCAAAGACATTAAACAAAGGAGCTGATTGGGAGGTAACCCAACAAAAAAGAAAAATGCAAACCAAATTTGCTTTCCTCTTTCGCTTTCTCTTTCTCTTATCTTTTCGTCCTTTATTTTAGTACATACATAATTTTTCTTCTTCTCTTTCTTACTTTGATGTCTACATTGAAGACAAGGTAGTGTTTAAGTGTGTGAGAGGGGGGGGGGGGGAGGATTTAGTGTTTCTTTTTGCTTTTGGTATGTTTTGTTTTTACTTCAAGTGTTTATGTGTATTTCTTTTTCTTTTGCATGCAATACCTTAAGTGTTTTAGCTTTGTCTTTTGATCTCCTAAGAGTTAATGAGAACATGTGTATTATAGTGAGATAAACTGAATGAATAAGTTAACTTGCAATTTTGAGCTTACTTGGTCTAAGGATTAACTTTGAAAGCTTGCCATGCTGACTTAGTAGTTGTTTTACCTTTGTGAGCTCTTGAGCATTCAACATGCCTTCTTTGTTGTGTGTTATTCATTCAATGTGTGGTGCATCTTTAGAACTTGCTTCATATCTTGTTAAGACTACATTTAAATTACATGTATACATGAAAGTGACAAAGGCACTTAGGATTTTTAATCAATTGAGCCAAAAACAAGCCAGCCTTATTCATGATGATTCGCTAGTGAGCCAATTTTGAGCTTATTTATGCTTCTTCTTTTTTAACCTATGTTTGTGAACCTAAACCTTTCATATGTTCCCTTTTTACCTAGCCAAGCAATAGTAGAGCATGTGCTCATTATTATGAACATTGGGTTATGATTGGAATTCATGAGAAAAGTTGTTAAATAATGCTAATTGATTGTGAATTGTACCATTCGGTTATGAAGAAAAAAGAAGAACAATTCCAAGTTGTTTATGAAAAAAGAAAAGAAAAGAAAAAGTGATGACCAAATGTGTATAAGGTGGAAAAGGAAGAAAGAAAGTGTTTCCTTTATTTTTAAATAATATAATGTTATGGGAACTTGAAAATCAAAGGAAGCTCGGTATTTGAGCTTAATTTCCTATGATGAATTTGTGAACATTAAGTTTATATGGTCTACTAGTTTCTTTGGTTTTTAACTTCTTCTTTACCTTTTTCTTACCTACCCTTTTAGCATAGACCCATTACAACCATAAATAAAGACCTTTTGATTCATGTTATGCATGTGATACTTTGGCAGTGGAGATGAGATTGAAGATCAAGCTTATGGTAGATCATAACATTGATTGAATTTGAGTTTAAATACTTTAAGCCATAAACAATTGAGTGTTAGAATGTATATCAATGAGAGGACCTGTTATTTTGGTATGACATGCATTTCATTTAAGTTTTTAAACTAAGAAGGGTTCTAAGATTGTTAAGTATTCAAATTCATGAAAATATTCTTGCTTATAATGCTTATAATCTTTGAGAGTGTTGGGAGATTAAAAGTGGAATTGAGTGCTTATAAGGTCTTTATTTAGCATTTGCTTTTTAGTTTCTAATTCTTAGGTTTCATTTCTTTTCCAATTTTTCAGTTTTTGATTTTGAACATTGTTAGTTTCAACTTTGTCTTTTCTTTTCCTTGCTTAAGGACGTGCAGGTACTAAGTGTGGGGGAATTTGATACACTCATATTATTCTATCCTTTTAGTATCTTATTCTTAGTCTTTTGTGCATATTTTATGTCTTACTTTAGTTTACTTATCTTGTTTTGTGTAAAACTATGCTTTGTAGACATAAAGAGTAAAATTGAGCTAAATGGAGTTAAAGACTAGAATGCGCACATTGAGACAAATCTATAAGTTGATGATGTGCAAATCCTAATTGGACTAGGAATCCTAGTGGCAATGAAGGATTTCTACATAAGGAATCCAACTTTGAGCAGGAATTTTATTGAGATTAGAATTGAAAGAAGATCACAAGATCAAATTAGAATATTCAAATTTTGGATAGAATAGGAAGTGCAAATTTGATTAAGTAGGAAAAGACTCATTCTTGATTAGAAGTCCTTGCCACCCCCTATATTCTATAAATAGGGGAGTATAGATCTGATTGAGAAGTACCTTTACATGCACTTTTCTTCTTCTTCTCTCAAAATTTCAACAATAAACATAGTATTTTCTTTTCAATTAATGATGATGCTAACTTAAGTTTTTGTTCAATTACAAGAGATAAGTAACCTTGACTTATAAAACTACTATAAGAATCTGTTTATAAGAGGAAATCTAATGTTATACATAAATACAAGTATTAATGTTTTTCTTGTTTAATTGCTTAATAATTATGTGTTTTAGTTTGTTATGATGTAAAAAAGGGCTCACCCGGTGCACAAAGTGCTCCCCGGCTATTGCGGGGGTAGGGGGAGGGTGGGCGCACATGTACGCAGCCTTTCCCTTACATTTTTGCAAAGAGGCTGTTTCCACGCCTCGAACCCGTGATGTACACATGATAAATTGATACATATAATCTAATACTAGTTAATTGATTAATGTATTTGCATGGTTAATTAACATGAGTAGTAAAAGTAGCACTTCAATTAAATCTGAGTTTATTTGAGTGTTGCTTGAAAATTTTGATCTAAACTAAGTTAATGCTGCTTGTGTGTTAATTGTTTAGAATCAATTGCACCTATCCAGTTCGTAATGCTTTCATGTAATTAAATTTATAACGCTTGATGAGGGTTATTATGTGATTAGTGTTAGTTATTCTGCTTGACCTAATTAACAAAGAGGTAAGAATAGGTAGGAAAGACTTTTTTCCATGGTTGATTTGCATGCATATGTGTATTTTCAAATCGATATTTGTTTTGTTTTCAATGATTAATAGCTCATGAATCTTGGCTAAAACTTCTTTGTAGTTGAGTTTTACAAATCTTCGATTGTTTGCTTAGTTTAGTAAGTTTCTACCAAAAATTGTTTTTTTACATCTAGAATTTAATTCTCTTGTTTTTCTTGCTTGCTTAGCTATTTTAATTTAATTTAGATCAAAGATCAACATCCCATTTATTTACTTTGCTATTTTGAGTGCATATTAGTTAGTTTGCGTATTTATAGCATATTATCATCACATCCTATTTTAGAACTCTATTCATTTTTATGCATCTGTTTTGTTTTATATTTTCTTGCATTAGTTTGATTTACTTTTATTGCTCATTATAATATTCAGCTTAGGATTTATACTTGAACTTGTTGTGTTCTTTTGTTTTGGTTCAATTTAATTAAATAAGAACTACTTAAAATTGATTAACTTAATTGTTTCTCTGTGAGATCAATACCCTACTTATTATACTACAAATATCGTTAATTAGGTTTTAATTTAGTGAACATTGAAGACTCATCAATGATGAATACAAGGAAGCCTTTAACAAGCTGAAAGAACTCTTAAAGTAGGCACAAGTGATCTAACCACACAATTTGGATTGCCCTTTGAAATCATGTGTGATGTCAGTAATTATGCCTTGACAGTTGCTCTTCAGTACTTGCTAACAAAGAAGGATTCAAAGACATTGCTGATTAGATTGATCCTCTTAATTCAACAATTCAACTAGGAGATCAAAGATAGAAAGGACGTTGAAGATCTAGTTGCGAATCATCTAAGACCACTACAAGAAATTATCATATTTTCATCTACTATACTACAAACGTAGAACAAAAAAACGCAAATAAGTACTATATGCATTTGTAATCTTATTTTTTGAATCTGTATATTTGTAAACGCAGATAATTTAAAAAAAAATTATACCTAAGATGCTAATACTATTAAAAAAGATGTAAAAACTGATTAATTTTTTTTTCCATATTTTGTGACTATATTTGTTTCTGTGTTTATTTATCAGCATCTACCATTTAAAATATTTGCATCTGTAGTTGGAGATTTTGATATAAAACTTAATTCTGTTTAGTATTGTGTATATTTACATTTGTCACTTAATGTATCTGCTTCTGGACTAGCAGAAAGCATATATTTTTTCCCAAATTGAAATCTAGCTCATTAATTTTCTTTCTCATTCTCTATCTTTTCTCTACAACAGACCGTTCCCTCCCTTTACAAATTAACTTTCTCCATCCAAACCATTTCCCAATTTCTTCCGATGATTAAAAACTTAAATATTTTTATATATCGTTGATGTTTTATATTTTAAATGATTTGTTAATATTTTAAACTTTCAATGCTTAGAAAATGATCTTTTTTTTTCTCTATTGTTGTATCAATTTTATGAAAAATTTATTATTTATCAAGTATACCATAAAAGATTAAAAATATAAAATTATTAGTGTCCGCAATAAGAGGATGCTGATATATGAGAAAAATCTCTACATATTAGGTTTCACTTATTAGCTTCTATCAGGTGGACGTTTATACTATTAGCATCCACTTTTCTGCTTCTAATAAGTGGACGCTAATAATATTATCATAGGCCACAATATCAGCATCCACTTGTGGACGCTGATAAGTATTAGCATCCACAATAGCATTATTAGCCTCCACTTTTAGCTGACGTTGATATTGCTTTTTCTTATAGTGAAACTCTCTCTACAGACCGTCTTCTAATTTCTTCCAACATTTTATTCTTTTTTCATAAGATTTATTGAAAAGTTAGGTTAATTAACTCCCAAATAAGTGTTTTTTTAATTTCTACATCTTACAATGGCTTCATTTCATTAATGTCTGGCTTTGATTTCGTTATTTTTTTTTCTCCCTCTTGTGCTGATTCAATGTTCATTGAGAATGGTTGGAATTATTTGAGTATGTTATACTTCATAAGTAGATTTTGTTATGTGAATTATTTGATGTTTAACAAAGTCTTTAGTTGATTATAATAGTATTTTACAATTTCTATTTTGTTTTCTTCTTTGTCTTTTTTTTTTCCCTAGCTATACCACTATACAAGTATTGCAGAACTTTTTGCAAGTAGCATCAGTTAGTGTGTTTATGCCTTATAGAATTTTCTCTATTTGCAGAATTTTCTCATGAAACTGGGTCCTATCTCCTTATTTACTTATGTTTATATTCATTCTTAATAAATATGCCTATATATATGAATGAAGGAGAGGACAAGTAAGCTAAATTAGTATTTTGACAATGAACAGAGACGTAAAACCCAAATCTTCTTAATGTATTTGTAGCTATGTACCTTGGATAATTTAGATTAATAATTCCTTTGTAAAGGGGTCCAAAGAGATCCTCCCTATCACCATCTATTTGTTCTAATTCTTCATCTTTTGATTCTTCGTATATAATTTGTTTTGCTATTTGGGAGTTGAACTCTGGATTAGGTCCTTTCCAGCCAATTGCTTTCCATGATGGATTGTCACATGGAATATGACATGTCCAAGTGACTAGAAAGGAAAAAAATTACTATTGAAATAAATAGCATATGAAGATATTCTGTGGTAGCCTTTCTGTTGGCTTGAACATTCTTCTAATGACTAGAGGCCTGAGGATGTAAATGCCACTGACATGAAATTTGTTGCTTAAGTTTGAATGTGCCTAGTGCATTTCTAATGTAGCAGCAATGGAGCTACCTGCAACACAAGTTCTTGATTGCAAGCCTAATAGATAGGCAGACGAGATTCTCTTATTATCTAGTTTGTAAACTTCCTGGTATGATTTGTTTGAAGGTTGAATTCAGGGCCAAGATCATACTTTTGAAGTCCTGATCATATATCTGAAGCCTTTGAAATTAGGTGGAATAGCTGTAAAATTATACTATTTATAGAGTATGCAGGGACAAGCTTCACATACTTGTGAAGAATGATTATTGTGCCGAATTTCTTAACTGTCTTGGGGTTTAGAATATTTTAGTTTTTTTTTTCTATTATTTCATATTCTCATTTTCATCCAAGACATAGTTATGCCTCTTTATTGGAAGTTATGGGTGTTGATAAAGAGAGTTAGGGACCATTTTTAGTTGTATTACTACATGAAGTAAAGAACTTATATTTTTCAATTGTTTCTCTTTGTTTGCAAGTGCAATTTTCATTTTTATTTGATCTCTTACTTCTTAAAGAAAATTAATTGAGATTGTGGTTTAGATTGAATATTTGATATAAAGAACTAGAAAGCTTTAAATGCTACCTCTCTGTGGGTATTATTTTATTTGTTTAATGGTCATGATCCTATAAACCTTAATCTTTATATTGGAACTTCTTCTTAACTTCTCAAGAAGTGAGGCTAGCCAACTTCCCATGACCGTATTCGCACAATTCATCCACACAAACCTTTATCTCTCTTAATTTAACAAATATTTCTAAACCATTCCTTTGTTTTGAGCCATACTAGACCTGTGACAACTTGGGAAAATAATGAGCTATCTAAAATGCATTTCTCACATGAAATATGGATAGAGCCAGCAATCTTAGGGTCCCATTTGGCACATATCCTTCATAATTACATAATAGGGATCAATCAAACTAGTAACATTAACAGCCTAAATTACAAAGATATGGCCATGTATTAAAGGCATGTATAAATAATTTTAGTAAGTATAAGTCGGGATCTTTTTATATTAGGGAATTAGTTAAAAAGATGGAAAGATAAAAATAATGATAATTACAACATTCTTTCTTAGAAATGAGTTCATTTAAAAGCATATAACAAGACAACATCGACTCCTTTGGTTGGTTTTTATTTTATTTTAATTTTTAATTTTTATTTTATTTTTATTTCATGAAAATAATGCTATCTGTCTTGTAAAAATAGTGCACTCAAAGGCTTTATTTGGAATTCATACTTTGAATCATTTAAAAGCTAATATAGGTATGGCTGTGTTATAACAGAATTAGAAATGTTCTCTTATATGAGAATAATCTATTAAGATTTGTTAAGTAGGAGATGAATAGGATGTGATCAGTTCATGAATAATCCCATTGAAGGCATAAAAATAGAAACTGGTTTGCATACTTTGAATATTTAGTGTTCTTGACTGTTTACAATCCTAGAGCTTCATCATCTCGGTCCATTGATCGGCTTTGTCTCTTTCTACAATTGTAGCTCAACTAGCTCCTTTCACGGCTACAGCTCTACCTTCTAGTATTTTTTTACTTGCTTCATCCTCGAAGTAGGTTCAAAACACTATACCTTGACAAGGGCTCAGATTAGATCTCATTGAGTTCAAGATGTGTAATGACATCTAAGTTACAATTTCAAGTTTAATAATGATTTTTCTTGTTTATTTATTTTTTATGAATTTCATTGTTCTTACACGTACTTAATTTGATGTTGAGCATGGGACAAATCTTAACTCCTGTGAGGAGGATTACATCTCCTATAAGGTAGGCTACATCACTGATGAGTGTGTCACGAGCGTATAAGGAAGGAAGCGGTGCCAGAATAAAATTGCCCCTCTCCATGGTAATAAGAAGGATCGCCCACTCATCCCCAAAACTAGAGACAGGTAAATAGATCTTCATATTTTTCTATTCAATTGTATTTATATCTTGTATTTTACTTACGTGCATATCTTTTTGTTTGTATCACAGAGAATTCATTGGGATCAACCCCAAGGACACGAAGGTGGATTATTGGACATATAAGTGATCATTTGACTTAAGATCTTCTTAATACCTTACATGTGAATCTATATGTTTTGATGTCATTCTCTTTATCCTGTAATAAGGATAATACATGAGTGATTATTTGACATATAGTGAAGTATTTAAAGGTAGATGAATGATAGACAAAAAATTCATTCATCTTCAGTAAAAAGCCTTTTAAGATAAGTATGTCTTGTTCCAAGAATCTTGCAAAATGAAAGAGATTAAGAAAAGATTTTTCTTGAATCTCTTTGAGAAACAAAACATAAACTTGGTTTCAAGTACAAATGGATTTTGACAAAAATAAAGTTAACACTAGAATCTATGCCCTACATCTATCTCTAGATATGTTTGACGAAATGAATGAATTACACGATAACCAAGCACTGAAAGGTTTGATCAATAATTTTAACTTCTCTTGTATTTTGGTGGTCACAATACATTACTAGATGTCAATTTGACCTATGAATGTAAGTTGGTTAGTTTAGCTAAGCCAAAGTTAAAGTAAGAGTGTTTTAATTTAACCGTACTTCTTAGGAAATATCGAATTACATTTATTGCCAACGTATGGGAGAACCTAATGGGTTACACACTTTAATTGACTTAAGTTAAGAACTTAAAAGAATTAATGGAGTTTTGGAATTAATAGTTAACTTTCAAGCACGTAAAGGTAAAAAAGTAATTGTAACCTTACATATATGGTAAGACTTGTTTTCTTGAAAGTCAAGAAAAAGTCTAGTTGGAATCCTAATTGAATTTGGAATCCAAATTAGATTTAAGCCACTAGGAGTCTAAAATCCCATTAGTAATCATAATAGGATTATGGATTACTAAAGGAGTTTTGGGCCTTAGGCCTTAGGCTTTAGATTTAATGAAATCCTAAACAAGGAAGGACTATAAGTCCTTAAGCCCTAGCTGCCTCTATATATGTAGTAGCTAATGAAAATTTTGGCCAACGTGTGGTTACAAGTGACATTTGGCGTTGTGAAAGATTGTGAGCAAGAAGTGTTCTTGAAAATCTCCTCCTTTAGCCGTGACCCCCTTTGTTGAAGCAAAGAAGCTTTTGCTTCAAGAACAATCCTCTATTAATGATTTAACCAAGTGGAAGTTATCACATATCCTGGGGGTGAATTGATTGCTTCGACAAAGATTTTTAACCATCAATTGTGTGAACTATTTCATTAGAGGCTTATATATATTAATAGCTTATTACTCATTGGTCATACTTTGTGTTTAATTAAGAGAATTTTTTTGAGAATTTTTTTGGAAGAACTCCAAGCATCCCTGCTAAACAATCAAACTAGTTGCGTAAGGAAAGCTTCAAAAGGTTAGTTTTAATATTTTGTTTTCGTAATATATATATATTTAACTGAATACCTAGGTTCTTGGTTAGGGAAAATTTTAACTCCGTTGCATATACATGTGACGCGTGACTCAATATAAAGGTATTTTGGGAAAATTTGTAAAACAAAATAAATTTTAAATGAATTGGTTAAATTACATTTCCTAAGTTGTTAGTGAAATTTAATTAAAATAATATGTTGATCCATAAGTAAATCAACAATTAAAATATTCCAAGTTTCGCATTATAAACGGATGACATATGGTATAATTAGAATTGGGTGATTATGGACCACATCGCATTTGAATGTATGCTTTGTTTTGGTATTTTTGAAAAAATAGGGCATGTGTACCCTACCTTATTTCCTATTCTCTATGTAAATTCTCTTCTCGTCTAATTCCATTGAATGTAACTCGAGATTCTTACAAATTATGTAATAGTTGCATAGGTTAAAATTTATGATTTAGTTAGTGTAAATCGAGCATGTGGAAATGAAGACATCAAGACAAGGATGTGGTGGGATTGCATCAAGTCTTAGGATATGGTTTTCCTAAGTGCCGAGGAAACCATATGGTCCATAATCATCCTCTCATTTTATTTTTATGGCTTGCATACAAATATTTTATAATTGACATGTGAATGTATGTATGTATGTATGTCATTGTGAAACCTTAGGATTCAAACATACCCAAAATTAAAGTTTCCTATAAATTATTAAGTCTTATGTTAAGAATGTGTTGCCTCCTATTATTACGGCATAATGGAAGTTTTATTTACTTATATTTGTTTGGTCCCATCAAGGTTGTCATACATTGAATTCAGTTATGCTATAGAATATATGTGATATATTAGAATAATGGTTAGGAGTTAATTAAAAATATTAGTTGTTGACCCATCGAGGCTATAATGTTTTTAAGGCTATCCTTAGGTATCAATTAAAATTGATTAAATGACAAGACAATGTCAACCTAAGGACTTAAGAATTTACATGAGAAGTAAAAGATAGTGATTCAGTTATTTAAGATTGTTTTGGTTTGTCGAGGCCCCTCAAAAATCAAAACAAGATTAAATAATATCATAACCAAACTATGAATATCATGATATGATATTACAAATCTAATCAAGAATGTCATTAGATTTGATAAAATAGTTAAAGTAATCAAATTAGATAAAAACGTTTTAATTTGGTATGTGCATTAAATAAATATTAAAAAGCACACTCTATCTTTATATCTAGGTTGTTAGAATGATAAACAATTTGTCACTTAGATCAATAATAGAATCTAAAAAGTTGTTTGGCTTCAACTACTTGGACTAGTACTCTAATCTCAAAATTGTTTTGAGACAAGAAAAGATTTCCTATGTCCTAGAGGGAGACATCCTTCATGCTCTAGTTGAAGATGTGCCTGATTATGAGGAATTTAATTTTGATATTCATCAGAAGCACCTGGATGACAATGAACAATCAGTATATATAATGCTGAGTTCTATATCACCAGAGCTTCAAAGGCAGCATGAGAACATGGATGCCCACATAATTACCATGCACTTGCAAGTATGATAAGTAAGGCAAAGCCAAAAAGCTTGAGGTATCCAAGGAATTGTTTTGCTATAAGATGGCAAAAATTCTTTAATAAATGTTCATGTACTAAAGATGATTGGGTACCTCGAACCTTTTGGGATTTTCCATGTACCATGAACTTTCAGTGGATTTGGTCTTATAGTCTTTGCCTGAGTTGTTTTCACAGTTTGTTGTGAACTATAACATGAATAAGTTGAAAATAACTCTACCCGAGTTACTTAACATGTTAAAAACTATGGAGTACAATACTAAGAAAGATAAAACTCAAATGATGCTGATAAGTGGTTCTTCTAAACCCAAGTCAAAAGGAAAGAAGAAAAAGTCTAATAGATAGACTAAGGCCACTAGCGACATCACGAAGGGCAAGGCCAAAGTCACATGTTTCCATTGTGGCAAAGAAGGCCACTGGAAAAGGAATTGGAAAGCACACATAAATAAGACTAGAATGACTATATTACACCAAGGTGGATATTTAGATCTATTTGATTATGAATCATATGGAACATGTGAGTCATGTTTATTCGGAAAGGTGACCAATAAACCTTTTATAGGTAAAGGGTCACATTCTACTAAGTTACCAAAACTCATACACTTCGATGTTCATGGTCCAATGTCTATACATGCTAGAGGTGGATATTTCTAGTTCATAACCTTTATTGACGACAAGTCAAGGTATAGGTATGTGTATTTTATGAAATAAATGTCTGAATCTTTTGTAAAGTTCAAATAATTAAGAAATGAAGTAGAGAAATAAACTGGTAAAAGTATTAAGACACTTAGATCTAATCGAGGTGGAGAATACCTTAGCCAGGAGTTCTTAGACTATTTAAAGGACAATAAGATTCTATCTCAATAGACTCTTCCTGGTACACCATAATTCAATAGTGTATCCGAAAAAAGGAATCACACTTTATTAGACATGATGCGTTCCATGATGAGTTACGTTGACCTACCAATTTCTTTTTGAGGATATGCTTTGATTACTACAACTTACTTTCTAAATAGGGTTCTATCAAAATCTATTGAAAGAACTCCATATGAGATATGGAAAACAGAAAACCAAATATCTCACACTTGAGAATTTGGGATTGTCATGCTTATGTCAAAAGAGTTTTGACTGATAAACTTGAAGCCAAGAGTGATAAGTGCTTGTTTGTGAGTTATCCTAAACAAAACAAGAGGATACTACTTTTTATCACCCGCTGGAACAAAAGGTGTTTGTTTCGAGAAACACTATCTTTCTTAAAAAAAGTTTATTTTTGATAGGAGTAGTTGGAGTAAAGTAGAACTTGAAGAAATTCAAGAACTCAAAATGAGACCGATCACTAAATCAAATCCGAACTTGTACTACAAAAGTTGAAGGTATAAGAAAAGGGTCGACACACATAATAGCTTTGAAGGACTAGTAGGATAAGTCGACCTCCAATAAGGTATAGATTTTTTATAACTGATCAGAAAAACATTCTACTTATAAAGGATGATGAGTCTACTAGTTATGAGGAAGCAATCAAAGATATTGATTACTTGAAATGGCAAGATGCCATAAAATCTAAAATGGACCCCATGTTCGACAACAAAGTATGGACTTTAGGTTGATCCACCTAAAAGCATTAATCCTATTGTGTGTAAATAGGTCTTTAAGAAAAAGAATGATATGGATGGAAATGTACAAACCTTCAAAGCAAGGTTAGTGCAATAGGTTACAGGAAAAAACAAGGAAATGGTTTTGATGAAACATTTTCACCAGTTGCCATGATCAAGTCAATTCAGATTTACCTTGTAATAGCTACATATCACAATTATGGGATATGGAAAATGGATGTCAAAACTGCTTTCCTTAATGGTTATTTAAGGAAAGATGTGTATATGACACAACCTAAGGGTCTTGAATCCAAAGTCCCGTCATGATAAAGTGTGCAAGCTACAAAAGTCCATTTATGGACTTAAGCAAGCTTCAAGAAGTTGAAATATTCATTTTGATGAAACCATAACGGCTTATGATTTCATTAAAAATGAAGATGAACATGTGTATACAAGAAGGTTAGTGGGAGCCCTAGTAACATTCTTGGTACTGTATGTAGATGACATACTTCTAATAGGTAACAATGTACCTATGTTACAATTCCATGTAACTTTGGTTATTCGAAAATTTCTCCATGAATGATATGGGTGAAGCAACCTATGTTCTGGGTATAAGGATCTATAGAGATAGATCTAAAAGGTTGCTTGGATTATCACGACCCACATACATTGACAAGATGTCAAAGGTTTTACATGGATGGGTTAAGAAAGGGTCCTTACCTATGTCACATGGTGTGCATCTTTCTAAAAGTATGTCTCCTCATACAAAATTGGAAAGAGAACACATGAATAAAATACCATATGCTTCCACATTTGGTTCAATGATGTATGTCATGTTATCTACTCAACCTGATGTATTGTATCCTTTATGTGTTACAAGAAGATACAGGCTTTTCTACTTGAAGAACACATGGTGATCTTTCAAACCAATAGGGATGATTGTAAATCGCAGTCTAGATTCTTATTTACTCTTAATGGAGGATCCATTAGTTAGAAGAGTTCCAAGCAAGAATCAACGATAGATTTTACAACCGAAGTTGGGTATATAGTTGCCTCCGAAACAACTAAGGAAGCAATTTGGATAAAAAGGTTCATAACTGAACTTGTGGTGGTTCCTGACATTGTTAATCCAATATTGTTATATTATGATAACAATGGTATGATAACAATGGGACTGTTGCACAAGCAAAAGAACCAATTTCTCACTGGAAATCCAAACATGTAGTAATGCTGTATCACTTAATTAGGGAAATCATTGATAGAAGTGATAAGTGATATAAAAATAGAGCATATTCCTACTGATGAGAATGTGGCAATTCCGCTTATGGAGTTCTTGCCATAGTGGAAGCATAATTGTCACTTTGATATGGTTGGACTCAGATATCATAGTGATTGACTCTAGGCCAAGTAGGAGATTGTAAGTATTGGTGTTCAAGAGTCAATCAATGGTTGGTTATAATGACACTTTATTTGTATTTAATGTATGTAATAATATTAATTAGACATTCTTTATTATATTGTTTAAATGAGATTTATTACAACATTATATGAAGTCCTAGAATAATATTAGTGTATGCATAATTATGATGTCGATCATAATTGTGAGATATGACATAGATAAAGTATTATTCTAAAAGTAGTCCTGGTCAATAAATCATCAAGAATAGGGATATTGATGATTCTTCAAGACTAACATATATTGTGTTATTCTCTTAGAAAGAGGGAGTAGTGATCTCATAAACCACAAGCATGGAGATATTGAGACAAACATATGGGTGCTTATTAGTTGAAAAAGATACTAAATTAACAAAACACAAGAAATCATATGGAGTCTTTACTCACGTGTCAATAGAAGTTCTCAAAGTATTAGTGGTGTAAGCGATCATTTGACTTGAGATCATTTTATTACCTTATATGTGAATCTATATATTTTGATATCATTTTCCTTATATTGTAATAAGGATAATGCATGGGTGATCATTTGACATGTAGTGCAGCATATGAAGGTAGATGAATGATAAACAAAGAATTCATCAGCCTTTGTAAAAATGACGAATATCTCATGTCCTCTTGGGACAAATTTGTCTTGTTCCAAGGAATCTTTGCAAAGTGAAAGAGATTAAAAAAAGTTTTTTGTTAAATCTCTTTGAGGAATAAAACGTAAACTTAGTTTCCAGTACAAATGGATTTGGACAAAAATAGGGTTAACACTAGAATCCATGCCTTATGTCTATCTCAGGATATGTTTGATGAAATGATTGAATTACAAGATAACCAAGCACTAAAAGGTTTGATAAATGATCTTAACTTTGCTTCTACTTGGGTGGTCATGATATATTGCTAGATGTCAATCTTAATCTATGAATGTAAGTTGGTTAGTTTACCAAAACTAAAGTTAAATTAAGTGTTTTAATTTAACCATACTTCTAGGAAGTATCGAATTACATTTATTTCTAAAGTACGGGAGAACCGAATAGGTTTCATACTTTAAAAGTGATTTAGATTTAATGAAATCCTAAACAAGGAAGGATTATAAGTCCTTAAGCCCTAGTCACTCTATATATGTAGTTGCTAAAGGAAATTTTGGATACAATATTGGTACAAGTGACATTCGGCCTTGTGAGAGATTATGAGTAAGAAAAGTTTTTGAAAATCTCCTTCCTTAGCCACGACCCTCTTTATTAAAGCAAAGAAGTTTTTCTTCAAGAACAATCCTCCATTATCGATTCAATCAAGTGGAAGCTAGCATGTATCTTAATGGTGAATCGATTTATTGGAATCTTTTTCGAAAAAGGTAAAGGTTCTTAACCATCAAGTGCTGTGAACTATTTCATTAAAGACTTATTCATTTGAATAGCTTACTAATCATTAGTCATACTTTGAGTTTGATTGGGAGAATCGTTTTGATGATTTGTGAAGGAACTCGTAGCCTCCCTACTAAACAATCAAACTAGTTACATAACGATAGCTTCAAGAGGTTAGTTTTAATCTTTTTCTTTCATAATATATATATATATATATATATCTTTAATTGATTACATAGGTTTTTGGTTAGGAAAAATTTTTAATTCGCTGTGTTTACATGTGATGCATGACCAATATTTCCCAACACTCCTAGTAAGTACTGGGCAAAATTGCAGAGTTCATAGCTTTTTCTAACGCTGCTTATAGCTCCACGACAGCTTTTTCCATGTCTCCATCTTATTTGGATTCACTCTAGAGCATATGGTGTTTATACATGAGTTAGTTAGAAGAGAGCTGGAAAGAGGTGAGATATATCCCACCACCTTTGACACTGCCATCTCAACCATCATAAGTATGAACTCTTTTAATTTTATTTTGATAATGCAAAAGTTTTTGTTTATTATAGTTTAAATGCAAAAACCTTGTAAAAACGTTGAAAATATGGGTTCATAAGGCATAACTGTCAAAAACAATTTCATCTAAGATTTCAGGAGTACTGGCATGGACCAATATAATGAATAAGACCTGTAGAAAGAAAATGCAAAATTATTTTGATTAACAGTTATGATATTTTGTCAAACTTTTAATTTCAAGGAAAAAACTTAACAAGTTTGGGTTCAGTGGCAAAATGGTCAAATACAAGTATATTTTGGATTCTGGGAATACCGGCATGACCATAGGGACAAATGAGAGTTGTAGAAAGAACTGGAAAACCTCAATGGTTAGGATATAAGGCCAAACGTTTAGTTTCAAGGCAAAAACTTAGCAAGTTTGGGCTTATGGGGTAAAACAGTCAAATATAAGTCTGTTTCGGATTCTAGGAGTGCCAGCACGACCATGGAGACAAATAATACCTGTAAGAAGAAATGAAATTTGGATCAGGGATTAGGATATTAGGCAAAACATTTAGTTTCAAGGCAAAATCTTGGTAAGTTTAGGTTCGGGGGAAGGGGGCAAAATGGTCAAATACAAGTCTGGTTCTAATTTCGAGAGTACCTAGAATCACTATGTGGACAAATAACACCTTTAGGAAGAAACGAAAAACCATTTAGATCAATGGTTAGGATATTAGGCCAAACTTTTAGTTTCAAGATAAAAACTTGGTAAGTTTGGGTTTCAAGGACAAAATAGTCAAAAATAAATTTGTTTTGGATTATGGGAGTACTGGCACGATCATGGGACAAATAAGAGCTATAGAAAGAAACAGAAAACCATTTGGATTAACAGTTCAGATATTAGGCCAAATTTTTAGTTTCAAGAAAAAAATTGTGAAAGCTTTATTTAATGTCCAAGTTAGAGTTTTAACTTATATAAATGCATATTAAGTTAAGTATAACTTATAACTTATTTATTTTGATTTTTTTAAGGTTGCACCACTTACATCCAATCTTTCGCACCTTAGTTTGAATTATGAACAAGCTTAAGATGACAACGACTTAGAAGTAGGAGATTATCATAATTATTAGATTTATGTATATTTGATTATTATCATGATTATGATGATTTTTGTATAATATTTTTTTATTTATATAAAATTTATAATTTAAATTTAAAATATACTTTTATACAGCTGTTCATAGGAATAAAATTAAAATTTTAAATAAAATAATTAAATTATTTTCTCTATTTGCGTCAGACAGTAGATCAAACTCGAAAAAATAAATTATGTCTGTTTTTTCCCATCTGTACCGTAAATACAAAACTTACACTGCAAGACAAAATAGTATCCATGTCCGTAACACGATGAACGTTGATAATAGACAGCAGCGTTCTTTTATTTACTTATCTGGTCCCGTTATTAAACGGACGCTTTTAGAAAAACAAAAAATAACGTACATTGATAATTACAAACAAATGCTGATAATCAAGGAATTTGTGCCCTTTTTTGTGAAAGTATCATCACCTGTTGTTGTTATTATCAACGTCCATTAATGTGGACGAAGGTAATTTTTATTTTTTTTTCTAAAATAACACTTTTAGCATTCCCTACTCATGTCATCAGTAAATCCCCAAGTCTTCTTCTTTCTCTTCAAACACTCAAAATTTCAGATTCTGCTCTCATCTCTCTAATGTTCTCTCTTCGTTGCTCTTTCCTTAGTGCTCTCTCTCTCTCCCACCGTTGCTTTGCTTGTCGGTGGTCGTCGGCACTTGTCAAAACAGAAGCCTCCCTCTCATCTCACCCATTCTTCTAATCTGTGCTTCAACAGGTGAAGTCTTAAACTCTCTTATTTTTGCCCCTCTCCTCCTGGCCCATCAATTGTTGCTTTGAATCACAGAGCCCAAGTTTGTGGTTTGTGTTATCGAGTACTCTATCTTTATTTACTACAAATGTTCATGTTGTTTCTGAATCTTAACTATATTCGGTTTATTACTTGATTAACTTCAAAATAAACCAATTTAATTGTGAGTTTGAAGGTTCCATTATGTGATTATCCTCCACTATTAAATATTATGCTAATATGAATGTACTGATTATTGAATATTCTGCTATCATAATCATTTGACCTACAAAGTTGTACCCAACCCATACAACCACCGTTTATGGGTTGATGACCTTTAAACCGACCCAACTAGCTTACTGTCTCTATCAAAGCACACATATACAAGATTGTGTGCTCTAAAGTAATTACATTTCAAAATATTCTCTCAAAATTTTTTTGTTTGGTAGATAGGATTTCCCAATCTTATTATTATATAAAACTAATTCAAGTTTTATATCCCAAATTATCAAACACCCAAAAGCTTCAATTCAAGATTTTAGTGGTCATTCCTCCATTAATTCTTACTTACAGATTTTTGTCACCCTTTGCATGCCATCAATTTCGTTGATTCTCAGTTGTACTAATATTTCAATGCACTTAAAAATTGAAGACATATAAGCCTACATGGAAAAAACAAAAGAATTCTTTGTAGGCACTAGTTATCAAATTTTGATTAGTTTGTGTTCAGGTAAATATTTTCCTTTTTTCTTAGCTTTTTTTTTATTTTTTTTCCAGCATTGATAAAGGGATACAGTTCTTTGGACTTTGGTGAGGGATTTTAAGGGATAATACCACCCAACAAGCACCTTCAGGATTGAACATGGAAGATAAAAAAATTGACAAGCTGCATTTGTCAAGCTAGCATAATAAGGTGAAATTAGAATTCACTCTCTAACCTACAATCTAGTTGCCTTTTTATCTTTTCACAAATATGTTATTTCATTTAGCTAAAAAATTCAGAACTAAATTTACCAATTTGCAGCTTAGCTTCTAAAAGATCAAGTAGTTATTCCTAAAACTTGCTTAACTAGCTAAATTTAGATGCTTGATAGTGTTTATAACAGTTACCTCTCTTTCCAGCTCGTCAAAAGTGTTGCAAAATACCCAATCATCATATTCCAAATTCTCAAACTTATCCAAAATTGAAGCCAGATAAGCAGAGTGATATTCAAGCCTAGTAATAAAACTAGGTAAGTCTGAAAAACCAAGAGAAAGAAAGCCACGCATTGAGATGGGAAAATTTTCCTTATTCACAGCCATAGTCAAGTGACCACTCTGAATTTTCCAGTATAAGGAACATACAGAAGCTGAGTTAGTCAAGAACACAGCTTAAAAGCACCATTGTCAAAATGAGGTCAAAGTGAGTTATCTGTTCAAATTTGCTTACTGCAAGCTTTTACATGTATAACTTGTAATGTAAATAGACATGGTGTTTTCTTGCATTATTCTTATGTTGCAGCATTCTCTCCACGATGTTGGTACTTATAAGTAAATTATTTTCTGCAAAATAATATCAATGTCGATCAGAGGCATAGACATGTCGTTCCTCGCCATCAAGTCCAACAGATCGATTCATTCACTAAGAACTAATTTACCCAATAATATATTACCTTTTTTTCTTAATTAATTATTTCTAGGTTTTGGAATTTCTTTATGCTAATGAGTTGTTTTATGTATGTAGGTCATATGTTCACTTAATGGTACTGAACTGGAGGTGAGCTGGGATTTATTTTTCTAATATCTTCTTATGGGTTAAACAAATATATACAAGCCGAAGATAACTTTCATTTTTTTTTTCTTTACTTTTTCTTTCCCTTTGGTAACATTCTTTATTAACTAGGAATTAATTTCATTTCTTGACTTCTTTGTTCAAACAACTTTTATCAAAACTGAATGAATTTGACAAGTTTCCTAATACATATCTTCTATCAGGTTTGACAAAATTGTATCAACTGTGGTAGCTGACTTCAAATTGACTAATTTTGTGATGTACCTTATCACAGAAGTGGAGGGCGTGAAAATTTCTTCCATTGCTACAAGTGTGGTAAGCAGCAATCTCCCACTCTATGCTAGAAATTTTTGAGCTTTTTCTGATGGTTCTGATGGTTGTCATTGTTGAATTTGTTTATGATTACCCATGTGATCTTGTTGTAGGTTGCTACTACTTAACTTTGCTAAAAATAGTCACCCTTGTGTGGAAAAAGCTGGAAAAAGCAATGCATCATGATTATCCTATTTGTTTTGAGGTACATAACTAAATATTGAACATGCATCCTGTATTTTCGACCTATTTATTTTTTATCGTGTACCAGCTCATTGAATTACTGGTAGCTGACTTCAAGCACATTAAAACTGGTTCTTTGCAGCATTTGTTCAAGTTAAGAAATGACGTTGTTGTCATGCCTTGTGGACATACAATTCACAAGAACTGCTGGAAGAAAAAAAAATGCTGCTCTTTTTTAAGAAGAAAAAAAAAAACTTTTTGGCTGTAGGAACATAGGGCTGATGAGCAATATAGGAATGAAGACACGACCTTTAATTCTTAATGCATTTGACTTGATAATTTTGTCTCAAGATATAAATTGCATTAATATTTGATCATAACCAGGTATTTATAATGACATTCCTTTCATTTTAAATATGTAGCATTTACTTGCTCAAAAATCATAGCTTCAATAGTCAGTTGTATCCCATATTGTTTATATATTTCTCTGAGGAAGCTTAGTAGGATTGAAGCTACTAATCTTTACTAAGTTACATTAAGATTGTCATAAACTCATATAATTTAACATCCCATTTATATCACAGATTTTTTTTTCTTTTTCTTTTTTTCCTCTCTTAATATAGGGAAATTTTATTTAGTTTTTTGGTTTTATATGTTTGTGATTATTCTGTTTCTCATAGAATATTGAATCTCCTTCCAAGACTATGAAATATCAAACATGCTTCGTCTCACAAGAACCAGCAAAGGTGGTTTTATCAAGCATGGAAGTTGTGGCACAGTCGATGGTCAAGACTCATATCCACAACTACAAGGTAAACAACCCAAAATTCACTTTCGTGTCCAAATCTTTTAGCTTTTGGTCCGATGACAATATTATGATAATAATGAGTTTTTGCTCTAATTGCATTTTCTTTTTCTTTTCTTAAGTTTACTCACAACACACCATTAATCTAATACTATAGTTTATCATTTTCAATGGAGAAGAAGGCTGCATAACATACTTAAAATTCATCTATAGTGCGATTGTTTTGAAATTCCATAAGAGAGAGAAGGGTATCTCAGCAAACAAAACTTCTCATTTCTTAGTTATCCTGGAAGTAAGTTTTATATCTTTGAAAGATTTTCATTTTTAATATCATGATAAACAATTTTTTGCCTTTTTCTTTTTGGTTGAAAATATATTTGAAGTTGCACCCACATTTTTCATGGTAGACATTCATAAAGCAGCTGGAGATGCTAGGGAATACCTTAAGGTCAGTTTTCAAAAGCAGGCACACCAATGCCCGAGTCTTATCAGAATAAAAAGGTTAGCCTCTCACTCTCTTTCTTGGATTATATATAGTATGCTGTAATTTAGAATGCTTAATTAGCAATTCAACATGATTTCCTGTTTCCATATTAATTAAATCATGTTATTCCAGCATCTTGAATATGGTAAGTTTTATTGATAAAAAAATCACAACCTGTCCCCATTCCATCTTACTTAGACCTTAATGCTATCTCTGCAACAAAGATGTGAGTAGGGGAAGAAGAGCAGTTATGTTTGTTAGAGGGATCTCACCCACTTTTTCATTTCAATTAAGAGAATGGGGAGCAATGACTGACCACCCTGATACTATCAATAGGTTTGGATCCTCTGCAATGACTACAAAAAAAACTTCACATGTTCAGTTACATGTTGTGGCTCAGATTTGCAATCCTACAACACTCGGCAAACAATGGGCTGAGCAGTGTCAATGGTTACCTTCAAGATTGGCAAATGCTAAAGGACAATGATTTCGTTCAAAATTCACAAAGATGGTGATTATGTTTAGCATTCTTCATGGGATGTGTTTTAGTACTAAACGGGGCATTCGACCATTGTTAACACTCGGAGCTGCAACCAAGAGAAAAAGAATAATTTGTGATCTATATCTTGCTATGTGATGGTTTCTATGTTCATTCATCCAAATTCTAGCCTCGTGGTGTGGGATATTAGATGCTCATCATTTTTTTTTTTCTTTCTATTACCTAATGCGTATAGGAATTTTTAGCTCATTCAATTACCTATAATAACTAATATATTGGTTTTATAAGTTCTTTTGCCTCCTTTTATATATATTGTTGATGTTTTGTACCTTGAATGATTTGTTAATGTTTTGAACTTTCAATGATTAGCAAATGATTATTTTTATTGTAGTATTAATTTTGTAAAATGATTTGTTATTTATTAGGTATATCATAAATAAAAACTAAAAAAATTTAAAAATACAGAACTATTAGTGTCCGCTACATGTGGACACTGATAGATGAGAAAAATCTCCACCTATCAGCTTCCATTATGTGGATACTGATACTATCAGTATCCCTTTTTTAGTTTTCACCAAGTGAACGTTGATAATGCTACAAGCTTATAAGCATTTCTTATCAGCATCTACATTGCAGGATGCTAAAAGCTGGTCGCTGATACTTTTAGCATCCACATGGGCACTAATAATATTATCAGCAATGCTGACGAGTCTTTGCATCCACTTTTGTATTATTAGCGTCCATATTGTGGACACTGATACTGGTTTTTCTTGTTGTGCTATATGTGTTTGTGTTTCAGTGTCTGAAGGCCAAACTTGAATACGTGACAAACAATTATAGGCGTCTACAAATTGCATCTACCTCGCAAATGCAAAAAAAAAAAAAAAAATAGACGCAGATTATTACATCTGTTTATCTACATCTGGGAGTAGACGTAAATGAGTATCTACATGTGTATTATGACCTTCCTATGTCTGGACTGGGCATACATAAATAATGTCATTTCTTGTAATGGTCAATTGGTTCAATAGGAGGATAACTTTTTATTGAAGGACTTCTTTCCCGATGAATAATTGTTTGTGCTTGAGTTTAACTTACCTTGGTATGCTGATATGGTTAACTACTTGGTCACTAAAACGGTGCCGAGTAACTTATCAAGGACTCAAAAGGATAAACTCAAGAGCGATGCTAAGTACTATGTGTGGGAAGAGCCATATTTATGGAAATACTGTTCCGTTCAAGTGATAAGAAGATGAGTGCCTAATTTTTAAAATTCATTCTATTCTCACATTCTATCATTCTTATACATATAGAGGACACTTTAGACAAGAAGAACAACCGAAAAGGTAATGGAAAGTGGATTTTATTAGCCTTCACTTTGTCATAATGCTTACCATTTTTGTAAGAGATACAAACATTGCCAAAGGATATGTAATTTCTCTTATAGAAATCAAATGCCATAAACTCTTATACTTGTGTATGAAATTTTTGATGTTTAGGGCATTGATTTCAAAGGACCATTTCCTTCTTCTTTTGGCAATATTTATATTATTCTTGGCAAATCTCATACTCTCAATATATATGGCATTTGAGGTAATTAATTAGTGATAGAGGCACCCATTTTTTCAACCGAATGGTGGAAGTGTTGTTGAAGAAATATCATGTTACTCACAAACTATCATCTGCCTATCACCCACAAACAAATGACCAAGCTGAGGTTTCCAACCAAGAAGTCCAGTCCATTCTAGAGAAGATGGTTCATCCAAACTAGAAGGATTGGAGCTTGACTCTTGATGATGCATTATTGGCGTATAAGATAGCTTACAGATGCATTATAGGGATGTTTCCCTATTGATTAGTTTTTGGAAAATCTTGTCTTCTTATCGTGAAAATAGAGCACAAAGTTTTTTAGGCAATTAATCAATGCAACATAAGCTTGGAAGAAGCTGGTGATTCAAACGAAGTTACAATTGTAAGAGCTTGAGAAAATTTGCAATGATGCCTACAAGAATTCAATGATTTACAAGGAGAAAACAAAAAGCCTTTCATGATAAGATGATTTATTGAAAAACCTTTGATTTTAGACAAAAAGTTGTTCTATATTATTCAAGGCTTAAGTTATTTCCAGGTAAGTTGCATTCTCGTTAGGTTGGTCCTTTTGTTGTTACTAATGTTTTTCCCTGTGATGCAGTTGAGATTAAAGTTTATTTACGAACGAAGTGTTCAAGGTGAATGGCCATTAACTTAAGCCTTATTATGACGGATTTCAAGTGTACAATGTGGTGGAGGTGGTGTTGGATGATCCATCCTATGCTGATTGAGAAAAGTTTCAAAGTCAGGAGAACGACATTAAACAAATGCGATGCTTGGAAGGTAATCCAATGGTGGCAAACTTGCCATGAAATCATATTTGAATTTCTTTTCCCTTTCTTTTTAATTTTATGCATGCTTTTATTTTTAGTTACAATTATTTGCATTTTAGTCTTACGTAAGGGACAATGTAAGGATTAAGTACGGAGGGGAGGATTTAGGCTTTTCTTTTCGATTTTTAGGTTAGAAAGTGTGTTTATAGGTTCTTTCCAAGGGTTTATGAGAATATATATGTTATGAGCAAGAACTAGACTGAGTTTGAAAAGAGGCATAGGTGGATTGAATTGAATTAACTTGCAGCCTAGACAAGATTCACATAGGTGATTGAAATAGGAAGGATAGCAAGCTAGTTTTGGTAGACATTTTACCATGTGAATTTTTGAGCCTAAGATTGAATCTTAGATGTCAATCTATAATTTTCTTGTTGAGATATTCATTATATGATTATGTAGCTCTAGAACTTGCTTTAAATCTTATTGAGACTATATTAATTCATATGAATGCATGAAAATGATTAAGGCAATAGGAAGTACACACTTTAAACCTAAACAACCAACCCAACAAATTTTTATTTTAAGTGAGCCCTTTTGAGCTTAATTATTCTTTGTGTTGGTTAACCCATTATATGAACCTCAACCTTAACGATTGTATATTTTACCCTACCTTAGAATTAGTGAAGCGATTAAAGAATGGGTTGATGGGTACTTTTGGAGTTATAAAGGAAAAATAGGAAAGTAGAGGGAAACATGAGCATGGATTTTCATGTTTCTTTTCATTATTTACTTTGAATGTTTTTGTTTTATTCAAAAAATTAAAAAAGTGAAAGAAAGATGCAGCATTCAAAGTGATGAAAAAAATAATAATAATAAGAAAGTGAAGTGCTAGATATTTTGTGAAAGTGTCAAAGTGTTATTTATGGGTTTTACATGTTTATGTGCTCAAGTTTAAGTTTTTATTGCTTTATTAATTTCTTTTGTGTTTTACATTTTTCTTTACATTTTGTTTCATACCATGTCCCTGACTCTATTACAACCAGGTGAAAGACCTTCTGATTTATGTTGCATAAAATCTAAGTAGTGGAGTTTAGATGGATAAGCAAGTCTATGGTAGTGCATTATTACTAAATGCATCAGAGTGCAAATTCTTATCCCTGGAACACTTGAGAATTGGAGAGATTGCCATGTTAGAATCTATTATTTTATAGCCTGTTTGATTTTCAATGGTGTTATCTTATTGAGTTTGTTCAAGGGAAATTTGTTCATGATATTTTACAATTCTTAGAATTCTTAGTTATGTTCTTTGTTTTTGATTTATGCATTCTCTAACACCTTTAGAAAGTTAGAAGGGTGAGATAAACTGTTAGCTTTAGTTTTACTAAAGGATGAGTAAAAGATAAGCATGGGTCAATGATATTCTTTTTGTTGTTTAAGTCTGATTTTGTGCTAATGAATTATAAATGTTTATTTCATGATTTTAGGTGTTGAATGATAACTCTTGGAAATAGAGTTATTTTACATCCTTATACTCATATTGTTTTAGCTATGTTCTAGAGTTTTAGTTGATTTTTGCTTAGTTTTTAGTCTAATCCTAGCTGAGTCGTTATCATATTAGGATAATGAATCCTAGTTTATTTAGCATATTATTAGGTGTTTTACATAAGCTCTAGTTTATTCTAACTTAGTTAGTGTGTTTTGAATGTCTAATACAAGAATGAGTCACATCCGAGGTCAAACTGTTCAAAACGCGCAGGACAAGGAGAGTTGCCCAGAAGGCTGGAGCGTAGGCACCAGGATGAGCCTAGGTGGGTGCCGTGGCACCAGAAAGCTAATGTCGTTGTGCCATGCCCACTGATATGGCCCTGTTTTGTCAATTTTTAAAGTCGTGCTACTAGCACGATTTGTAGTCAAATTGAAGTGAAATTAAGGGTTTTTAAGCCTATAAAAGAAGGACTAGCTTAAGGACTTAAGAGGAGATAAGTTAGCAAAGATTTTCTGAAGTTTTAGAGCTTGTCAAGGAAGCAAGAGAAGCAAACATTATTGAAGCTTGAATACCAACAATCTTCATAGCTTTCTCTATTTCTACTTCTTCTTTACTTTCATTGTATTCTTTGATGTTTATTATTGTTGAAACCATGTTTACACTAAGCAACATGTAGTAGTTTCCTTTCTAGAATTGCAACTAGAACATAACATGTAGCTTGATATTATGTTATGTATGGAATGCTTAGGTTTTGACATACTATTTATTTAGTTCATTCTATGCTTAATGATTCAAATGACCATCTTTTAGATTGAATTAGAAAAACTTACTTGGAAAGTAAGTTTTGTTAGCCTTGAATGAATTAGCACTTGATTGAATTCAACACATATTGTTGAGTTTAATTTGTGTATAGGATAGGAATATACCTATATGTCTTGTGTAGCCTATATTAGGTCCAATCTTAATGACTTGTTTAACTTAATTCACATAGGAATATAATGAATGAATTAATTAAGATATTATTATAAGACAAAGGAATATGCTTATAATTGATTAAGAACCCTAGGTTAATAATTATTTTCCATAACTAAGCAAGACAAGATAATATAATTCAAGTGAAGTGTTGAGGGAAGTTGTAATTTGAGGTTTATCTCTAGTTTATTCTTGTGTTAATTCGCTTTTAGTTTATAATTAGTTCATAATCTACCCAAAATTCAACTGTTTGAATAAGATTGAAATTGCTAATTTTAATACCTAGCATAATATTTGAAAAGCTCCTCGTGGGAATGATCTTTACTTATCACTTTATTACTTGAGAATGATCCACACGCTTTGTTTGTAAAATCCATGTCAAGTTTTTGGCGCCATTGACGGGGAGTTATTCTTATATTTGTTAATATTAATACCAATCCATTCTAGTTTTAATTCAATTTTTATTTTTTTATTTTCAGGTACTCTTAATAGTGTATGCAAAGAACTCAAAGCTTAGAGCTTGTTCCTTTCAATCCAGAGATCAATAGGACATATCAAAAGCTTCGAAAGGAGAATCAACAAGCATCAAGCCAAATTCCATCAATGGCTAATGATCAAGAACCTAAGTTCTTGCAAGACTGTGCAATCCCTCTTGTGCAAAGACTTCACTCAAGTATACTAAGGCCAGTAATCCAAGACAATGATTATAAATCAAGCCCAACCAAATCCAAATAATTCACCAGATGGTACAATTTGCTGGATTTCCAAATGATGATCCAAACTCCTACCTTATAAGCTTCTTTGAGCTTTGTGACACTTTCAAGCTCAACAGAGTTTCGGAAAATGCATTAAGAACACTTTCAAGCTGGCTGCTTGCACTTCCCCACAACTCTATTACAAAGTGGGAAGAATTGGCCCAAAATTTTTTAGCCAAATTCTTTCCACTGACCAAAACAGCCAAGTTGCAGAACGTAATCACTTCATTCATGCAACTTGAGTTAGAGTCTCTCTATGAAGCATGGGAAAGATCTAAGAAGCTACTTAGAAGATGTCCTCACCATATCCTACCAAAGTGGCTACAATTCCATACATTCTATAATGGTTTAGTAAGCCAAACAAGGACAATAATAGATGCAGCTGTCAGTGGGGCTATAATGGGAAAATTCATCGATAAAGCATTTGAATTATTAAAGGAGATGGCTGCTAATAATTATCAATGACCTTCTGAAAGGTTGTCAACTAGAAGAGTGGCTAGAATTCATGAGTTGGATGCCATTAGTGCATTGATTGCACAAGTGGTTGTCTTGTCAAAGAAAATTGACACCCTTAGAGGACAACCAAATAGAAGTCAAGCCATGACTTGTGGGATTTCTGGGGATGCACATACAAGAAATTTATGCTCGAACAACCATGAATCAACAAACTACTTGGGTAATTACAAGAGGCATTAAGATAACCCTTACTCCAACACCTATAATCCGGGGTGGAAAAAATAACCCAAATTTTTCATGGAGTAATCAAGGGCAATCCAATGAAACAAAGCCTGCTTATCCAAATGATGTTCAATCACAAGCATAAATTTGTGCACTTGACAAAAAGCATGTATTGAAGATTTATTTATACAATACATATCCAAGATGGATTCTATAATCCAAAGCCAAGTGGTGTCACTTAGGAACCTTAAGAATCAAATAGACCAGCTAGCCAATGCCATTACAAGCTATCCTCAAAGTGCTCTACTTAGTGATACCAAACCAAATCCAAGAAGGGGGAATACTAACTTGGAGCATTACAAAGCCATCACTCTAAGAAGTGGTAAAAAGGTAGAAAAACTTCCTAAGCAAGTTGAAATTCCACCTAAGTAAGCTAAGGAAGGTAATTGTGAGTAGTAAAGAAGAGGCTAAAACTCCGAAAGAAAACATTCCTACATACCCACCTCTACATTTCCCTCAAAGCCTTCAAAAGCCAAAACATGATGAGAAAATTAACAAAATTTTTGTATGTATTCAAGAAACTTCACATCAACATTCCTTTTATGGAAGCTCTTGAACAAAAGCCTACATATGTCAAGTTTATGAAGGACATCTTTTCCAAGAAGTGTAAAATAGAGGACTACAAAATGGTTGCCTTGAGAAACGAGTGTAGTGCTATCCTCCAAAATAAACTACCACCTAAGCTCAAAGATCCGGGTAGTTTCAACATACCAATTTTCATTGGCAAGTCTTTTAGTGGTAGAGCTTTATGTGATTTAGGAGAAAGCATTAACTTGATGATATTCTTAATATTTCGAAAGCTTGGACTTAAAAAGATGAAGATCAAGCTAACCAAAGTGACCTTGCAACTTGCAGATTGGTCACAAATTTATCCAAGGGGAATCATTGAAGATGTCTAGTCAAAGCGGACAAGTTAATATTTTCTATTGACTTTCTCACTCTTGACATAGAGGAAGATAAGGAATTGTGGAGACAGTTCTTAGCGACTAGTAGAACTCTCATAGATGTGCAAAAATGAGAACTAACTATGATGGTTCAAGACTAAGAAATAAAGTTTAACATCTTCAAGGCTATGACATTTCTTTCTGAAACAGATGAATGTTATGCAATTGAAGTTATGCATGAAGCAACAAATAAATGAGTTCAAGAGTTGATTACTCCTCTTGAAACACTCTTACCTTTGAAGCACCCTTCAATTGCTAAGCCACCACCCTTGAGGACTACAAGCTCAATAAGGAAGAAAGTTGTCAAATGGTAGGACAAAATATCAAGGAGGCCAATGCTCTTAAAAGAAATTCCTAATGGAGATCATATCATGGCCTATGAGAGCTTAAGGCGCAAGTACATAAGGAATATGAAGAATTTTATGAACTTTAAGGAAATCCATCTTCCTAAAGCCTCTATTCCTAAGACCAAAAAGGGTTACGTATACAAAAGTTAAGCCGATGACTATAATCAAGCTCTACTTGGGAGGCAACCTAAGCTCTTTAACTTTGCATCCTTTATTTGTTTATTTATTTTATTTTATTTTTCAATTTGTTTAGAATTTCTTTAATTAAGTTTTCATGTTTTGTTGTAGGTACAAGAGTTAAGCATCCAAGTACAATCAACATGGTGAAAGGGGGCGAAAAACAGTACGTCAGGCATCCTAACACCAAGAAATCAACTCTATAGCATTGGATATTTCAAACATGCAAAGAGGCTAGCGCCAACCAGTGATTTCAACCCGTGGCTAGGGCGCCATGATGCCCCACAATGCCCTAACAACCCATTTTGTCCTTTGGACCCCTTTTAACTCCTTTTCAAGCTTGGACGCTTCTAATACAAATTCGATAAGGAATTATGTTCTTTTATACCTTGCTTAAATTCCAATGAGTATTTCTATCCTTATTCCTTTTGAATATCTTTAACATCGAGGATAATGTTCATTTTAAGTTTGGGGCTATTGGTTTTTAGTTGTTTTGGTTTAATGCTTGATGCTTAATGTTTGTAGTTTTTCTTAAGTTGTTAAGTTAGCCAAGATGTTATGTTAGTTTTCACATGCCCTTAACATTCATGTTAAAATTTTGAGTTTGTGGCATTGTAGGATGTGATTTTCAACACTTTTATGCACTTTAAACATTTTCTTGGGATTGTTTTGCTTATTTAGAGGCCGTTTACATTTAGGAAGTTCATATTTAGTTAAAAACCTTATGAATGTTTTTGATTCTCTCTTGAGGCAAAATCCTAGACTAAGTTAAGGACATGATTTAGGATATCTTTGGACCGTTTGAGCCTTTTTAAGCTTACCTTGTTTTATTGTATATCCTTAGTTACCTCATTGAGCCTATATTGTCTTTTCTTTTGTACCCACAAAATTTTTGTCTAACCATTTTGATTAAATTCCAGTATTTGAACCCTTACTCTTAGGCATGCTGATCATTCTAGGAATATATTGAGCTATGCTAAGAAAATAATGAAAGGTTGGAATTATTGAAAGAAAAAGAAAAAAAACATGTGTTTGTACCTCTTGCTCACCCTTATTTTCATAATCAAAAGAAATAAGTTTGGGGTGTGACAAGAGTTGGGCAAAAGAACAAGAGAAAATAGAAGGAAAAAAATGAAAGTGGTGAAAAGCAAAAGCTAAATATGAGGAGTTGGTGAGTTGTGAAAAAAAAAATTCTGCAAGGGTCTAGAGTAATTTATGTGCTTAGGGTAACTTGAGCCTTAAAATTTACTTTATCATACCGTTACCTAATCCTACATTACAAGCTTAATAAAGACCTATTGATCATTGGCTTTTTGGAGTCCACATTAGTATAGAAAGAGTTGAAAAGCACACTTATAGGTGTGAATGCTAAATAGGATTTTACTTAAACATAAACTTATCCGGATTGTATGCATTCCTTTATTAAAAGATCATTACACACAAACACTAGAAATCAATTTGAATTTGATACTTGCTTTAAAATTGAATCATGAATTTGAGTAATACTCATGGTTGACATTTAGTTAAATTCATGTGAAGCTTTTGAAAGCATGTGGGGATTTTATTATGTTAGTGTGATTCATCTTTAGCTATTAGTTTTTGTTTATGTTTTTAGTTTTCTTCTGCTCGAGGACTAATAAAACCTTAAGTTTAGGAGTGTGATAAGTCTTAGAAATAGAGTTATTTTACATCTTTTTACTCATATTATTTTAATATGGGAAATCAACCGAGACCCTATTAGCAGTAGAGAGCAAGAGCTCATTGAATTATGTCAGGGCAAAAGAAAGGAGTTTTAGTTAGTTTTTGCTTAGTTTTCAGTCAAATTCTAGTTGATTCCTTATCATATTAGGATGATAAATCCTAGTTGATTTAGGCTATGATTAGGTGTTTTATATAAGGTCTAGTTTATTCTAACTTAGTTGTTGTCATTTAAAGATCTAATGCAAGAGGGAGTCCCATTAGAGGTCAAACTGGAAGCCTAAAATGTTCAAAATGCATAGGACAAGAAAAGCTGCCCAAGAGGCTCGCACCATGGTGCCAGGATGAGCCCAGGTAGGCAGTCATAGTACCATAAAGCTGGAGCCATGCCCACTACCAAGGACCTATTTCGTCAATTTTTGAAGCCACAGTGCTGGCGCTATTTCTAGTCCAAATTGAAGTGAAATTAAAGGTTTTTAAGCCTATATAATAGGGACTAGCTTAAGGACTTAAAAGGACACAAGTTAGAAAAGATTTTTTTGGAGTTTTAGAGCTTGTCAAGAGTGTAAGAAAGCAAAAGGAGGGATCATTGAAGCTTGAATACCGACAATCTTCGTAGCGTTCTCTATTTTTACTCATTCTTTACTTTCATTGTATTCTTTGATGTTTATTATTTTTGAAACCATGTTTACAATAAGTAGCATGGAGTAATTTCTTTTCTAGAATTGGAACTAGAACTCAACATGTAGCTTGATATTATGTTATGTATTGATTGCTTAAGTTTTGACATATGATTTATTTAGTTCATCATGCTTAATGCTTCCAATTGATTGGCCATATTTTAGATTGAATTAGGAAAGTTACTTGGAAAAGTAAGTTAGGTTTGCCTTGAATTAATTAGCACTTGATTGAATTCAACGCATATTGTTAAGTTTGATTTGTGTATAAGATAGGAATATACTTATATGCCTTGTGTAGCCAAATTAAATCCAATCTTAATGACTTGTTTAATAATTCACATAGGAATATAGTGAATTAATTAATTGAGATATTATTATAAGACATAGGAATATGTTTATAATTGATTAAGAACCCTAGGTTAATAATTTTTTGCCAATAACTAACCAAGACAAGATAATATAATTCAAGTGAAATGTTGAAGGAAGCTGTAATTCTAGGTTTATCTCCAGTTTATTCTTGGGTTAATTCACTTTAAGTTTATAATTAGTTCATTACCCAAAATTCAACCGTTTGAATAAGATTGGAATTGCTAATTTTAGTACTTAGCATAATATTTGAAAAACTCCTCTTGGGAATGATCTCTACTTATCACTTTATTACTTGAAGACGATATGTGCGTTTACGTTTGTAAACTCCATGTCATTAAGTGAAGGAAATTTTTTTGGATAAATGGGACACAACTAACACAAGCAAGATAGGAAGTCAAAAGAGCACTAAATAGAGATGAGCCAGATTAGTACATGGTCCAAGGCCACGTGAGTCATGAAAACCCGTGTAATATTTTGTTTAGCATGCAAAAATGTGTCAAATTAAACCTAATGGTGCAAGTACTTCTCCTAACATTTTAGGAATTAATGGATAGACTTACTAATCAGATTTTATAAGGAAAAAAAAGAGAATCTTGTATTTGGACATATTTTCATAACACATTAGGAATTTTAATCCAAAAAGGATATCAGATACTAGATCTTAATACAAGAAGTTCAAGTCAATGAGGATTCCAAAAGCTATTTTCCCTCTTCTAATTAGTTTGTAAATACTTTTAGCTAAGGAAAATGATGGACAAGTTTTTCAAGACCCACTAAACGTTTTCTAGGTTTTTTTTTTTAATTTTCTCTTTGTTGTTTTCATCTTCATTATAAGCTGCTGAGTTTTCTTTTCTAATAAAAATGAGGATTGTAACCATGGATTTGCGTTGTGAGATCTAACTAGTTCTTCATCTTAATTTATATTAATTTGAGTATTTTATGTTCTTATGTTATAATTGTTAATGATTGTATGTTTTATTGATTAAGGTGTGTAACTATTCGATTGAATATATGATCTATTTATTAGTTTAAGAGAATATGGTATGTAATTGCTTGATAATTCTAATATAATTAGTGAATAGTAGTTTGCAATTGCTATAAAGAACATGAACTAAGTTACATGAATTAAGCTTGTGTGTTTGTTGTTTAGCTTCAAATATCCTCTAATTCTTAAAGTTGTTGTTTAATTAAATATTAAGAGCTTGTTTAAGGTTCTTTAATGACAAGAGATTAATTGAAGAACTTGTTTTAATTCATGACAAACCAAGAAAAGTTTTGGAATATCAGAGTTTGTTAATATTCTAGACTGAATATTTAAATAGATAATTGAATAATTTTTCAATGATCAATGTCAAATCTCCATGGTGGATAAATCCCTTTTTATCATAAGCTTTTTCTATTGATTTTTGCTTATTACATTTTACTTTCAGCTTACTTTTCATTTAAATTATAGAAATTTAAAAAATAAAACCCTTTAGTTGTACTATTCAAATTAGGGTTTAAATTTCGTGCAAATTGATTAAACTCAATTTCTGATAGGATTGAGCTCTATTTTCCCTAACTACAAAATTAGGTTAAAATAAGATCAACCTCTATTCTCCCTAACTACAAAATTAGGTTAAAATAGAGAATTTTAATTGGTGCTTTCGACACGTCACGAGAAATTGAGTTTAATTAATTTGCACAAAATATAAACCCTAATTCTAATAACAATAAAAAAAAAAAAAAGGTTTTATTTTTTGAATTTCCAAAATTTAAATCAAAAGTAAGTTGAAAGTAAAATTAAATAAACAAACAATCAATAAAGAAAGCTTCTGATAAAAAATAATTTATTCAAATGGAAATTTGACGTTGATCATTGATAAAATTATTCATTATCCATTCAAATATTTACCCTAGAAACTCAACAACCTTTGATATTCGAGTTTTTCCTTGGTTTGTCGTTAATCAAAACAAGCTCTTCCATTAATCTCTTGCCATTAAACAAGCTCTTAAGATCTAATTAAATAATATGTTTAAGAATTAGAAAGATAGCTAAACCTAAGCAACAAACACACAAGCATGGTTCATTTAACTTAGTTCATGTTCTCATAGCAATTGCAAACTAGTATTCGCTACTTATGTTAGAATTATCAGGCAATTACGAGTTTGATTCTCCTAAACTAGAAATTGATCATATAATTTAATCAACTAGTTTCACACCCTACTCAATAAAACATACAATCATGAACAATTATAATAGAAGAACATAAGATACTCAAATTAAATCATCAAATTCAGATGAAGAACTAGTCATATCTCACAACACAATTGTACGGTTGTAATCCTCCTTTTTATCAGAAAAGAAGATTCATAAACTCATAATGAAGACTGAAAACACAAAGAGAGAATAAAAAATACCTAGAACACATTTAATGAGTCTTGAAAAACATGTCCATAATTCTTTTATGCTAAAAGCATTTATAAACAACTTAAACTCAATTCAAGTAAACCTTAAATCCCTAACTAGTTGGGGGCTTCTATATGAATCCTTTTATACCATTCGCATCGATCTAAGGCATCATTTTTAGTAATGCTTAGAACAGCCATATCCTTCTCAATGACTTCTCTCATGTAAGTTTCGGTCTCCCTCTACCATGTCTAGTACCTACCACCTGCACCAAGTCATATTTCTTTACTACGGCCTCTATTGGCTGACGTTGGATATGTCCAAACATTTCTTCACATTTTTTGAATAGGTGCTACCTCCACCTTCTTGTAAATCTTCGCATTTCGTAATCTATCCTTCCTAGTATGTCCAGTCATTCATCTCAACATTCTCATTTCGGCTACTCGCATCTTGTGAGAATTTTATTTCTTAATTGCCCAACATTCAGTACCATATAGCATAGACAGTCTCACTGTCAGTCTTATAAAAAAAAAATTCAACCTATTTTGAATTTTAGGATCACATAAAACACCCGAAGCACTTCGTTACTTCACCTACTCTGCCTTGATCCTATAGTTCACATCATGCTCAATTGCATCATGCTCAATTGCATCATTTTTTTTGTATAAATTTACCTAAATACTTAAACACATCTTTTGTAGGGATTGCATGGCCATCCATAGTTATTTCAGTCGGGCCTCCTCTAGTGTCACTGAAATCGCATTCTAGATACTCGGTTTTTGTCCGACTTAACCTAAGACCTTTAGATTCTAACGCGTTCTTCTGCAATTCTAGTTTGGAGTTTAAATTGTCTCTAGTTTCATCTACCAACATGATATCATCGGCAAACAACATACACCACGGAGCCCTATCCTGAATAGCATATGTAAGTTCATCCATGACTAAAGAAAATAGGTAGGGGCTTAAAGATGAACCTTGGTGAGCACCATTCGTGATCAGAAACTCTCGAGTCAGACCATTTACAGTCTGCACCCTAATCATTACTCCTTCATACATATCTTTAACAACTTCTACATGTTTAGTTGGAACCTTCTTCTTCTTGAGAACCCACCACAAAACTTGTCTCGACACCCTATTATATGCCTTTTCTAGATTAATAAAGGTCATGTGAAGATCCTTTTTCTTTTCTCTATATTTCTCCATTAGTCTCCTAAGTAAGAAAATAGCCTCCATTGTAGATCATCCTGGCATAAAACCAAATTGATTCTCAGAAACTAGAGTCTTATTCCTAAGCCTTTACTCAATCATTCTTTCCCATGGCTTTATTGTATGACTTGTAAGTTCTATTCCTCAATACTTTGTACAACTTTGAATGTCTCCTTTATTTTTATAAATAAGGATCAACGTATTATTTCTCCTATTCATCGGGCATCTTCTTAGGTCACTAAAATCTTGTTAAAAAGATTTATAAGCCAATTTACACCCATATCTTCTAGACATCTCTAAACTTCTATAGGGATATCATCCAGACCCATTGCCTTATCATTCTTCATCTTATGAATAGCTTATTTAATCTCATGAGCTCTAATTCAACGAATAGATCTACGATTCGTATCATCGAAGGCGTCATCTAATTCTCCCAACATCAACCCTTGAATCTCCATTAAATAAGTTATCGAAGTAAGTTTGCCATCTCTCATTAATCTCATCTTCCTTAACTAAAACTATGTCCTCCTCATCCTTACTGCACTTGATACGATTTAAGTCTCTAGTTCTTATTTCCCTTTGTTTGGTAATCCTATAAATATTCTTCTCTCCATCTTTTGTCTCTCATTTTTGATAAAGTCTTTCTTAAGCCTTGCCTCAAGCTTCCCTAACTACTTTCTTAGCATCTTTTCTAGCTTGTCGAAAAAATTTATAGTTATCCTCATTTCTACATTCGTATAATCTTTTATAACACTCCTTTTTAACTTTAATAGCTTGTTGAACTTCTTCATTCCACCACCATTTCTCCTTAGTTGGTGGTCCATATCCTTTACTTTCTCTGAACACCTCTATAGTTGTATTCCTAATATGACTCGTCATCTTATCCCAAACCATATTAGGCTCGCCATCTACAATCCCACCGTATAATATATTTTCTTTAAAAATAGCCATATTCCCTCCATTCAAATTCCACTATCTACTCCTACTACACTTATTTCTTCTATGCTTTTTCTTCTAGCACTTAACACCACATCCACCACCAAAAGTTTGTGCTAAGACACTAAACACTCATCATGTATGACCTTACAATCCTTACACAATACTCTATCAACCTTCCTTGTCATAACAAAATCTATTTTGCTCTTATTAGGCCCACTACTAAAGGTGACTAAGTGCGACTCTCGTATCATAAAAAACACGTTAGTTAAAATCAAGTCGTACGCAACTGCAAAATCTAGAATGGACTATCCTTTATCATTCCTATCTCCATAACTAAAACCCCCCATGCACTCTCTCAAAACCCTCATTAGTACTTTTTACATGGCCATTCAAATCTGCTCCAATAAAAAGTTTTTCTCATAAAAGTACTCCTTGGACTACCTCATCTAAGTCATCCCAAAATGCATTCTCGTAGCTTCTTTCAGTCCTATTTATGGAGCATAGGCACTAATGATATTGAAGGCCTCCTCGTCTAACATCAATTTTACTAAAATTATTTGTCACCTTTCCTCTTGACTTCTACCACCTCGTCCTTTAAATTTCTATCTACAATAATCACAACTGCATTCTTATTTTTATTCTTACTGGTGTACCACATCTTGATCTTGAATCTCATTCTTTCTACCTCTCTAGCATTTTCTCCTACTCACTTAGTTTCTTGCAAGCAAGCAATACTAATCCTCCTTCTACACATGGTATCTACTAGTTCTCTCAATTTACCCATAAGAGTCCCTGTGTTCCAAATAGCTATGAAAATCTTTTCTTGGACTAGTTTCTTTACCGGCACCCTCCCTCAATGCGAGAACCATTGCTCATTTTGAACCAAACCCAAGCGTGGCAGGCCACTAAGGATGTGACGACCCAATTCTTGCTTATTTTTCATTACACTCGGGGTCTGATGCAATGCATCGCTAAGAGGGTTACACCTCAACAAATATTTGGTAGGATTCATCTTCATAAGGTTTGACTAGTTTTACACTAGCCATCAACCTATTACAACCCTCTTCCTTTATCCGAGCTTGGGACTGGCAGAGTAAACTCTGGCAAAGTTTATTTATAGACTAATCAGAATAGCAAAAATAGCTTCTAGAATCCTAATTTGACTTGAAATCCTTTTTGGATTAAGATATGGTAGTTGAGATCCTTCTTAGATTAGGATTCCTAATTTGACTTGAAAATATGTCCAAATACAAGATCCTCTTTTTTTCTTATACAAATCTAATTAGGAAGTTTATCCATTAATTCTTTAAGTGTTTAGATTCCATGGAGTGGTTGAAGGAGTCCTTGCACCATCAGGATTAATTTGATACATTGGGCCGTGTACCAATCTGGCCCATCTTCATTTGGTGCTCTTCTGGCTTCTTCTCTTGCTATTTTTGTTCTAATTATGTTCCATTTATCCAACATTGTTCTTCACTTCAATTCAACACCTAAAGTCATAAAATAAACATTTATAAGTTCATTAGCACAAAATCATACTCAAAACAACAAATATGAATCAATGAAATTAAGCATATATTAAACGCTAATCATAAATATGCAATTTTATTGAAGTAAATAACAAGTGTGATATAACTTGTATAAAATCTGTAACTCTTGTTTGAGTTTACCGTTCATTGTGTATTAAGTTGTCAAGTTGATTACTTGGCTCGATCTTGCCATTGTCGTTCAAGCCTGTACCTTTCATCCTAATGTTTAGGTGGTGTCACCATTGCAAATGTCCCCTGAGTTTTCCCTTCATGATCAAATTCTCAATTTCATTTTTCAAGTGAAAACAATCATTGGTGTTATGCCTGGGGCTTTTGTGAAATACACAATACTTTTACAAGTCCCTGGGAACTTTCTTGCCTTTGCCCCGATGGGAGAGAGTGATCAGATCTTGTCTTTGTATGGCTATAACACTACTGATTATAATTTATTCAAAGCACAATAAGTATCATAGCCGTGACCTACCCTTGATGTATTATCCCACTTGGTATCTTCTTGACGGTGGCGAGTGGCGAGGGGCTTGGGTCTTAAGTGAGCAGGGCTTCTTCGGGACATAACGTGACAATTCTCGTAAGGTTCTTTTGGCCTCCCCTGCATTGATATACACTTCTAACTTATTCATTAACTCTTCAAATATCTTTGGTGTTCTCTTGTTCAAATCGTACTGGAACTTTCCAAACATAAGTCATGCCTTTAGTGTAGCTATGATGATTTGTAAACTCACATCCTCTACTTCAAGTATAGCTTTATTGAATTGAGCAATTTAGAGATTCATTTCCTCTTGTCTGATGGATAAGAGGTTCGTAGGGTCCATATTCTGTTTATTATTTGTTGTGAAATTCCTCTGAAGGGAACCACTAATTGATCAAAACTTGAGATAGACTTTTTAGACAGTTGGGTAAACCACTTGCGAGCAATCACCCATAGAGTAGAGGCGAATGCTCGGCACATTACTTGATATGGTATCCCATATAATAACATTAAAGATTCAAAACTTGTGCAAAATCATCTGGGTATAACGTTGCATCATATTGCTCCAAAGTGGGCATCTTTAAATCCGTTATCATAGAGAATTTCACTATATCATCCGTAAAAAGGTGTCGTTGGGAGTTTATTGCGTGAATGGATAGTGTGGTAGGGGTTGGGGTGTTCTCTGTTTCCCAAGCTACATCCAAAATGTTGTGAGGTGAATCAATCCTCTCTTCATTTCTTTGTCGATCATCAATCCCCTCGGAGCGTTCCTGAGAGGTATCTGGATGGTCATCCCATAACAACTCTATGCTAATGATGGTAGATCTCAGGGCTAAATTCCTCTTAGACTAGGAAGATGGTGTTAATCCAACCCGATCAGATAGAGCCTGAAGTGCTAACATTAAAATTTGGAACCGTTGTTGTTTAACCTTGTGTATCTAGAAGTATAAGAGTTGTTGGTCGCCAAAGAGCTTTTTTTTTTTTTTTGAGTGCTCCCTGCTCAGTGAGCTCATCATTGGTAGCCATGCTTGATGATAGAGGGAGGATACTTTTATGTGGTAAGTGTTTAGGGTAAGTGTTTGAGAAATAGTTTGGTTAAGGTAATTCATCTGGTGGATTTTTCCACAGACGGCGCTAATGTTAGAGCAGAATTTGTCTGCCCCTCATACTAAATGTTGATTGGTCCACGTGTTCCCCTCACCGGTCAAATTTCAAGAGTACTTACATAACATAGAAAATAGAGGCTTGGGATAAAATCCCTCGGGATAACTCTGATACTAAAGTCAAAGAGCTGTAAAGAGAAAATGTAATCTATTAGAATAATATGGATTAAATGGCTACACATGTTTAAGAAAGTTATGCTTCCTTATATAGATAGTGAAGCCCAATAGAAAGGTGACATATGTCACTGACTATAATAGTCCAAAAGTTAGCACTCTTAATCAAATATAAGCCATTAACCGCCTCACAATAGAATTGGTTAGACGGATTATGATATATTAACACTAAAATATAAACTATAAATAACTAGTGATGCATAAAAGAATGTAAAAATAAAAAATCGAATTGATTCAATTGATATATTTTATTGTGTCAAAATAATTTAAAATCTAATTGCACCTTCATCACCGATGAAATTTACGAACAAGGAGAGATATTTCTCATTATAACTTAAGAGAAAATGTAGAATTTAGTTCATATGAAATGAACTCTATATTTTTATAGTTGAAACAAATAAATTACAGTAGAATTTAAATAAAATCTATATGAAAACCTACATTTTTTTTCACTTTTAATTTGAAGCAAAATAGTTTGGATTTTATTTTGTGGAATTCATTTGAGATTAAGTAGTGGTCACAACTTAAATGATAATTTTGCCATTACAATTTTTTACACCTTAAATAACACTTTAATTCTTACTGTTTTCAACCTTAGATGATAATTTTGTCTTTACTATTTTTCACATCCTAAATGATACTTTTACCCTTATTTCTTACAACTTAAATGATAATTTTGTCATTATTATTTTCATAGCTTAACCGACACTTTTGCTTTTATTATTTCTCATACATTAAACGACAATTTAGACTTTATTATTCCACAGCTTAAATAATACTTTGACCCTTATTATTTTCATATTTTAAATGAAAATTTATCCTTATTATTTTTGATAACTTTAATAACATTTTTACTGCTTATTATTATCTAAATTTTTATGTAATTGCTGAAATTATAAATTTATTGTAATATATCTGATGTGTCATGATAATTATTGAATATTTTTATTACATATATATTTACATATGCTTAATTCTAATTATGAGCATCGAATTCAAATTATAATAGGATATGTAATTAATAAAAGGTCAGTAAGCATATAATAAGATATTATTAGACATATATTTTTAACTTGTTATTTGAATGATATTTTCATATAAGAAATTAGGTTATGTTAGAAAAATATTAGAACTAAAATGATTTTTTTTATATATTTTTCAAAACTGCCGAAGCTAAATCCTGTATTTCTGTTTGGGTGGCCGTCACTTGAAAACAGATTCCTCACTCTCTTCCCTCGTACAAACTCAGCTCTAGTGCCGGCGCAGTTGCAGACATATCCGACCATAATCGAAACTCTGTTCAGTTCGACATGGATGTTTCTCAAGACGACTTTGATCGGCTGCTGCTAATGGAGCATGCGCGAAAAACTGCCGAAGCTAATTACGCCAGAAACCCTCTCGACGCCGATGTTCGTATCACTCTGTCCTTTAAAAGTAGTTGTTTTTGTTTTTTCTGTTGTCTACTTGTCTAACATCACCGATGTATCTGTATACACATACATTTTTTCTACACCGTACGAGAATGTTGTTCTATTTCGCCGCCTGTCCCTTTATCATATTGTTTATAGATTTCTCATTGTGTCAAGTTTATCATCTTTTAATGCTCGGTTATATATATATATATATATATACGTGCGCGCCGCGCGCGCGTGTGTGTGTGGTGCTTGGAGGTAGATTGTGTTAGTTTTTGAGTGTAATCTGTTTTTCTTCTGGCATTCACTCTTTTAGAATCTGACCAAATGGGGAGGAGCATTGCTCGAGTTATCGCAATTCCAAAGTTTTGGGGATTCCAAGAATATGATCCAAGGTACATTGTTTTCAAATGGAGAAATCTTGACAACCTTGGTTATGTTTACCATGTTGAATTGGATGGATTTCTTTAGCAAGAGCAATTGTTTTTTTTCCTTTCAATAATGCCAAATGGACATAACTTTACAGAGGCCACTTCAAAGCTGACGGAGGCTTTGTTAATCAATCCCTCGAAGCATGATGCTTTATGGTGCATGGGAAATGCCCTCACATCTCATGCATTTATTACTCCTGACCCCGATGAGGCAAAGGGTTATTTTGATAAGGCACATGAGTGTTTTCAAAAGGCTGTTGATGAGGTTCTTCACTATTTTTACTCTTACAATATCATGTATTATGGGTCTAAGCTAAACAGTATGTAATTAATGGAATCTGTTGTTGTAGGATCCTGAAAATGAGATATATCGTAAGACCTTGGAACACACTGGCAAGGTATTTAAGCTGCTACAATAGTCAATCCAATTTTAGCTGCATTTGAATTCCATTTCCTGAATGTCCATTCTATGGATGATGTGTTCTTATATTGTTCAAAAAGCTGAAATTGACTGTGCCCTTGCTAACTAATGCACAAATATTGGCTGGAAAGTCTTGATGGTTGATAGACATTAAAGCTTTCAAAGCATTTTTCAATATTTATGTTCAATATTTAGCTTATATTTCTGCTATGTGGTGTAGATTTATATTGAGGTTTTAGAAACAAGTTCAGCTTCTGTTGGTAATGGTCCAAGGCTAATAAATCAGTGGAATTTTATTTGCTTGTCTTTCACCACTGACACCTCTCCAACAGATATTTCTTTGTCACTTGTTTATATTTTGCCTCACTAAACTACATAGGGAAGTTTATTGTATATACACGGACATTAAAATCCAGTTTGAGAAACCTCAGGATTTTCATATTTTGTTTGGCTGGGGTTGTAACAGCATCTCTATTGATGGAAGTAAGCTGTTTATGGGTAGTAGAAGTTATTCTTGAGCATGCCATGGCCTTGGATTTTTGAGCTTAGTGACATTTGTAATGATGGGGCAAGTTTTTGATTCTTGACAAGATTATTTTGCAGTTTGTTTGGAGATTGATTTGCTGATTATGCTATTCTTTATACTTTTTATGCAACTGCTTTGGCTATAAAGGAACTTGCTGCTAACATATATGATTAGGCACCGGAGTTGCACATGGAGATCCATAGACACGGGCTTGGTCAGCAGGCTATGGGTGGGGGATCATCTGCTTCTTCCAATGTAAAGGTTAGACTGTTTATAATTTTCTTCATTTGACTTAAACTTTGTTAATTCTTGCTTCTTCAAGTATTACTTGCAGTTGTTCTTTATCCTCAATCCTCAGTGAGTGTGTTTTCTCCTGAGTCTATGCTCCTACTTGATGCCTTTTCCCCTTAGATAGAGCCTTCCCTTTTCCTTTTTAATTATCATATCTAGATACCAATGTCTTTAATATTTCTTTGCCTTTTGGTCAATATTCTCATTATCTTGGACTGACAACATTTAATTCATAGCCCCTGTTTGGTTTAGCTATTAGAACATCTTTTGGGCTTAAGCTTTTACCTAAACCTGTTTGGTAATAAATGTTTTAATTTTTGAGCTTTACTTGGAAAAATGTTTTGAGCTTTTAGAGTCCTAAAAGCTTAACCTAGAAATAGAAGTCTTTCCAAATAGAAAACAAGTAAGATCAAATGAATTTAATGATTTAGACAAATATATCCATACTATTTTTCATATTTCAATATATATCCTTATTCTAATTTACGTATAGAATCAAAATCTCTACAATCAACTAAAAGAAATACACGTTATTATTTAAAAATAAAAACTAAAGTAAAACATATATATTCATTATTCAGATATTAAAAGTATTTGTATAAAAATATTTTTGAAACAACTTGTTGCAAAAATGTTTTAAAAATACCATTTTTTAGTAATTTCAATACTCAATATCTCTTTTAGAAAATACAACCAAACAACTTTTTATATCTCACAATGATTTTACGTTAACTCATCTAAACGTTTCTTCATTTTTTTGTATAACACTTTTTAAACAACTTTACTTGAAAAATGTTTTTACTTACAGTACTTTTACACACAACTTAACCAAACAAACCTATAATTTTAACTAATGGACCTGAGAAGTGCTTGAGTGCAGTTAGTTGCTCTTTTGTTTGCTCATTGTAGTTGGTCAAAACCAGGGCTGGCACTTGAATCAAATAGTGCCGAATACTCTATATTTGAATTCGAATTCAAGTACTCAAATTCAAATGGAATATCGGATATTCGTAATCGAATTCATATTCATTTATAATTTGAATTTGAACTTGAATATTCGTATTTGTATTCCTATTTGCATTTGAATTCAACTATAATATTTGTATGTTAGTAATACTATTAATAATAATTTATAAATATTATTTGAATAGTCTACGATTAGTTACACAAATACAAATATGAATAGATATATGAATAATTTGTTGAATATTGATCGAATATCATGATATACGATTCAAATTCAAATTCGAATACCTATCTTAGTTGATATTCGATTCAAATTGAATTCGAAATACGAATAGTTGAATCCGAATATGAATTCAAATATGAACTATTCGCTTTCCTGCCCTAGTCATAACCTAGTTACGTCCAAATGGAAGGGTGCATGCTCGGATTTTCTCATTCATTCAGAAGAGCAGCAGGCCAATACCTCCCTGATTTGCTACAAGAAATTATTGGATTATTGACTAATGTATTTGTACTGAGACTCTATTTTGTATCCTGCAGCTTTACGTAAAGGAATTCAAATTGGAATTGTTAACAATCCTTGTCAGATGTTTTCGCTTTAAACTGTCTCTGTAGTAGGGTCTGGTGTTAATTGGATAGGCCCACTTTTTTAGTTGTCAGTGAGCTTCATGTATTACATGCTTTCAGACCATTCACCCCACCCGACTCCTCTTTTTTCTGAGTGAATGCCTATACCATCTCCATCTCTGGATTCTTAAGTTTAGTTTTGCTATTTGAAATGTGTATACTGATGATCCTAGTCATGTTTTGTGCTTATGATTACCTATCAAATGATATTATTTACTTCAAAATTCTAATTTTCTAACACGCACATTTACATATTTTAATCTTAAAATCAGAATTCCCTAGTGCATACGCATGACCAATTTTGAATAACATCTGGATTCATTAAAAAGAGGTGCATCCTGTGCCTTGCCCTATAGATGTTCCCTTTCTCTGGTCAAATGCCATGTTGCTGTAGTTCATGTTCGTAGATGTATATCACGGTTTGCTGGAGTATAAATAGTGAAAGTACCTCATGCAAATTTGTTTCTTTATATGTTTTCCATATGTTAGCTAGGTGTTTGTGGACTTGTTCTCAGCAGGTTTCCCAAGTAACTAGGGAGTGCAGTAGCCTATGCTACTACCAGAAATAGGTCTGAGCCAAAGGTGAATGATCTATTTGAGTGTGTTTGTCTGTTTCTGTATAATATGTCCGACAAACAACCATTTATTAGCAGGAGTGTGTTATTCTTATAATTTCTTTTATATAGGTGATGGTTGTTATATGCTTTAGTTTGTATATGCAGGGGCATTCTGATAAAAATTGGCTGTTTCATTTCAGGGTGCAAAAAAGAAGAAGAGCAGTGATCTTAAGTATGACATGTTTGGATGGGTTATTCTTGCAGTTGGAATAGTTGCATGGGTGGGCATGGCGAAATCCAACATTCCACCACCTCCTTCAATATAAGTATCATGTTTTTATCTTTAAGGCAGCCTTGCCAAAGTAATTGGCAAAAGGTTCTGCACTCTTCAGTGACAGGTTTACATTTACCCAGGCTGAGAGGTAGTTAATTAGGTAATGCGTGTGCTATGATATATACATGCTGATTTGAATTTTGTTGTTATCCTTTTTAATTTGGTTAGAAAGACTATTTGTTTTGATTCTTTGGAAAATTGGTTATCGAGCATTTGTTGGTCTGTTGGGTATTACTTGTTTGCCTCTTAACATTTGATGCTTACGTTGATGATATTCTCTGCTTTTTAGATCTCTGGTCTCATTTTTTCTTTTAGTAGATTGAGAAATTACAGATTGCTCTCTTTGGGTACATTGTGCAGATTTGATTTATTTTCTTTACTGGGATATCTAACTTTCTTAAGGGGGAGAGGGGTGGTTGACATGTTAGAGTCGATTGTCCTTTCCCAGCTGTGCTGTGCTAAATGACACTTTGTAAAATTTAAAAAGTCAAATAAATTTTTAAGCAAATGTCTTTTTATAACTTATCATGGATCCTCATGAAAAAGTGACCTGCAAGATAAAAACTTAAGCCAAACGAGAACTCAAATGCCAAATGAGCTGTTTCATGGATACTTAGAGTGACATTCTGAGCATTTTATTCTCTCAGAACATTTATCCCTTGCTCTTTTTTCTTTTTTTCTTTTTTCTTTCTCCTCTCATTTTTCTTTTTGTTGATTGAAAACTTAAAAATTATTTTAAGCAATTATTACCATGAATGCAATATAAACCTTCAATGTCTGATCGTGCCTTGCTCATATGTCATGGAAGGTTTTGTAAGAGCTTATAGTTGTCCAATTCAAGCTTTCAAACTCTTCCTGCTGATGAAATCGACATCCTATCTTTATAGTTTTGTACATCTCTGATGACTAGTTGCTAGCATAATTTTGTTTCCTGTCTATGATTTTTAGTTACTGTATTCCTCAATTTTGCTGTCTTTTTCTCCTCACTGGTTCACATTATAATCCAGCATGCCCACTATTATTGTCGCACATGGTGGGTGTTCTTAGATGTGTTTTTGATTTTTTGATTTTGAAAAAATAAAATGAAGAACATTGGTTGGTAATTGGTAGATCAATTTTCTTATTCGGAGTGAGTTTGGACAACCGGATTAGGCTAGGTTCCTTCTATCTGAAGAATGGTAAGTTGTCAACTGTCTCCCTCAGGTCCCCTCCATAAATTATAGATGCTGTTAAAATATTGATCCGTTTTGTAGTATATTTCTTGGCTCGCAATAATCCTGATCCACCAATGAGTAGTGCTTCATTCCTAATACAAAATCTCAAGCGGGTCTAAGGATATGTAGCCAAGTAAATATGACTGTATTTTCTATCAGCCTGTCAGACCTCTGGTACTTTCCTCATGGAGAAAATATTTTAGTTTTCGGTACAGGTATAACAGATTCACAATGTTCAATGATAGTCAATGTGAACATCTGTGCAGCATAAATAAACTTTCTTACGGTATGAAGATGATAGTACTGTATGCTGGCAAGGTTCAGACCTGGACACCTACTTATGCTATTTCCTTGAACTTTTTTTACCAGCATTTTTATGCTGACATAGAATTTCATTGACCATCGTTTATAAATAATAATTATTCATAGAATCAGACTGAATGATTACTCGTAGATATGCTGACGGCTCATCCTGCTGGATAAGATTCCAAAATAAGTGGAAAGCAGGGCCATTTTGTCAAATCTTTAATGCTGAATTTAACTTGTGAGAGTCTCCCACCTTGTAGATCCATTCTCTATGAAACATAGCTTCGTCCTCTTTTAGCATTTTATTATTAGATTCCTTCATGCGTCATTAAAGTACAATAATAGGTGATTTTGGAATCATTTATTTGTTCCACAATAACTTAGATCTTCTTATTCTCAGATATCTGTGACTGACTGGCTTTACACCTTCTCTTGGAAATTTTATTATGTTGAATTGGATTTTATCCAGACATCTGACTAAATGAAAAATCTCAAGCATTGGATATTCATAGATGCTATAAAACATACCCTTCTCTTTTTTTTTTTCTTTTTTAAAAAGTAAAATCCTTTTCTTTGAATTTATTTTTCAGCTTGACTAATTATTGTATTTCATCTTCATTTGTTAGTTTTTCATTCTGAAACTGCTATTATGTAATATGGCTTTTGAGTGGTGGAAATACTTGTGTACTTATATCTGTTTTGTTGGCTAATCCTATAGCATGAGTGACGAGTGTGGGATGTCTTCCAAAATTTACAATACAAGATACAATTTATCAGATCTAGTAATTTTCGAAAGTAGATACGTTTAAGAATATGATTTTTAACTTTTAAGTATACTCGGTATATAATGTTATTGCTATGGGAAACACTATTTCATGCCTCAGATGACAGGCATGCAGTGTCAGTAAACTCTTTCACGAGGCAGTAAATTTCACGGTTAATTCTACAATGTTCTTGGATATGGGGATTGCTAAGGAACTTAAAGTCGATTCTGACTAGAATGTGTCCTTTTGAATTATAAAATCTGTTGTTAGGGTGGCCGCCTTGCTGCTTAAGGCCCGCCACGTTCTCTTAATGGCATCAAGTGCTGGTTAGCTGTCAGGTATATACTGGTTGTGTTGCCATTAGTGGAAAGAAATCTCTATCTGGCCGCAGAATATGGCCATTCCAGTTTTTATCATCTGGAAAGTGCATGATGTGTATATGCTTGTAGGTAATTTAATAAAGTTAAAGCATCAAAAGTTAGCTATGGATCCACTTGGATTCTCCTTTTTTGTGTTTTATTCCAAGATTTTCTCCTGGAAGGGTCTGCTAGAGAAATATTTTTATGCCTGAAAGCTAACCTACTTTTATTGCATTTTGTTTTAAGAAATCCTCTTAAGTTGATTTGCACTAAAAGTCTTGGTCCAATATGTATATTTCTTAGATCACTCCCCATAGGCCAATTGTTTGTTGCTTTCATCCAATAGTTAGTAGTTAGTGTGGTGTTTTACCATTTTTGTATTTATGCCTTTCGTAAAGTAGTGCGCCAAATCCTAAAATATTTAAGTGTAATTAAATTCACGGGTGTGAATGTACTCTGTAGTCATACGTCTTTTATTCTTTAATTTTATTAACTATTTGAGATATGTGGTCCTCGTATTTCATATCAAGGGCCCAAATCCAATAATGTGGTATGCTTTGTGGACATCGGATTAATGTGCACTTGGTTGCGTTCTTTGGGCAAGGTTTACTTTAAGGACCTCTGACTGAAAGACTAGGCTGTGTTTGGTTTTTGGCTGGAGTTTTTGTTACGTGGGATTTCATTGTGCTGTTGTAATTTTATTTGCGATTTCTTGTGTACTCTGTTGTAATTTCTTGTCTAAGTATCGTACTATCTATCGTTTTCTGTTGAGGGTAAATCATTAAAATAAAGACTGCATACAGTACTATAGCAACCTCTGAATCTGGCCAGAAAATGATTTACATTAATTGCTACGCCGCTTTTTCTGTTTATAGAAAGTGATTAAATTGTAATCAGAATACTGCAGAGTATGAAATTGACTTTTAATGGGGCCGATCCAATGGTGCTAGTTTAATACTCAAGTTGCAAAACTTGTGCATGCTATAGTTAGAATCTCTAGTCGGTTTCCTTGTCATTGGTCACAATTTGATTCTGTATATTCTATCTGACTGCCATTCTATAATCATTCTTTAACTTCATAAATCATTTTTATTTTATATTAATTTTAGTCTCCTACTTATCTTCTTGTGTAACTAGAGGTATAGTTCATTGCCTGCTTTCATGAGTTAGCTACTGGGGTCTGTTTGGGAACGGTTTCTTAACATGCAATCTTCCTCAAACCTTTATCTCCACGACCACGAAAAGTGGTTTATCTCCCAAGTGGCCAATACCTCCAGTTTTCCTTCTTTTTTTTTTTCTTTTTTTCTTTATATATATATATATATATATAAATGGGGTGCAGTTGTACACAGAAAATATAACTTAAATGGGTTTCTATTTTGGATTCAGCCCACAATTGAACAACACTAAGCCTACCCATAAGGGTTGAAGTTTCTTTCTTGAATGGTTATCACTCATGGACTCTTAAACATGAAAAATGTCTAATAAAATTTATGTACTTATTGTATGACATACTCATAGATGAGTGTGATAAGTAGTACTTGTTACTAATTTTTATATTATTTAGTTTTAGAAATTTTGTAAACTTTTTTGTTTACAGATGATTAAGTAGTGTTAGATCTATTTGCATAAAGTGTGTGACATAAATCAAATTATTGATATAACGTGTCGAGTTCTAAGGCAAAGATTACATGTTAAGGAGAAACATATGCTTTAATTTATTCAATCTAGAGTGATGTGGTGGAAGTGGTTCCCACATTATTGGGAAGCAAAGTAATTAAGCTCTGTAAGATTTTTTTAAGCTTGGTTTGGTAATATCATGATTTTTTTAGAGATATTATGCTCTCGTAGAGTTGTTTTTAAAAGACTACAGTAGTAGTGTTTGGTAAAATAATACAAAAGCTGCTATCAATAAGTAAAAGTCGTAAATTAGTGTTTGATAAATTCATTGTAAAACTGCTCCAAATATTTAAATTGATTAAAATAAATATTGATAATAAAGAAAGAGATCATTAACATATTGTATTAATTAATAAAATAATAAATATGAATTTTCATTAAAAGTTGATGTTATATTAGTCTTTTAAATTTTTTAAAGCAGAAGCCAATTTTTAAAATCGCTTTGTGAGATTTTTTTTGACTTTTAAAATTCTGGAATAGAAATATCTCATATTTTTATTTTACTAAACATAAAAAAATTGATTTATACTTTTTTCATAAGCATAAGCATTCTGCAAAATAACATTACCAAGCTTAATTCCATAGCAATATGAAATATGGCATATTTTAATAAAAGGATGGTATTTTTTAAAACTAAAAGGAAAAAAAAAAAAAAAGGTATCCTAAAAGCTTACACTAAAAAGTTGCTTTGAGACTGAGACCCCAGCTCACTAAGGAGAGGCTATGAGATATCATAGTTTTACATTTGATTGGTAATTCATCGAGCTTGTGTTCCCTTCAATTCTCTCTCTCTCTATCTTTCTTTTTTTTTACTTCTTTTCCTAATGATTTTCTTAGCTTATAGTGGCCCAGCTATGATACAAGTGTTTATTGGAGGGTAATAAACTACAATTGAAGCCTTGAAACAAAAAAAAATCTAAGTACAATTGTTGAGGATACTTTAGTAGCTAGAACGAGTAAATTACATTTTTTTTTTTTTTCCCTCTCTTGAGAGATTTTAAAAAATGAAATTAATACCTAAAAATTAAAAAAATTAAAAATTATGCACTTCCTTTAATTCATTATGCTCTTCCTTTAATTCATTATGCTAACAGAATCTTATAATATGCAGAATTTCATCTGATCTTATCAATTATCAAAACATAAATTTGAATGAAAAATTAATACAATCTACTCTAATGATTAGGTTTTGATTTTCTATAGCAAAAAGTTCACCTTGTTTTAAATGTTCTCTATCTTTTTGGTAATATTTTAAGTATTTCAACATTTCATCTTTTTATAGAAATTAGACATAACATTTTTGCGACACCTTTTTAACAATTTAAAATCTTTGCAACTTTGAAGGTGACACTTAGTTCAACTGATAAACTCACTTGATCTTGATACCAAGAACTTGAGCTATGAAATAAAAAAAATAAAAATTTTCATAACCTCCATATCAACCATGATAATCACTTAGTTAAACTCCATCCTTTTTTTTTTATCTTCATGCATTTTTCGTTCTTAATTGTTCTAATTTCTTTTACAAATTTAATCATTTTTTAAAATATATAAATTTTACTGGTTTTGATCTAAGAATTGGTAATAATTAAAAGCTAGTTAAAGAACATCCCTCCTCCTTGAGAATATCCCAAGTTAGAGTTTTATTATAATTAAGCTTACAACACAGATTTACTGCCTACTTCACTAATCAATTCTATATATTATCTATATTAGGTTTTATTTTTATTTTCATTTGACGTATGCCTATGACTTTATATACATTTCGTGGCTGGTGGTGAGTGGAGACTAGTTAAAACAAAAAAGAGAAAGGGATCGAAGAAAAGAAGAAAACAAGTGTGGCATAAAGCAAATTCAAAGAATAATATTTGAGTTCATAGGTTTATCTCCAAGCTAGGGCGAGTCTGTGTGTGTTAATTAACCATGGTTAGCAAAACTAACCAAACACAATGATTAAAAAAATTAAAATGATCAGCCAACTTTTCTCATACTATATATACAAATCACCCCACATGCTATAACCTCACGCCAGACGTCCAGCTCTAGACAAATATTCCATTAGCTTTTCTCTATTATCTCTACCAGCTTAACATGAACCCCTTCATTCAAATAATTATGATCACTGCCTTATTTCTTTTCCCTTGGCCTCTCACTCTTTCTCTCTTCACATTCCTCACTCTCTTTGCTATTTCTTTGAGCTATTGGTTCGTCCCTGGTGGCTTTGGATGGAGAAAGTATAATTATTATTACCTCCAAGAGACTACAAAAACTCTTGCTGGTCCTATTGGATGGCCTATATTGGGGACTTTGCCTCAAATGGGTTGTTTAGCTCATCAAAAACTTGCCGCTATTGCCACTTCATTAAACGCAAAAAGACTCATGGCGTTTAGTCTAGGTGCACAACCTATTCTCATCAGCAGCCACCCGGACACAGCTAGGGAAATTCTATGTAGCTCTTCATTTTCGGATCGTCCTATAAAAGAATCAGCTCGGTTGTTAATGTTTGAACGTGCCATTGGTTTTGCTCCCTCTAACGGGACATATTGGCTCCAACTAAGAAGAATTGCAGCTACTCACATGTTCTCTCCTAGGAGGATTTCAGGCCTACAAGGTCTCCGGCAACGGGTGGCCGATGAAATGACGGTGAGAGTATGGGAGGAGATGGAAAAGACAGGAGTGGTAGAAGTTAGAGGTGTCTTACAAGAAGGGTCTTTGAGTAATATACTTGAGAGTGTGTTTGGTAGTTGTTGGAGTAGTTCACAAAAAGAGGAGTTAGACAATATGGTTAAGGAAGGGTATGAGTTGATTTCAGAATTTAATTGGGAAGATTATTTTCCTCTAAGGTTTTTGGACTTTTATGGTGTGAAGAGGAGGTGTCATAAATTGGCTGCTAGGGTAAATAGTTTGGTGGGTAAAATTGTGAAAGAAAGAAAAGGAGGCGAAGAAGATAATATGCTTGTTGGTGGTGGAAATGATTTTCTTAGTGCTTTGCTTTCTTTGCCCAAAGGGGAAAAGTTAAGTGATTCGGATATGGTGGCTATTTTGTGGGTAAGAACTCGATCCCTTAATTTCTCTTGCATACACATCCATTAGTGTGTATTATAAATTAATTATGCACTAAACTCGAGAATTAAAGTAAGTGTCTCCATTAATTTCTTACAAATTAACAAGATGCCTTGTTTTAATTATTCTTAAGTTGATTAATTAGTCTTTCTTCCTTTTTATCCGTTGACCCAAATAGTCAATCTTTGTTGACAAACCTAGTAAGAAGATCTTAAGATTCGTATGCTCAATGTCCTCATGATAGGGCACCAATTAGAGCCCACCATCCTTTTAATTTGGTAGTTGACCAACAATTTCAAACTAAGCATGGGTCAGAGGATCTCTCATTTCCCTAGGCTGCTCGACCCCGTAGGCCATAGACATTAATATTTTACCTTTGAAACCTTTTTCTCCTCGTCTTTTCTTTTTCCATTTAAAAATATATTTCTTTAAATTTTTTCATTGAGTTTAAGTTTTCAAATTTTAAATGTACAAATTAGTTAAACTCAGTAATTTTTTTTTTTTTCCAGGAAATGATATTTCGAGGAACAGACACAATTGCCATTCTTCTCGAGTGGATAATGGCAAGGATGGTTTTACACCAAGAAATACAAATTAAAGTACAGCATGAGCTTGACACGTTCGTTGGCCACCACCGTCACGTGCTAGACTCCGACATTACAAACCTCCCTTATCTCAAAGCCGTAGTTAAAGAAGTCCTCCGACTACACCCGCCAGGGCCACTGCTCTCCTGGGCCCGCCTTGCTATCCATGATGTCCACGTGGACAAAGTTTTCATCCCAGCTGGCACAACAGCTATGGTAAACATGTGGGCCATAACTCATGACTCATCCATTTGGGAAGACCCATGGGCCTTCAAGCCTGAACGGTTCATTAATGAGGATGTATCTATTACGGGGTCGGACCTTAGGCTTGCACCATTTGGGTCGGGTCGAAGAGTGTGCCCTGGAAAGGCGCTAGGGTTAACCACTGTGCACTTGTGGCTCGCACGACTTCTCCACCAATTCACATGGCTCCCAGCACAACCAATTGATCTTTCAGAGTGCTTGAAGCTCTCTCTTGAAATGAAAAGATCATTGGCTTGTCACGTGATTCGCAGAAATAATATAACACTCTAAGGCTTACATATATATATATATGTAATATCGATATCGATGTAACTTTTTTCTTATATTTGGACTTTGGGTATTGAAAAATAAAATGAGGGATGCCATGAAATAGGGTTAAGAAGGGACTGAACTAAAGTCACTCAGCCCAAAATTCTGGATTAGAGAGAAGATGTTGTAACTTAAGCAGTATCCCTTGGATTCAACAGTACTGTATATTATTGGTTTTTAAGTTTAATTAATTAATAATTTTCTTTATTGATGTTATTTTTTTCGATTGCAAGCCACTCCATAATCGTGATTTGAACCTCTAATAAAAAAGATATTAAGCAAGTTTGATACCATTTGAACTACACATTAATTGCTTATTATTGAAGTTGTACTTGAGTGTATACCAATACATGCATGCCAATATAATTTTAGTAAAAAGGCATGCATGGACATTCATGTTCTTAATTTCCTTGGATGAAATGATCCTCTCTTTAGTAGAATCATAGATGTTTTAAGAATAAACACATTTATTACTCTGAAATTCAACTGAATTCTGTCCATTTAATCGTTCTGTAATTAATTAATGCAATTGGGTTGTTAATTATATTATTATTTTTTTTTAATTTTTTTATTTATTTTATGTTTTCAACTAGCTTTCACTGTCTTCTTGTTTCATATCATAAGTAGTGTATATGTTTCTTATCTATATTATATACTATATATAAAAGAGTTTAATGGTAGAATTTTTTTAATTTCTTAAAATACCTTGTATAAAAATTTGATTTACATTCTTATCCATTTTTAGTTCATCTTCTAACTCATTAATTTTAAATAAACAATTTTTAATAATGATAGAAATGTTTGTCTAATGCATCTTTATCTTAATAGTAATAGAATTGAAATATTTCTTATTCTTTTTTATATTTATATTAACAAATATTTTAATAAAAAAGTGCTCTAACGATAATTAAACTCAATATATATATTTAACAAGTTATCTATAATTTAACACATATTAAACTCCTCATCTCACTTTATTTTATTATAGGATGTAATTTTTTTCCTAATTATATTTCTAACAATTATAATTAAATTCTTTATATTTAAAGAAAGCTATCTATAATTTTACACTATATTAATTAAACTCTCAATCTCATTTCTTTTGCATACATGTTCTTATTGATTCTTATGGATGATGATTACGTTTGCTTAGTTAGCATCTCAATTATTTATTTAATGGTTCGCCAAAAATGTAAGCTCTTGATTAATTTTCAACTATACTATTAAATATGTTATTTTTCTTCTTTTTTCTATATAAAAGTCTCTCTCTCTCTTTTATATATTGGAAGTATTTTCATTCTTTTTGAGTTATGTTGTTTTACTTAAACATTTTGAAAAAATAACGAAACGACATAATCAATATGTATGTTATTAATTGTTCTTATTTATGTTTTTTTTTTTTCTAACATGGGGGCAGTCATTGAGAAAGATATGATTATTCTAGGCATTACTGAAAATGATACCTTTATATGAAGGGAGGAAAATGATTCATATAGTCGACCCCAACTAGTTTGAGATTTAAGACTCTTAGTTGAGTTGAGTTGAAATTGATTGGCTTTAAGGGAAAACATGAGACTATTACATTTAAAGTGATATTTCAACTGAGAGTAAAAAACTATTTAGAATTATTGGTAACAACAAAATCTAATATGTTTCTGATAGTAAATTTTATGAAATAAGTCTTGAGAATGCCAATATTTCAAAAAATAAATAAACATAAATTTAAGTTGTTTTGCGATATTTCATTAGAATTTTATTTAACTCCTCCACATGCATAACTAATTAAAATGGATAGAGTAGAAAGAAAGTACCAATCAAAATCTTGATACATGCCCTTGTTCTGATTATTTTATTTGTTATTATAGATTAAAATCTTCTTAGTTATGCACTTAGGATATTATGAAATAATACTGTTATGACTTTTTAATTTTCATTATAACAATTGTTTTCTTTTATAACAAAATGGAAAAAAATATGTATTTCAATATTAAATACAAAAATATAAGTAAAATATTTTAAAAAAAATTACATTTGGAAAAGTAAAATTAATTATTGAAAAGTATTTTATAAACCAAACTAGAAAATCATATAATAATAATTTTTATTTTATACATAGTTTAAGATTCTTATTACCTTTTTAAAAAATTTATGCACAATTTAAAGATTATATAAAAATGATTCACATTCAACACATGTGACATATAAACTAGTAAGTATTTATATATCATATTTATATCAACACCCAATGGAAATGGCCATCAAAGAATATATGTCAATCATTTTAAAAGGTAATCATCCAACAATATAATCGTCATACCAAGTTGTAAGAAAAGTCAACAAAGGCATCCTTTTAATTTTTATGTAGTCATCCAATTTACAATATGTACCAATATATCTACACAAAAATCGTCACAGTTCTTGTCAATTAATTTACTATGAGAGAGCCAATTTATGACATGTATCTATCTACACATAAATAGAGTGCCTTTCAGCAAATTTATAATATGTATTTATCTACACATAAATTGATTAATAAATCCGTTATGCTTATGGCGATTGACTATAATGTGCTTGTTGAAAAAAAAGCTGTCAAGAGTTACTTTTGTGATTAATAAAATATATATACTAATTCAGAAAAATTATAATGTCTACAAATTAATAAACTACATAAAAAAAAGTTAGAGTATAAAATAATTAATGTATGTAAGTACATATCACTATAAGAAATTATTCTATTTGCGTTTGTCATTGTACAGATACAGAAAAATACTATTTGTCTCTATAATGTTGCTGACACAAATAAAACATAAAAATAAATAAATGTAGACACTGAAAACTATTATGCAGAAGCATAGATTGGTTAAATTTTTGTGCCAAATTTCCTGCTCTTATCTGTGTCTGTATTTTAATATATGCATGTGAAGTGACAAATGCAGATAAACAATATTTGTTTTCAATAAAATAATTGGTATATGCATCTTCCACTTAACGTACTTGCATATCCTTCTTTTTTTCCTCCATTTCTGATTTCTCGAGCTATATCTTCCCTCTTCCTCCTAGACCCAGCCCTTGAGTCTACTACTACCATTGTCCAATCTATCATTGCTGTCGTGAAAGTTCGCTACATTTCAGGTATGTACTATGATTTTCCTTAAAATAAAATTTCAAATCTTGCTTAAATTTTGCCCTTTGCATATGTTTTTTGTCGTTGAGATATGTATTTTTGTAGTTTATTTGTTGTTGTGTTTAATTATATGATTGATTTTGGATTATAGGGATTGAGATTTGATATTTAGAAAAGTTTTTTGATTGTAGGATTTATTTTGGATTCTAGGGTTGGAATATGGGTATTTAGGAGAATTTTTTGATCATAAGGGTTGAGTTTGAAAAATATTGTTGAATTTGGATATTTAGGAAAGTTTTTTTATTTTTTTTATTTTAGAGAATGAAATTGGGTATTTAGAAAAGTTTAGGGAATATAGGAATTAAATCGGGTATTTAGAAATTTTTTGAATTTTAGGCATTAATTTCGTGTATTTTGGAATGTTTTAGGACTATAGGATTGAATTTGGGTATTTAGGAAAGTTTTTTGCATTCTAGGGATTGAGTTTGGATTTTAGGGATTGATTGAGAAATGTTTTGGATTATAGGGAATAAATTTGGTTATTTAGATTTTTTGGATTGTAGGAATTGATTTCGGATAATATCTATTGTTAAATTTGGGTATTTAGGAAAGTTTTTGGGTTTTAGGGAATGAATTTGGGTCATTAGGAAAAAATTTAGATTCTAGGGAATTGATTTTGGATATTATTGTTAAATTTAGGAATTTAAAGAAGTTTTGGATTCTAAAGATTGAATTTGGGTATTTAGGAAAGCAGTTATTGACGCTTGCATATCCTATTCCATTAGAAACCATTTTGAGAATCATTTTAAATTAATTATATATGTTCGTTTGACATGAAAAACATATATTAATTTTATTTAAAATAATTCTTAAATTGTCCAAATTATAAACTATTTAATTTTATTTAAAATAATTCTTAAATTGTCCAAATTAAATGAACTATATAGGAAAGCGAACACTCCATTTCTTTCAGTGGTATGCTTAACTTTAGTTTTGTCTATTTAATTGAAATTCTGGATGCGTTTGTCTATATTCTCTTGGTACATACATAGACATAGCGATGGCTTGTCTATATCATGTACTTAAGAGACCATAGAAAAATTTTGCCCAAATTTTGTCAAGTTGGCACTAAAAGATTAAGCATATCACTAATGAGTGTATAGCTTTTTTGAATGAGACAGGACTAACTTATCATTAGAATGGTGTTGAAGGTGGTAGTGAGCATATACTAATAATTGGTTTAAAATGAATTATATATGTTCATCTGACATGGAAAACGTATATTAATTTTATTTTAAAATAATTCTTAAATTGTTCAAATTAAATGAATAATATAGGAAAGTGAACACTCCATATTTTTTTTCAGTGGCATGCTTCACTTTAATTTTGTCTATTTAGTTGAAATTCTGTATACGTTTCTCTATGTTCTCTGGGTACATACTTAGGCACAGTGATGGCTTGTCTATGTCATGTACTTAAGAGACTATAGCAAAATGTTGCCCAAATTTTATCAAGTTAGGACAAAAAGATTAAGGATATCACTAATGAATGTGTAGCTTTACTGAATGAAATAGGACTAACTTACCATTAGAATGGTGTTGAAAGTGATAGTGAGCATATACTAATAATTCGTTCATTCATTTTAGTACAATCAATATATTGTGTAGTTATTGTACTGAAATAAGAGACTTGAAGTGTTACATAATCAACGCAGGGACTATGTCAGTTGATCAAAGTTGGATATATCATCGTGTGGTGAATAATGTCGTGTTAGATGAATTTAGGAATATGGTTAAAGGATTTCTCAACTTTGCTTTTGCCAGTACGAGTTATACATTTGACAAAAAAATTCAATGAGCTGCAAGGTCCTGTGACAATAGTAAATTTCTTACTAGAAATAAGTTATCATTCACCTCATTAAGAAGAGTTTTGTTGTAGTACATAAGAAGTAGAGTCTACATGGTGAGAGTCTACGTGGTAATACTGGGCCCGGGAGTTTTTGAAAGGTGGATCATTAAATGTAAGGCTGCAATTCGAATCAAATAGTACACTATTTTAATTCAGATTCGAATTCTTATACTCGAATTTGAATCTAAACTGAAATCTAAATTCGAATGTAATTTTGAATATTCGGATTCGATTCTGGATAAAACTTCGAATTTGAATCCAAATTGGAATAAAATTTTGAATTCGAATAAAATTTTAAAATATTTATTTAGGATATTTTAATAATAATAAAAAAAAGAATAGTTTTTTTTAGTAAAAAGTATAATCTTTCAAATATTAATTCAAATACTATTTCAAATTATTTTTTGAATATTGAACGAATAATACATTATCTGGATTCAAATTCGAACTTGAATTGGAATTCGAATAATCCGGTTCAAATTTTACTCCTAATCAAATATTGTTGAAGGTGAAATGATATTAGAATCAATAGGATTGGGACATGGAGATTCCCAATCTTGAAGCTGTAAAGTTTTATGAAATATTGGCAATTGTAGATGATCTAGTATAGACATGGTGGGACAAAACCATTTTTTTAGTCATGATTCAACTATTGAAACTGCAAATTAGAATTCAACGTATCAAGAGAATTGTTACAATAGGTTCATCCAAATTATTAAGGGTCTCTTTCCCAAAAATGAGAAGTTACCTGTTGTTTTTTATGAGTCTAGAAAGTTGGTGATAAAGTTAGAACTTGGATATGACAAGATTGATATTTTTCCAAATTTATGTTAGTTGTATTATAATGTTAATGAGTATAAGGTTGTTTGTGATATTTGTAAAGAGCCCTGATTCTAGTAAGGAGGTAAAAAGAACATACCTCATAAGATATTATGGCACTTGTCAATCATGAAGAGGTTATAGAAGTTTTATATATCCGAGGTTACTGTAAAAAATATGAGATGACACAAGAAAGGCAAATACAAAAAACCCAATGTTATGATATATCTGTCTGATAGGGAGGCGTAGAAATATTTTGATGAAGTCCATCCATCATGATTATAAGAAATAAGAAATTTAAGCTCTCAACAGATGGATTCATTCCATTTGATAATTTGGGTTTTTAATATTCATATTGGTCAATGTTTGTCACTCCTTATAACCTGACACTTTGCATGTGCATGAAACAGCACAATCTTTTTTTAACCTTGCTAATTCATGTCAGTAGACCTTCCTGACAAGAATTTAGATGTCTATCTTAGAAGTTGAAAAAATGTTAGAAAGATGGCATGACTTCTAATAAGTCTTTAAAACAAAAATTCATTTTGAGAGTTGTTTTTTTATGAATGATGCATGATTTTCTCGCTTATAGTATGACTTTTAGATGGAGGACCTGCGGTAGACTATCATGACCCATATGTATGTACAAAATGATTCACACTCAAGAACTGTAAGAAACAATGTTGGTTTGATTGCCATTATCAATTCTAGCCTAAGAATCACCCTTTCCGAATGCAAAAAAACAATTTTAGAAAGAAAAAAAAAAAACCATTGAGATAGACTCACCGCCTCTTAGATTTTTGAGTGATGAGGTATTAGCCAAGGTTAGATCATTCGATGTTAGAATTTCAATATAAAAGATTTGCAAGATGGGGTTCAGGAGGTCAAACAGTCAAGTATAATTCTTTTGGATTTCAAAAGTAACGGCACGACTCTGGAGGCGAATAAGACCTATAAGAAGAAACAGAATGTCATTTTGGTCAACAGCTAGGGTTTTATGCTCAAATTAGAGTTTTAAAGCAAAATTTTTATAAAATGAGATTCAGGAACCAAAACGATCAACTTAATTAAAGTTCTCTTAATATTTAACTTGTATGTATATCAATTAAGTATAACTTATAACATATTTATTTTAATTATTTTAGGTTGCACATCGTATATTAGGCTAGTCACACCTCAATTAGTAAGATGAAGAACAATGTCGAGAACTTGATGAATATTTAGGAGATGATTTTTAGATGTACTATATGATATATCTTAAATATTGTTTTGATAATTTTCAGAAAAATAATATTGTATTTATATAGAAGTTTGATTTTAAATTTAAAATATGTTTTGACTAGATATTTACATATATAAATTAAAAAGATAAATAAATAAAAATATTAAATATTTCAATCTGTGTTTGCAATGTGAAAATGTATTTAACCATTATTTTTTGTGTTTGTTGTTTTGCGTTTGTAACACAAAAGTAAAAATAAATGTGTCTGCATGGTAGACGTAGATACTATTATGTCTGTTTATCTGCATCTATTCTGTAGACGCAATATTTTATTTATATAAAAGTTTGATTTTAAATATAAAATATGTTTTGAACACATATATATAGATATAAATTAAAAATTAAAAATTAAATATTTCAATATGTGTATGTCATATAATTATCTGTGTCTGCAATCTACAGATGTATGTTGTTCTGCGTTTGTAACACGAAAGTAAAAGTAATTATATTTTCATGGCAGAATCAGATACTATTACATCTACTTATTAACATCAATCCTAAAGACATAATATTTTGTTGCATCTTAATTCTACTCGACAAAAATAAAGAAAATAGATTCTGCATCTATGCAGACGTAGATAGTATTATTTGAGTTTAGGATATCTACGTCTAAAAGTTTATGTAGATAGATTTTTACCTCTGTGTAGAAGCATATACTATTTTTTTTTATAGTGTATTTACTAACATATAAAAACACACAAGTTCTATTAGTTCACTTATAATAATTTAACAATATAAAACTAAATAATTATAGTTTTTTTCCAATTCACTTTAGCCTTGAAAAATGTATTGTAAAGTATTTCCTTATCCATTATAAAATATAAAATATTGAATATTTATTAATCAAATAATAATTATTGATCATTTGCAAGGTAATTATCTAATAATATAATCATCTTTGTAAATTAATTAATGTAACAATTAATAAGAAAGAAAGTTGCATGATTATATATGTTATAGTAATTGTGTCTGCATTATTTACGTCTATGGGACATATTCAACTACTATTGTATCTATTTATCAGTGTTTTCCCTTCCCTGTAGATTCAATATTTTGTTAAATTTTATTTGCGTCTAAATTATGTGTTTGTAATGCATATCGTATTATTTAAGTTTAAGGTATTTGCGTCTGGAAACGTATGCAAATGGCTATATGCTTCTGCTTACTGTTTTTTCTTGTAGTGTATATACTAACATATAAAAACTGCACAAGTTATGTTAGTTTACTTATAATAATATAACTAAATAAAACTAAATAATTATACATATATATATATATTATTTTATTTTTCCAATTCACTCTAGCCTTGAAAAATTTATTGTAAAATATCACTTATCCATTATAAAATATAAATTATTGAATATTTATTGAGCAAATTAATATTTTTTTATAAATCATTTGCAAGGTAATTATCTAATAATATAATAATCGTCACAAATTAATTAATGTAAGAATTAATAAGAAAGAAAGTTGCATAAATATCTATGACAGAGTAAACTTTTTTTTTTTTTAATTTAGTTAAAATGCATGTATCTATCTAAACTACCACATGCTTAATTAACATTTATGAATGAGTGAAAAGGTTTAAAACTTCAAAAGTTTTGTTCTTATTCCATTCATAAGTCTAAAGAATAAGGTTAAATTATATATTTGGTCCTTGTAATTTGACTCAAATTTCACTTTGATCCTTATCATTCATTTTGCTGTAATTAGGTCCTGTAATTATTAAATCATACCAAGTAGGTCCCTACCATCTCCTTCCTTTATGGTAACACTAATAATAATGACATGGGCTAACAGATAACATAGTGGACAAGGAACTTGTCATTACAAAAATATATATATATAAACAAAACTCAAATTTTATTTATAAATAAAAAAGCTATATTAAAAATAATTAAAATTAAAACATTTATCTTAACCCTCAACCCACCCTCTCCCTTCTATATCTCTCATTAAAATCCAAATCTAGAATCCCTAAAACTCTTCCCTTCCAACATACTAACCCAACAAAACAAAAACACCAACCAACAAATCAAAGGAAGACAAAGAAAATGCCAAAAATATCAAAAGCCCTAAATCTGGACAAGGAAAGAGAAAAGTAAAGAGACGCACCAAACAAGTTAATGAAAAATTAGGTGATCAGAACCAGAAGAAGAAGATGAAGAAAGGGTAGAGAAAATTAGAGTTTAGTGGTGAAAGAAGGTATAAGAGGTATGTGTATAAGGTGTTGAAGCAGGTGCATCCAAAAATTAGAGTTTGCTACGAGGCTATCTAATTACACCAGACGATTAACGATTTCGGCTAGAGAGATTCAAGGGATTGTGGTCACCATGGTATAAAATTGAACCTCCTTTAGGTAGGATAATTTTAATCGGTAGGTTTTGAAATTTTCTCCAAATTTGTTGTAGTTTTGGGTGCAGATCTAAATTGTTATTATTATTATTTTTAAATTTGTTAGATATGGAGGTTGGGTAATGGTAATGTCGTAACCTGATAGTTTAACGTATATTTTAGGATGTTGTACATAAATAGTCATGACTAAGTAAATAATTTTTTTCATAGAGTGAATTAAAATACAAGGGTATTTGTATATACACAAGTATGTATATATGAATATTTAGTTTCCATCCTCTATTGTTTGATTTGGAACTTAAAATTTACATGTGTAATTATGTAAATGTATGTAACAAGAGTGTAAATAAAAGAATAAGCTAGAAAACATATATAAATATATACATACATACTTTTGACAAGATTAAATTGAGACCACACGAATTTAATCTTGACTTTGATCCTAGAATACTTTTTTATTCTTTCTTTTCCTTTCAATTTTAGTCATCACCTCTTCTTTCTTTCTCCAAGCCTCCGAACCTTGCATCTTATGTCCTATTTCTATTCTTCATGTTCTTCCATGGAGAGCTTACCATATAGCACTCAGCTGTAATGATTGAGAGAGGGGGAGAAAGAGAGAGAAAGAGAGATGGAATTAGCAACAATGGGGTTGGAGTCCATTATTGCTTCATGAAGCTGTAGCTACACACTAACTTGTCTCTTAGAAGGTCGCTCCACCATCAGTGTCACTTCCTCTTAGCATTTGCTTTTCCTCTCCTTTCCTCTTCTTTTTGAAAAAATGTTGTTGAGCTAACAACACACGTGAATGCAAGAGGAAGTAACGAACAAGATCGGTAAATGGTGAGTGAATTATGTGCTTTTTGTTTGCTAGATTATTATGTGTAATAGTATGTGTATTTGAATAAATATGTTATATTGAAAAATAAGCACGTGCAAGTGTTTTATTGAGTTATTTGAATTATGTTTAATGATTGAAATTGTTTGTGGTTGATGAGGGTCAACGAAATGAATTTTTCTCTGAGATGATTCTTACTTCCAGAATTGAAATCCAGGTGCACCTAGGATATTCTGATTCGATATTTTGAGATATACTAATTCTAATAAGTGTTTTAAAAAGAATTGAGTACTTAGCCCCAGTGGGATGAATTATGTACTGGGAATATATTTAGTGTGCAGGCCAAAAAAAAATACCCGGTGGGAGGATATATGGTATGCAGGGCTAAGTAACTCTATTGGCCCTTTGTATGATTTGTGTGTTTTGATCACTTTAATTGTTTTGATTGGATATACAGAGTACTTGCTTGAATTGTGTTTGTTAAGTTTTAAGTTTTCATAATCGTGTACGTGTAATCTTAATGGTTTTGAAATTTATAATATGTTGATATTAATTGACTATATATTATTTATACGTTTGTTAAGTTATGCTAGTACCATTTGGGTATAATTTTCACTCACTATGTATTTGGGACTCACCCCTCTTTTGTTGATAATTTTTTTTAGTAACAGGATTTCAGTATATTGCTTCACTGAGCTCGTGACCTACTAATAGAGTACAACAAGGTATTTTTTTCAGGATCTCATACTTGAAGCCAAATAATGAAAATTTGCAGTCATAATTAGGGCTTTTGGGTTATTATGAGCTGTCTATATAAAAGTCAATTTGTTACAATTTATAATATTAATGGAGTGGAGCTCCTTGGTTATGTTGTCGTTGTTGTTATTTAATTAGATGTAATCAAGAATTTATATGTTAGTATTTTGGGCATGTTTCACACTGTAGGGAACCTTTACCGAAATTTTTAATAAGTTGTTATATGTGTTAGTAAACAAACTATTATAGTTAACTTATATTTTATAAAAAAAATTCTTTTATACATTGGTTTAATCAAGAGTCATATTTATTTCTGTGTTCTTAAATAAGGGTTACGGATGATTGGTCACCCAATTCTCCAGCCAGTCATGCCTTCGTGAAGGGTGTGACAAGTGACTGGTGGTTTAGCAGTTCAATCATGATGGTATGATGGTGATTGTGATATTTTGACAAAGAAGAAGGAACAAAATATATGTAAAAAAATTTTAATTTTTTTTAATTTTAATTTTTAATATAACTTTTTATTTATTAATAAAATTTGAGTTTTGTTTATTTTTATTTTTATATAAATTTTTGTAATGTTACGTGTCACTTTTTATTTGTCTGCTATGATATTTGTCAGTTCATGTCACTTCCGTTAGTGGTAAGATGATGACAGGGACTTAATTGTTACGATTTTATAATTACGGAGGCCTAATTACAATAAAATGTATGGTAGGAACCTAAATAAAATCCCAGTCAAATTATAGGAACCAAAAATATAATTTTGCTAAAGAATAATTACAATCAACAATGACAATGATATAAACCAAAATCTTAAATTGTTAATATATATTTTTTTTTAGATACACTAATAATATGTAATGAATTGCGCTAGTATAATAAATGTTTTTCTAACACTCAAAAATAGCTAACGTCTATGCCGATTAACTATATGTGTCTATTTGAACATTAAACGTCAATATTGTTACCTATTCACCATATGTGTATATCTAAACATATATAGCTATATTAAATTTCTACCTGTATCTATCTATTTACGTATAAATAGTCTGTTGTTTTGTTATAAGTGTGATACTAATATATAAAAACGTGAAGTGTTATCGATTAATTAACTATAGTGTATCTATCTAAAATAAGATTATTAAATTATTCTTGTCTATTTACAGTAATGTGTGTATCCACACATAAATCAGTAGTCTTCAGGATCCATTGTGAGATATCTACTCATCACCCATTATAAATCATTAAATGTGTACTAAAACATAAATCTACAAATGCTATATATATATATCTAAAAAGTATCTATGCAGAGTTTTTGATGTATTGCTTGCAATAAAATGTAAAACTCTTTCAGTTAAAACACATAAAATAAAATAAAAATCATAGCAGTCACATAAACCAACTAATTCAAAGGGAGAAATTGTAAATATAGATGCTCTACTAATTAGAATTACAAGTGAATAGCTTGTTTTTGATGGAAAAAGTTTATTAATTGAGATGTACTTAAAGAGACCTATACACATACATGATCATTTAATAAAATCAAATTACTAATGACACAAACTAAAAATAACACATATATTTAGAACATAGTATAGTAGTTAATTAATAGGGATCACATCAAAATCGTTTTCCAATTAGATATGGAATAAAACAAAGTAACACCTAGCTAGTCCTAGCTTTACTCCTAATATGTGCCCCGCCACTAACCCAAGCTTAAGCATTTAATTATGTTGATTTGCTGGTCATCATTAGTTTCCCAAATTAAAAGGAGCACCTATTACTGGTCCCAATCATTCCATTTGATCTCTCCATTACATATTTCTGCAATTATATATGAATTTTTATAACAAGTAACAGAGTGCTCTAAACGTACTGGTTAAAGTACTTTAAATAGATTATAGTATTTATTATTATAATTAATCGTGATTTTAGTATTATTTAATAATTTGAGACATTTTATCAAAATCAGTAAATATAGTTATTAGAAAATTGTAGCATTTTAACTTTTTTTAATTTTTTAGTTTTGTTTTAGTTATTTCTCAAAATTCATAAAATTTATTATTAATAAGTATCAAACTGCAATAATTTTTTTTTCAAATTTAAAAAACAAATAATAATATTAGATAACATCAATGAAATTTTAGTTTAAAAAGAGATCAAAATTTAAAAGAATATTTTCTCTCTTAGTATGATATTTGAATTAAAAACTATATTAAAAAGTCAAAAGACACCATAAAGTGTTCTGATATTTAGTATATTATAAAATATAGATATAAATATTTGTATTAAAAATTATATTAAAAAGTCAGATGACACCATAAGATATTATGACTTTTAGTATAGTAGAGTATATATATAAATATTTAAATTAAAACTATATTAAAAAGTCAGAGGACACCCTAAGGTTGTTTTGGCTTTTAGAGATAATAATACATATGTTTTATGCAAGATTCATAAATTTTATCTCATAATATGTAATAATAAAAATTAAAAAAAATTAAAAGATAAAATAAAATAAATTTCATGTTACATAATTTTTTTAAAATATTTAATTAGTAGAATAACCAATTAAATCCAAGAAAAAAAATGAAAAATGAAAAGAAAAAAAATAGATATGCAAAAATATTATCATGTCACCATTTTTTGGTGACTATACTCATTAGTTTTTGGTTGATTGTCTCAAACAATATAAAATAAAAAGGTGAGTGCCTTAATTGATATAAAAAAAAAAAAAAGTGACTGCCTACTTTGATGACCTCTAAGTTCAAATCTTTAAATTATAGTTATATAATTTTGTGATGCTAACTAATATATTATTAATTAAAGGTTAATTAATTAATACACCTTGCTTTATTAAGTCATTTTCTATCTGTATCTCCATCATTACATCTTCTTTTTTTTTTCCCTCTTTACAACAAACACATATTTTTCAATTACGTGGTGAAACAAAGTGGAGGTTTTACATATTTAAGGGGCATTTTATTGGTTAAAACTAGAAAAATGTAGGATCTTAGATTTAAATTGCACTTAGATCATGGACTGAGGTTTTAAAACTTAATTAAGTAATGAGTACTACCTCTTGTTATATAACAAAAAACTGATGAATCAAACTAAAAAACATAATGCGGCTGAGATCTAAGAATTGAGAATTGATTACGATTTTATATAATGATGATTCAATAATTTATAAACACTTTCAATTACTAGAGATAATGATTGGTTCAATTCTATATTGAAACTTAAAAATAATATAAATAAATAAAATAAATAGAAATTGACACATAAATATATGTTGTTTAGTCATAAGTGTAACTTATGGGATCAAGATAAAACATAATATTACTATTTTATGTATATAAATTAAATACACACTAAACATACTTAATGAGTTTATGTTATAGTTATACCTTAATTTTATAAGTAAGATAATCACGTTGCGATATCAAATAATCATTAATTATAATTCTAAGTGGTGATATTGTGAACATTTACCTCCTTTATTGATCCTTAACACTTCTTCCTTATTTATCCAAAGCAAGTTACTCGGATGATTATTGTTTTTTTTTTTTTTTTGGGTCAAAATAGACAAAATATTTAACAATCAAACATAATAATCACTTCTATATATCTAGGATGTCTGCTGTTTCCACTGGGAGATTACCTAGGAACCCCACAATGTCTTTATCACAAGGCATTAGATTCTTCAAGTGTGTTTCTGATTGCTGACATTATTTAATTAATTAATTAACTATAAAAATTGATGTTCCTTTAAACCTAAATTAAGTAATTATGGTAATTATTATATTGAAGGCATGCATGTCCCCTAAAGTTTTGGCTTTATTAGATTTAAATCTATATGCTTTTTTCATCCCCTTACAGCATGAAAGGCAAAAACCTTTAGCCTTTTTATGCAACAAACATACTCATACTTCCAATTAACATGTTAATGCTCCACAAACCCATTGTCTCATTGATTTGGGACCCCCCACGGAGCATCACCCAAAGCTAACTGTCCTTTTAAGCTTGTCGTTTTACCATTTAATTGATGATCCATTTTGTAAGACTAAAATTAATTCGTACAATTTGCTTTTTACAGCAAGTCTGTCTTAAATCAATCGTCTGTGTTATCAGTTATATACTATATATTAACTTTATTATTTTGTTTATACCATTTGCTCTGTTAAATTAATTTTTGATGGACTGTACAAAGGGCATTTATCTATAGTTTTATGTTGTTCAATCAAATTTAAATATACTAGTGAATTTTAGTTTCTACTCATTTACATTTAACATAATAATGAGTTGTGTTTATGAGTAATTATGAAGTCCAATACTTTTTATAAATTTTATTTATAAACTACTATCTCATATTGTCTGATACTTATATATATATAAGTATCAGATAAACCTATGAGAGCAACTTAACTATAATCAACCAACAACCAGCAATAGGCACCTAAGGAAATATAGTAAATCACCTACATAGAGATAATCATATATTGCACGATGGGCTAGTTTAAAATACAAAACTATATCAGTTTAAACTCTAAGGGCTCGTTTAGTGTATCTTATAAGGATAATATAATAATATAAATTTATACTCTTATATTATGTTTGACTGTATAAAGTTATATAGTGTAAAAAAAATGATAAGACAATGATATAATTATACAGTCTGATACATTATATAATTTTATACAATACATCAATAGAGCCCTAAACAACTAAACAAAGCTAACAAATAGTAAAGAGGCCTCTTTGCACACCGGCAGCTGTACTTTCTGCGAGATAAAGTAGTTCCTTGTCATCGAATTGCAAATACATTATTTTGCAGTAACTTCTAAGAGACAATGGAGATTTCCCCAATTGATAAGATTTGCTTGTTTATTGAATTCATTGTTACAATATTGATCTGCAGCCATATTAATTGTCATCATGTGTTAATGTCATTCATAATGGCCAAGATAATGAATCCACTCAAAAGTTTATTCTATATTTTTCTGGTATCAGTCCTTACTAATTGTTTTTTACTATATCTATCAATTGAAGTACACGATATAATATATACTTGTTAGGTTGTTAGGTATATATAGTAATTACAATCTTAACAATCTAACTAAGGTACATATATAATGTATTAAACTCTCTTATTTCTGTGTACTGTGTTCTATATATATGCGCATGCCTAGCTATAATATAAATTAATAGTTTCATTTATTTAATTATGAGATGATCATTGAATTTTGAACTACATCAGAGACAACTCTTTTATTTTTCATAATCTCATCATTATTGATCCTTTTACAAGTATTAGTTGACTCAATTGGAAAAATCACTTTGCATTAATACTCATGATATATGATCGAATCTCGCCTTCAACCAGGATGAGAGTTAATGAAATGGGAGAGAGCTACCTCCCGTTTTATAAGTTATAGGCTCAATCAACCTCACTCGGACCAAAAATAAAAAAACTAAGTTTCATGTTTTAAGTAATTTTTTATTTTGTGTGTTTCTTTTTGTATTTATTTCAAAGTTTTTTTGAAGTCTGGGAGTTGGGAAGTTGGTAGTTGGAGCCCAAGTGAGCAAAATACGAGCTATATCCAACGGTTGGCCTATTACTTTAACCCAATATTCTACTAAAGATGGGGCCTGTTACTTTGACCCATTTCCATTGAACAAGGTTTGGGCTTGACTCCCCCGAATCTGATGTGTGAACCCTATCCTAAATCCGAAATTACGAGTTTACCACTCACAGTTTTTACTTTTTACAGAGGACGCGAGTTCAATTTTCAAATTTCATAAAGATTCTATCGGCCGCTGGGAATGAAAAATTAATAACAGACCCCTTAGCTTTTGAAAATTAGATATACTACCACGTCACTATTCCTTTAAAAAATTATTGTCTAGTATCCCATAAAAAAGAAAATTTTTTTTTTAATAAGAATTTTCAATATATATATAAAAAAACATATTGTATATTAAAAATAAAGAAAAGATTACTTTAAAAAAATTTATTAAAGTTGTAATTTAAAACTCGCTCCACTTATAACTAAATAATTTTATTATTATGTAATATCTTAAATTTAAATGTTTATGACTATATGCTTATTATAGTGATTTGAAATCTTATTCCACTTATTTGAATATTAACTCTAATATAATTAAATAAAAAGAAAAAAAAAAAAGACACCGAATTAATGTATATCAAGTATGTTTCCTTTTAAATCCATGCATATTATAAAATTAAGTAGTTAGGAATATGATTATGTAAATAAAGAGTTGTTTTCTTTCGCAAAAAATTTGAGTTTTATATTGTTTAATTTCTCATTATAATTTAATTTTATGATTCCTAAAATAAAAATACAAGACTCAAAATGGTTATATAACATAGTCAAATATCAAATTGTGTTTAATGGTTATATAACATGATTTAAATTTTAATCATTGTTCACTACAAATGTATGTTTTTTTTTTTTTGGTTGTAAAAACAGAACATATTTTTAAATATAAAAAGTTCATATATGTATTACATATAACTATAAAATGTTTTATAGTAATACATAGTAAAATGCCTAGAAAAATTAAGACACAGTATAGATGAATTCCATGTCACTAACAATTTCAAATTACATGTGCCTTCCTCTAATCCCAGATAGGATGAGTTGTTTTTTTCCTCTCAGTCCCATTTTTATTAGGTTGAAAAGGAAATAGGAAGTCATCCAAATTTAAAATTTTATATAGTAGAGACCCTAATCGATAAATATTGGATGAAAGTCAAATTAAAACAAATATAGTTTATGATAAACGTGAAACGTGTGATAAGATGTTCTGATTCAGTTTTTCGAAAAATCATACCAAAGAAATAAAAATAAATATAAATATAAATGGAGCAATACACTACAGAACTCTATTAAATATTACACGCGCGCGTGGTTTTCACACGCCACTTGCCTGTGTAATTGACGTCGTTGGCAGTACGTGTCCCTCACGGATAAGCGTGTATGAATCCACCACCACCGCCTCGTGTAACAAGTAAGTTTTGGAATAGAGGTGGACTTCAGAAAAGAATGGAAATGAATATTTTCATTTTTCTCTGAATAAAATTCAGTGCATTATTTATCTTTTCATCCCTTTGTTCCGACAAAAATAAATTTTCGATCCTTCACGATTTTCCCTCTCACTTTGGCATCCGTTGGAGGGAAAACTTCCAAAATTTCAGACCCAAGCTCCTGCTTATACTGGTAAACAAATCTAGGGTTTAGTATTTCAGATTCTCTAACTCTGCTCCTCTTAACAAATTTGGCTCTCTCTATGCTTTTTTTTTCTTTCTTTTTTATTTCAGGAACAGCAAGCATTTTTGTGCATCTGGGTTGTGATTTCTCTTAGGTATGATTATGAATTTCATGAACTTCGGCTCCTTTTGTGGGCTTATGTTTATAGCTTTATATGTTCTGTAATCTGATTCTCTAGTTTACTTTTCGGGTTTTGCATGATTTCTGTGTAGAGATTGGGGTTATTTGTGCCATTTTCTGTTGGGTGCTCAAATTTTAGGTGATGATACAACAATTGATTCTGGGTTATTGAAGTTGGTTTGGTAATTTGGTGAATTTTTAGGTTTCACAAGCTTCAGCTTCTAGATGCTGAGGTGCTGGAGGGGTATAGGGTTATTTTGATCATTGTGTCCTCACTTATGTTTGTTAGAGAGACTAAAGCATCTAGTTCTAGTTTGTAGTTCGGAACAGAGTTGTGGAATCTGATTTTCTGGGTTTCCTCTTGCTAATAATTGCAGTCTTCTACAAGTCAGTATTCAAAGGAGGTGAGGATGTGCTGTGGTTAGAAATTTAGAATTGAAAGCTCCAAACCATGAGGATGTCTGTTGAGATTTGAAATAATGTTTTTTAGAAAGTCCTGCTGACCAAATGTTCTCTGTATGTCTGTATGATTGTGTTTACACTGTGTTCACATGTTTTAAGATTTAGAAACTTATAATAGTGAATCCCATCCCTCTAATATCTAGAATTTATGGAGCCTGATATATGAACATGATATTATTATGAAAGAATATAGATTTATCTAAAAGGCTGGACTTGATTTTTCAGTGTTAGCATGATTCTAATTCTGGAATTGTGTTTGTACTTTCTAGTTTAAATTCTTGTGCCAAAGCCAATTTGGTGTCAACATTTATATCAAATTGAGGCATTCTTCTCCACGGGGAAATGCAAACCAAGAAAAAAGCTTCCAGAAAAAATTCTGTGCAGGAGCTTGCAAGTCCTAGAGTTTTAAGATCTCAGAGGAAGGTCTCTGAAAATGGACAAGTATTAGAGAAGAAAGTTACTGACTTAATAATGTCCTCCGCTAGAAAGAATAAGTTTGGTAAGTTGTTCCTCTACTCCACACCTAACACCATCATCACGTCACTCATGAATTAATGTCCACCTTAAAGAGCATAATTTATGCATGCTTTTTACTAATTATAAAATGATGTCTTAAGCATTGCCCCCATTATGCACTAAATTAATGTCAGCCGGCAACAAATCTTGGGAATGATTTGGGAATAGTTCATATATTTTCTGTTCATTTGTTCTTTATTGTTCCATATTCTTAATCTTGTGCCCGCGTATATTGCACCAGGATATGGATGTTTCCACTTGAAAATGTCCTGAATAAACATTTAATTTTTCTGTGCATTCACATATAGCCCTAAGGGATTGGCTATATTGAATGCAAAACAAAATCTTTCTAGTGTTTTGTCCTCAATTCAAAACAAAATCTTGTATGTGTCATTATTTATTTTAGGGTTAATAAGAACATTATGATTGATTGAACTTACTTGTCATCTTCTGGCTATAACTTTAGTCAGCGCCCTTGAAAAAAATGACGGGGAGCCAGTTGCTGCAACAGATTTGAGTAACAATTACAACTTGGTGAATGACGAGACTTCAAATGCTTGTTTTGTGCATGATGCAGTTCATGGTGCTTCAATGGATTGTAAGGTAATAGAGCCACAGGATGTATAGCTGTTTCTGGGCATGTGTGTGAGTGAATGAGTCAGCCTGGTTGCTCCTTTAAAATTTATGCAGTGCAGGAAAGTCATTTCGTCATTTTCCTATTTCTCAAACCACATAGGAATATAAACTTCCCTTCTGAAAGAATTTATTAAATTTTTCTGCCATTCTGAGTTTTGTGGAACTTGAATGCTTCCTTGAGGTTGCATATGCATGAAATGTGAGTCAAATATCTAACCGAAAAAAGATGTGACACAAATATTTCGAGAATTGTCAAATTCTGCTTGTATTGCAAGATTCTACCTTTTCTTTTTTCCTTTTTCCTTTTTCATTTGTATTTTGTTATTGTTATAAAATTCTTTTCAATCATTCTTCAGCGCTGCAATGAGGAAGCTGATCATCACCAGGTGGAAACTATATTTTCTCCTGGATTTCACTTATCTAAAAATTCAGGAGGGAAAGTTGATGATAGAGGTAGATGAAACACTTTTTCTTCAATTGATTATTCGGTTTTACTATATTTGTTCTTTTTTCCTGCCATTAATTTACAATAATCCCGTCAGTAAGGTATTCGGCATTATTGTTAAATTTGTATATTTTTCTTTTGTTCAGTTAATTTTGTCAAAGTCGTTCGGAATGGAGATCAAAACATCAATCTGGCTCAAGGAATAGAGTTGACAGAGATTGCTCTGGTAGATGGTGATGTTTGTAAAGAAACCTCTGTTCAGATGGAAGTAGACATAAATATTTCATCCACAGATTCAAATGCAAAAGATTACGGTGATCAGATGCATACACCAAGTGCAAATGATGTAAATTGTTGTAATTCAGATTTCGATGGAACTGGTCTTTCTTCTGAAGTTTCTGCCATATATTTTGCCATGAAAAACTCAAAGCTGGAATGCATTGATGAGCGTGGTCAAGATTCTATGTCAACTGATGTATGTGTAGAGGATGATGACTCTGAGGAATTTGATGACTTTGATCCTTATCTCTTCATACAGAGCTTACCAGATTTGTCATCAGTTGTTCCAACTTATAGGCCAACATTGCTACCTAAACAGACACGGAGTTGCCCTCCTACTACTCTTGTTTTGGACTTGGATGGTAAGAATATAAGAAATTCGTGATCTGTAAGTTTCCTGTTGATTGCTTTATAAAACTCTCAGTTTTTCCCTTAAGTTATACTTCCTCATTGTCTTGCTGTTTAGTTTTTGGGACACTGGTTGTCCATGCTCAATTGAAGCTAATTTTAAGGTCTTTCTGCTCCACTTTCTGATGTTGCTGGTGCAAAATTGGGCTTTGTTTCTGTTTGATTTCAAATCACTGGCTTACTGTTTAGCTTTTGGGAAACTGGTTGTCCATGCTCAATTGAAGCTAATGTTAAGATCTTTCTGCTCCACTTTCTGATGTTTCTGGTGCAAAATTGGGTTTTGTTTCAGTTTGATTAAAAATCACTGACATTCAAATCAATCACTTTGACTGGCTGCAGCATTGCCATATCTGAGTTTCTATCTTCCTACTTTGCTTTCGTAACTATTTAAATGGGCAAACTTCAAATCCATTGTTGATTGAATTATACATATGTATATATTTGTAAGCTCAGTTTGACACTTTGTTTGGCAGAAACTTTGGTGCACTCCTCACTAGAACCTTGTGAAGATGCAGACTTCACCTTTCCAGTTAATTTTAATATGGAGGAACATATAGTCTATGTTCGCTGCCGTCCTCACCTAAAAGATTTTTTGGAGAGAGTTTCCAGCCTCTTTGAGATTATTATATTTACGGCTAGTCAAAGCATCTATGCTGAGCAGCTTCTAAATGTGCTTGATCCAAAGAGGAAGATATTTCGCCATCGTGTTTTTCGTGAATCCTGTGTTTTTGTGGAGGGGAATTACCTCAAAGATTTGTCAGTTCTTGGTCGTGACTTGGCTCAAGTTATTATAATCGACAACTCCCCACAGGTATATGATTATTCATCCTCATACTGATAAGATTACTAACTGTGCTAACGTAGCTGAACATATTGCATGTTCAATAGAAGCTGTGCTCAAATTCAGTAGTCACTAGTACTTAGAATTTGTTTCTCAATTTCTTGTCTCTTGTTGTATTTTAGTCTAAAAACTTATAACTTTAGCTTCTTTTTTGTGCAAAGGTAATGCAATTAGTAAATATGATTATTTATAATAAAATTACGTATGTTAACTTTCTGGTGGCTTTTTTTTTTTTTTTTTTTTCGTGTGAATAGATAGCAAGGATACTTTCTTCATAGAAATATAGACATAGTTCCAATTTTCAAGTGCTTTCCTAATATTTTCCTCTCTTCTCTTTTTTTGTTTAAAAAATGAAATTCAGGCATTTGGGTTCCAAGTGGACAATGGAATACCAATTGAGAGCTGGTTCGATGATCGTTCAGATCAAGAATTGCTTTTGTTACTTCCTTTTTTGGAGAGCTTGGTTAGAGTTGATGATGTCAGGCCCCTAATTGCCAATAAGTTCAACCTTCGGGAGAAAATCGCTGCAGCTGTGCATCCTTCCTTAAACACAAACAGAAGAGATATTTTATTATGAGTCTTCAATGTCAATTCTGGATTATACATATAGTTTCTGGAAATGGTACTGACTTTGTATGTTGTAAAATTCTCAGACCATTTTAGCAAACAATCCTCTTTAAGCATGATAGAAGATGTGTTGGAAACGATTAAGAGTTAAAACTGTTTATACAAGTTGACATATCTTGGTGTTTAATTGGTTATGAACTTTGCGGTAAGAATTCCTATTTATTTGATTTATTATGGGTTAAGTATGGGATTTCATCCTTATAAATTACGATGGTCGGTCAAGTAGATTCTTACAAAATGTTTTATGACAAGTGATTGGAGATCGGTTTTATGTGTCTTTACAAAACCAGTTATTTTCTTTTTACAATTTCATTATGATGAATGTTGATAAGTTTATGTGTCATTTATGAAGCATGAAGCCAGTGGCAAATCATTAACAGTACGTTTGGAACATTTCAAAAGTATAGAATTCAGTTCATTTCAAATAAATCTTATTTGTTTTACGTTTGGAACAAATGAAATGGTGTAGAATTTAAATGAAATTTATTTAAAATTTATATTTTATTCAATTATGAATTCTATATCAAAATAGGTTAGATTTTATTTCGTAGAATTTATTCAAGATAAGTTATTATTTTGTCTAATTCAAATGATATTTTAGTTTGAATTATAGATTTCATTTAAAATGAAATGACTTATTTTTTCTCTTGTTCCAAACACATTGTAATATAAAAAGAAAAAAAATGAAATGCCATGCCTTACATTTTGCTGGGAGGTTAGATGCTAATATTATAAGTGAAGCATGAATGTAGAGGCAATTGTTATCAACGAGACCCAACCACTAACCATAGTGGTGGAGCTAGATATTTATTCTTGGGGAGTCGACTGAAATTTTATATAAACGTATTTAGTCACTATAATTGAAAAAAAAAAAATTTATAAGAAACTTAATTATTCATAAGACATAATAAAATTTTAAGCTACAAAATTTAAAAGACAAAAATAAATATCCTTCAAATATATCTTGAATTGCTTAAATAAAATCTAAAATTGTAAGCGACGCTTTTTCAAATTAACAAATTGATATTAATTTTTTTTTCATAGTTATTTAGTTTAAACTAATAAAAAAACCTAAATAAGTAAAACATATTTAAAAATTAAAAGATAAAATTTATTTACTTGTTACTGGTTCAATTCTTAAATTTTGATGATCAAGCAAAAAAAAAAAAAAAAAAAAAAATCTTCTATATCACTATTGGACACACTCTGTAATTGTCCTCAAAGTAAATTTTGAAATAAAAAAAATTCAAATTATATTTAATTTTTATTTATTTTGTTTTAATAGTATAATCTATAAAATAAAATTTTACCTATTTTTTAGTTGAAAATTTCTTCTCTCCTTTAAACCTCAACAATGGCCCCTCTCTAATGTGTAGAGAGTTTCACTCAAAATTGTTTTTGGTGATTGGTGGCATAAATTACATGATGGAGACAACATAAACCGTAACTTAATTTTTTATAAGAATGCTATTACTTATTAGGTTTTAAGTTTTAACCCATTAGTCTTGTAATATAAAAAATAAAAATATTATTTAGTTTTTATTTTTGAAGGGGTCGGGATATTAAATAAGAGAAAATAAAAAACTAAAAATAAAATTTAAATTATAATATTAATATTTTTGAAAAAATTTAGGAGGGCCATGGCCCCCTCTAGTCCCTTAAAGACTTCTTCCTTGACTAACAAGATAGTGGATCTCACAATTTTAGCTAGAAGATGCAGTCAAACCTTCATACTTCATTAAGCATGGTCACAGAAATATAGTTAACCTTGGATGAAATATTTTTAAACATGGCTAGAACAGTTAATGATGTCCTATCTGTTATACATCGCCTCACACGTATGTGAACATTTGTATTATCTATTATCATTGTTTAGGTTTTAATTTACTCTATATGCTTATGTGATTAGATATGTCAATTCTATCATAACATTTGTCCCATTCAATTCATATTC